>CM062297.1:380920353-381520353 GCA_031216915.1 Pictodentalium vernedei
TATTTTGGTGGAAAAAAACCCAACATTATTTCATCTGTATTAAATTTAATTTATTGAACTTTTATTGTTTATTTTAATATTACATGTATAATAAAATGTTTTATAATAAAATACATTGATATATTTACATGAAGAGTGAATTAAAAAACCTCTGAAAACTATATGTGTGTCATTTTATTTCTTTCCATTTATACCCTAAATTGCTGAATTTACGTTTCCTGACTGACACCGGTAATGATCGCTACTCGCCATGTGGTGTCATTTGTTGAATGCCCTGCAGTGGCCAGTGCACTTTGTAGTCCAATAATATTAGCCTTCGACTGTGCTCCGAATTTAATATTTTTTTATTTTTATTATGTCGCACCGTCGAAGGTGCGACATAATAAAAAATAAAAAAAAATATTAAATTCGGAGCACAGTCGAGGCTAATATTATTGGACTATGCACTGTGCAGTTCGTGTGTACTTGTTTGTTTAGTTTCGAGTGGGTGTTGAAAAAATATTTATCGTTATTCAAGGTTTCGAACGGCAAATGAATAATGCCAAATAAGAAAAACATGTAAAAGTAGGTACATGTACCTTGCTGAATGAAGAGCCAGTAGTCTATCGATTTGAGTATTTAGGAAAATGTTTATCGACTGTCACATCTTTTTAATGTGGCTGTACAGGAAGTGGACACTGGAAGTTTAGGAAGTTCTAGGATATTCGTACAATATCATTTCGTTCCATTTAAAACGACCACGATTTTGAAAGCAAAAATTCTTTTCTGATCTAAAAAATATGGTTTATCACGCCTCGGTGAGGTGTCATAAAATATATTTTTTAGACAAGAAACAATTTTATGATGAAATTTACCTAAATGCAGGATGTTGTGTACACGTATCATTTCGTTCTGTTTAAAACGACCACGATTTTTGAAAGAAAAGGTTCTTTTTCTCGTCTAAAAAATATGGTTTATCACGCCTCAAAGAGGTGTCATAAAATATATTTTTAGACAAGAAACAATTTTATGATGAATTTTACCTAAATACGGGATGTTTTGTATTCTTTGATGAAAATTACAAATGCGTCTCACTGCGGTTTGGAAAAGAAATTGTGTATTTTTGTTTGTGTTTGCTTACTGGCTAGAAAATCACTTTGCAGCCTTGTTTCCATAGCAACTAAGTCAGTCAGCACACTACCCCTTTGGGTTTGGAGGGCAAAGTTTTCAGTTTTTTTAAGCTTTCCATAGCTTCAGTAATGTTACGTTGGGGATAGAAGGTAATGACTCATCGTCACTATCTTCCACGTCACTTTCTATTTCACTCGAGCCAGCACCGCCTTTCATAATATCGTTCTCCCAATCCTCTGATGGCACAGGAGAGGTTTGTATAGAATTATCCATTGATGAATAGTCCTGAATTGTCACACCATCTAAGATTTCCTGACAATTTTTATCGTTTATAATTGGGTCTTCCTCAGGGATAGTTTCTAATGTTTCTAAGGAGTCTACCTTCTCACCAAATCCACATTTCTGGAAACACTTTTTAATAGTTTCACTTTTTACCTCTTTCCAAGCTGCCTGCAGCCACAAATAGCATCCAAGACATTTACACTTTTTGAAACCTCAGAGGCTGAGTTACATTCATCAATCTTATGTACAAGGCGCATGAGAAATTTCTGTCTATATTTCAGTTTCAAGTCTGAATAATACCGGCATCACAGGGCTGAAGCTTTGATGTTGTGTTTGGCGGTAAAAAGCATAGCTTTACGTTGCTAAGTGCAATATCTGGGTGGGAACTACAGTTATCAATCAATAAAATATCTTACGATGTTGCCTTTTCATTTTGTTGTTAAGGTCGATGGCCCAGTCAGAAAAAATTTCAGATGTCATCCATGCCTTTCGGTTTGCCTTGTATTTTACATCACAATTTATTGGGTCAAAACTACGAAAACACCTGGGATTTTTTGATTTACCAATGACCAACAAGTTCAGCTTTTCTCCCTCGGCACTACATCCAATTAATACACTAAGTCTATCTTTTGCCTTTTTAACACCACTTTTACTTTCTCCCCGGGGAGTCCTCTGAAAAACAGTCCTGTCTCATCTGCATTAAAAATATCCTTTGTTGAATAGCCCTCTAACAAAGATGGTAAACGTTTTTTGAAAGAATCCACTACGTCCTCATCAACATCCGCCGATTTGCCACTCAACACATTAGACTTTATATTGTATCTGCTCTTGAAACACTCTAGCCACCCATTTGAAGCAGTAAAATCAGGAAAGTCCATTTCGTATGATGCCACAATTGCCTTCTGTTGAAGTAATTTACCGGTTATTGGAATGTTTTTACTCCTAGCCACACAAAACCATTGCCATACAGCATCACTGATTTCAGGATAAACCACATGCCTCGCCTTGGCATACTTTCTCTCTCCGTTTTTGCCATTTTTCCATTCGTCTTTTAAATTTTGCTTTTCCTTAATGATGGACTGTATCTGAGTTTTTCCAACATTAAACCGCTCGGCAATTTTTCTTGCACTTTCTCCTTTTTCTGAGTGATCAATAACCTTGATCCTCTCCTCCAATGTTAAAACTTTTCTTTTTTTGCTGGGTGGTTCTGACATTTTAACTCACTTCACTATTCAATAAAATTTCGATTTATGACAACCCTATTCTTATGGCCCGATTATATACTCATCAACAATAATGAAACTACCCCTCTACACAATGACTGTAAAAACAAACATGGCTTTTTAATCAAAACAGGAGACTGTTGACAGCAAAACAAACACAACCCAAGCGATTTGTTTTCCCTTGCTCTCCCCCCCTCCCCCCCCCCCCCCCCCCCCCCCCCCCCCCCCCCCCCCCGTTTCCGCTTTCGTCATCAGCTTTCAACAGTCACAAAATTACGTTGTTTTGATATTAAAAAATTTAAACACAAACTCAAAGATTTAATTTTTCTTTGATTCCCAAACACTATTACTGTATCCTGCATAAACACAAGGTGATAAAACTGAGGTGGGTCGCTCTGCTTTTATGCTTTGTAGCGCCATCTACTGGGCCAGAAAAGATGAATTGTCCCACTTTCACCGCTGTTTATTCTTTTGAACTTTTATTGATAATGGCCGTCTAAACGACCGAAAAACAAAATTAAGACAAAGATAATGATGTGAATTTCCATTTTATTTTTATTGTGATGCAGGAATTGGAAAAATAAAAGCAAGGAAATACATCGAAATGATGAAATAAATAACAGAATATTTTTTTTTTTCCAATCGAAGCTTGGCTTTTATTGGACCCGACTATCGTCTGTTGTCAGTGTTGACCTGTAAACTAAACATAAATTTGTCTCAGAAATTTCTTGGTCGCTTGTCGTCATTTCTCCGATCTGGTCGCTGAAAAGAGGTAAAAGTTAATATTTTTTCACAAAAATACTGGTCGCTGGTCGCGTTTGACAGGTGGTCGCTCAAACAAGGACCCTTTTAACGTAAAAGTGATCGGTACATTGGGAAGGTGGTCGGGAAAGACAGGGTGGTCGCCCAAAAGAGAGGTCGTTCAAAAGAGGTTTCACTGTACCCATAGTGTCAAAAATGCTGACTCAGCACTTTTTCAAAGTCCCCAAAAAGTACCCCATGATAAAACCGATAGCAATTTTTTTAAGCCTCACACCAAATAAGAATTCTCAGTGCCATGTAGTTTTGGAGATATGGGCGTTTTAATTTTTTTTATTTTTAGCTCCAGCGGTTCCCATGGGGCGACAGGAAAAATCTTTTTGGCATAAATTAACTACTTATGTCCCAATAAAACCTCATGTCAAATTTGGTTCAAATCAGCCTCTTGGTTTGGAAAGAAGAAATTTTGGGTGGGGAAAAAATTCTTGCCCCTCCCATAACGATGGCAAATATAGCCCTTAGAACTTCTCTTGAACAAATCTGAGTCTACACCTCAAAAGGAAGCTGCGCACCTAATATCAAGTCTCTGCTACTGCTGGTTCATGAGAAGATTTTTAAAGATTTAGGCTTACTTTTGGGGCGTGGCCCTAACAAGGGGTGGGTCAACTTGATTTGAACAAACTTGAATTGACATATGATAGGGAACATGCACACCAGATTTGGTTCAATTTGGTTGAGTAGTTTGTGAGAAGAAGTCGATAATGTAAAGTTGACGCCGTCTGGACGGACGACAGACGGAAAGTGATTATTAAAGCTCCCCTTGAGCTTCGCTCAGGTGAGCTAAAAATAAAACTTTATTTCATCTAAATATTGGTATTAAATAAAGTAAAATGAAACTCCACCAGTCATGGCTGTGAACAAATACCCACAGCCAACCTTCTTAAGTTAAGCTAACTTTACTAAAGTTACTATTTCTAGGAGGTCAATGTCCTCTGGTGGTAATTCACTCTGCATATGAACAATGGCAACTTTGTATAATAATGCTTGGGGTTTTCCAGAACAAGGCAACACTGCATGGTTAAGTTTACACAGACAATGGGGAAGCTATTTTATTTGATCCTAAGAAATTTGGGTAAATTCTTGTTAGACAATGTTGCACTATTTCAGTTTGAGCGAGGTTAGGTTGAATAAAATTACGTCTTCAAATTTTGATGCAATTACACTGTCTCTGATCAGCGATAACAATGAACTGCATCTTCACGTGTAAATTCTGACATTAGACGATCTTCCATTTTGGGAACTAACCGATTTGCACAAGCATTGAAATGCCAGACCTGATTGTAAAAACCAAGCGCCTGGGTTAAAAACATAAGCGTTATTATTTGTGTGCCTTCATTTTACAAAATCGAAGGTCTGCAGTGTTTGCTCATCATAACCATGTTTTCTTTCTGCTGAAATAATAACATAACCCTATTCTGCCGCCTGCACTATATATGGTGAGGTGGGCGATTATTGCCAGTGGAATTCTTTATTCAGTCAGGCAATAGAGGGCGAGAATGGTCGCCCTCCTCAGAATGACAGGCCTTGCTCATTCCAGTAAGGTGTCATAAAGCTATGTATCTAACCCTTTACCTAACATGAAAAGCAGACGACACTTGCACACGAAATTCTTGAATAACTAATTTTTTCAATTTTTTTGTCTCAAAAACATAGGTTATGACACCTCATTGGAACGAGCTCGATGAGCTCGTTCCAAAGAGGGGTCATAACCTATGTTTTTGAGAAAAAAATGAAAATTAATTGGTGATTTTTGAGAATAGCGCTGGCTGGTTTTGGCCATTATGTTGGGTAAAGGGTGAAGACAAAAAATGTAAACAATAATGAAAACTGGTGATTTTTTTCGAATAACGCTAGCCTGTTTTGGTTGTTGGGTTGTGTCAAGTGTTAACCAATGCAATCCTGTTTGACAACTCCTCATTGAACTTATTCTTGGCATTAAACAGTGGAATTTAAACCGAACTTGTACAGTGGAGCCCACTTAATTGGATATTTCTTAACTCCATGAGCTCTGTCAGACAAGCTATAAAAGAATAAATACTCAGTTTATATCCAGAACAAAGGAAAAGGACCAAATTCCTGTTAACTGACTACTGTTAATTGAATAATTTCCACTGACTACTGTTAATTAAATAATTTCACTGGCAAAGTGGCTATTCAATTAACAGGGTTCTACTTTATCACTTTTATAATGAGTGGCAATCAATTAAAACTACAAGAGCTATAGGTGAAGGCAATTCATACCCCCATTGCAGTACTGGATTGATGAAGCATTAAGTGAAGTAAATAAAATCACTGAAAATTTGACAAAGAAGGGCTGTAATTCAGGTGAAAATGGTATGAGCAGCTCTGTCGGAAGTGAGTCATCCCAAGGATACAGCATCCTGATTTTCGTTGAAATCCATCCACTCACTATTGAGATATGGACTCGGACAGACAGCCAGACAGAGACAGATGGATGGATAGATGAACTGACAGATGGATGGATGGATGGATGGATGGATGGATGGATGGATGGATGGATGGATGGATGGATGGATGGATGGATGGATGGATGGGATGGGCAGACAGACAGACAGACGAAAGTAATCCAGTATATCACCCAATCTCTTTGGGAATGGGGTTATAAAACACAGTCAGACCACTGATATACTATTCATGACAGCACTACTCAAGGCTGAAAAACTCATGGGGCAGGAAATTTATAAAAAATAAGTACATTTCACACTAATTTAGAGTGACCTTGGCCTTTATCTGACTTATCAATTATTTGTCCAGTGGAGTTGTGGAGCACACAAGAGGTTTACAAAACTTGTTATTGTTAAAAGTTGCTTTGTTCATTTCATGATGTGAGTTTTGGGCTGTGAGTAGGGTCATATTGGAACATATACGTTATTGTGATGAATTGATGGCAACATGGTCTGAGGTTTGTGGCTTGTAGCTTATGTTCAACCTAAATGCTCTGTGTCTCGGTTGAACATAAACTCTGAGCTGCAAACTTCAGACAATGTTACCGTCAATTCCTCACAATAACTAAGGAAAATCACGAAGGGCGGTATTGGAATTTTGAGTTTGGTATCAGTTTTGGTATTTTTAAGGAGATATGCCTCGGTATTGGTTCGGTATTCGGTATCTGACTTGACAAAGATTTGCTAATTGTACCAAAGGTGAATTCAGATCAGAAAAATGATAAATTTAAAGAAATTTGTATATTTTTAATACTTACCAATGGCCCAGACTTAGCTGGTGCAACCTCAATATTATTAAGGGCCAAACACAGATTTTGAACCCCCAATCCCCAAAATTTACATACAATAGCGAAAATGAAAAGTCCTATCTGGCCCTCCATACTTTTAGTACTTGCGCATGCGCAGTACCCAGGAAGAGACCAGAATTGGCGCCAACATCATTCTTCCTAGTTGTGCCTACTGAAGTGATAATTCAGCAGGGAGGTACAAGTGCCCACTCATGGGAGGGCCATCCCCGTTTGGGCCATTGGTAAGAATTAAAAATATACAAATTACTTTAAATTTATTTTAATACTAAAATGAATGGCCCAGACTTAGCTGAATCATAAAAAGGCAGAGGGCCTATAAAGAACTAGCAGACCAAAATACAACTCTTTAGCCTGCATTAGAACTCTCAAAGTGAAAGGGAGATTAAAATTTCAAGGAATTACCTATATGTCTCGCTATACCACAATAGAGAAGACATACCACCGAAATAAGAAGCAGTATCCAAGGCTAGTCCGAAATAAGATACTTAAAATTAGGAAAAGCGTGTCTGACAGCGAGAGACTAATGCCCACAAACACACGCCATATAAAATGTAACAAGCTGTATATATCAGAATAATCTACAGATGATAACAGCTTAACTATTAGTTACACACTTATTATTTATTTATTTATTTATTTATTGGTGTTTTAAGGTCACATACTTATGCACAATGGCTAATCGTGACCGTGACAGTTTTACGGGTGGAGGAAGCCGGAGTACCCGGAGAGAACCACCGAGCAACGACGAGCATCTGTCAGCTCTCCAACATCGTAACTCTGAACTCTGCACCGCAGCACAGGCAGGGTTAGATTGGTTGAAGACATGCGCACCATCGACGTGCAGTACGCCTCAGTACACAGCGTCATCGTGCCCCCATGTAGGCAATCGGGGTGAAGTGTCTTGCCCAAGGACACAACGCGGTTGCCGCAGGTGGGATTCGAACCGAGGACCTCTCGGCTTGCAGCCTGCACCTCTACCAACTGAGCCACCGCGCCCCTTACACACTTATTAAAAGGCCAGAAGAGGTAAAGAGGAAAACAGCACCTCCCATCCCCACTTTTTTTGAAGGAATAATCTTCAAAACAAAGAGGGGAGCGGTCTGGAAACAGTGAACAAGAGCACCACATAGCGGGACAATATACGCCCGTTTTGTATTTTTGAAGGGTTGGGGTAAGGATGAGGGTGAGGGTGAAAATTGTTTGGACCAACCCCATATTCGAACTTGACCTGTATTTTGTTGTGATTAAACAACATACCAAGTTTGGAACCAATCGGAAAACAAATAATAAAAGTTATCATCCGGAAACCAAATATTTGATGCATTCTATGTCCAACAAGGTCCATAATTCAGGGGAACTTCAAAGTTCGTACTGACCCCATATTTGAACTTGACCTGTCTTTTGTTTTGATTAAACCACATACCAAGTTTAGGAGTCAATCGAAAAAAAAAATACTAAAGTTATCATCTGGAAACCAAATGTTGACGAACAGAGAGACCGGCGGATGGACAAATGGATGGACAAATGGACAGACAGACTGATTCCATAATTCGACGGTTTTTTAAACAGGCGTATAATAAAAAATCAGTTAGGCCATACTAAAATTATAATCCGGAAAACACAAAATGCACAAATTCAAGAGGATTAACTCTGGAAAGGTACATGCGATTTTGGCCGAAAGTGAACTTGAGCTGTGCTTTGTGGTCATAAACAAAATCTGAGAATTTGAAACAAATTAGTCAAGGCAAACTAAAGTTATCATCCAGAAACCACATAATTCACAAATTTGCAATCATTCAAGGGGAATAACTATGGAACGGTACATGCAATTATGGCGAAAGGTAAACTTGAGCTGTGCTTTGTGGTCAAAAACAAAATCTGAGAATTTGAAAAAAATCAGTCAAGGCAAACTAAAGTTATCATCCGGAAACCATAAAATCCACAAATTTGCAATCATTTAAAGGGAATAACTGGAAAGGTATATGCAATTGTGGTCAAAAGTGAACTTGAGCTGTATTTTGTGGTCAAAAACAAAAAAACTGAAAATTTGAAATAAATCGGTCAAGGCAAACTAAAGTTATCGTCCGGAAATGAAAAGTTGGGCTAAATTCCCATAAATAAAGGGCCATAACTCTACTGCAAATGGGCCGCTAGAAACGGAAATCGAACCCGTCCTGTATTTTGTCATACTAAATCCACATGCCAAATTTAACTCAGCTCAAACCATTACAACTAAAGTTATCGTCCGGAAACGAAATGTGTCCATAGACGGACAGACAGACAGACCGGTGGAGAGACCATTCACATAATATGTCCCGTTTTTCAAACGGGTGTATAAAATCAACATCTGAAAATTTGGTGTCAATCCGACAAGGCGTTCGACTTTAAATGAACGGAAACCAATTTTTTTTTCAAAAATTGTGTTTTCAAAGGGCCATAACTCTGCCGTGGATGGACTGAGAAACACCAATATCGAACTTGACCTGTATTTTAATGCTAAAAACACAACTTTTGAAAGTTTGATGTCGATCCGTCAAGGCGTTTGACTTTAAATGAACGGAAACCAACAGACGGACTGACGGACAGACAGACTGATAACATAATACAACCATTTTCTAAATGGGCGTATAAAAAGTGGTACCGAATAATATATAAATTCATCTAAAAGACACCCGGCTATTAATTATTATTAGTATATTATTAATTTATTGGTGCTTAATGCCACCTCAGCCGCTAAGGTTATATTGTGGCAATTCCGGTTATTAAAATCGCAAGCCTCAAAAAGTATGCCGCATCCGGAATATGCCGATAGGTCGAAAACTGGTGATATAAATATGTACAACCTTAAACTTGTCCAATTAAATCCCAATGGAAAGTTATCTAACAGAACATCTACGCTTCTTAGCCAAAATACAGGTGATCACGCTCAGGTGTACAATTAATTCCAATAATGAACCTCCAAATTGTAACCGTTCGATTATATGAGAGTAGGAATATGCATCATGTACCACTTATGGTTGAAAACTGGTTCTCAGAACATGGAACGGAAAACGATTAAAAAACCTGTCACGGACAATCCCCAAATAATTTATTGTTTCCTAGGTCTGTTAAAACCAATGATAGTTCAGAGAAAGAATATACCATTCCGAATAATGAAGCCAAAAATAGAGAATGTATGCACAGACGGCTTGTTGAAAACTCCATAACTGATCCAACTAGCCCCAAAATTCTTATAAGCTCTATACTAACGCAGAGCCAGACTAAGAGAAGCTATTCCGTAATACGTCTGCCTAATAATATATACATATTATGCACACAATCAACAGAATCCCACCAGTACCCTCATCTGAATACAGCCTGTATCGAAGGCGTGACTGAGCGGTACAAAACCTAACCAGGAAACTGAAGGAATAAAACAACATTAAGGTGATTAACCTGAGGAATAGACTCCTACGTTGTAAGAAAAGCAGACAGCGCTGAGCATAACTACTGAGTAGACTAATTGCCACATTTGTCGCCCAGATAACCGACATGCTGCCATACAGGATCACAAAGGCTTGTAATATCAACCGAATGTTTTCATGAAAGAAAGAGTCCAAGAACAGTTACTGTTCAGGAATCATATGCTCATATATCACTTATGAACGATCAATAACAGGAAGCAAACCAACTGGAATGGCTGGACCCTGATGTCGCCGTTAGACCACAACCTGCCTGCCAATCAAAGAGCAATAAAAGGCATGCATATAATTGAATGCATAGGAGGCTTACAGAAAGAGCACAACGTCCTGCCCTGTAAACGTCTCTTAACATATTGGTGGGGTTTGACGAAAAATTCATATCGAACCCCCCTCACCAGCAATACTTAAATCACAAGAAAGTAACGCCGGCACAGTAATATTAAGGCTTCGAACAGCGACAAATTCCTTTTTCACTATATGAAAACGAAACTTCACGCTACATTCGCAAGCTATACTGCTGCTGCTCTTCTCAATAAAGAGAAATACAGCTAAAACGCTTGTAGTCAGCCAAAGCAAGCATAACAAGAGCTGGACTGTCGTCCGGTACATAGTGTGGGCATACCAATGACCAAATATTATAGAAAAAAATGTGTATTTTCCAACAGGATTGCATGTTCAGACCTTGAGATACAGGCTGAACAGACAAATAATGTCCATTTCCTACAATTTCTAAGTCAAAAAAGAGGGATAACTCTAAAAAGGAGAATGTGAGAAATATCGTTGAATCCTTTTTTTAAAGCCTCTACCATTGCAGTGTTCACAGCAAATTTCATTGCAAGAGAACATTCAATACCTGAGATACAGGCTGAACAGTCAAAATTTGGCTCGGACGGACACAATTTCTAAGTGAACAAGTAATAAAAAAAAAAAAAAATAATCTGACAACACTGAAAATCATACTAGTCTTGGGAAATGTTACAATTTAATTACACAGCAAGTTCCATAATAATTTACTTAAGTTATGAAAGTTATGAATATTCTCGGATGCACAGACCCACACACGGACGCATGTAATCCAGTATACCCCCATTTTCGAAGAAAATGGGGGTAAAATGACACTAACCCGGCGCAACTCATAACGCTTTAGAGTTAGTTATCTAGAATAATACAGAAACCATAAGGCTCCTTCATGTCTGACCGACTCCATAATGCCACTAAGGACGGAGAGGGATGTGATGAACATGGCACTATTGTAAGGAATATACCCGCTGAAACAACGTCAACATATCCAGGGTTCCTGCACTTTTCAGGGGGGCAAATTCAAGACTTTTCCATACCCTTTTCAATGCAAATTCAAGACTTTTCAATGATGTAAAAAACAAAATTCAAGACTTTTCAAGGCTATTCGCACTACAAGTATGTAACATACTTTGCACTATTAGTGCAAAGTATGTTACATACTTGTAGTGCATGCAATAATCTAATGCATGCAGCTGTACCAGGTAAAATCACCCTGAGTGTATTACAAATCAAATTCTCAAAAACACAAAACACTCAATAACATATGGCCACGCAAATGTCTTCACTTCTTTTTCCAAATTCAGAATGTTTGCATCAAGTTCACACACAAGTAGTTCTTTATCTTTTGCTACTTTCCTCATAGCATTGGATTCCACAATCAAAGATTTAATTTTGTTTCTTCGAACTTTCTCGGATAACTCAGCCTTTTCATCTGCAGATTGTATCATAGAAGAAATGTCTTCCTGCAGTTCATGTCTACGTTTCTTCGAATCGGAAATTTCATCTTGAAATGCCTTTCTTTTTTGAGTTGATGTCACAGATGCCAATTTTTTTATCTTCCAAATAATTCCTGTACGCTGACCTTGCACCGGAGACATACTAAAGAACTTTTGAGTTGACAAAAAATTCTGTAGCCCCCCCCCCCCCCCCCCCCCCCCCCCCCCCCCCACCCAATTTCAGTAATATGCTGCACTATTCTGCATTGGGCAATTAAGGATTCTCCTTTCATATTTTCAACTAGAATATCTTTGTTTAGGGAAAATCCCTTTTCTACCCCAGCCGGGTAGCCCAGTGAAAATGTCAGTAACAAACTACATCCCACAAATGTCTGAATGGCTGGTGTTTCCTGTCTCTAATATACTTAATATAAAAGGTTTAAGGTGTCAAGAGGTTCACTTTTTAACAGATCATATATTCTGAAATGTTCTCTATCACCACCGGTCAACTTTGATACCATATCTATAAAATCACTGAATTCATTCGGAGCAAAATCACAAGTGCCTTCATCAAACTTTTGGGCAGATATCAACTCTCTCAAAACAACTTTGAAATGTGATTTGCAGATAACAGGCTTATTGATAACGACCTTGGGAATTAAACAATCCAAGTTTCTAGCTAATATGAATTTTACAAGGGTTTTATCCATCAGATGTTTTACAACTTTTGTCATAAAATCACGACATGTTATTCTGAAGTCCATGTTGTCTCTATCAGACATGTCACTTTTCTCCATAAGATTTTGTACAATTCCTTCGGCCTTGAAACCAATTTAATTTTTTTTATAGCTTCGAATATTTTCACTGTCATCAACATCAACTTTTTGCAGTTTAACCAAAGATGTAGAAGTTTGCATCACACTGACTTTCACAATGTTACACATAATGTATCTAATTGTTTGTTCAAGATTACAGAGA
Source organism: Pictodentalium vernedei (assembly GCA_031216915.1). NCBI lineage: Eukaryota > Metazoa > Mollusca > Scaphopoda > Dentaliida > Dentaliidae > Pictodentalium > Pictodentalium vernedei. The sequence continues at coordinate 380,933,237 of CM062297.1, forward strand.
AAAGGAATCAGAGGTCGGTCACTCTGAAAAATCTCCAAAAATGACTATGAGTACTGCCAGGTATTCAAAAAAAGCAATGTGAGCTGGTGTTGTTTTATCTTTGACAGCCTCAAGCACAGTCTTGTATGAGTTACTGGTAGGTTCATTGAACTTTACTTTACCTTTCTTTTCATGGACTGTTCTAACATACTTCACAATATCAGGCCAAATCTCAAAAGCAAGTTTCACTACCGGTCTGTTTTCCAGCCACCGGTGGCCACAAAACTTAAGTGGAAATATTTCTGAAGATGTAATTGTAGTATAGTCTTCACGTCTTGCTGGGGAGTCAGAAGAGAGCCAATAGAGTCCCTTAAGAATGTTAATAACAGGATTATGTGACTTTTCTGCACCATTTTTGAAGGTGTTGTGCATAGTACGCAAACCACAGCTACCCAAATTCACAAGCTTAGTATCAATTTTTTCTAATTCAGATGCAAAGTCCTTCCAAATTTTCCAGTTCACCGTTGGATCGTCCATAGAAATTTGAGACACTTTGGATAATCCAACATGCTCGACTGATTTTATGAGAACTGGGAGTAAATCAGTTGCTCTACCGTGACCCAGAAAATTGGAGCCTATATAGTGAGATATCACCTTATCTGTCAAACAATCCCAAAACCTCACATGAATGTCAAGTTGTTTTTTCTCCAAACTTTTATTGTGAGATTCATCAAACATAAGAACTATATTTTTGACATTTTTCATTCTGTCAGATGATAAACTTTCTAAATATTGACCAAGGCCAAAAGTAACTATGTAAGAGCACAAGCACTTATTTTCTCCACATGAAAATCTTTTGGCAATATCACTGTCAGGAAACCTCCTTGTAAACAAATCTGATATATCCTTGCAGCTAATGTACCCATAATGTGAGCAGACACATTTGAGGGCCCACAAAATTTCTGCAGTGAATATGTCAAAAGATTACACAGAGTACGATTGGACAGACGTCCCAACATCAGGAACCAACCCTGTCCCAACTGCCTGAACTGTACCGGCTTCAACAGCTGGAATAGCAGATGTCGCACAGTGACTGTGAGCAGTTTTTTTTACAAAGTTTGTTAAAGTCAAGTTTTTTGCCTTCTCGTTCGCACATTTGACGTGTTTCGATGAAAGTGTGTGCGAGCAAAGAGCAGCCTCTCCCATGTTCACTGTGCTAAAATTTTTAAAACACATCAGACATCTTGCCGAATTCGCGTCACCGGCAACTGGAGATAACCACGAAGAAAATTTGGAATTACGAAGCCACTGTTCTTGAAATTTACACTTCCCCATTTCCGAATTCAGTAATTAATAATTTTCCAAGAAACAATTATGCCGAACGTAATTCTGATGTATATCCGTAATTAATTTATGGTTTAAACATGCGTTTACTTATTCACCACATAACAGACTACCAACATTTCAAAGCACATGTATACAATTGCTTTTGATTGAGACACACGCTCCAATTGGCTAAAACAATAGAATGAGGAAAAAGCAACCAATGTTGGTCATAGCAAGTTTGTTTTCCCAGTCTGACGTATTTTAGAAATGTCCCGTTTTCAAGACTTTTCAAGGCCCAGGCTTCAAATTCAAGACTTTTCAAGGCCTTGAATTTTTTTTTCAACTTCCATACTTTTTAAGACTTTTCAAGGCCCGCAGGAACCCTGATATCACTTGAAATCAAGACAGTACGCCATGTCGTCAAATAATACACCATATAGACATAATATCCAATCATCGAGTGGAAATATAATCCACAACAATAGATTTGATAAAAATGAAAGCAGGAGACGAAAACTATGTTCCAGCACCTGATCATAAGAAACCTAGATGAATTCCTTGTGCCTCATACCGATTATAGCAGGAATATAATCCTGAAAAGGAGTTAACTATAGGCATTTGAAAGAACGCACATTAATCACACTAGGTTAATATGGCGTTATCAATTGGGCTAAAAGCCTCAGACAACTTACATAAAAATGAAAGTGTCAATGACACTGTAGCTTAACTTGTCTGTGTGTTATGTTTGATGAAAAGGATAATGAACAATGTTTATGAAAAGATGAAATAAGACAAGAATTGTGATAATTGGGAATATGTTAATTTCTGTTCCCTGTATGCTATGTTTTCAATAAAAATTAAAGAACCTCAGTGAGCACGCTCACATACCCCACGTGCCCCGATATTTCAAGCTCTAATCATTTTTTAAAAATAAACATAGATTCTAGGAATTCTGCAGAAAACAGTGTTCTGTAGTTTCAACGGTATTGAAAGAATTCAAGCAGAGAAAAAGCCCGGAAAACTGTAATTTTGAGGAACTTTTCAAAGTCTATGGGGCCGTAATTTTGGTAAAAATCAGTGGAGCAGAACAAAACCCAAACTTGTTCTGTAGGCCACCATGTTAGACTAACATATCAAAAATCAGCTCAATATCTGGAAGCGTGTAGGAGAAAAGTCCGGAAAACTGTAATTTTGATGAACTTTTCAAAGTTCAAGGGCCGTAATTTTGGTAAAAATCAGTGGAGCGGAACAAAATGCAAACTTGATCTGTAGGCCACCATGTCAGACTAACATATCAAACGTCAGCTCAATATCTGGAAGCATGTAGAAAAAAAGTCTGGAAAACTGTAATTTTGATGCATTTTTCAGAGTCCAAGGATCGTAATTTCGGTAAAAATCAGTGGAGCGGAACAAAATGCAAACTGGTTCTGTAGGCTACCATGTTAGACTAACATACCAAAAATCAGCTCAATATAGTCTGCAAAACTGTAATTTTGATGAACTTTTCAAAGTTCAAGGGCCGTAATTTTGGTAAAAATCAGTGGAGCAGAACAAAATGCAAACTTGATCTGTAGGCCACCATGTTAGACTAACATACCCAAAAACAGCTCAATATCTGGAAGCATGTACAAAAAAAAGTCCGGAAAACTGTAATTTTGATGAACTTTTCTAAGTTCAAGGGCTGTAATTTCGGTAAAATCAGTGGAGTGGAACAAAATGCAAACCTGATCTGTAGGCCACCATGTTAGACTAACATACCAAAAATCAGCTCAATATCTGGAAGCGTGTAGAAAAAAAGTCCAGAAAACTGTAATTTTGATGAATTTTTCAAAGTCCAAGGGCCGTAATTTCGGTAAAAATCAGTGGTGCGGAAAAAAATGCAAACTTGATCTGTAGGCCACCATGTTAGACTCACATACCAAAAATCAGCTCATTATTTGGAAGCGTGTAGAAAAAAAGTCCGGAAAACTGTAAATTTTGATGAATTTTTCAGAGTTCAAGGGTCGTAATTTCGGTAAAAATCAGTGGAGCGGAAAAAAATGCAAACTTGATCTGTAGGCCACCATGTTAGACTAACATACCAAAAATCAGCTCAATATCTGGAAGCGTGTAGAAAAAAAGTCTGGAAAACTGTAATTTTGATGAATTTTTCAGAGTCCAAGGCTCGTAATTTCGGTAAAAATCAGTGGAGCGGAAAAAAATGCAAACTTGATCTGTAGGCCACCATGTTATACTAACATACCAAAAATCAGCTCAATATCTGGAAGCGTGTAGAAATGAAAGTGTCAATGACACTGTAGCTCAACTTGACAAACTTGAACTTGATAAGTTATAAATGAAATGGCAAAATTGAAGATCATTGGTACCAGTGTCATTTTTTTTGCCAGTGGCAACATTTTTTGACAGAAACCGAAGAAAATCGATAGCTCCCATCTAGAGGCCTTCCCAAACAAGCATGACAGGTTTCAAAGCAATCCGATCATAAATGTGCCCTGTAGGGTGTACAAAAGGGAAATATTGTGGTCTGACTCGACTAAATTCTAAGAACGTTGGCCGTGGCAACATTTTTTGACGGAAATTGAAGAAAATCGATAGCTCCCATCTAGAGGTCTCCCCAAACAAGCATACCAGGTTTCAAAGCAATCAAATCATAAATGTGCCCTGTAGGGTGTGCCAAAGGGAAATATTGTGGTCTGACTAAACGGAGTTCTAAAAACGTTGGCCGCGGCAACATTTTTTGACAGAAATTGAAGAAAATCGATAGCTCCCATCTGGATGTCACCCCAAACAAGCATGCCAGGTTTCAAAGCAATCCGATCATAAATGTACCCTGTAGGGTGTGCCAATGGGAAATATTGAGTCTTCTGACTAAACTAAGTTCTAAGAATGTTGGCCGCGGCAACATTTTTTGACGGAAATTGAAGAAAATCGATAGCTCCCATCTAGAGGTATCCCCAAACAAGCATACCAGGTTTCAAAGCAATCTGATCATAAATGGGCCCTGTAGGGTGTGCCAAAGGGAAATATTGAGGTCTGACTAAACTAAGTTCTACGAACGTTGGCCGTGGCAACATTTATTGCCGGAAATTGAAGGAAATCGATAGCTCCCATCTAGAGGTCACCCTAAATAAGCATACCACATTTCAAAGCAATCAAATCATAAATGTGCCCTGTAGGGTGTGCCAAAGGGAAATATTGTGGTTTGACTAAACTAAGTTCTAAGAACGTTGGCCGCGGCAACATTTTTTGACGGAAATTGAAGAAAATCGATAGCTCCCATCTAGAGGTCACCCCAAACAAGCATACCAGGTTTCAAAGCAATCCGATCATAAATGTACCCTGTAGGGTGTGCCAAAGGGAAATATTGAGTCTTCTGACTAAACTAAGTTCTAAGAACGTTGGCCGCGGGCAACATTTTTTGACAGAAATTGAAGAAAATCGATAGCTCTCATCTAGAGGTCTACCCAAACAAGCATACAAGGTTTCAAAGCAATCTGATCATAAATGTGCCCTGTAGGGTGTGCCAAAGGGAAATACTGAGGTCTGACTAAACTAAGTTCTACGAACGTTGGCCGTGGCAACATTTTTTGCCGGAAATTGAAGAAAACCGATAGCTCCCATCTAGAGGTCACCCTAAATAAGCACACCAGGTTTCAAAGCAATCAAATCATAAATGTGCCCTGTAGGGTGTGCCAAAGGGAAATATTGTGGTTTGACTAAACTAAGTTCTAAGAACGTTGGCCGCGGCAACATTTTTTGACGGAAATTGAAGAAAATCGATAGCTCCCATCTAGAGGTCACCCCAAACAAGCATACCAAGTTTCAAAGTAATCTGATCATAAATGTGACCTGTGAGGTGTGCCAAAGGAAATTGTGGATGTACGTACTAACGTACTAACGTACGTACGTACGTACGTACTAACGTACGTACGTACGTACGTACGTACGTACGCCGACGGACGAGAAGTGATGGCAATAGCTCAGCTTGACTTTGTCAAGTTGAGCCAAAAAAGTCCGGAAAACAAGTAGGACTGACTGCCAGACTGACGGACGGACCAGTCAAAAACATTATACCCCAGCAACTTCGTTGCGTGGGGTATAATAATATGAGGTGTAGATTGTACTAAAGAATTGAGGGGTGGCTTAATGTGGCCCTCACATTTAATGTATGCGACCCTCACAGTTAATGTATATCAACGAAAGTTACCAATTTACAGTGAAATTATTCCAAAATGAGTCATCCTATCAAGTTACAATGAAATCCCTTCATAAATATGGCCTGTAGACTGTGCTAAAGGTTTTTGGGCTCTGGGCATGTGTAGCCATCATGGTTGACAGATCGCAACCAAAAGGGGACATCCTCATCTAGACATTATACTGAGTCATCCTACCATGTTGCAATGAAATCCCTTCATGAATAGGACCAGTAGTCTGTGCTAAAGAAGTTTTTAGAGTTTTGGCTTGGGCAGCCGTCATGGATGAATGATCGCGACCAAAAAGGGGGACGTTCTCGTCTAGGCATTATCTGGAGTCATCCTACCAAGTTACAATTGAAATCCCTTCATAAATATGACCTTTAGACTGTGCTAAAGGTTTTCGGGCTTCAGGTCCCTAGCCATCACAGTTGACCAATCGCGACCAAAAGGGGACATTTTCATCTAGACATTGTATGGAATCAACCTACCAAGTTACAATGAAATCCCTTCATAAATATGACCTGTAGACTGTGCTAAAGATTTCAGGCTTCGGGCCCCTATAGTCACCACAGCTGACCAATCATGACCAAAAAGGGGACGTTATCATCTAGACATTATATGGAATCACCCTACCAAGTTACAATGAAATCCCTCCATAAATATGACCTGTAGACTGTATTAAAGGTTTTCGGGTTTTGGGCTCGGGCAGCTGTCACAGCTAAATGATCAAAACCAAAAGGGGACGTTCTCATCTAGACATTATCTGGACTCACACTACCAAGTTACAATGAAATCCCTTCATAAATATGACCTGTAGATTGTGCTAAAGGTTTTCGGGCCTCGGACCCCTATACCCATCAGAGTTGACCAATCGCGACCAAAAGGGGACGTTATCATCTAGACATTATATGGAATCAACCTTCCAAGTTACAATGAAAATCCCTCCATAAATACGACCTGTAGACTGTGATAAAGGTTTTCAAGTTTTGGGCTCAGGTAGTTGTCACAGCTGAAAGATCGCAACCAAATGGGGAAGTTCTCATCTAGACATCATACAGAGTCATCCTACCAAGTTACAATGAAATCCCTACATATTAAATATGACCTGTAGACTGTGCTAAAAATTTGTGGGTTTTAGGCTTGGGCGGCCGTCACTGTTGACAGATCATGTCCAAAAGGGGACATTCTCATCTAGATATTATACAGAGGGCATCCTACCAAGTTTCATTGAAATTCCTTCATAAATGTGATCTGTAGACTGTGCTAATGGTTTTGGGGTTTTTGGACTCGGGCAGCCATCAAGTTAAGCGAACAATACCACTAAGGAGAGAACAAACTCTTCTCATGTAATGGTACCTTGTCCTATAGGACAGTGGGTCTCAGCCTGGCTGAAGCAGCCAAAGGTCTTTTTATTCGTGAAGACAATTAAATGGCTGATAACTGCGGCCCTAGAAGCTCACTAAGGAGACTTACAATTCTAGCCACTAATGACAGGGATAAAAAACACCACTCAAACTTCTATCTAGGCTACTGAGGTGGTCAACAATAAGACTAAAGTCTATGGACACTTAAGAAAACAACACCAAGAAGGAAACCAGAGGTTCAAGTGTGCCTAAAATGCTCACCTGGCTCAAATTGTCAAAACAGATGAGTGTATCAGCATGTGATCAGCAGCTAGAGCAATTTTTTTTGATTTGCTATGACACAACCAAAGGCAACTTTTTTGGCCATTCATTTTCTGCTGGTCCTAGGAAAGCTTCCTAGCAAACTCTGTTCTGTGAAGTATTAAAAAAAAACAACTGAAAGAAATTTTTTGTTTTGTTTTAAACTACTGTGGTTCTCTCTAAAACAAGAAAAAACAAGAGAATCGATTTGAACAAACTTGAATTCAACACCCCTAGAGATGTTACATACCAAATATGAAAGGATTCTCACTGGTGGATCTGAAGAAGAAGAATTTTCAAGAAACTTTCTCAAATTGCTCTAAGTTAAAATTTGGGCTTCAATAAAAAGCCCAAATATTAAGCCAGGGACTTGATTTGAACAACCTTCAATCTAACCCTCCCAGAGGTGTTGTCCACCAAATATCAGAAGAATCTGACTGCTGGATCTGAAGGAGATGACTTTAAATGATAATTATTGCACTAAGTAAATATTTGGGCTCCCTTGGGGAACCCAAATAACCCAGGAACTCGATTTGAACAAATTTGAACCTTACACCTCTAGAGATGTCACATACTAAATATGAAAGGATTCTCACTAGTGGGTCTGAAAAAGAAGATTTTTTAAGAAATTTTCTCATATTGCACTAAGTTAAAATTTGGGCTCCAATAAAGAGCCCAAATATTCATCCAGGGATCCCATTTGAACAAACTTGAATCTAATCCCCCCTAGAGATGCTGCATACCAAATATCAAATGAATTACACTCGAGGATCTGAAGAAGATTTTTAAAGATTATTCCCCATATTGCACCACGTTAATATTCAGGCTCCCACAGGAAGCCCAAATATTAACCCAGGGACTCGATTTGAACAAATTCGAATCTTACACCTCTAGAGATGTCACATACCAAATATGAAAGGATTCTCAATAGCAGGTCTCGAAAAGAAGATTTTAAGACATTTTCTCATATTGCACTAAGTTAAAATCTGGGCTCCAATAAAGAGCCCAAATATTGATCCTGGGATTCCTTTTGAACAAACTTGAATCTAACCCCCTTAAAGATGCTGCATACCAAATATCAAAAGAATCTGACTGGTGGATCTGATGAAGAAGATTTTTAAAGAATATCCCCCCTATTCCACAAGTTAATAATCAGGCTCCCGTAGGAAGTCCAAATATTAACTCAGGGAGTCGATTTGGAGGGGGGGGGGGGGGGGGGGGGAAGTGGGGGTGTGGGGGGGTGGGGTGTTGTGGCAGTTGTGGAACATATATTGAAACCTAGCCTGTATTACTAGCTGGAAAATACACATATCAACTTTGGTTGAAATCAAATAATCCAAACAGGAGTTATCAGTCGGAAACCAATTGTTTACAGACAGATGGATGGACCGACAGATGGGACGGACGAAAGTGATGACTATAGCCCTGACTATAAACAGTCCAGGCTAAAAATGCATTTTGTACCAAAGAAAAAATATTACATGAATGGCTTGGGTGAGAAGGAGGTGGGAGAGAGTGGGGTGTGTTAGGGGGAGTCCATTTTTTTTTCCACATGTGGTCAGTCTAAATCCTTCAGAATGCATTTTGAGCAGAGAAAAAAAAAAATACCTAACTGGAACCATAGGGGTGGGGTGGGTGGTGGTGTTTGTCTGGATTTTTAACCACAAACATTAACCAAAACTGTAAAAAAGCATTTTTTGATGAAAGAAAAAAAAGTGCCTAATTGGACCCCCGGAGGGGGAGGGGGGGAGAGGGGGTTACGTGAGTTTAAAAAAAGGTTCCGCATGTAGTGACTTTAAATAGTTCAAAATGCATATTCGAGGAAAAAAGAAAAAAAAAAGCCTAATTGTGTGTGTGTGGGGGGGGGGGGGGGGGGGGGGGGGGGGGGAGGAGGGTAATTTCTGTCTGGATTTTTAACCACAAACTTTAACCAAAATTGTAAAAAAGCATTTCTGACAAAAAGGAAAAAAAGGGTTCTGCATGTAGTGACTGTAAATAGTTCAAAATGCATATTGGAGGGGAAAAAAAAAAATGCCTAATTGGGGGGGGGGGGGGGGGGGGGGAAGTGGGGGGGGGGGCTGTGGTGTTTGGGTTTTTTAACCCAAAACTCTAAACAAGCATTTTTGACAAAAGAAAAAAAAAAGTGCCTAATTGGCCCCCGGGTGGGGGTGGGGTGGGGTGGGAGGGAGGGTACGTAAGTTTAAAAAAAAAGGTTCCGCATGTAGTGACTGTAAATAGTTCAAATATGCATAATGGAGAAAAGAAGAAAAAAAAAAGCATAATGGGGGGCGGGGGGGGTTTTGGGGGGGGGGGGGGGGGTAGGGGGTGGTGGTGTTTGTCTGGGTTTTTTAACCACAAACTTGGAGTCATCCTACCAAGCTACAATGAAATCCCTTCATATGGCCTGTGGAATATTCTAAAGGTTTTTGGGCTTCGGGGCCTCCGTTGCCGCCACAGATGCCCAAAAGGGGACGTTCTCATGTAGACATTATATGAAGACAACCTATCAAGTTACAATGAAATCCCCTCCATAAATATGACCTGTAGACTGTGCTAAAGGTTTTTGGGCTTCGGGCCCCTGTTGCCCTCACAGTTGCCCAAAAGGGGATGTTCTCATGTAGACATTATATGAAGTCAACCTATCAAGTTACAATGAAATCCCTCCATAAATATGACCTGTAGACTGTGCTAAATGTTTTCGGGCTTCGGGCCCCTGTTGCCGTCACAGTTGCCCAAAAGGGGATGTTCTCATGTAGACATTATATGAAGTCAACCTATCAAGTTACAATGAAATCCCTCCATAAATATGACCTGTAGATTGTGCTAAATGTTTTCGGGCTTCGGGCCCTTGTGCTGTCACAGTTGCCCAAAAGGGGATGTTCTCATCTAGACATTAGATGGGAGGGGTGGGGGGGGGGGGGGGGTAGGGGGTGGTGGTGTTTGTCTGGGTTTTTTAACCACAAACTTGGAGTGTATCCTACCAAGCTACAATGAAATCCCTTCATATGGCCTGTGGAAATATTCTAAAGGTTTTTGGGCTTCGGGCCTCTGTTGCCGCCACAGATGCCCAAAAGGGGGACGTTCTCATGTAGACATTATATGAAGGACAACCTATCAAGTTACAATGAAATCCCTCCATAAATATGACCTGTAGACTGTGCTAAAGGTTTTTGGGCTTCGGGCCCCTGTTGCCATCACAGTTGCCCAAAAGGGGATGTTCTCATCTAGACATTATATGAAGTCAACCTATCAAGTTACAATGAAATCCCTCCAGTTGTGGAACGTATATTGAAACCTAGCCTGTATTACTAGCTGGAAAATACACATATCAAATTTGGTTGAAATCAAATAATCCAAACAGGAGTTATCAGTCGGACACCAATTGTTTACAGACAGATGGATGGACCGACAGATGGACGGACGAAAGTGATGACTATAGCCCTGACTATAAACAGTCAGGCTAAAAATGCATTTTGTACCAAAGAAAAAATATTACACGAATGGCTTGGGTGAGAAGGAGGTGGGAGAGAGTGGGGTGTGTTAGGGGAGTCCATTTTTTTTTCCACATGTGGTCAGTCTAAATCCTTCAGAATGCATTTTGAGCAGAGAAAAAAAAATACCTAACTGGAACCATGGGGGTGGGGTGGGTGGTGGTGTTTGTCTGGATTTTTAACCACAAACATTAACCAAAACTGTAAAAAAGCATTTTTGACGAAAGAAAAAAAAAGTGCCTAATTGGACCCCCGGAGGGGGAGGGGGGAGGGGGGTTACGTGAGTTTAAAAAAAGGTTCCGCATGTAGTGACTTTAAATAGTTCAAAATGCATATTCGAGGAAAAAAAGAAAAAAAAAAGCCTAATTGTGTGTGTGTGTGTGGGGGGGGGGGGGGGGGGAGGGGGGGGAGGAGGGTAATTTCTGTCTGGATTTTTAGCCACAAACTTTAACCAAAATTGTAAAAAAGCATTTCTGACAAAAGGAAAAAAAGGGTTCTGCATGTAGTGACTGTAAATAGTTCAAAATGCATATTGGAGGGGGAAAAAATGCCTAATTGGGGGGGGGGAGGGGGGGGGGCTGTGGTGTTTGGGTTTTTTAACCAGAACTCTAAACAAGCATTTTTGACAAAAGAAAAAAAAAGTGCCTAATTGGCCCCCGGGTGGGGGTGGGGAGGGAGGGTACGTAAGTTTAAAAAAAAAGGTTCCGTATGTAGTGACTGTAAATAGTTCAAAATGCATAATGGAGAAAAGAAGAGAAAAAAAAGCATAATGGGGGGCAGGGGGGGGGGGGGGAGGGTAGGGGGTGGTGGTGTTTGTCTGGGTTTTTTAACCATAAACTTGGAGTCATCCTACCAAGCTACAATGAAATCCCTTCATATGGCCTGTGGAATATTCTAAAGGTTTTTGGGCTTCAGGCCTCTGTTGCCGCCACAGATGCCCAAAAGGGGATGTTCTCATGTAGACATTATATGAAGTCAACCTATCAAGTTACAATGAAATCCCTCCATAAATATGACCTGTAGACTGTGCTAAAGGTTTTTGGGCTTCGGGCCCCTGTTGCCGTCACAGTTGCCCAAAAGGGGATGTTCTCATGTAGACATTATATGAAGTCAACCTATCAAGTTACAATGAAATCCCTCCATAAATATGACCTGTAGATTGTGCTAAATGTTTTCGGGCTTCGGGCCCCTGTTGCTGTCACAGTTGCCCAAAAGGGGATGTTCTCATCTAGACATTATATGAAGTCAACCTATCAAGTTACAATGAAATCCCTCCATAAATATGACGTGTAGACTGTGCTAAAGGTTTTCTGGCTTTGGGCTCAGGTAGCCGTCATGGTTGAATGATCGCAACCAAAAGGGGACATTCTCATCTGGGCATCATGTGGATTGATCCTACGAAGTTACAATGAAATCCCTTCATAAATATGACCTGTAGACTGTGCTGAAGATTTTCGGGCTTTGGGCACCTGTAGCCATCACAGTTGCCCAATCACATCCAAAAGGGGACTTTCTCATGTGTAGAAATTATATGAAGTCACCCTATGAAGTTACAATGAAATCCCTCCATAAATATGATCTGTAGACTGTGCTAAAGGTTTTCGGATTTTGGGCTCGGGCCATTGTGACGGCTGATAGATCACGCCCCAATGGGGAAATTCTCATGTAGACATCATACAAAGTCATCATATCAAGTTACAATGAAATCCGTCCATATTAAACATGACCTGCAGACTGTGCTAAAAGTTTTTGGGTTTCTGGCTTGGGCAGCCATCACGGTTGACAGATCATGCCCAAACGGGGACGTTCTCATCTAGGCATTATACAGAGGCATTCTATGAAGTTGCAATGAAATCCCTTCATAAATACGACCTGTAGACTGTGCTAATGGTTTTCGGGTTTTGGGCTCGGGCAGCCATACCGGTTGACCGATCACAACCAAAAGGGGACATTCTCATGTAGACATGACCTAAAACCTGCATATGAAATTTCGTGACGATCAGACAAGAAATACCTGGTATAGTTTGTACTTGAAGGTTGAATAAAAAACTTCAACCACAAACTTTGACCAAAACTCCAAATGTCAACTAAACAGGAAAAAGAAAAAATAAAAAGAAAAAAAAAGCACTTGAAACTTCAGTAAAAAACTATAACCACAAACTTTAACCAAAACTCTAAATGTTAACAGAAAAAGGCAGACGGACAGACGGCTGGATGGACAGACAAAAGTCATTACTATAGCCCTCACTGTAAACAGTCGGGCTAAAAATCACAACAATAATAATGAAGTCAAAAACATAAGACTGCTGCACTCCCAAAAATAAACATCAAAATATATATAACTTAGACAAAACAAAACATTTTCAAATAAAATTTAAAATATTTTTTCAAAAAATTTTGAATGAAGCCTAAGTGCCCCAAGGGAACCTCATGAGCCCAAGGGCATCCCAATAGAGCCTAAGTGTGGACAACCACTAACTAATTAAAGCTAAACTACCAGAATAAGATATACTATGTATCCTAATAGAAAAACAGTAATTGTTTTTAAACTAAACATTGAATTAATATGAATCCAAAACGTTATTGAACAGACAACAACGTCAAGAGGAAAAACCAGAAGCTAACCAACAACAGGCACAACAAAGGCCCAGTCAGTAACAGATAAACAACCACCTGATGCAAAGCTAGATCTTCATATGAAGAAAAAACAATGCATCTGGAAGAAGATGCAAGAGTACAAAAATGTCCTGAACCGAAATAAATAGGATTTAAACATAGGGGATAAACAGAATACCTATTCTGTTTACAAGTTGAACTCCCAAGAATTTGATAAAACATTCTTCAATAAAAAACCCAAAAGAGCTTGGGAGTATAACAGGAGGGTTCAGGAGAGGGAAGTGAAGTAATAGTAACAAAACAACAGTGGAGTCAATTATAATAACGATGTTGAGAAGCAAATCACGAAATTCGGTAACATGAATAATTTACATAAAAATTAGAAAGTTCCAACCCTGAACATCCGAAACAACTTCACTTCCAGCATCCTGTTTCACTGTTGATTCCATGAAAACCATCATTGATTTGTGTCTGTCATCTTCAAAAATGAGAATTTAAAGCACAGATGTCAGTTCAGTTGTTACTGACTTTGGGCCAAACAGAAGAATGATGTTTGCGCCAATTCTGGTCTCTTCCTGGGTACTATGCATGTGCAAGTACTAAAAATATGGAGGGCCAGATAGGACTTTTAATTTTTGGTATTGTATACAAATTTGGGGGATTGGGAGGGTCAAAATGTGTGTTTGGCCCTTAAAAATATTGAGGATGCACCAGATAAATCTGGGCCATTGGTTTTAGTATTAAAATATTCAGAATAAGCTGTTCTTGTATCATTTTACCATAGCTCCACAAATGCCACTGTCAATGAGCTCAACAGCAGCATTCTTTTACAAAAACAAATTATATCTACAGTAATTTTGTGACTTGTTCTAAGCACACCTCAACCTTTAAAGCCCTATTTCAGGCATGTGCAATCTGAGAGCATGTGCCCTGACCATGACATCTTCAAGAGGTCCTGCTGACAATAGACAGTATGAGGGCAGTGATTTCTAGACAATTCTGTGAAGGCAGCCAAGTTTTGGCTAGAAATCACTGCTAAGCAGCTTGAAATGAACAGGTTGTAGTCTAGTGAGAATTCAGGTCAATTGCCCAGTTCCCTGGGGGTTAACAAAACTGATATCAGCCACTTCCTTCATCAAAATGAATCAGTCAAATGCAATCATATCTCAACAGGGCCTTATAAATAGTGAATGTAGGAAAATTTGAAAATTCAGATAGTTTCAGAATTCAATGATTGGTTCAATTCAGTTTTTGGGTATGGCCATGATGGTATCAGTATCGGTTCGGATTTTCAGTCTACTGCCCATCTCTAATGGAAAGCAGACATAGAATTTCAATTAGATGGTGACTTAGTCATGATCTGATCAAAATCACATTACTCTTTTTGGATATGGATATACATACCTTACAAATCATCTGAAGAACAGTAATGGTGGTTCTGAAATAACCAACATGAAACACAGGTACTTCTAAATCAACATATCCATAATGTCCAATACAGTCAGCAAGTGTTTTTCCACATGTTTCACAATTGTTATCTTTCTCACTGGTACCCTAAGAAAACAAAATGTAAATAATTCATCAGAAAGTTGCATCTAAGTACTTAATTCTACGAACTGCACCTCAGAAGAAATCAGCGACACTTGTCTTTTTCAAATTTCTCGGATGCCATAGAATTAAGAAAGGACGCTGGTTTTGTTAACATTGGCATGGCGGGGGTTCGAACCCACGCCTAGAGAGTTTCCTTCGGCACCAACCGCCTAGCGAAACTATACTGAACCACACACACTACTCGGCCACCGTCTTAAAATTGACCGAAACACATAAAAAACAAACAAAAAATTTCCAGATTTTGGTCCAAAATTTTCGAGGTCCCATCCGGACCCCAAATTTTCAGTGTAAAAAAAAAAAAAATATTTTTGTCCTAAAATTGACCGAAACGCATTAAAAAAAACAAATCAAAAAATTTCTGGATTTTCGTCCAAAATTTTCGAAATCCCATCCGGCCCCCAAATTTTCAGTGTAAAAATTTTTTTTTGTCTTAAAATTGACCGAAACACATATAAAAAACAAAAAAAAATTTCCAGATTTTGGTCCAAAATTTTCGAGGTCCCATCCGGACCCAAAATTTTCAGAGTAAAAAAAAATAATTTTTTTTTGTCCTAAAATTGACCGAAACGCATAAAAAAAAAACAAACAAAAAAATTTCTTGATTTTCGTCCAAAATTTTCGAAGTCCCATCCGGCCCCCAAATTTTCAGTGTAAAAATTTTTTTTTGTCTTAAAATTGACCGAAACACATAAAAAACAAAAAAAAAATTCCAGATTTTGGTCCAAAATTTTCAAGGTCCCATCCGGACCCCAAATTTTCAGTGTAAAAAAAAAAAAAATTTTTTGACTTAAAATTGACCCATACACTTAAAAAAAAAAAAAAAAATTTCCAGATTTTGGTCCAAAATTTTGTAAGTCCCAACCAGTCCCCAAATTTCAGGGTTAAAAAAAAAAAAAATTTTGTCTTAAAACAATAAATTTTTTTTTGTCTTAAAATTGACCGAAACGTGTAAAAAAAAACACAAAAAAAATTTCAGGATTTTTATCCAGAATTTTCTAGGTCCCGCCCGGCCCCCAAATTTTCAGTGTAAAAAAAAAAAAATTTTTGTCTTGAAACTGATCGAAACACAAAAAACAAAAAAAAAATTCAGGATTTTGGTCCAAAATTTTCTAGGTCCCACCCAGCCCCCAAATTTTTAGAGTAAAAAAAAAACAAAATTTTTTTTGTCTTAAAATTGATCGAAACACATAAACAAGAGGCCCCAAGGGGCCTGAGGGCGCTCACCTGACATGGTAGCCTAAATTTATATCAACCCAGAGAATTTATTTCAACAAGTTGCATCTGCTCCTCCTAAGAAAAGCTTATACCAAATAGCCAAAGATTCTGACCAGTGGATCTAAAAAAAAAAAAGATTTTTAAAGAATATTCCTCATATTGAACTAAGTTATAATTCAGGCTCCCACAGGGAGCCCATATATGAACCCAGGGACTTGGCTTTAACAAACCTGAATCTCACCCCCCTAAGGATGCTGCACACCAAATATCAAAACATTCCGACTGCTGGATCTGAAGAAGAAGATTTTTAAAGAAAAGTCCTCATTTTGAACTAAGTTACAATTCGAGCTCCCACAGTGAGTCCAAATATGGACCTAGGGAATGGCAGAAGAAGAAGATTTTTAAAGAAAAGTCCTCATTTTGAACTAAGTTACAATTCGAGCTCCCACAGTGAGTCCAAATATGGACCTAGGGACATGGCTTGAACAAACTTGAATCTCACCCCCTAAGGATGCTGCATACCAAATATCAAAACATTCCGACTGCTGGATCTGAAGAAGAAGATTTTTAAAGAAAATTCCTCATTTTGAACTAAGTTATAATTCGGGCTACCACAGTGAGCCCAAATATGAACCCAGGGACTTGGCTTGAACAAACTTGAATCTCACCCCCCCTAAGCATGGTGCATACCCAATATCAGAAGATTCTGCCTGCTGGATCTTGAGAAGAAGATTTTCAAAGAAATTTGCCTGAAATGCACTAAGTTCAAATTTGGGCTCCTATACTGAGCCCAAATATAAACCCAGGGGGCCGATTTGAACAAACTTGAATCAGATTCACCCCACAATGTTGCATACCAAATATCAAAAGATTCTGCTTGCTGGATCTGGAGAAGAAGATTTTTTAAGAAATATGCCTGAAATGCACTAAGTTAAAATTTGGGCTCCTATACGGAGCCCAAATATAAACCTAGGGGGCCGATTTGAACAAACTTGAATCAGATCCACCCCACAATGTTGCTTACCAAATATGAAAAGATTCTGAAGCTGGATCTGGAGAAGAAGATTTTTTAAGAAATTTGCCTGAAATGCACTAAGTTCAAAATCGAGCTTCTATAGTGAGCCCAAATATGAATCTAGGAAGCCGATTTGAACAAACTTGAATCAGATCCACCCCACAATGTTGCATACCAAATATCAAAAGATTCTGCCTTCTGGATCTGGAGAAGAAGATTTTTTAATAAATTTGCCCGAAATGCACTAAGTCCGAATTCGGGCTTCTATATTAAGCCCAAATATGAATCCAGGGGGCCGATTTGAACAAACTTGAATCAGATCCACCCCGCAATGTTGTATACCAAATATCAAAAGATTCTGCCAGCTGGATCAGGAGAAGAAGATTTTTGAAGAAATTTGCCCGAAATGCACTAAGTTTGAATTTGAGCTTCTATAGTGAGCCCAAATATGAATCCAGGGGGCCGATTTGAACAAACTTGAATCAGATCCACCCCGCAATGTTGCATACCAAATATCAAAAGATTCTGCCTGCTGGATCTGGAGAAGATGATTTTTTAAGAAATTTGCCTGAAATGCACTAAGTTCAAATTCGAGCTTCTATAGTAAGCCCAAATATGAATCTAGGGAGCCGATTTGAACAAATTTGCATTAGATCCATCCCACAATGTTGCATACCAAATATCAAAAGATTCTGCCTGCTGGATCTGGAGAAGAAAATTTTTTAAGAAATTTGCCTGAAATGCACTAAGTTCGAATTCAAGCTTCTATAGTGAGCCCAAATATGAATCTAGGAAGCCGATTTGAACAAACTTGAATCAGATCCACCCCACAATGTTGCATACCAAATATCAAAAGATTCTGCCTGCTGGATCTGGAGAAGAAGATTTTTTAAGAAATTTGCCTAAATGCACTAAGTTCGAAATCGGGCTCCTATACTGAGCCCAAATATGAACCCAGGGGGCCGATTTGAACAAACCTGAATCAGATCCACACTACAATGTTGCATACCAAATATCAAAAGATTCTGCCTGCTGGATCTGGAGAAGATGATTTTTTAAGAAATTTGCCTGAAATGCACTAAGTTCGAAATCGGGCTCCTATACTGAGCCCAAATATTAACCCAGGGGGCCGATTTGAACAAACTTGAATCAGATCCACCCCATAATGTTGCTTACCAAATATGAAAAGATTCTGCCTGCTAGATCTGGAGAAGAAGATTTTTTAAGAAATTTGCCTGAAATGCACTAAGTTCAAATTCGAGCTTCTAAAGTAAGCCCAAATATGAATCCAGGGAGCCGATTTGAACAAACTTGAATCAGATCTACCCCGCAACGTTGCATACCAAATATCAAAAGATTCTGCCTGCTGGATCTGGAGAAGAAGATTTTTGAAGAAATTTGCCTGAAATGCACTAAGTTCGAATTCGAGCTCCTATAGTGAGCCCAAATATGAATCTAGGGAGCCGATTTGAACAAACTTGAATCAGATCCACCCGACAATGTTGCATACCAAATATCAAAAGATTCTGCCTGCTGGATCTGGAGAAGAAGATTTTCAAAGAAATTTGCCTGAAATGCAGTAAGTTCAAATTTGGGCTCCTAAACTGAGCCCAAATATAAACCCAGGGGGCCGATTTGAACAAACTTGAATCAGATCCACCCCACAATGTTGCATACCAAATATCAAAAGATTCTGCCTGCTGGATCTGGAGAAGAAGATTTTTTAAGAAATTTGCCTGAAATGCACTAAGTTCGAAATCAGGCTCCTATACTGAGCCCAAATATGAACCCAGGGGGCCGATTTGAACAAACTTGAATCAGATCCACCCTACAATGTTGCATACCAAATATCAAAAGATTCTGCCTGCTGGATCTGGAGAAGATGATTTTTTAATGTTTTTCCCATTGCCTACAGTGTTAAAAAGTGCTGACTCAGCACTTTTTCAAAGTCCCAAAACTGTACCCTATGATAAAACCGATGGCAATTTTTTTTTACCAATCCTTTCTGTTGGTCCTAAGGAAGCTGCACACCAAATAAAAATTCTCAGTGTCATGCAGTTTTGGAGATATGGGCGTTTTAAATTTTTTCTATTTTTAGCTCCTGTGCTTCCCACGGGGCTGCGGGAAATTTTTTTTTTGCATAAATCAAGTACTCAAGACCCAATAAGCCCTCACATATAATTTGGTTCAAATCAGCCTCTCGGTTTGGAAAATAGAAATTTTGGGCGGGGCAAAAAATTTTGCCCCTCCCATAACAATGGCAAATATTGCCCCTCGAACTTTCTGTGTACAAGCCTGAGTCTACAACCCAAAAGGAAGCCGCAAACCAAATATCAGGTCTCTGCCACTAATAGTTCATGAGAAGAAGATTTTTAAGGATTTTGGTGCCCCTTGGGGGTGTGGCACCACCCAGGGGAAGAGGCAACTTTATTTGAACAAATCCGAATTGGTATTGGTGGACGAATATTTGACCAAGATTTGAATAAAATTGGGCTATTGGTTTGGGAGGAGAAGTCGATAATGTAAAGTTCACGACGGATGACGGATGACGGACGCCGGACGACGACGACGGACGGCAAGTGATAAGTTAAGCTCCCTTCGGTGAGCTAAAAACAAAACAAAAATTTCAGGATTTTGGTCCAAAATTTTACAAGTCCCACCCAGCTTCGAAATTTTCAGTGTAAAAAAAAAAAAATTTTTTTGTCTTAAAATTGATCGAAACACATAAAAAACAAAAAAAAATTTCAGGATTTTGATCCAGAATTTTCTAGGTCCCACCCGGACCCCAAATTTTCAGTGTAAAAAAAAAAAAATTTTTTGTCTTAAAACTGACCAAAATGCATAAAAAACAAAAAAAAACAAATTCAAGATTTTGGTCCAAAATTTTCCAAGTCCCACCCGGCCATTATCAGTGTAAAAAAAACAAGAGGCCTGTCACGCCTAGAGAGCTCCGCTGAGAATAATTGATGACACACCGTCTATTGATAATACATATTGTTATGAAGTTTGGTGTAAAAATATTCAGCGGTTCAGAAATTATGGCTTGGACAAACAAATATCAAAAATATCTTAAGATTTTCTTGATCCTGTGACCTGTGACCTTGACCCTGTGGATTTACAGACCGCAGAATAATTGATGACACACCGTCTATTGATAATACATATTGTTATGAAGTTTGGTGGAAAAATATTCAGCGGTTTAGAAATTATGGCTCGGACAAATAAAATGTTGATGACGGACGGACGGACGGACGGACGGACGGACAGACGGACGATGGACGACGGACGAATCAGTATAAGAAAAGCTCTGCTGACTTTGTCAGCGGAGCTAATAAAAAATGTTTGTCTTTAAACTGACCGAAATGCATAAAAAACAAAAACAAAAATTCCAGATTTTGGTCCAAAATTTCAAAGTCCAGAACGAGACCCCCAATTTTCACCCTAAATATGAACCCAGGGACTTGGCTTGAACAAACTTGAATCTCCCCCCCCCCCCCCCCCCCCCCCCCCCCTCCTTGAGGATGCTGCATACCAAATATCAAAAGTTCTTATTGGTAGATCTGAAGACGAAGATTTTTAAAAAATATTCCTCATACTGCACTAATTTAAACATTTGGGCTCCCATAGAGAGCCCAAATATGGACCCAGGGAATTGATTTCAATAAACATGAAGAAACATTCTTCCAAAGAAGTCATGTGTGAAATTTGAAAGCTTTTGGAGCAGTGGTTTGGGAGAAAAGTAGTCTTATTATGTTTTTCCCATTACCCACAAGTGTTAAAAAATGCAGACTCAGCACTTTTTCAAAAGTCCCAGAAAAGTATCCCATGATAAAACCGATAGCAATTTTTTTTTATCATTCCATTCTGTTGGTCCTAAGGAAGATTCATAGCAAATAAGAATTCTCACTGCCGTGTAGTTTCGGAGATATGGGTGTTTTAATTTTTTTCTATTTTTAGCTCCTGCGGTTCCCATGGGGCGACGGGAAAATTTTTTTTTGTATAAGTTAAGTACTTATGACCCAATAAGCCCTCATATCAAATTTGGTCCAAATCTGCCTCTCGGTTTGGAAAATAAAAATTTTGGGAGGGTCAAATATTCTTGCCCCTCCCATAACGACGGCAAATATAGTCCCACAAACTTCTCTTGAACAAATCTGAGTCTACACCTCAAAAGGAAGCTGCACACCACATATCAAGTCTCTGCTACTGCTGGTTTATGAGAAGAAGATTTTTTAAGATTTCAGCAGACTTTTTGGGTGTGGTCCTACCAAGGGGCGAGGCAACTTGATTTGAACAAAATCAAATTGCGATGTCATAACAAACTTTTATCTCAAATATCAATTAAATTGGTTCAGCGGTTTGGGAGGAGATGACACAAACACCATGTTCACGGACGATGGACGACAACGGACGGTGAGTGATCACTATAGCTCTCCTGACTGAAAGTCAGGTGAGCTAACAAGAAGTTTCATGAAGATCGGTTCATAAATACGGCTTTTAGTCCGAGGTGCGTTGATGCAATGGCAGATGGACATATATCACATACTAAAATAGAAGCTGTAAGATGGCCTTTTCAGGATCTATTTCATTATGGAGCAGTGTAGCACCATTAGAAGAAACTGTATCTTCCAGGCAAAATAATATGCAGGATACAATGAACAATCGATCAGGATCACCTTCTGCATCAGTTATTGAATATTCAGATTCGGACTCTGTGAATAACTTTTCTGAAAAAAGCTTTATTTCTAATCCTGTTCCAGAGAAACAAAACAATAGAACACAAAGAAAAAGAACAAAGAGACTTGTTGCAAGTTCTAAACAAAGACGAAGTGAAAGAGACCCTGCAAACTGGACTGTGAAACGTTTAGTAGCAGAACTAGCAGCTATGAACATTTCAGTTCCTAAAGGTTTGAAAAAACCTATTCTAGTCCAGTTATACATGGAAAATGTGGGCAAAACATCAAGTTCAGAGAGTGGGAATCAGACAACACATGAACACTAGTCAACAAGAAAGTGATCGTCTTCCACAGCCAATCAACCAGAGGCAAAACATTGTGAGGGACGTTGAGGTGAACAAACCCGAAGTTGAGGCTGGGTCCTCTACGCAGTTGAAAGTTTTATCACTAGAAGTGCAAGCCCTTCAAGAGACAATCTATAAACTGACACAGGCTCAACCTGGCACTTCATCAAGTAGTTTTAATGGACCAATATATCCACAGTATTTGACCATCCAACAGCCAGACAGGAACAATACAGCAGCATCAGTTATGTTTCCTGGACGCTATCCTCCATCTATTAACAATGCAGTATTTCCAGTGGACAGTCAAGCTTGCCCACCACAGGCTATGTTACAAAAAGGTATAGCAGCTGAAAATGTTGCGAAAGTTGAGATAGTTTCTCATTCTATTCGCCAAGCTATTATTGAGGGAAAAGATGTCAACCTGGCATGTCTTCTTATCCCTAATTACGACATTGGAAATTTGAGAACTGTTGAGGTTGACAATTTATCTTTTCAGCTGAAGCAGAAGCAGGGCTCCAGCGTAATCTTACAATCGGAGAGTTCGTAATTGCTTTCAGCAAATATAAAAATATTCTCTGTGAGGCCTACCCCCACAGATGCCAGGAGATGGATGCATATGAGCGAGATATCGTTGATATGCATTCGCGTTTTGGCGGCTGTGGGTTCTATGAATTCCACAAAGCTTTTTCAGCTCAGGCAGCAGCATTACTTGAACAACGAAAAATCTTGGTTGACTGGTCTTTGGGTGATTCTAGATTATTTCAAAAGGTTTTCGCTGGAGTTCCCCACATAGTGTGTAACATATGTAGAAGTTCTCTTCATTCAACGTCATTTTGTCCACGTGTTATAGATGTAAACACAATGTCTAATTCTGAGGAGAGTAAGTTTATTACCAATGCACATGCTCATACTGCTTCCACTCCAAACACAAGCCGCTTCAATAAGCGAATGGATAGCAAAGGTCGACAGCGTGTTAATTATTTAGGTAAAGAGATCTGTAACAATTTTAATTCCGAGTCTGGCTGCTCACGCCCACTGTGTCCCTTCTTGCATGCATGCATGCATAAAGTGTAGGGGACAACACTCTAGTCAGAAGTGCAAAGCTTTGAAACCTAAACCTGTGGTACATGTCACAGCTAAAAGTCAGAAAACTGCTTAACTAGATTATTCACCTGTACATTACTCTGCACATAAGCAATTTCCATGAAGGCTACAACCCCAATAGATACTGATCAATTACAAGCCCATCTTCATCAGCATCCTGACCCAAAAATTTGTGACAGATCTCATTACTGTTTTCAAAAAGGGTTTCCAAACTGGTCTGACGTCCCTACCAACATCATCATTAGAATGTAAAAACCTACTTTTGGCTCGTCAAGATGAAGACTTTGTTGATTCAGCATTAACAGAGGAAGTCAGAAAAGGCTACCTCCTGGGTCCCTTCAGGTATTCTCCTTTTCCACATCACCGGATTAATCCGATTGGTGTTGCCAAGGGAAAATATTCTGGCAAAAAAAGAATCATAGTGGACTTGTCAGCTCCACATGAACACCCGTCAGAAGTAAGTCTCAATGACCTCATTAACAAAGAGGAATTTTCACTCACCTATGTTAAATTAGATGATGCCATTAAAGTTATTCAGTCAATGGGCCACAGGGCTTGGATGTGTAAAACTGACATTACTAATGCTTTTAAGCTTGTTCCTATTCATCCTTCACTTTGGCATCTACATGGTATCAAATGGAAGGATGAATACTATTACTACAAGCGACTGGTTTTTGGGTCAAGAAGCAGCCCTAAAATATTTGATCAACTTTCAGTTGCTATTTGTTGGATAGCAGAGAATAAATACAAAAACAATATATTTCATTTGCTTGATGATTTCCTAACAATTGATCATCCAACTTCTACTCGTGAACGCACAATGGCTTTACTTACACAGATTTTCAACAAATTACGTATACCTATTTCATACTGTCTCGAATATTTAGGTATAATATTTTAGACACCATTAACTGGGAAGCAAGGTTGCCAGAAATAAAACAGGGACGCTTAGTTCAAGCAGTAGAAAGCTTTCTAGATAAAACACATTGCACAAAAAGGGAGCTGCTGTCCCTACTGGGACATATGAACTTTGCCAGCAAGTGTCTTACTCCAGGCAGGTCTTTTGTATCTTATCTAATTGCACTTTCCACAACTGTGAATGGATTGTTTGACACTGTCATGCTTAATACTGAATGTCGACTAGATCTAAAAATGTGGCATACATTCCTGTTGGGCTGGAATGGAGTTTCTTTCTTTTTAGAGGATTCTATTACTAATTCAGCCGATTGATATAAAGTTGTTTACCGATGCATCATCGAGTAAGGGCTTTGGTATTGTCTATGATAAACAGTGGTGCCAAGACACGTGGCCAGTGGAATTGCGAACACAGCCCAATAAAGGTGCTTCTACTGCACTTCTGGAATTATATCCTATCCTAGTTGCGGCTTATATTTGGGGTAAACAATGGTCACGCAAACGTATATTATCCTTTTGTGATAATCAAGCTACAGTAGCAATTATTCGGAAAGGCCAATCAAAACATGCAGTTATCATGCAGCTAATAAGAAAACCTACTCTGTGTGCATCGCTAAACAATTTTGCAATTTACGCTAAACATCTCCCTGGCAAACACAACGAAATAGCAGATGCTCTATCTCGATTTCAGATGACCAGATTCCGAGAACTAGCACCTCACGCCAACCTCCATCCATTACCAGTTCCTACATTTACAGATGTGATCAACATCTCAAGCAATCCATTGACAGGCTGTGGCAAGTAGCATTATGTGACTCAACCAGAAACGTCCATACAACAGGCATGAGAGCTTTTGGCCATTTCGTGTCTATGTACAAAATATCATCTTCACCTTTTCCCATGCTTGATGAAGAAACTGAACTCAGTTTTATTGCACATTGTTATTCTGTATTACACCTTAAATACTCAACTGTAAAAATTTATCTGGCAGGCATCAAACATGGGTATCTAGAAGCTGGATTAAGAAACCCTTTTGTGTACTGGGACAATTCGCCCATGCAGCGAGTCCCAATTTTACTTTGTGGTTACAAAAAAACTCTGTTCCACACCATCTAATCCACGTCTCCCTATCACTTTTCCCAACTTGCGTCAAATCTTTGATTTGTTACAAAATGGGTGCTTTGGCCCTTACACTGATCTTTTAGTTCAAACAACCACAGCCCTGGCTTTTTTCGGGTTTTTACGGTGTGGTGAATTCACCAGCAAATTTAAATCAGCTCCCAACTTAACATGTTAACTGTACATGATGTTCAATTTTTATTAGAACAGGGAATTGAAATGTGTCACGTGAATATTAAAGTTTCTAAGACGGACCCATTCAGGCAAGGTGTTATCATTAAATTGTTCACTAATTCACACAGGGTGTGTCCAGTAACTTTGCTCAAAAAGTACATAAGCATAAGATCAAAGACTTTTCCAGGGGGTCCCCTTTTTGTTACGGCTGATGGAACTCATTTAACAAGCCGAGTCTTTGTCGATTATCTGCACAGAGTGTTGAAAAGGCTAAAATTTAATCACAAGCTATATTCAGGTCATTTATTTCGCATAGGAGCCGCTACATCAGCTGCTAGTATGCGAATTGAGGACCATCTTATCAAGACTCTGGGCAGGTGGTCATCGGACTGTTATACTAGATATGTAAGGACACCACTATTAACTTTAAAAGATGCCCAGAATGCTCGAAACCGGCACTATATTTGAAGTTAATAATTTGTCTGATAAAAGATGAGCTTATCTGTATTTATGTGCACATAGCTATCACGAGAGAAGTACCAATTTGTAACACAATTTGGGCCTCTCATTCACTTTGTGCCATTTCCACGAGAAATAACAGAAGATATTCATAAACATTACAAATTGACATTCATATCATTCTAAAATGTAACCTATTAACTTTCTAATTGGCCAACCTGGTCTTTCTCAAGTACTTCTCGCATTTCGGGTTTCATACACTGTCCGCATAGCTCCAGGACACTGAGTTCACGTAGCAATGCAGTCTCAATTATTTGAGGCTTACACTTCACATATAAAACCCTTGAGTTTCATATGCGGGCAGGTGAAACTTCTCGGGTGACGTCTCCAGGGCAGATGAATGCACATGTAGCCTCACTTTAAATTCATCATCCAGAGGTTTCATACAGGTGCAATCATCTCTTCGGGATCGACACCACCCACATATTCTCAGTAAATCTGTAGGTTGGTTAATTAAAGTTCATTATAATACTGTCTCAGGAATATCTCCACATTAGTATGTTATCACTTATGTTGTCAGTTGTTATATTTACATGAAACTATTTTAGTTCATTTATATGTACACAGGGTTGGCTTGGGCCCCGGACCTCTGGGTATACATGTGCAAATAGACCTAAATATAGCTTCAGTTCAAGGTCCTATATGTGCATGTGTACTAGTGGGGTCCAGGGCCCAATGTTTCATTGGGTTCTTCTTGTAACTCAGTTTTTTATAGTGCAAAAGTTATTGATGTATATATATTCATAAATATATAAAAATTAAACAAATGTTCTTTAATCTGCGTTCCTGTTTTTGGATGCACAAATGGAGGCTCATAGTATGTAAATTACTTTGAGCCAGGTTTGTGTTTGGGAAGAACAGTTCCTACCTAATTAGTAATCTGAGATATTAATAGCTTTGGCTGGGCATGTACAGTTCTACACTACATGTACATTGTGGTGTAGAGTTTCCTTTCCTGGAACAGTCCATCCTATCTGTATTTGACTGGCTCTAACAGGTGCTATTTCTGGAAGTCAAGCTTCCAGATTTTCTTTGTCTCAGTTCAGTCCAGTCTCTTTGTCTCAGCATAGAAATTATTCAGAGTGTACAAACAAAGTTTATCATCAAATCTATTTACAAAGTGTATTACAAAAAATCTATGTACAACCACCACCATCCCCACCTCCTTCCTATCTATCATCTGCATGCATTGTCCATGCAGCCATAGTGGGGGCAGACAGTGTATATTACAAACTAATGCATGCATGTCACTTCTTTTACACCGTTTATACACAAGCAGGAGGTTTCATACAAGGGTTGGGCCTGGCCATGCACCAATAACTCCTTCAAGCATGGAGATCTCAAAGTCTCCTAATACAAAGGCCAGGTTTTCACAGCACTTGTAGCTTGCTGCTTGAGACACCGTTTATACACAAGCAGGAGGTTTCATACAAGGGTTGGGCCTGGCCATGCACCAATAACTCCTTCAAGCATGGAGATCTCAAAGTCTCCTAATACAAAGGCCAAATTTTCACAGCACTTGTAGCTTGCTGCTTGCCAGAAACGCTACACGCATTGTTCATGTTTAAAGCTAAGTTTGCAAGAAATTGTATGCATGCATGCTTGTGCATGTATGTAGCTCAACAGCGGTCAGTGGGTTTCATACATGAGCTGGGCCTGGCCATGCATCAATATCAATTCCCAGCATGGCGACCTCATAGGTCTCCTACCTCAATCACGCCAGGTTTTCACAGCTCATGCAGCCTATGGGCCGCTCATTCACTTTGTGCCGTTTCCACGAGAAATGACACAAGATGTTCATAAACATTACAAATTGACATTCATATCATTCTAAAATGTAACCTATTAACTTTCTAATTAGCCAACCTGGTCTTTCTCAAGTACTTCTCACATTTCAGGTTTCATACACTGTCCGCATTGCTCCAGGACACTGAGTTCACGCAGCAATGCAGTCTCAATTACTTGAGGCTTACACTTCACATATAAAACCCTTGAGTTTCATATGCGGGCAGGTGAAACTTCTCGGGTGACATCTCCAGGGCAGATGAATGCACATGTAGCCTCACTTTAAATTCATCATCCAGAGGTTTCATACAGGTGCAATCATCTCTTCGGGATCGACACCACCCACATATTCTCAGTAAATCTGTAGGTTGGTTAATTAAAGTTCATTATAATACTGTCTCAGGAATATATAAATTTTATAGTAAATTTCCTTTCTTATTATACCTACTGAAATTGTTTACTACAGGCTTGCACTACAGTGGAAGAACCTAACTCGGATAAAATACTCTCTATTTTAATCTTTCCCAAGATTTGGGAAAGAAAAGTGGTGTAAAAAACACCACGAAAAAATAAGCCAAAACTGGGTCGAGCGCCATCGGCGCACACCCAGTATGGGACGCTCTTCCATAGTACAAATCCATGACTTCCGTAAAACAGTGCACAATGCGTCAATTCGTCATTCTTTTGATTCCGAACCACACAGGAGTTATGTGATCAGCGGGGAGGAAGGATTCTTACCCGAATAAGAAGACGGGAGGGCCTCCATGTAAACAATTTTGGTAGGTATAATAAGAAAGGAAATTTACTATAAAATTTATATTTCTTATCAACCTACCTCAATTGTTTACTACAGGCCGAATAGACAAAAGGCTGGAGGGAATCACATAACCAACCCACACATAACTCAATAGCACTGGGACCATGGACAGAGGAAGAGATCCCTAGGCCTATCAAATCATAGCATCACAAACATTAGAAAAGACAATGAAAGATGAGGCGTATGGTGAAGTGCGATGCACAGACAGAAAGGGCAGTAACAGCACAAAGCTGGAACTGACGCTGAAAAAAGTTGAAAGGCTGGGATAGACAACAGCCTCAGCCGAAGAAAGAGGGCCCCAAGGTTCTCTGTCGGCTCCTGCAACTGTCGCAGATAAAAGGAGAAAGTAGCATTTCTCCAGAAGGCTGCCAGAATAACATCCGTCATCCGACAACATGACAGAGTTATTAAAAGAGGAAGACAATGCACGCACCTCGTGGCAGAAAAAAACAATTGGTAAAACAATTACCAGTAGCTAGACGAGCGGAAGCTGCACGAATAGCAAGACAAATCCATCAAGAAATGGATGCAGGAAAGATCTGGCATGTGAGAGAACGCATATTCATCCAGGATAAAGGCGTGAATGCCCCCACCCCCAAGCAGAGCAGCGCCCAAGAAAGTGACCATCTTGGAGGAAACTGCAAAGTCCTAGGCCTTTTCAAGGAAAAGAACTGAACAAGCTTGGAGAGGCAAGGATGAGTGTCGAAACAATGCGGTATCACATATGAAAAAATGTCTCCGAAGCATGGACATGGACCCATTGCTGGAGACCCCCAGAAACAAACATATACCAGAAACTCTGCAAGCGGTGTGATCGAAGGAGTGACAGAAGCAACAGAGTGATCGCACACCATCGACAGAAGAACCTTCCACTTAGCCACAGAGGCTAAACCAGTGGAGTGAGTGCCTCCTTGAAGAAAAGCAACTCCACTGCGTGTCTCGAAAAACCACTACGGAGGAGACAAGACCCGATAAAAGACATGTGCGAAGGCACAATGAAGTCGGGTCAATGTAAAAAACCTCCTCGGGCGACTTTGGCAAAGAAAGTCGCGAGGTAGAGGGAGACATGCCGGAACCGCCGCTAACAGAGAGCGGAGCAGATTGATCCACACCCACAGAGGCGACAGGTGTGATCGAAAGGATTCGACAACTGCAGGTTCATATCTGGGCGAGAACCTGAGGCGGAATCGGAACCGGCAGGAAGGCGTAGCCGACAAGACCATCCAAAGGAGGGCCAGAGCGTCCACGGCTAAAGCCAGAGCATCTGGACACGGGGACATCTGGACAGGGAGTCGGCAAGGACGTTCAGACGACCGGGAATGTGATGAACAGCCACCCCGGCATGGACATCCTGAGCGAGCAGTAGAAGATCCCGAGCCAATTCGTACATTGGAACAGAGTGCGTGCCGCCCTGATTCCGAATGTAAGCAACCACCGTCGAATGATCGGACAACAGAAGGACCTGGCGATTCGACAGGTGAGGGATCCACTGCCTGAAACTCAGAAGAAGAGCAAGAAGCGCCTTCTGGTTGATGTGTAGAGCTGCATGATTCTGGTCCCACATCCCGTGAATGGAAAGACCTCGAGGATCCAACGTCGCACCCCATCCGAGATCGCAGGCATCTGCCATCAGAATGCGATCGGACGTGGGTAAGTCCAACGGAATACCCTGCGAAAGCCACTGGACATCCGCCCAGAGGAGAAGGTGAGGATAAAGATATTCTGGAAACTGAAGCACCAGATCCAGAAAATCGACATTCGGCCTCCAGCGACTGAGCAGAAAGTGTTGGAGAGGTCAGACACGCAGCCGACCTAGAGGAATGAGATCCATCACCGAACAGCAGAGACCGCATAGCCGGAGAATACTCTGAGCTGTCGCGGAAGTGGACTGGGACAGAGTCATAGTAAACGCTGAGAGAATCACAGCCTTGGCCTGGGGAACTGCCACCAAACTGAATTGTGTACGGAAAGCCATCCCCAGATGATAAAACGACTGAGAAGGGACCAGGTCTGACTTCTCCTCGTTGACTCTGAAACCTAGCGACGTGAGCAGGCTCAAAAGAGTGGCGACATCCGACTCCAGTAAGGCAGCATTGGAATGCCCCTGGAGGATATCGTCCAGATATGCCGAAGTAGTCACCTTGGACTGTGTGCGATGGAAAGCTATCACATGCGACATCAGGCTGGTGAAGGCCCAAGGAACCAGGTTGAGGCCGAAAGGCATGGCCTTGAACTGGTAAACTCGCCCCAGAAAACGAACCTGAGATACTTCTGTAACGCCCAATGAATCGGAACGTGAAAGTAAGCGTCTCGCAGGTCGAAGCTGGAAGCGAAAACTCCCTGGTGAATTGAACGGAGGACCGACCTGAAAGTCTCCATGCTGAACTTGGGAGCAATGATAGACTGGTTCAGGAAACCCAGATTGATAACCGGTCGGAGTCGGCCGTCCTTCGGCACCAAGAACTGGCGGGAATAGAAACCCACTGACCTAATGTTCTTGATGACCTCAATCGCCTCCTTTGTCAGGAGATTGTCTATCTCCGTGGACAAAAGTTCCCGACGTAAAATGTCTGAAGGAACTGCGGTTGGAAGAGGCACCCTGGACAGAGTGGGGGTGCCTTCGGAAGGATATTCGCAGCCCGGACCAAACAACATCTCACACCCAAGGATCGGATGTGATGGTGGCCCAACGGTCTGCGAACTCTGCCATCCTTCCTCCAACCTGAGACGGGTCGAGGTGAGGACCTTCATTTCGAACCCCGACGAGGCTCGCGAGAGGAGAAAACACCTTCTCTACTGAATGAAGAATCCTGGGACTTCCCTCAAGACTACCGATGCTTACCCTTACCCCTAGAGTAAGAAGGATCAGCCCCTTTGCTTCGCAGAGGAAGCAGAGGGTACTTGTTAGGCTTGGAACGGCCCGTGCCTACCCTAGAAGGCTGATCAAGCTGAAGAAACAGCAGCTGATCGTTGGAATGACGTAGGACGTCATCCCGGACCGTCAACACAGAACCATGGAAAAGTTGCGGACCTGCCAAAGAAGCAGATCGAAGAGTAGCGCACTGCTCCTCAGGAAGGGATCAGCCTGTGTTCAGCACAGAGCCCCCTCGAACTAATTCTAGAGTAGCCGTGTTACAGGCAAGCGTGTGAGTAAGATGCATGAGCACCTTGGAAGGACACGCAAAGGAGCCTGTACCTCGTCAAACTTATCTGGGGGCAGATAAGCAGCTAAAGCTGAGACGACGTGATCAGAGAGAGAAAGCATACCAAGCATGTCTCTCGATAAGCCCAATGTGGACTCCAGAGTCGTCATTGGAATGACGGCAGACTTGGACTTGGAAAGCCCGAGGGAAGTGGAGTCCTGATCCAAAACCGTCAAAGTCTGGTAGACCGACGGATTGGCGGAATCGTAAGAACGATAACACGCCGGAGGCAAAAAGGTGTCAACCCTGGTGAAGAACGGAGCCTTCATAGCCTTGGAACTCAGCTTAGAGTTCAAGGCTGAAAATGCTTCAACCAACTGTACCGAATGGCACGGTCGAAGATAGGCTGTCAACTGGTTAGATGGTTTGAGATCCGGAAGGAACCCAAACATGAAATCAAGAGTTGCCCCCAAGTCCGAAGACTGCTGGCTCTCGACATCAAACATGTCTGACTCTTCCCCTGAGTCGGAAGACACATAGCCCATTGTGGGCAAACCAGCCGATGCCTCCCATGGTGTCGGAACACCAGAGGGATCAGAAAGTGGCCTGTTTCCAATCCCGGGAGGCGGCGCCTGGAAACCACTCGCTGCCTCGCTGGAAGCAACAGGAAGACTCTTTGACAGAACCTGAGTGAGTAAGGAAAGGGCCTCCCTAAGCTCACTGCCCGTACTGGCCGGTTCGACAGGGGAACGAACCGACAAAGTGGCTTCACCTCTGACCCTCTTAACCAGCGAAGGGTCACGATCCTCCAAAACACCCGACGTGGGACGACGGGCGGCAGCCGATATGTCTGAAGGCAGATGTGTATAGGGGTGTGACACCCCGAGGATCAACATAGCGGGAACTCATGAGAGTCACCGCGGACATCTGCAGGGAAGAAGGTCCAGGCTGCACAAAAGACGTTGGTCCCCCAAAACTGGTCGTGGGCCAGAATGAGTGGACGGAAACGCCACCGAGTTCATAGTGTCCCACTAAGAACATCCGAATCCAATGACAACTGTGGTGCACGACGGCGCAGAGACCACAGTAGAGGGTCCGGCTGGCAGCCACTTCCAACTTCGCCGAGTTGAAGTCAGGGAAGGCTGAGGCCGATACCCCCACGTCTATACAACCAGACACCGCAGCAGACCACTGCAGGTATAAAACTACTGTGCTCAATGGCTGAGAGGACACAGTAGGGGGTTCAGCCGGCAACCCCATCCAACTTCGCCGAGTTGAAGTCAGGGAAGGCTGAGGCCGATACCCCACTACAGACATCCCTGTAGACCCAGATAAGCCGAGGCCGGCTAAAAATGGTGCCCAATGACGTTGTAGACGGAACAGCAGTAGCAGCAGATACGACTGTTGGAACTGGCGAAAAAGCGGAGAGAGCCACCAAGCTTGGCCTCCAAAGGAGGAGTCACAACCCTAGTGACAGCCTCAGATGTCGACTGGAGAGGGTGCATAGTCCCGGAACCAGGCATCTCTTCACCAGAAAACCAACAGCTCCCGCAGTATCCACCACGGTAAAAAACTGCACATTCCCCACAGAAGGGGAATAACTCTCACCAGACATGGTCGAGTCGGGAAGCGTTCACCACCCTCCGCTGGTGCGGGAGGAGCTGCACATCCCCCACGGAGGGGGAGCAATTCTCACCAGACGTGGCCGAATCGGGCGACCCCGAAACGATAGCATTCCCCACCCGCCGTGGGGGCAGGAGGAGCTGCACATCCCCCACGGAGGGGGTAAACTCACACCAGACGTGGTCGAGTCGGGAGGCTCCCGAAACAACAGCGGGTGCGGAAGAAACGGCCACGAGAACGCACCAAGGCGAGGGCAAAAGGAATTGCCCTAAAGGAACCGAACTGGAAATAACAGAGGTGAGAGCAATAGAAGAAAAAGGTGAACTCAACAGAAACAGAAAGTAGAAGAACACCCTCAACTACGAGAGAAGGTGGCAGAAATTTAAACCAGTGGGTACATGACAGAACCCAGACGGTCGACAGGGACCGAAAAAAACAGAAATTCAGCCCTCAACAGAGTGAAGAAATCCTGTCCAGACAGTCCCAGAATGACACCTAACTCCAAAATTAATTCATTCAACCGAAAAAAAATTCATTGTTGAATCGTGTGATGTCGAAAACAAAACATTCGCGAAAACAGAATAGTAAATAATATACAATGAGAATGTGGTTGAAAATATTAACGAGAATATATAAAACACAGTCCTGTTATTATACGATCTTTAGATCCATAATTCCAGTCACAGGAAAACCATTATCCACGAGTTGAATTATCACTGTTTCATAATGCATATGGCGGAATCACATCCTGCTCGTGCGTCAGATAAAAAAAGAATGACGAATTGACGCATTGTGCACTGTTTTACGGAAGTTGTGGATTTGTACTATGGAAGAGCGTCCAGACATGTTAACTCTCCCGGAATGCCCGGGATTCTCCCAGAATTAGCTATCCCCTCCCGCCGTCCCTCCCGGGAGTCAATTTGGGCCAATATCTCCCGGAAAGTCGACATACCAGACAAAAACTGAATCCACCAGCTTTTGTTTACAAATACGAAAGCATGTGCTCTACTCTCAATGGCAAGGTCATTAAGTTTGTGTGAAACGTCACCAATTACGTAAGAACTGGTGACCAATCTCATTTCTGTCAATGGCCGTGTTGTGATTAACACGTTTGACAGGCGGATTAAATGAATTTGAGATGCAGGATAATTGCTGAAATTGATTATATATTAAAGGCACACCTTTGCATGTATACAGGTAGCAGTCAAATCGAAAAATAAGTTCCATACGCATAAATTTTGTCCAATCGAACATGTGCAAAAATACGCACAAATTTATTATTGTGCATTTTGGATTTCACTTTCACTTCAGATAATTATAGCCAATTTTGCAACAAACGGCTCAAACATATGAGTTGCCGTAATTTTCAATATATTGGGAAAAATTTCTGATTCGCAATTTTCTAAAGCAGGCTGTGAAAAAAATTATGTTTTGGATGAAAAAAATCTCTAAAAAGTTGCTAATTTACGGCACTTGGACGTTTTTTCATTCGTTGTGATAAATGGACAACAAAATAAATTAAATATCCCGGAGATGTTTCGTCCTGGGCTGGCTGTGGCATAATGTTCACGTTTCACTGAAAAATGATCACCCCATTCCAAATCCCCTTCGTAAATGACCAATTACTTCCAGTGAGTACCCGGTGTGGTTAGGTGGGGCGCTGGGCTTTGGCAGATCGAATTACCACAACAACCGGGCTCGGGGTGTGCCTAAACACCACAGATCGCCGCAGGTTACCGCAGGTCGCCGCAAGTACCCATAATTTCCCAAATAGATCCAAAACTTTCAACACAGCGTCAAAACTGATATAGTGCTGAAAAGGTCGAAAATATCTCCAAACATTTTGTACATAAAACCATTGAAATATGGATGTCATTGGAACAACTCAGATATTGGCACATGACCACATCCATATTTTTGTTTTTTGTTTTTCTCTATATTTCTATGTTTTGGCTTTTGAAAGGACAAATTGTTCAAATAAAACACATTAGGGTGGAATGTTTAATGTATGTGTGTGTGTGTGTGGGGGGGGGGAGGGGGGGGTGGAGGGGTGGTAACATGGAAATTATTGATGTGCTGCCCACGTGCAAAAATCTCACTGACAAGCATCTGAGTCTCACTGGGAGCTCATCAAAATCTCACTGACAGTCACCTCGAGAGGTTAACAGGTCTGGGTCACTCACCACCGGTTAGTAGAACGTTGGCGTATGTTCCTTCGATGTATTGTTGTTGGACTGTTTCCTGTTATGTCTGTGTGTGTGGGGGTGGGGGGGAGGGTATTTGGTATTAATTTGTATTTAAAATTGATCCACACGTGGCTTCTACGCGCAAAAAAAAAATCTCCCTGAAAATCATGTCATCTCCCTGAAAATTTTCTTCAATCTCCCTGAAAAAAATTTTGGAAGGTTAACATGTCTGAGAGCGTCCCATACTGGGTGTGCGCAGATGGCGCTCGACCCAGTTTTGGCTTATTTTTTCGTGGTGTTTTATACACCACTTTTCTTTCCCAAATCTTGGGAAAGATTAAAATAGAGAGTATTTTATCCGAGTTAGGTTCTACCACTGTAGTGCAAGCCTGTAGTAAACAATTGAGATAGGTTGATAAGAAATCTCCACATTAGTATGTTATCACTTATGTTGTCAGTTGTTATATTTACATGAAACTATTTTAGTGCATTTACATGTACACAGGGTCGGCTTGGGCCCCAGACCTCTGGGTATACATGCGCATGTAGACCTAAATGTAGCTTCAGTTCAAGGTCCTATATGTGCATGTGTACTAGTGGGGGCCGGGGCCCCATGTTTCACTGGGTTCTTCTTGTAACTCAGTTTTTTATAGTGCCAAAGTTATTGATGTATATATATTCATAAATATATAAAAATTAAACAAATGTTCTTTAATCTGCGTTCCTGTTTTTTGCATGCACAAAGTGATGTATAGCATGTTTCTAAACATTCATACAAAAATTGATTCAAATCCGAACTTTCATATAGAAGTTCTGTACAAAAAACTGATTACACCCAATTTCGGAACAAAATGGCCACTGGCGGCCATCTTGAATTTTGGACCAAACCCCAAAACACATATTCTGGTCTCACACTGATAACAAAGATACCCAAGAAGTTTCGTGAAGATCGGTTCATAAATACGGCTTTTAGTCCGAGGTGCGTTGATGCACGGGGCAGACGTACAGGCAGACGACAGATTTTTGGTACAAAATTTCCCACATTCGAACCTGACCTAGGTATTTATAAAAGTAATCCATATATGAAATTTCATTGAAATCGGTTGATTTTAAGGAAAGTTAGAGTCTGGAAACCGTCAGCCAATCAAATTTCAGCAACCTAATTAAATATGCACGGAAAATGCCCATATTCGAACTTGGATCCACAATTGATGAAAGTGATCTACTAAATAAATTTCATGGAAATCCGGTCACTGTAAGGAAAGTTAAAGTCTGGAAACGAAAAATACGGAAGGACGGAAGGACACCCCGAATTTAATATCTCCTGTTTTTTTCAAAAAGCGGGAGAGAAAAAGAGAGCATGCGGCAGCCAAAAGTACCATGCAGGAGGCCTGAGAAACAGATTTTTAACTTTTTTAGGCCTAAGTTCCTCAACTATTCTATTATTTAACCCTTTATCGAATGCACAGGATATCAAAAGTTGTTATGTTAATTACATGTAGTTTATAAAATTAGTCAAACAAATAACTTCAGATTCAAATTTACACGTCAAAATTTTGCTTTAAGGCTGAAAAAAAAATACAATTGATTCTCAGGCATCGCCACATTGAAAAAAAAGAGCTTCGTTCAATGTTTATATTGACATTTTGAAGTTGGTATCTGTAGTCATTTAGTAGCTGTCGATTGTCTCACGCGTTTCCCATCACACAAAATTAGATGCAACTAAAATGGTTGATTCAAAATAGAAAAATCATTCCACTGATGAATATACACTATAGCTCTCGCTATAAACCCACGAGGTGCTTTAACCCTTACCCAACATAACTGCCAAAACCGGCCAGCGCTATTCACAAAAATCGCCAATTAATTTTTATTATTTTTTACATTTTTTGTCTCAAAAGTTAAAAAATTTATAGTAATTTATATATTTTTTATACTTACCAATGACCCAGACTTAGCTGGTGCTAACTCCACAAAAACCAGGGCCAAACACAAATTTTGCCCCCCAATCCCCAAAATTTGCATCCAAAACAAAAAGAAATCATGTCCTAAAGGACCTCCATAGTACGACTCTACTGCGCATGCGCAGTGACGCAGTCGTCCTGAAATTGGCGCCAAATATCATTCTTACTGGCAGTGCCTGGTCAGCGCTATGTACTCAGCGGGGAGGCAAGAGTTCCCAACTCAGGGAGGGCCATCCCCGTCTGGGTCATTGGTAAGTATAAAAAATATATAAATTACTATAAATTTTTTAACATTTTTATACTGTACCAATGACCCAGACTTAGCTGAATAGTAAACAGGCTGGAGGGCCTAGGACATAGAGGAAAATCCAATAAGATCAATTATATAATAAAGAGGTAACCCCTTAAGGAGAAAAGGAGTATTAGGCTTTACATGTATCTTTCTTATTTAATATTAAATTAGAAAGATACACTACCCTTAATAATTGAGCACAATAACATTCATGTTCTCTATTAACATCCAGTATAACCCTTATACTAATTATTTTTAAAGCAAGCCAATAAATAAAGTAGTCCAGAGAATTGAGACTCTTTATAATCATTTAAAAGTGTCCGAGTATTGTATATTAAAGCCCGTTTGACACTTGACATATACAAATGCTTCACACCGAGCTACACTTTAAAAATAAGACATGAATGAAATTAAACATTAATATTACACTTTAAAACCATCCCGGAAGCGACTCAGAAATACTGTCTTGGAGGAGGCATTCCCTTGCTTTTCACTATAAAGCAGGTGACCTAAGGGAACACCCGCCCCCCACCCCCCCCCCCCTTCCCCTTGCCCTGGGTCAAATAGCCCAGAGCGAAGAGGGCAGCCGGACGGAGTCACTGCCGGAACAGAAAGCCTGCATAACTATAGTTGCAACTGTTTAGTGGACGACATTCTGAGCAACAGATAACGGACCTAAACAATGCAGGTCTCCAGAAATGGACTCAATATTTCTGAGATAAAAATTAGTAAATGTGGAAGGCTGAGACCAATAAGCAGCCTTCATTAAATCTGTAATAGCAACACTATTAGCATAAGCCCAGGAAGTAGAAAGAGCTCTTACTTCATGAGCAGAAATCTTAAGCACAGACTGCTGAGAAGAAGATAAATCTTCATACGCAGTACGGATAGTTAACTGAATCCATCTAGCAATAGAATGGACTGAAATGTCCTTTCTATTAGGCATCAAAGACAGAAAGAAACGTTTCCGTCCCTTTCTGATGAACTGAGATCTCTGTTTATAGATACGTAGTGCTCTAACAGGACAGAGTAAAGGCCTACGCCCGTCTGAAGACGGAAGAGCCTTAATAACAATAGGTTCCGGATATTTATTAGGAGCCTGATTCTTAGCTAAAAAACCGACATTAGTAGTGAAGGTGATAGTGTTCCCAACACTACGATAATGAGAATCATCCACCGATAGTGCATGAAGCTCACTGACTCTTCTGGCAGAAGAGAAAGCTAAGAGAAAAGCTGTCTTATAAGATAAGAATTTGAAATCTACTGTCCCAAGAGGTTCAAATGGCTTTTCCTTCAATTTAAGGAGAACCCAAGCTAAATTCCACTTAGGAATTAATCTAAGAGTTCTGGGTCTATTTATCGAAAAGTTTCTAACCAATTTCGATAAAGAGACATTAGATCCAATTTGTAAACTATCATGATGTGCATAGGTATCAGATAACATAGATCTATAACCCTTTATAGTAACAGGCTGCAGTTTGATTTCGTCAAACAAGTATACTAGAAAGTTTGCAAAGTCTGGTATAGAGGGATCAAATATATCTACAGAATGATCCCTACACCAACGACGGAAAACCTTCCACTTAGCCGCATAGTTTAGCGAAGAGGAGGTCCTCCTACAGTTAGAAATCGCGTCCACTGCTCGTCCTGTAAAGTGCTTGCCATGCAAGAAGGACCGCACAACGGAAAAACGTGAAGGTTGAGACCTTGCGGGTTGTGATGGAGTTGGCGCGATTTCCCCTGCGAAAGAAGATCCTCTCGTGGAGGAAGCTTCCGCGGTAGGTCCCACAACAGACACCTGAGTAGATTTATCCACGGTCTCTGTGGCGACAGAGATGCTACCAACAGAATCTTGCATTGAGATTGTTTTATCTTTAGCAATACTTGTTGAATTAACGGCGCTGGAGGATACGCATATCCTATCATTTCGTCCCAAGGGATCGACAGAGCATCTACTGCAAATGCTCTTGGATCCGGACACGGGGACACATACGTCTGCAACTGATTGTTGAGATGTGTCGCAAATAAGTCTATCATTGGCCGTTCCCATTGGTAGCAAATCTGATTGAATACTTGTTTGTTGAGAGTCCACTCCGACGGCAACAAGCGACCCTTTCGTGAAAGGGAGTCTGCTAGCACATTCAGACGACCCGGTATGTGACGGACCGAAAGAAGAACGTGATGTTCCAACGCAAACAGAAGGATTCTTTGCGTTAGATTGAACAACGGAACTGAATGAGTGCCTCCCTGATTCCGTATATACGCCACTACTGTCATATTGTCGGATAGGATTTTGACATGAGCATCGTGAATAATGTCCATCCAGTGACGTAACGCAAGCCAAATTGACATCATTTCCTTGATGTTTATGTGCTTGCACAGGAATTGCGGATCCCAAAGACCCTGGCATCTCGAATCCGTTGGGATTAATGATGCACCCCAACCTGTTTGACTGGCATCCGTCATAATGGTAAAACTCGGATCCGGCAACTGCAGCGGAACTCCTTGAGTTAACCACTGAATGTTTGCCCAAGTCTGAATCTCTTGTTTCACTTGATCTGACAAGAGAACGTCTACATCGAGCGAATGAATTTTCACACTCCAATTCTGAGTCAGGAAAATTTGAAGAGGCCGTGTGCGTAGCCGTCCCATCGGAATGAGATCCGCGGCGGCTCCGCACAGACCTATCAGTCTCATAAATTCTCTCGCCGTGACTTTGTCTGCATTCAGACAATAGCGAGCGTAACAACTGACTAATTTCGCTCTGGTTAACGGCAGACGAACGAAATTGTTGTGCGTCTCGAAGCTCATTCCCAGATGAGTGAATGACTTGGACGGCACCAGATCCGACTTCTCCTCGTTTACTATGAAACCGAGACGTCGGAGCAATAGAAGAAGATTCTGAACATCGTTCTGAAGCGTTAACTCGTTGCCGTACCTCTGAAGAATGTCGTCCAGGTAGGCCGACGTTACCGCAGACGAATGAGCTCAGAAGTAGATCATTACCGAGTTCATTACCCGAGTGAAAGCCCAGGGTGCTAGATTCAATCCGAAGCACATGGCCCGGAACTGATACACCACTCCTAGGACTGCGAAGCGTAGATACTTTCGGAATGTCGGATGTACCATGACGTGAAAGTACGCATCTTTGAGATCTATGCTCGTTGCATAATCGTTCACCCGAATACTCGCTCTGACCGATCGAATCGTCTCCATATAAAACTTCGGAGCGACGATCAGCTTGTTTATCCAGCTCAAATCTATGACTGGACGGAACGAGCCATCTGGTTTCGGAACCAGAAACAGATGGCTGTAGAATCCCAGCGATTCCTGGTTTTCTACGACCTCTACCGCGTTCTTCATTAAAAGAGACTGCACCTCTGATACCAGAGCGTCTCTTTTCTGAGGATTTGACGGAAGATGAGTCCACTTTCGACTTCGAGTTAATGGAGGCTTTCGTTTGAAGGATATCTTTAGACCTTCCGAAGTCACTCCTCTCACCCACGGGTCGTCCGTAATCGACGCCCACTCTTGAGAAAAACTCGACAACCTTCCGCCAACCGGAACGCGATAGAGGTTTAAGCCATCACCTCCTGGATCTGCGAGGCCTGCGGTAGGAGAAACCACGTCTTCCACGACCCGCACCTCGCCTCGTCGACCTCGGGGCGTCCGACCGATTGTCCCGGCCTGAAGGACGTCCCGAACGAGAGTCGCTATCCTGACGGTCTCTCGAATAAGAGCCAGAGGACGCACCGGAACCTCTATAGGAACCTCTCTTGGGCGCATAAGACCCAGAAGTGCCCACCTTATTCGTGTCTGCTGTATCCGACCTTTTAGGAGCGGATCTGAACAACAGAGAATCACTAGCTTTCTTTTTAATATTATCATAAATAGCGGAAAGCTTGCCGTCAAAGAGAAGTTCTCCTGAGACCGAAGCGACTCTAAGAGAGTTCTTCACCTTAGAATCCACTAGTGTGGATGTAGCTAGGGCTGCGTCACGTCTAACCAACTCCAGATTTGCCACTGAAAGGGCGGAGTTACACGTGGAATAAGCTACTGCCCTTGAAAGAAGTCTTAAAGAGGATTGTATATCCTGAAACTCTTCCCCTTGAAGGCGCAGTGATAACGCCTTAGTAAGGTGATCTGCGTAAGATAAGGCATCTAAATTGGCTCTGTTAGACGCAATAGCTGTTTCCAACACTGCGGTTGGAATAGAAGCTGACGACGGTAATGATAGCTCTAAGTCTTCCGCCTCGTCGTCCATACGCAGAGGAACTCTCGGTATACCCTGACCTGCCGTGTCGAATTTATTCCTTGCATTAATGAAAGGCAGGTTGAGAGTATTTGCGGACAAGAAACCTGCTTTCCCCGTCCTGGAAGCAAGTTTAAAAATAGCGTCGTTCAATAATTCAAATGTTCTTGCAACATTATTGGACTGCGACGGAAACTCGGGAGCGATGTCCCTGAACCGCTCAAAAAATTCAGAGTCCAATGACGCTATAATTCTCCTGTCCGGAAGCGCAGCAGTCTGGCCCGACGGAACAACTTGAGGAAGAAGGTGCCGGATGAAGTCCATGGCAGCTTTATGTTGTTCCGAAAGGGATAGCTCCAATTCATCCGTATCCCTTTCACCATCCGGTCGGACCTCCCGATGTTCCCGGTCGTCCGCCCCCGATGCTTCGGCGGAGCGTACCGACCCAGCGCCGTCGGATAATTCTCGATCCGACACCGTTTCTGTCGGCTGCTGGGATGCTGCGATAAGCTGTGCTATCTGCACTAGAATGTCCGACGTCGAGACCTGCGGAGGCGCGGTCTTTCGCTGCTTCGCCGAGGGCAGCTCCGCATCAGATGGCTCCCGCATACTTTTCCTATGCGAACGTCCGGAGTCCATCGGTCTCGAATCCCTGGCTGCCGGATGGTGTGACCTGGTCGCCGAAGAATCCTTCATCGGCGAAGCTGGCAAAATATCGGAGGTCACGCAGCCAAGGTGCGGTCGTGTGCGCCGACGAGAAGAGGAAGCCTTAACAGTCTCTGCGGACTGCTTATACAACGGAGCGTCCCGAGCGACGGACGTATGCTCCGCTAAAGACACATTTTGTACCACAACATCTGGTCCCAGATGTTGTTGTACGAGAGAGGGGCCTCTCTCGCTCGCGGCCCGGCTGGACCTGGACGAGCTAGGAACCGGACTAAAAGGCTTCCTCCGTTCTCGTTTACTATCCGCCGTCACTGGGTGTGCATCTATTATTTTTATAGTGCTCGCATCACCCAAAATTTCCTCTTGGACCGCATCGGACGAACCCGGCTGCCGAACCATTCGGTGAATGGACGCTACACCGGGCGAGCTAGCGGACGACATTTGTCTAATCTCCATGAGCACTTTTGCCGCTAGCTC
This sequence comes from Pictodentalium vernedei, assembly GCA_031216915.1. Taxonomy (NCBI): domain Eukaryota; kingdom Metazoa; phylum Mollusca; class Scaphopoda; order Dentaliida; family Dentaliidae; genus Pictodentalium; species Pictodentalium vernedei. Next base: position 380,976,406 of record CM062297.1, read on the forward strand.
TGAATTCATTTGTGACGACGGACGCACACTTGAAGAAGATAACATGGAAACATCACCCTGTTCTGGTTCCTCTGAAATAGAAACTGAGAGAGTAGAGTGACCTTGTGGAGAAAGAGCCGGCATCGCTCTTTCTCCAGAAACAACATATCGTGACACACGTTTCCAATGTTTCTCATCCCAATGTTCACATATAGGACAGGGATTAATGCGAGAACACTGACTACAATTAATACAATGATCATGAAAGTCAGAGGAAGATTTCTTCCTATTACAATTTGAACAATGTCCCTTCATTGTGAAAGAACAACAATAAGTCCTAGTTACTCGCAAAAACCCCTGACACAAAGATACATAATAACATGATCCATTAATAAATGAAAAAACAATTGCAAAACAAAATAATTTTGAAAAAATATTTTTTCAGAGAAGCCCAAGTTGCTGAAAAGTAACGTTGAGCCCCGATGGATCCGATGGCAAAGTGTGGTCAAAAATTTTAAAATTATATAAAATAATTAATGAGACACTTTCGGATAATATAAATGTATCTTATAATGAGATAAACTACCACAAAGGCAAACAGCCCCCCTCAAAAAAGGCTGTTGCCAATGAAAACAAACAGTGTAAACACACTAGAAAACATGACTCCAGGCACTGAAAAAACTGGCCCGGAATCAGTCATCAATTACACTCTATCTGATGCAAAACAGAGACTCCCAGGGGAGAATCTGCAGAACATCAGATGGAAGATGCAGAACACAAACGTTATACACCCATGGGTGAAAACGTAACTATGGGGAAAATAACAGAAAACATTCTGTAACCAAGCAACTCTCCCAGGAAATTTTAGAAATGAAACTTCTCAAAAATATGCCAAAAGCATGGGAGAATTGCAAGGGGGGACTTTAGAAGGCTAGGGGAGAGGAAACACTGAATAAGCAGTGCAACAATTAGCAAGAATGACAACAAGAGGCCCATGCCTCGAAAATAGGCAACTTAACATAATTTCAACAAAAAATTTTAAGTACAGCCCTGATTATTTTTTGCCACTTCTTTTTTCCTCTCCTCCTTCTATCCTCCTTAGAATCACATTTTCTCCAAAAATTACGTGTCTGGCATCCTTTAAACTGAGATTTACAAGCACAAAGATCAGTGAGATGTTGACTGATGAAGGGCCAAACAGAGAAATGATATTTGGCGCCAATTTCGGGACGACTGCGTCACTGCGCATGCGCAGTAGAGTCGTACTATGGAGGTCCTTTAGGACATGATTTCTTTTTGTTTTGGATGCAAATTTTGGGGATTGGGGGGCAAAATTTGTGTTTGGCCCTGGTTTTTTGTGGAGTTAGCACCAGCTAAGTCTGGGTCATTGGTACAGTATAAAAATACATAGGTTATGACCCCTCTTTGGAACGAACTTGTCAAACTTGTTCCAACGAGGGGTCATAACCTGTGTTTTTGAGACAAAAAATTTAAATGAAAGAGTCAATGACTCTGTAGCTCAACTTGGATATGACAGGAATTAGTACTTGCTGTGACCAAGACAACTGAATAATGAATATGACAGGAATTAGTATTTGTTTTGGCCCAGTCAACAATAATAAAAGAATTACAAGGTAACTGTAATGGACTACAGATTAAGACCAATCATTGTAGATTATTATTTTTGTGTGGAAATTTTCAGTCCCAAACAAAATATTTTCAGACTAAAATTTTTTCTTCTTCTTCTTCTTAAAATTGACCAAAATGCATCAAAACACAAAAAACTAATTTCCGGATTTTGGTCCAAAATTTTCTAAGTCCCACCCGGACCCCTAATTTGCATAATTTATTCACGAGAAAAACTCTGTATTATATGTAATGTATCCCATGGTACTAAACATTCATACAAAAATTTATTCAAATCAGATCTTTCATTTGGAAGTTCTGCGCAAAAATCTGATTGCACTTAATTTTGAACAAAATGGCTGCTAGCGGCCATCTTGAATTTCAGACTGGACCCAAAAACACTCCTTCTCGTCCCACAGTGATAACAAAGGTACCCAAGAAGTTTCGTGAAGATCGGTTCATAAATACGGCCTCTAGCCCGAGCCGTATTGGGATTTGCACTCACAGTGCTGAAAGTAACACTAAATAAATCAAAGTTAGCCTAATTTGCATAATTTACGCACAAGAAAAAAACCTGTAATATATGTAATGTATCCCATGGTACTAAACATTCATACAAAAAATTATTCAAATCAGAGCTTTCATATGGAAGTTCTGTACAAAAAACAGATTTCGGCATCGTCGGTACCAAATGGCTGCTGGCAGCCATTTGGAATTTGGGACTGCACCCAAAAACACCCGTTCTCGTCCCACGGTCATAACAAAGGTACCCAAGAAGTTTCGTAAAGATTGGTTCATAAATACGGCCTCTAGCCCGAGCCATAGCAGCTTGGCACTTACAGCTCTGAAAGTAACACTAAATAAATCAAAGTTAGTCTAATTTGCATAATTTATGCACGAGAAAAAAACCCGTATTATATGTGATGTATCCCATTGTACTATACATTTATACAAAACTTTATTCAAATCAGAACTTTCATACAGAAGTTCTGTACAAAAAACTGATTTTTGCATCATCGGTACAAAATGGCCACTGGCAGCCATCTTGAATTTTGGACCACACCCAAAAACACTCGTTCCCGTCCCAGGGTCATAACAAAGGTACCCAAGAAGTTTCGTAAAGATTGGTTCATAAATACGGCCTCTAGCCCGAGCCATAGCCAATTGTTGACGTACGTACAGACGGACAGACGGACAGACGGCCAGACGGACAGACGGACAGACAAACGGACGGACAGACGGACGACGGACGACGGGCCATGACAATAGCTCAAATTTGACTTTGTCAAAGTTGAGCTAAAAATTAGTTATTCAAGAATTTTTTTTTGCAAATGTTGTCTGCTTTTCATGTTAGATAAAGGGTTAAATAAATGGACTCTCGAATAACAATGTGTATTTATGATAAAAACATTGAATGACCAATTCTTTTTGCAAATCTATTTACACAGAAAAAGGAATCAATTAAAAAATAACCAGGCATTTCAAAAGTTGGAACGGACGCTAAAACGAAACATAACTGAAGCAGTTCTAATTGCTGCTAATGCAACCTTGGATATATCAAAACCTGCTAAACATACTATAGGTGTTCAGAAAAGCTGATATATGACTAAAAGATGATAAATTTAAGATTTGTTGGAAAACCTTTGACTTCGTTTCACTCAATAATCAGCTATCAGAGCAGATACCAGGTGAGTTCGTCGCAATACAAGTTTGGCCCAGGTGGCTTATAAACTTGGGCTGAATTGTGAGTTTGGCTCAAGTTAGTTCATGAAGCCTTTATCCTGGAAAGTGAGTTCGGCCCATCTAAAAGTGAATTCCCCTGAGAGTTAGTGTTTCAGGGGCGAAGTTATAACCAATAACAAAGTTGGAACATTTTAACTAGAGGCTCCAAAGAGCCTGTAATCGCTCACCTGGAACTACGTATAATGAAAGTGTCAATGACACTGTAGCTCAACTTGACAAACTTGAACTTGGTAAGTTATAAATGAAACGGCAAAATTGAAGATCATCAGACCAATGTTATTTGATGAAATTTCAACATAACAGCAATGTGTGTGCACAATGTCAGAGTAATCTAGAGGTCACCCCGAACACACATACCAAGTTTCAAAGTGATCTGATCATAAATGTGCCCTGAAGGGTGTGTTAAAGGGAAATATTGAGGTCTAACTAAACTAAGTTCAAAGGTCAGCGGCAACATTTTTTGACAGAAATGGAAGAAAATCGACAGCTCCCATATAGATGTCACCCCACACAAGCACACCAAGTTTGCAATTGATCCAATCATAAATGTGCCCTGCATGGTGTGTCAAAGGGAAATATTGATGCTTAACTGCACTAAGTTTTTACTAAGTTCATCGAAGGTCATTGCAACATTTTTGGACGGAAATCGAAGAAAATCGGTAGCTCCCACCTAGAGGAAACCCCAAACAAGCATACAAAGTTTCAAACCAATCTAATCATAAATGTGCCCTGTAGGGTATGCCAAAGGGAAATATTGAGGTCTGACTAAACTAAGTTTTAAGAACGTCGGCCACCCCAAACAAGCATACAAAGTTTCAAAGCAATCCAATTATCAATGTGCCCTGTAGGATGTGCCAAAGGGAAATACTGAGGTCTGACTAAACTAAGTTCTACAAACGTTGGCCACGGCAACATTTTTTGACGGAAATTGAAGAAAATCGATAGCTCCCATCTAGAGGTCACCCCAAACAAGCATACCAAGTTTCAAAGCGATCCAATCATAAATGTGCCCTGTAGGATGTGCCAAAGGGAAATATTGAGGTCTGACTAAACTAAGTTCTACAAACGTTGGCCACGGCAAAACATTTTTTGACGGAAATTGAAGAAAATCGATAGCTCCCATCTAGAGGTCACCCCAAACAAGCATACCAAGTTTCAAAGCGATCCAATCATAAATGTGCCCTGTAGGGTGTGCCAAAGGGAAATATTTAGGTTTGACTAAACTAAGTTCTACGAACGTTGGCCACGGCAACATTTTTTGACGGAAATTGAAGAAAATTGATAGCTCCCATCTAGACGTCACCCCAAACAAGCATACCAAGTTTCAAAGCGATCCAATCATAAATGTGCCCTGTAGGGTGTGCCAAAGGGAAATATTAAGATTTGACTAAACTAAGTTCTACGAACGTTGGCCACGGCAACATTTTTTGACGGAAATTGAAGAAAACCGATAGCTCCCATCTAGAGGTCATCCCAAACAAGCATACCAAGTTTCAAAGCGATCCAATCATAAATGTGCCCTGTAAGGTGTGCCAAAGGGAAATATTGAGATTTGACTAAACTAAGTTCTACGAACGTTGGCCACGGCAACATTTTTTGACGGAAATTGAAGAAAATCGATAGCTCCCATCTAGAGGTCACCCCAAACAAGCATACCAAGTTTCAAAGCGATCCAATCATAAATGTGCCCTGTAGGGTGTGCCAAAGGGAAATATTGAGGTTTGACTAAACTAAGTTCTAAGAACGTTGGCCGCGGCAACATTTTTTGATGGAAATTGAAGAAAATCGATAGCTCCCATCTAGAGGTCACCCCAAACAAGCATACCAAGTTTCAAAGTGATCTGAACATAAATGCGACCTGTGAGGTGTGCCAAAGGAAATTGTGGAAGTACGTACTAACATACTAACATACTAATATGTACGTACGTACGTACGCCGACGGACGAGAAGTGATGGCAATAGCTCAGCTTGACTTTGTCAAGTTAAGCTAAAAATGTGATTTCCCATAGGCTTTTCATGGTAACTATGAGCTGCAATTGTGACCATGTTTGCAACATTACATGAGGGTCATTGGTAGTCCTCAATCATGTGATTTTCAAAACATTTGACTTTGTAGTTTCAGAGAGGAAGATTTTTGCAAAATCCATCGATCAAAGAATGTCTCTGGTGGCCATATTTTCCAAACAATGGGAACAAAAAAGAGGATCATTTTTAGAGGGCCTCCTATAGACCATTCCTGCAAAATTTGGTTCACGTCGGCTCAGTAGTTCCAGAGATGAAGATGAAAATGTGATTTCCCATAGGGTTTCTACAGTAACTATAAGCCACAATTGCAGCCATGTTTGCAACAAGATCAACATTAAATGAGGATTGTAGGTAGAGGGTGTCCCAGACATCAACCATGCAAAGTTTCAAAACATTTGGCAATGTGGTTTCAGAGGAGAAGATTTTTCAAAATCCACCAAGCAAAATAAAAAAATGCTTCTGACAGCCATGTTTTACGATGCACGGTAACAAAAATGAGGAGCGTTTGTAGAGGACCTGCCATATACTATCCCTGCCAGGTTTTGTTCACGTCAGCTCAGAAGTTCCAGAGAAGATGATGAAAATATGATTTTCCATAGGGTTTCTATAGTAACTATAAGCCACAATTGCAGCCATGTTTGCAACCCGATCAACATTAAATGAGCATCATTGGTAGAGGGTGTCTCGGTCATCAACCATGCAAATTTTCAAAACATTTGGCCCTATGGTTTCAGAGAAGATTTTTCAAAATCCACCAATCAGAATCAAAAAATGCTTTTGGCAGCCATGCTTTTCGATGCACAGTAACAAAAATGAGAAGCATTTGTAGAAGACCTCCCATAGACTATCCCTGCAAGGTTTGGTTCACATTGGCTGAGTAGTTCCAGAGAAGAAGATGAAAATGTGATTTCCCATAGGGTTTCTATAGTAACTATAAGCCGCAATTGTGGCCATGTTTACATCCTGATCAACATTAAATGAGGTTCATTGGTATATGTGAACTACCAAAACATTTGTCCTGGCAGTTTCAGAGAAGATTTTTGAAAATCCACCAACCAGAATCAAAGAATGCCTCTGGCGGTCATGTTTTTCAACCCACGAGAACAAAATAAGGATTGTTTGTAGAGGACTTCCCATAGACCATTCCTGCCAAGTTTGGTTCATGTCAGCTCAGTAATTCCAGAGAAGAAATTGAAAATGTGATTTCCCATAGGGTTTCTATAGTAACTATAAGCCGCAATTGAAGCCATGTTTGCAATCTGATCAACATTAAATGAGGATTGTTGGTAGAGGGGGTCCCAGTCATCAACCATGCAAAGTTTCAAAACATTTGGTCCTGTGGTTTCAGAGGAGAAACAATTATTGCTTGGGTGGAATCTCCACTCTGTGGGTGATTTAGTGATAATACACTCTCCACGTACTGTATATTCTGCCCCTCCTGAACCCTGAGCTCCAATCTGGTGGAGGGGGAATAGATAACCGTTTTACAGAGTAGTAAGTTGGGAAACTCTCCTTTTTATTGTAAGGTTTCTGTGGCACAGCGTAGCATCTAACATGGCTATGAACTGTATCTCCTCCACCCCGGAGCTTCAACCCTGGGTTGGTAGAATGGCAGTATATAGCTGTTTAAAGACATTTAAGATGTTTTTCATCCACTCTCAATACTCACATGTGTTAACCCTTTACCCAACGTAGACGATTTCAAAATTAATTATTTTAAATATCATTTTTTAAATTTCTTCAAAAACTTTCAACAAAACCATATCATGTGACCCCTCTTTGGAACGAGCTTGTTCCAAAGAGGGGTCACATGATATGGTTTTGTTGAAAAGTTTTCGAAAAAATAATATTTTTTAGCCGCTGAATTTGCATATTACGTGGGCGGCTGTGGGCGATTCGTTGGGTAAAGGGTTAAATTTTCATAGGAAACAGTGGAAATCTGCTGCAGGTAATTTTTTGGACACCCTTACCATTTATGCAGTTTTAATCCCATACAAGCATTTTTGTTCTTTTGACTGTCTAGTTTCAGTCGTTTTCAACACTGCAGGTATCTCAGACAGATCCTTTTGGGGAGGGTAAAATGGAAGTGCTATTAAGCCTGCCTTTTATCTTGAACCCTCAAAAGAATACATTTACTATGTCTGATTAGTCCGGCTGTTAATCATTCCAGTTGGCCCATCAATAAACCACAATGCCCTCCAAACACATATTATTAACTGTTATATTATCTATAATATTATTTCAGTTTTTCATACAGTTGCATCTTTTCTCCCAAGGAAATTTGTTTGAATTTTCACAGACCCCTCTACCCCAAGTATGGGCTGATTGAATGAGAAAATCTACCTGGAATCCAGGCAGAATATCTTGCTCAATTGGCCCATACTTGGGGAGAGGGGTTTGTAAAAAAATGAACACAGGTTCAACTCAACAGCAGTTTATTGGCTTGAATGCTTTCCATCTAGAACACATACCATTTACTAGGAATTTAGATTTAGATGTTTGTGAAGCAATTTCACACAAAACAATGAAACATACTTCAGACGAGCAATTTGCCATCCAGGATTTTTTGCCACCCATGATTTTTACAGAAAAAAACAAGCCTGGTTAAGTATCTTTCCCTATGATAACCAATTTTATATGACTAATGTTATTGATCATCTGAATTTCAGGACTTCTCTTTGAAACAAGCACATCTGCACACTACAAAAGTAAGGATATCATTTCATTATGGTGGCAATATGCTCTTTTATTACCTATCCATCCAAAATTAACGTTTGTTCATGACATTCCAGAATGAGTGATAAAGTTGTATTTCACATGTGTGTGATACAAGTTTTTGTATTTTTTCAAAACCATGAGAGAACCAGTCATACTTCTGGGGATGCATGGACCCATTCCAATACAAAAGAATGCTTATTTAGATGTTCTATGTTATCAGTTTATAGTACCTGATGATTTTTTTTTATTATTCCTATTGCGTTTGGAATATAATATTATTGCATTCGTAGAATTATTGCCCACCCGTGGAAAGTGACTGGTCCACGACGGTATACATCTGAAAAAGCTTTCATATTTTAAATTCAAGTAACAAATTGGGGACAAATCTGTGGAAGTGGAAAATTATACCGTTCCTCGGTTAATGCAAAGCAGATTTCAGCAACATATTATCTGTCGTTTTGTCTTTTTTTGTTCATATATGTATTTTATACCTTTACCTAACAAATTAGCCATATCCACCCTCATATTTACAAACTGAGCAGTTGCAAAAAGCAAATTTTTAAAAAAATTTAAACACAACCATATTATGTGACCCCTCATTGGAACAAACTCCTTGAACTAGTTCCAATTAAGGATCACATGACATGGTTTTGTTTAAATGTTTTGAAAAATTTGAAAAAACTGTGAAGCTCATCCTTACAAATATTATGAAGCCTTTAACCCTTTACCCAATGTAACGTCCAAAACTGGCCAGCACTATTCTCAAAAATTGCCAATTAATTTTCATTATTTTTTCATTGGTTGCCTCAAAACATAGGTTATGACCCCCTCATTGGAACAAAAAATAAAATGAAAGTGTCAATGACACTGTAGCTCAACTTGTCAAGACAAAGACATGTACATGTATAGTATGTGACACAGCAATGACAAACATCTAGGTAATGACCCGATAACAAAGGTACATATAAAGTATTGTAACGGTCTGTACATGAATACTGACCGTTGCCTGTAACAAATGTATAGGTAAAGTATTGTAAAGGTGGGTGACAGTCAGATGCTGAACTAGAAAAAATCTTTGAGTCCCAGAGTGGGTCTGACTGAACCCCAAAATATTTGTTCTCATAGCACAGTGATAACAAAGGCACCCCAAAACACACTCGTTCCTGTCCCAAGGTGAAAACAAAAGTACTCAAGAAGTTTTGTGAAGATCAGTTCATAAATACGAGCTGTATAGAACTTGTGACAAAAAACTGATTGGACCTAATTTCGGTACAAAATGGCCACTGGCAGCCATCTTGAATTTTGGACCGTACCCAGAAACACTCATTCTCATCCCAAGGAGATAACAAAGGTACCCAAGAAGTTTTGTGAAGATCGGTTCATAAATACAGCCTCTACCCTGAGCCGTATTGACATGTGTGCTTACATTGTGTAAGTAGCACTCAATAAATCAAAGTTCATCTAATTTGCATAATTTCGGCACGAAAAAAAACCCCTTACAATATGTGATGTATTCCATGTTACTAAACATTCATACAAAAATTTATTCAAATCAGAACTTTCATACAGAAGTTCTATACAAAAGACTGATTGCACTAATTTTGGTACAAAATGGCTGCTGGTGGCCATCTTGAATTTCGGACCACACCCAAAAACACTCGCTCTCATCCCACGGTGATAACAAAGGTACCCAAGAAGTTTCGTAAAGATTGGTTCATAAATATGGCCTCTAGTCTGAGCTGTATAGAAGATGTGTACAAAAAACTGATTAGACCTAATTTCGGTACAAAATGGCCACTGGCAGCCATCTTGAATTTTAGACCGCACCCAGAAACACTCGTTCTCGTCCCAAGGTGATAACAAAGGTACCCAAGACATTTCGTGAAGATCAGTTCATAAATACAGACTCTAGTCTGAGCCATATTGACATGTGTACTTACTGTGTGTAAGTCGCACTGAAAAAATCAAAGTTCATCTAATTTGCATAATTTCTGCACGAGAAAAAAACTCGTATTATATGTGATGCATCCCATGGTACTAAACATTCACACAAAATAATTATTCAAATCAGGGCTTTCATATGGAAGTTCTGTGCAAAAAAAAAAAAAAAAAAAAAAATATGATTGCATCTAATTTTGTACAAAATGGCTGCCATCGGCCATCTTGAATTTCGGACCGGACCCCAAAACACTCGTTCTCGTCCCACGGTTATACCAAAGGTACCCAAGAAGTTTCGTAAAGATCGGTTCATAAATACGGCCTCTAGCCCGAGCCGTATTGGCATTTGCACTTACAGTGCTGAAAGTAACCCCAAAAAACATCAAAATTAGTCTAATTTGCACAATTTACGTACGAGCAAAAAAAACGTATTATATGTGATGTATCCCATGGTACTAAACATTCATACAAAAAATTATTCAAATCAGAGCTTTCATATGGAAGTTCTGTACAAAAAACAGATTTCTGCATCGTCGGTACAAAATGGCGGCTGGCAGCCATCTTGAATTTCGGACCGCACCCAAAAACACTCGTTCTCGTCCCATGGTCATAACAAAGGAACCCAAGAAGTTTCGTAAAGATCGGTTCATAAATACGGCCTCTAGCCCGAGCCATAGCAGCTTGGCACTTACAGCTCTGAAAGTAACACTAAATAAATCAAAGTCAGTCTAATTTGCATAATTTACGCACGAGAAAAAAACCCGTATTATATGTGATGTATCCCATGGTACTAAACATTTATACAAAACTTTATTCAAATCAGAACTTTCATACAGAAGTTCTGTGCAAAAAACTGATTTTTGCATCATCGGTACAAAATGCCCACTGGCAGCCATCTTGAATTTCGGACCACACCTAAAAACACTCGTTCCCGTCCCAGGGTCATAACAAAGGTACACAAGAAGTTTCGTAAAGATCGGTTCATAAATACGACCTCTAGCCCGAGCCATAGCCAATTGTTGACGTATGGACAGACGGACAGACAGACAGACGGACAGACGGCCAGACGGACAGACGGACAGACAGACAGACGGACGGACGGACAGACGGACGACGGACGACGGGCCATGACAATAGCTCAAATTTGACTTCGTCAAAGTTGAGCTAAAAAATTAGTTATTGAAGAATTTTTTTGCAAGTGTCGTCTGCTTTTCATGTTAGGAAAAGGGTTAAGTTGCAGTACCCTCACTTCAGAATAAATTCCAAATATAGACTTTCAGCACTCTCCCAGTAAAGTACCCACAAAGAGAAGGCATAACTGTAACAAAATGTTATTTCTGAATTGGTTCGAGAACATTGTGAACTGAACAGAAAAGCAATTTAGAGCATGAAATCAGCTTACCATTTTGTGATCCAAAGCTCCAAATGGTACAGGTTTCCTACTGCCATCTTGGTTATACAGATTTTTACTGACAATCTGCAAATGGGCAGCTTGCTTCATCTCCTGGGAACTCATCAAGCCAAAGGTCACATGGCTTCTACAAAATACAAGGAAGTTTATTTAAAGTGAAATAGATGACTGTGATTACAAAAGTGGTCAGTGAATTTCATTCAGACTAGGACTGGATTGCAATCCTGTTGAAATTAACTGTCCACTTTTTTCCACACAACACTGTTGATCTCATCTGTTGAAATAGAAATGTGAAAACATTGAATATGAGATGCCATTTTTGTTTATTTTTCCTGAGTTGGTCTTAATTTCACCGTATTTTATTTGTGAAATCTCAATCTACTTACTTAGTATGTTGCAATGAAATAGTGATGTAATTAATAAAAAGACCACTTTTGTGATAACAGTACTGTACAGTCTAGTTGCAGTGGATTGTTCAAATCCACATGTGGGCTGTGATGTCCATGCATGCTTTTACCAGGTAATAAAAATAATCATCAGCAAAATTTTAATTAATGAAGCACCAGGTTGTACCTGGTGCTTCATTAATTAAATTGTTGATGATTATTCCTATAAATCAATCGTTTTTGCAATCTAATAGTATTGTGTCTGTGGAAATATTGCCAACCCTGTGGAAAGTGACCAGTCCACAGTGGCTGTACTGTACTTTGGGACTGACAGAAAATGTCAGAATTGACTTGCATTGGATTAAAATTCAGAATCAATTCTGGGAAATTATTCTCACAAGGAAAACAATGAGAAACAACTTTGATTCTCGCAAAATGTTCATTGGATTTTTGCCACAGATTCTTAGTGTCCTTAAAGACCTGGAGAATTATCAATTGTTGCTCCTTTATCACAAGATACCACTTTGACTTAACAATCTAGTGAAGTCTTGATTGCCTATACAGGCAGCCAAGACTAGAAACCATTGCCAAGGTCGTGTAACTTCCATCAGAAAGACCACCAAAAGCCTGTATGCTGGAAATTGTGTTCCAGTACCGTGAATACAAGAAACCCACCAAAACTGGAACTAGGCCATTAAAGGTTAAACTCTAATAAATATATAAATAAGCATTTTTTCACTATGGGATATGTACAGGTTGCACTCACAAGAGTATTAAAGTACTTTAAAAATTCTAAATTAATTGAGAACCAAAAACTGATTATCGAAGTAGAAGTTTGGGAGAATCAAAACTGATTTGAAGGCCTGCATTGAACAACAGATAAACATTTGTCGGGTGAAACTAGTTCATGGTTTTATCTTGGTTCAGGCTTCCACAAATTGAGCAAATAGTCATTTTGTTGGCCTGAAGGTTATCTTAAAAAAAATTAAGATAACTCATAAATGGGTAGTCTTGAATTTCAATTTGTGCAGGCCTGATGGTTTGAAGTAATCAGCCCAGGTTTTTATGAAAAGTGAGTCAGAGAAAAAATGAAAAAAAATCACGATCTTTAACAAGTCAGAAAATAAGCAGACTGTCACCTGCAAAATGAGGTCCCCAGAGGGTGAATTTAGTGATGCTACCCTGCACAGCAGGGTAGCATCACTAAATTTACCCTCTGTGAATCCTAATCTGAATCAGGGTCTCAAAACTAAACAGAAAGAGGTACCCAGGGGATAAATTGGCCCACTGTATGGATAGCATCATGAAATTCACACTCTGGGGACCTCATTCTGCAAATGTCAGACTGCTTATTTTCAGGCCTGATATTTACCAGTTGACAGTTTTGTGGTTCTATGTGTTGTTATTTGGAAAAAGAATGTTGCAGAACTTCTACCACAACCTGACACAAAATCTTAGTAGCTTCCATTTTTATTATTAGACTCTGTGAAACTCCATTCAACCCAGGCAGGTCTGTTTAGGTTCGGGTCTTACTGAGTCTATATAAAGACAGAGCACAATGAAGGTGGAGTATGGGAGATTGGAATCAATGACCAAAGTTGGGTTTTTAAAGTGAAATACAGGAAAAAACTGCAACAAGGGTGATTGATACCGGTCCTCTGTTCTCTACCTAAGGTATTTTTTGAATTTATACCACAATTAAACTTGAATTAAGTGAATGAAGCTGATATATTTACAGAACAAGAGGCCTCTCAGCCTACACAGCTCCTTCCAGGGTCACTGCTATTAGGGGAAGCTAAATACAGGACAAGAAATCAAGTGTTAATGCTTGTGACCTAAACCTTCAAGATATGGCAATCAGTCAAGGTCATGACACATTATTAGGTTATGGGTAACAATGAGTATGTTTCCGTGAACAATCTGGATTAATCTGGATTGACTGAGTGTACGCAGTAAGGTCAGATTATTAATCGAAGCATTCCAGTGAGCTTTTAATAATCTGGATTGACAATCCGAAAAACCCAACTGAAAAGGTGAATTGAAGACCAATCTTGACATATGCAGCTGTTACAAAAAAGAATTACACCAAAATATTTAGCATCGCTAAGAAAGGAGAATTACTAGTATGAGATAAAAAGTAATAAATTATTGTTAAAATTGTAGTTAATGCCAGAAAATTAAACTTGTTACCCATATTGTGAAATTTATAAGGCCAATGCAAGACACACTTCTGCCGAAATGATTAAAAAATATGACCATTTAATGATTTATTAATTTATTTCGTGTTGTTGGTACCTGCGGTCTCTTGTTAACACGCGTCTGATGCTGATTGTGACAGCGTCATTGGTGTTGGGTTGGGTTTAACCGATCGAAGGTGGCTCTTGCATATATCAGGGATTTCCATTTTGGGCATTGCCTGTCGGGACCTATTTTGGATTTCTGGTGTAGCGAAACTTGTTTACCACAGTTAACAAGCACTGCTCCACTTCCCACGGCCCCCATGGGGAAGAAAAATTAAAAACAAATTTCTATTTGTGACACTCGATCGTCTTTCAAGCTCGTCAAAGAACTTACACCAACACCAGTCCTCACTGTTTGTGATGTAGATTATACTACAGGTGCCAATTCCATCGTGATGGACGGGACAAGAGATAAAAAAACAAATTTTAACATTAACATATTTCTAATGTGTCAGTGGAACAACTTATGTATACTACTATTTCTCAAAGATTACAACTGCTAGAATAAAGAAATACCAAGTTAAACTTACTGGAAAAGGGAATATTTTTGTGCTGATCAATCAAACAAACACAGCATGATGGACGGGACAGGATAAATGTACTTTTTGACGGTACCTTCAGATGTTTGAACAATTCTATTTCATGAAGCCTGATACAGTAAAGACGTTTTATGTGCTTTTGACCGAGATATGTCTTGCTGTATTACCCTTATTTTCATTGCATTTGCTCAAACCATATATTGGTTAACTAAGTTAAAGTAGTGTGACGGACAGAACAGAGAATTGTGACGGACGGGACATTATCTAAAAAAAACATACTTTTGACACTCCATGTTTTATAAAAATGACTTATAGTTGTTTCCTTGTGTTTTTAATTAATTCAGATGGTTTTTCAAAGTAATTTTATGGAGGAGCATTAACCTCATTAAAAAACTATAGTTATCTGTTTGAGTATGCCTACTATTATATGATCTCCACATAGCTATAAGACAGTTACATTTTCACATTTAGCTATTTATTGCAAATAAATTTCGAAATAAAAAAGAGTGCTAATTTTTTACATTTAGCAATTTATTCCAAATAGATTTGATAATAAAACTATATGAAATAATTTGCTAAGTATGTATAATAATTTGAACTTTCTTTAAGTCAGAATCAAAATTCAAAATATTGCTTGTGAAATGTAAAATTTTCTAATCAGAGCTTCCTGTCGATAGGATCATTCATAAAACTGAAATTAAATACATGTATAACATTAAACACAATTGAAATTTAATAAGTTTAATATGTAAAACTGGAACAAATAATTCTGATAACAAATATGAAAGATAGTTTTAGCATGGTTGGACTAGATTATTTTCAGCTTGATGTTTGCATGTGTATTCCAGGTTACACTACAGGATTTGCAGAAGTTAAATGTACATGTACAGGTCCTCTGGTGTAAACTGAAATGCATACGCTGACACTGGAGTATTAAAGTTTATACATACCCCTGGCATTGATTAACATTGGTCCTTTTAACAGCTTACTATTAGGTCACACCCATTTGTATATGTTAGGTCACACCCATTTTTTTTCAAACATTTTATTTGAAAGTTTTCATTTTTAACATCAACAATGAGCCCCGGGTACTCTAGATTGTCATACATTACCACTACCCACTGACCACACTTATATTCTGTTTCAGTATTATCATTTTGGCTTGCAACATTAATATAATGGCTCAATCAGGCACTTTCTTTATTGGATAAGGGCTATTTGATGTTTAACTGCATGCACTCTGATTATCAAAGCCCCAGATTTGTTATTCATTGCTATCGCCCTTGTGTTGTCAGAACTTTAGCAATTTAGATTTTGGTTGACTGAGTTCCATTTGAGCTGTCAACTAAATTCTAAATTGCTGAATTTCTGACAACACAAGGGGAGATAACCATGAATGACAAATCAGGAATGCCAAATATTTTCAACATCAGAGTGCAGGGAGTTAATACCAAATAGAATATTGTGGATTTAAAAAAATATTTTGTCATTTAATTTCACTGCATTTCATTTTGTGACGGACGGGACAAATTTGCGTGACGGACGGGACAAATTTGCATAATGCTTAAAGATGTGAAGGGCTCATGATATTATCTATTTTTATTTTGTTCCTACATTGAGAAACAATAGTGAAGATAATAAAATGAAAGATGTATGGAAAGTTTATAACATAAAACTGTGCAAAAACTGAATGTGCTTAAATTGTGACGGACGGGACATTGCTCGGGCAGGTATTGTCAGTGCTATTTTTACCTCTATTTCTTTCACGGATTTGTATATAACAGTGGAAATAAATATAGCAGAAACTTCTTGTTTAGGAGGGACATAAATACTTATCTGAAACAGCTAATTATATTTTAATTACTGTTGGTGGAACCTAGTTTAAATTTTGCGCATTTTATATGTAAAAAAACATGAAAATGTTGATGAATGTAACTTTAGACTGAAAAAAGATGAGCACAAAATTTAAAAAGTGTTATAAACTTCGACCATTCAGCTTCCAAATGATTTGCGTTAAGACTAGATATAATAAAGAGGATTTTTTTCAAAAAGTGAAACCTTTGCATGGAATTGGCCACCTGAATTAGACGTTGGTGCATGTTTGGGAAACTGAGAAAAAAGGCCTATGCAAATAATTTGGGAAAGACTAGTGGTATGTTCAAGTTACTAGTAATAAATCAGCCTCGAGCATAGCATTCAACTAGATATTACAGAGGGATGGGATAAGGCCCGTAACTACCCAAATGACCGAGAGGAAGCAGCGTTGTTCTAACGTAATACCCTTGTTAGTTGCCCAATTCAATTACCCACTCCTCCCACCTGTACTAGCCCTTTAACCCTTTACCTAATGAGCCGCCCACATCCGCCTGCGTAATATGCAAATTCAGCAGCTGAAAAAATATTATTTTTAAAAAAATTTCAACAAAACCATATCATGTGACCCCTCGTTGGAACGAGCTCGTTCCAACGAGGGGTCACATGATATGGTTTTGTTGAAATATTTTGAAAAATTAAAAAAAATGTTTAAAATAATAAATTTTGATATCGTCTGTGTTGGGTAAAGGGTTAACTAAATGCTTTACAATCAATAAAATGAATAAATATATTATGTATTGTACATACTTGCCATCTACCTCAGCTAAGCTGTTTAGTTAATGAAGTGGAAATACAAAAGTGTAATATACAAAAATTGCCTTTCAAATCAATTTTTCATATTTTCTTTCAAACTGTAGTTTATGACCCTTCTCTGGAATGAGCTCGTTCCTTTGAGGTGCCATAAACTATAATAAGGAAGTAAATAAGTGAAAAAAATTAAAAATTAAGATTTCTTTCAATAAGAGGATAACATTTTTTAAAATAGTGTCAGGAAAGAGTCAACACCCACGTGACCAGTATTCAGACATATCAAAAATTTTAAACCTGTGTTCATGGAACAGTTTATCTCCTTAATCGGGACCAGTCTGACCAACTACGCACTGTCCTGTGAACAGGATACACAAAGTATTTGCAGAGGGTACGATCCCCCCCTCCCTCCACCCCCCCCCCCCCCAAATTTACTTCCCTACGAGGGATGATTTCATTTATATGGGTTAAAGTTCAAACAAAATCTGGTATAGGCTTTGGCCTGCTACCAGGTTTTGTAATAGAGATCTTCAATATTAATCCTATGGATGACACTCCACGCAAACCATGCATTCGCGTTTTGAGGCTGGATACACTTTAAACATGGGATATCGCAAGCTAATGCATTGTGATGCATGTGTACATAACTAAGCCTTCAGTCGATGGCCCACCAAGAGGCGTAAATAGGTGGGTGGTGAAACACCCACACCCTGTCAAGGACGTTTAATGATAATCGAGGGGGGGAGGCATAGAGTTCGGAATATACTCTGGACAATGCATTATTCTGGGAATTGTAACAAGTGATGTATGATCCAGAACGAGGATATCCAAATGGGGAGGGAGGATGGGGTACCTCACCCATAGAAAGGATCAGGGAACTCTCTGTAAGACCCCTTATCACAACTTTCAGAGACCCTCCAGTCTCTGTAAGTCTTCTTACCACTTAAGGGTTATCGATGTGCTGCACAAGGGTAGACCTGAAGTAGTAAGGAGTATTACATAGACTAGTGCACTGGGATAAATGAATGCGGTTAATATATCCGATAGGATGTACGGGAAACAGAAAAGTTTCCAAAAATATGATATGGGATAGTGTCAGATGAAGAACAAGCCCTGATAAGATCGCCAGGAGAATGTTTGCGAACAGTGTAAGCAGGAATGCCAGATGATAAAGAGGGCAGGGGTGTCAACCTAACGGAAGGATATTTCGTTAATATTCATCAGAATTAAATCTGATGCATTTCTATGAAATTTGATACCGAAACTTCTCAATTCCGAAACTGTGTCTTTCTGATCTTTGTGACTATTATTAATGTTTCAAAAGTGGTATTCTACTACCAGACCCTTCCCACTCTCCCCCCTAACCTACACGCAACAAATAGCTTTATGTGACTCTAAACATTTTTATACTCCCGTGGGAACCCCGGCAGGTAGAGCAATGCTTGTTTTCTGTGGTAAACAGGTTCTGCTTTGCTGGTATTCTATAGGATCCATTAACCAATGTCGGTGCGAGTCCTCTAGACTAAAATGGGCAACACAGGTGTAAACAATTGGCTGAACTTGACTTTATACTTATGTTGTGGTCATGATATAGCTTTAGATGCTGAAAGTGACCTTAAAAACAATAAATAAATAAATAATACTATCTTATATCCTATCTCGAAATATTTCTGGGGTGTAACATAGCCTTTGCGAGACAGATGTATAGTGCCCCTCACACACCCCGGTGCTTGAGTCCCGGGTAGGAGGGAGGCAGTTTACATCCATCTTACAGACTAGTATATACCTAGCCTCTTTGTCAGGGGCGTCCGTCCCCATGGTCAGGGAAATTCTAGTGCCGACACACCACTTCCTATGGGTAGGCATTGGATGATTTATTTTGTACCCTTTGGGCCAATTTTCTGCCGAGATACAAGTAATGCCAAGTATACATGCAAAGTCAAGAAACATACAATGTGACAGTTTAGTTAAATCATACTAATAAAAAAAACACGTGAAATTTCAACCCGCAAACCTTTACCCTGTCGGTTGTCATGTGTAGGGGTAAGGCCGGGCCAACATTTTCTGGAACATTTATTCTAAGTTCATGCATATTATCTATTATTGGAATATTCTTGAATTTCTTCAGTGTGTTGCAGTTACCATTCCAGCGTACATCAAAGGCACTCGACATATTATCCGATTTTATCAATTTTTATAAAATATATATTATACTGTTTTTTTTAGTATTCATAGTATAATATATATTTTATAAAAATTTATAAAATCGGATAATATGTTGAGTGCCTGTGGCGTACATCGCTGCTATAATATTCTATATAATGGCCAAAAGCAGTCTAGTTAATTTTATGAAGAAAAAAAATATATGGTGGGCAACATTTTCTGGAACATTTATTCTAAGTGCATGCATATTATCTATTATTGGCGTACATCGCTGCTATAATATTCTATGTAATGGCCAAAAGCGGTCTAGTTAATTTTATGAAGAAAAAAATTATATCATGGGCATCTGCCCCCCCCCCCCCCCCCCCACCCTGACACTGTTTTGTGTCGAAGCACTTCATTCATGCCATAATGTAAATCAGATGTGTAATGACCATAATATTCTTCTTACACAAAGGCCGAATTCCATGTAGTGTATCTAGCTCATTTCTCAATGTCTGTATTGTATAGGGTAACAATGAATAGACAGTAATCGTGATATAATAAAACACAATGACGGTGGAGTGCAGGGGCAGGAATTCTTATTTACTCCTTTATCGTAAGGTAACACTTTGACTTAGCATTTGTGTCTAGTGAAGTCTTGCTTGCCAACACAGTACATGTTCAGTTGCTTAGCAGTGATTTCTAGTCAGGTCTTGGCCGCTTTAACAGGCAGCCAAGAGCTGACTAAAAATCACTGCCCAGGTGTTTTGTCTAATGTCAGCAGGATGTCTTAAAGATGGTGTGGTCAGGGCACATGCTCTAACATCGCAAAAGCCTGAAATAGGTCTTTAAACATTAAGATGTATTAGAACAAGTCACAAAATTATTGTAGATATGATTTGTGGTTGTAAAAGAATGCCACTGTTGAGCTCAGTGTGCAAAATTTAAATGAAAGTGGCAATGACACTGTAGCTTAACTTGACTGTGTGTAGTGTTTGTTGAAAAGGAAAATGTTCAATGTTTATAAAAGGATTATGAAATAAGAGAAGAATTGTGATAATTGAGAATATGTTAATTTCTGTTCCCTACATGCTGTTTTCAATAAGAATAATTTGAGGTGTAGACTTAACTAAAGAATCAAAGCCTGGGTTAATGTGGACCTCACAGTTAATGTCTGTCAGCCAAAGTTACCAAGTAACAGTAAAATTATTCCAAAATGAGTTTCCTACCAATATACAATGAAATCCCTTCATAAATATAACTCGTAGACTTTGCTAAAGGATTATAGGTCATGTGATTGTCTGGCGGTCACGGCTGACCAATCATGACCAAAATAAGACAGTCTCATCTAGATATCATACCAAGTTATTCTACCAAGTTACAATGAAATCCCTTCATAAACACAACCTGTAGACTGTGCTAAAGGTTTTCGGGTTTCAGGCCTGCGCAGCCATTGTGGTTGACCGATCATGACCAAAAAGGGACGTTCTCATCTCGACATTATACAGAGTCATCCTACCAAGTTACAATGAAATCCCTTTATAAATACGACCTGTAGACTGTGCTAAAGGTTTTTGGGTTTCAGGTTTTGGGCTTGCATAGCTGTCACAGTTGACCAATCGCGACCAAAAAGGGGACGTTCTCATCTAGACGTTATATGGAGTAATCCTATCAAGTTAAATAAAATTCCTTCAAAAATACTACCTGTAGACTGTGCTAATGGTTTTTGGGTTTGTGTGGCTGTCAAGGTTGACTGATCGCGACCAAAAGAGGAAGTTCTCATCTAGACATGACATCAAACCTGCAGGTGAAATTTTGTGATTATCGAACAAGAACTATGGGGTGTAGTCTGTGCTAAGAAAATGCTCACAGACTTCCACATGCATGATGGCAATAGCTTATCTTGACTTTGTCAAGTTAAGCTAAAAATGACTAACAGACTGATCATCCATGTGGTTTGGAGATGGCTAACCAAATACTTGGCTGCGTAAAAATTCTTGGGAAACTGCTTTTTATCATTAACAAGTATTCATATATTGTGTGGAATTGAAATATATATAGCCTCTCAAGGCAGAAGTCTAAAAATCTATCAAGGCAACTTTTAACTGTCACAAGTTAATTAAATAAGCCTCTCGTGTTTCACAATGTAGGTTTTGGGCTATGGGTAGTGTCTTATTGGAACATATACGTTATTATGATGAGTTGACAGTAACATGGTCTGAGGTTTGTAGCTTTGAACGTAAACTCTGAGCCGCAAACCTCAGACCGTGTTATCATCAATTCATCACAATAACTTATAATGTTGCTTACAACAGGTTAAGTAACTGTAATGTATGCACTGGATTTAAATGTGTTTTTTTCTGTTGAAGTGCTACCAATAACAACTGTTATGTACTCACTTCAATTCACTTATAATGTGAAGTATTTGATTCAGAATTAGATTCGAATATTCCCAGGGACCTTCTTGATGGGTCTTTAGTATACATTTTTGCTACACACTGATTGTCTCCATACTGTGGTTTTACAGCTACTAGGGTATCTTTTGTGGCTTTGTAGTTGATTCTAGGCAAATCTTGGCTTCCAGCATAAGCAGCCAATACTGACCTAGACATAACTGCAAAGTACTTCTAACACAGACTGCATGCTAGGGCATCTGTTCTGTTGCAGTAAAAAGGATCAAAGTTGGAAGTAGATGCCATAAGGTGAATGAATACTATGCAGCACCAATAAAGCATTGAGAAACCAAAAGATGAAACTCAATATTGAGGCTTAAAAAAGGTTATGCAAAAAAAAATTTGCACAACCGATTTTTTTTTTATTCGCATAACCTTTTTTCCTGTTCTGTACAGTGTGGAGTTTCCGTGAAATGTTTGTGTTCCAAATAAAATTATCAAATTTTTTTAGTCCAACCACATTAAATTAATTCAAGGACAAGCATATTATTAGCATCTCTTTTGTTATGCAATGATGGCCTGCCACACAGAGTCCATTTTCATATATTTAATAACATTTGATGCAGGCCTACAGTCACCCCGAATAACTATCCCAAAAGCAAATATTTTGATTATCCAGAAAGCATGTTTGACATAATAAAGTCCTGGACTTAAAGAAAAGCTAAAAGTCACTTTGCATCTGCACCTTTCCCAAAAATTTTCATTTTAAATAAATGCTGAGGACACGTCAACAGTGCCTATGGAGGCCTATATAATACTTGTTCAACGTTGACAACACAAACTCAACCATTGTTTTCTGCTGCTGTTATTTGTGATGTTGTTAATACTTATATAGGCAGAAATCCTGTTAAGATGTAATAAGGTATGAATGACATAGTAAAACAGAGAAGGCATCACAACATTGTTTTTTCTATGGGTTACCACCATGCTATATAGTGTCACCTGTCAGTGGGTTTTCAGGCTTGAACTTCGAGCTGAGAAGACGTGTGCACACGTGTAGCTGATCACTTTGGACATTTTGACAAATGGCATTCAGGGATTTACAACTTGAGAAACCTCTACCTAGGGCTTCCCTATATTTTACAGTTTATGGATTTAATATGTCCAAAGGGGGAGAGGGGTAGACAGTGTGATTATGTTATTCAACTGATAACCTTTATTGAGATGTTTAACCCTTGAGGGCCTAATTCCAACTTTGATCACATTTTTTTATAACAGAACAGGTGAGCTACATGCAGTCTTTGGGTTAACTCACAACTTTCATTCTAAGCACTTTGGTAGATGTTTTTAGACATGTCTTGGCTGCCTATATAGGCCTTAAGACTTGCCAAAAAACAGCAGCGAAGTCACAGGATGTAGACTGTCAACGTGTATCAAAAATATGTAAAATTCTGTAGGCCCTTAAGGGTTAAGGGCCTATTTCCGACATTGGTCAATTTTACTGTATTAGTACAGGTGCTCCAACTTGCTGTGTTTGGGTACACTTGCAAGGTACACTTTAAGTACATTGGCAGTTGTTTCTAGGCAAGTCTTGGCAGCCTATGTAGGCAGCCAAGACTTGCATAGACACAACTGCAAAGTCACAGGGCTTGAAATTTCACAGGGTGGCAAAAATGTATGAAAAATGTCCAGGCCTTTAATGGTTAATACTCTTCTGCTATTTTAAGCAGGCGACTCAGTCGCATGAATGACAGTGCCAATTATTGTCAATTTTATAGCCCATTTTGACTGTTTGCATTGATATTTGTATGCAGATGCAAAACAATTTTACATAACTGCCGAATGTCAATGCTAATGGCAAAGGTGTGTTTGTCCATTTTGCAATAAGAGTGATTCTAAATGGTCAAACAGTTTGCGGAATTCCTGCTCCTAAATTATATACCATAATGGATGAAATGCAGTTTCCTGTCTTTGACAGGATTTTCAGTTGGAGATCTGGATGAATGGGAAAAGGGGTAATCCACAGAGAGTTTGCATAATCTATGCACGAATGAAATGAGCATACTTTTAGTTTTGAGAAGCCTGAATATTAGTAAATAAAATTCTCCAATGTGGATGAATAGGAGCTGACTTGGCAAGTCAGCAAGCACTGTCCCCAAAATAGACAAATCTTGGGTTTAGTAAATATTTTCATAGTGGGGGCATGCACACATGCCTGTGATAATCACTACAATACTTGTCAACACTGTTACAATGTTCATCACTGTATGGAGTGCTATTAGTGGATTGGTATTCAGATAAAATCCCATTACATGTAGGCATACCAGAAAATGATAAATTTTAAGTAATTTGTATATTTTTTATACTTACCAATGGCCAAGACTAGCTGGTGCTAACTCAATATAATTCAGGGCCAAACACAAATTTTGCCCCCCCACCCCCACCCCCCATCCCCAAAATTAGCATACAAAACCAAAAAATTCAAGTCCTATCTGGTCCTCCATACTTTTGTCATCTGCGCATGCACAGTATCCAGGAAGGTACCGAAATTGGCACCAACCATCATTCTTTCTACAGTGCCTGCTAAATGTTATAATCAGAGGGGAGATATGAGTGCCCACTCATGGGAGGGCCATCCCCATCTGGGCCATTAGTAAGTATAAAAAATATACAAATTACTTAAAATTTATCTTATTTTTATACCACAACCAATGGCCCAGACTAGCTGAATCGTAAAAAGGCTGGAGGACCAAGGACTTAAAGGAAAATCCAATCTCTCAATTACTTCGATAAAGAATAGCTCCTACAGGAGAATAGGAGAAGAAATAGGAATTACATGTGTCCTCTTTTATAAGAAAAGAGAATGACATAACACCAACAATGTAATTGAGAATTACTTAATTTCTCCATTTAATGCCAGCATAACCCGTTATGCTAACTCGGTGAAGGAAACCGATATATGAAGCTAGTCCAGAGAATGAGATGCTTTATACTCATTTAAAAGTGTCCGAGGATTATATATTAATGCTCGTATGACATGTAACATATACAAATGCTTCACAGTGAGCTACACTTTAAAAACAGTACATAAATGAGACATAATTATTGCTTCACACCGAGCTACACATTAAAACCCAGCACCGACGCTGCACTATTGTCTCCGGAGAAGGTATTCCCTTGCTTTTCACTATAAAGCCAGATAACCTCAGGGAAAAAACATCCCCCCCCCCCCCCTGCCCTTGTTCTGAGGATAAATCCCTAAGAATGAAGAGGGCAGCGGAACAGCTTCAGTGCTCGAGGAGACTGCCTAAACACCTTGTAGATGTAATATTAATGGACAACATCCTGAGCAACAGAAAGAGGACCCAAAGATCTAAGGTCACCGGTGATGGACTCTAAATTTCTAAGGTAAAACTTGGTAAATGAAGAGGGCTGTGTCTAGCCTTCATAAGATCAGTAATAGCTATACTGTTAGAATAAGCCTAAGAAGTGGACAGTACTCTAACCTCATGCACTGAAATCTTGTTGACAGAACGTTGATCCAAAGATAAACTTTCAGAGGCAATACATATTGTCAAGTGAATCCATCTAGCGATAGAATGAACAGATATATCTTTTCTGTTAGGAATCAATGAAAGAAAGAATCTTTTTCTTCCCTTTCTAATAAAATCTGATTGACGTTTATTAATGTGCATTGCTCCAACTGGACACAGCAAAGGTCTACGGTTGTCTAAGGACGGTAAAGCCTTAATGATAATAGGCTCCGGCCGCTTATCCAGAATCTGATTCTTAGCCAAGAATCCCACTTTCGTAGTGAGGGTAACAGTATTACCTACACTACGGTAATGGGAATCGTCAACAGATAATGCTTGAAGTTCACTAACTCTTCTGGCAGATGCAAAGGCTAAGAGAAAAGCCATTTTATAGGTCAAGAATTTGAACACAACATCGTCTAACGGCTCAAAAGGAGCTTCTTGAAGCTTCAAAAGAATCCAAGCCAAATTCCATTTAGGAATTAATCTGAGGGTTCTAGGTCTATTAATAGAGAAATTTCTATCTAGCTTGGATGAAGAAGTATCTGATCCAATAGCCAAGTTATCATGATCAGCATAAGTGTCTGATAACATAGACCTGTAGCCCTTAATAGTGACAGGCTGCAGTTTGGGTATGTCAAACAGGTAGACCAGGAAATTGGCAGTCTGTGGAATGGATGGATCATAGATGTCTACAGACTGGTCCGACACCAATGGAAGAAAACCCTCCACTTCGCTGCATAATTCAACGAAGAGGAGGTCCTCCTACAGTTAGAAATTGTGTCCAGTGCTGGTCCTGTAAAATGTTTTCCGTGCAAGAAAGAGTGCACAACGGAAATACGAGAAGGTTGAGACCTTCCGGGTTGTGATGCAGTGCGCGTGACTTCCCCTGATATAGAAGATCCTTTCGAGGGGGAAACTTCCGGGGAATGTCCCATAACAGACACCTGAGAAGACTGATCCAAGGTTTCTGTGATGACCTAGGTGCTACTAGCAGGATTTTGCAATGAGACTGTTTAATCTTTAACAGAAACTGCTGAATGAACGGAGCAGGAGGATATGCATATCCTATCATTCCGTCCTATGAGATTGACAGATCATCTACTGCATACGCTCAATGATCTGGACATGACGACACAAACACCGGTAACTGATTGTTCAGGTGTGTTGCAAACAGATCTATCATGGGATGATCCCAATGGCAGCAGATCTGACTGAATACTCGCTTGTTGAGAATCCACTCCGATGGTAACAGGCGACCTTTCTGTGAGAGCGAGTCTGCTATTACATTCAGGCGACCCGGTATATGACAGACTGAGAGATGAATGTGACGATTCAGAATGAATAGAATCTTCTCCGTTAACTCACATAACAGAATCAAATGAGTGCCACCTTGGTTCCTGAGGTAAGCTACTACCTACCGTTGAGTTGGCTGACAGAATCTGAACATGGACACTCGCTATTTGAAGAATCCAATGTTGTAGTGCTAGCCAGATAGACATCATCTCCTTGATGTTTATGTGCTTCTCTAGGAACCAATGGTCCCAAAGACCCTGACACTTCAAGTCTGCGGGACCTAGGGACGTGCCCCAGCTCGTCTGACTCGCATCCGTCATAATCATGAAAGCCGGATCTGGCAGATGAAGCAGAACTCCCCGAGTCAACCACTGGAGATCTACCCAAATCTGAACCTTTTGTTTTACTGGGTCCGTTAAAACAATCCTGGTTTCGAGCGAATGCGTCTTCACACTCCAGTTCTTAGTAAAGAATATCTAGAGAGGACGTGTGTGAAGACGGTCAAGAAGAATAAGATCTACATTCGTTCCGCACAGCCTCATCAGTCGCATGAACTCCCTCGCCATGACTGTGGGAGAATTTTGACAAAAGCGAGCATAACAACTTACTAATTTCGCTCTGGGTAACGGCAGATGAACAAGATTGTTGGAAGTCTCAAAGCTCATTCCCAAGTGAATGAAGGACTTGGACGGAACTAGATCTGACTTTTTCTCGTTTACTATGAAACCGTGATGTCGGAACAACTGAAGCAGACTCTGAACATCATTCTGAAGACTAATTCTGTTGCCGTATCTCTGAAGAAATTTATCCAAGTAAATCGACGTTACCACAGACGAATGAACTCGGAAGAATGAAATTACCGAGTTCATTAATCGAGTGAAAGCCCAAGGAGCTAGGTTCAGACCGAAGCACATTGCTCTGAACTGAAAAACCTCTCCTTGTACGGCAAACCGCGGGGACTTTCTGAATGCCGGATGTACCAGGACATGAAAGTAGGCGTCCTTTAGATCTATGCTTGCCACATAGTCGTCCACTCGAATGCTCGCTCTTACCGACCAAATGGTTTCCATATAGAATTTGGAGCTACGATCAACTTGTTTATCCAGCTCAAGTCTATTACCAGTCAGAACGAGCCATCTGGCTTCGGTACGAGGAACAGGTGACTGTAAAAACCTTGAGAATTTGATTCTCGATGGCCTCTATTGCTTCCTTTAACAAGAGAGCCTGTACCTCCGCAAGGTGAGACTACACTTCTCACCCTCTGATCTTCCATGACTTCTATCCAGTTTCTCGCGAAGTTTGATAATCTTTCGCCAACTGGCAAGCAATAGAGGTCTTGTCCATCAACTGTATGACTTACGAGGCTTACGTGAGGAGAAACTATGTCCTCCCCATGAAGAACCTCATCCCATCAGCTTAGGGGCGTCTGACCTATAGTCTCGATCAGACCTGCGCCCCTTTCCCGATGTCACTATACTGATGACCTCCAGAGTAATTATAAGAGGGTTTCTTGTAATCTCGCGAGGAGTTCCCTTTAGTTGATTGTGAAGTGAAATGGCCTCGCTTAGCCCGGACTGCTAAAGCATGTTATTGAGATGTAGATTTCAGTAGCAGTGCGTTGGAAGCTTTCTTTGTAGCTTGTTCATAGACTAACGAAAGCTTGTCATCAAATACAGTATCTCCGGAGACCGAAGCAACTCAGAGAGAGCTTTTCACCCTGTGAAAGGGCTGCATCACGTCTGATCAACTCCAAAGTTGCCGCCACTGTCAGGACGGAGTCGTACGTGGCATACATGACAGCACTGGAAAGAACTCCAAGTGAGGAACGAATATCCTCGAATTCCTTCCCATTAAGACGTTGCGCCATAGCTTTGGTTAGGTGATCTGTGTAGGACGTCGCGTCCAGATTTGCTCTATGGGATGAAATAGCACATTCCATCATTTCCGAGCATATATTGAATGATGTAGGTAGGGACATTTCTAAATCCCTGGCCTGCTCATCCAAATGCAGAGGAGCTCTCTGGGCATCTTTTCCAACCGTTTTAAATGAATGTGGTCCAAGGAACGGTATATTTATTGAAGATGCTTTTCCTCTTGGCACTCACTAGATAGGTTGAATATGGAGTCATTAAAATGGCCGAAGTCCTCCGACACCTGCCAAGATTGTTTCAGGAAGGAAAGAACATCATCTTTCCTTCGCATGAAATCTTTGTCCAGAGACAACAGCGGTTTCTCTCTAGTAAGCGCAGCATGCTGATCAGGTGAAACAATGTCAGGTTAGTATTGATGAATAAAATTCATCGCTACCATATGCTGTACCGAAAGGGAAGGGTAATCCTCTTCCTTGTCCCTTTCACCATCCGACTGATTCAGCTGTGAAGTTCGGTCCACCGCATCTGCATGCACAGATGACTGGACCGAGCCAGCACCGTCCAACAGCTCAGCACCGGAGTCTGCGGAAGGCTGCACTTGCACTTGCTGGGATGCTGCGATTGGCTACGCAATCAGCGACAGCAAGTCCGTTTCCGAGGCTTGAGGGGCAGCAGTCTTCTGTTTTTTCACTGCTCGCTGCTCCTGGGACAGAGATCCAGAGGTAGATCTTTTCTCCGCACTCCCAATAACGACGCCTCGGATCGCTAGCTACCGAATGCTCCAACTTCATGGGCGAAGATTGCCTCCGTCTTTGCGCAACTGGATGGATATCCAGAGTTGGGTAGCTAGCATGCGGTCGTGTGTGCTTTTCTAACATGGCAGAGGAAGCCTTGACTGTAGCCGACCCCGGTTGTAGTCTAGACAGAGCGTCCCGAGTGGTGGGTGTGGATGTTAGCTTCGTCTCATGCAAGTTTCTCAAAACAACATTTGGCCCCAAATGTTGCTGGGATAGAGAAGGCTCTCCCACTCACAGTCTATCAGACCTTGCTGTGCTTCCCGAAGAGAAACTTGCTGGCTTCCTCCTAATTTCTGTCATCGCTGGATGAGCTATAGATTTTGAGGTGCTCGCTCTACCAAATTCTACACTTCTCCTGACCGCAACAGACTTACCCGGCATCACCGCTCACACGAATGGGGTAATCGCTTCATCGGTCAAGCTAGCTGCTTGCAAAGGATTAAGAGCACTAACTACAGGCCTTATCCCTTGCTTAATATTCATGAGCACCTTTGGAGCTAGCTCTGTTTGCTAATCAGGGCACAAAGATAGCAATCAAAATTAAATTCTAAAAAATTCTAAAAAAAATTTCGAAAAAATTTTGTGAAAATGATAAATTCATAGTAATTTGTATACTTTTATACTTACTAATGGCCCAGACATAGCTGGCGCTAACTCTAAAATATCCAGGGCCAAACACAAATTTTGCCCCCTAATCCCTAAAGTTTGCATCAAAAACAGAAAATTTCATGTCCTATGTGGCCCTCCATACATTTGACAACTGCGCATGCGCAGTGTCCAGGAAGTACCGAAACTGCCACCAAATATCATTCCTTCTATAGTGCCTGCTAAATGTTATAGTCAGCGGGGAGGTATGAGTGCCCACTCATGGGAGGGCCGTCCCCGTCTGGACCATTGGTAAGTATAACTAGAGGGCTGCCACATCCACGGGGCAGCTGATCCCCCCTAAAAAAGTGTGGTCATCATAAGATTTTCTAAGTTGAAAAGGGGCATAACTCTGGTAAAATTAATCAGGACAAACCCAGTTTCGAACTTGACCCGTATTTTGATATGTTTGCACCACATATCAAGTTTGGTTACAATCAAACTATCTTGAGGGAAGTTACCATCCGGAAACCAAAAATCATAAGATTTTCTAAATTAAAAAGGGGCATAACTCTGGTAATATTAATCAGGATGAACCCGGATTCGAACTTGACCTGTATTTTTATGTTTAAGCCACATATCAAGTTTGGTTACAATCAAACTATTTCAAGGGAAGTTATCATCCGGAAACGAAATGTAAACGGACGGACGGACGGACGGATGTACGGACGCACGGACGGACGGACAAAAAAAAAAACGTGTGACGACTATATCCCCCGAAATTTTTTTTCGGGGGGATAAAAATATACAAATTACTATGAATTTATCATATTTTACACAATAACCAATGGTCCAGACATAGCTGAATGGTAAATAGGTTGGAGGGCCTAGACATAAAGAAAATCTGATTACTCAATCACTTCTAAAAGAATATCTCCTACAGGAGAATAGGAGAGAATGGAATTACATATGTCTTTCATATTTATTTAAATAAGAAAGGCATAACACCAACAATGTAATTGGGCATTACTCAATCAAAATATTTCTACATTAATGCCAGCATAACCCATTATGCTAATTCCATGAAGGGAAGCCAATATATAAAGATAGTCCAGAGAATGAGACTCTTTATACTCATTTAAAAGTGTCCGAGAATTGTATATTAATGCTCGTTTGACACGTGACATATACAAATGCTTCACACCGAGCTACACTTTAAAAATATTACATAAATGACATCATAATTGCTTCCACTGAGCTACACATTAAAACCATCCCAGTACCGACTCTCGGAACTACTGACACTGGAGGAGGTCTTCCCTTGCTTTTCACTATAAAGTCAGGTGATATTAAGGGAAAACCGCCCCCCCCCCACCCCCCCGCCCCCTTCCTCTTGTTCTGGGTCACATAACCGCAGAACGAAGAGGGAGTGGAACAGTGTCAATGCTGGAACGGAAAGCCTAAATAACTATTATAGCTGTAAACCTTTAGTGGACGACATTCTGAGCAACAGATAAAGGACCTAAACATCTAAGGTCACTGGAAATGGACTCTATATTTCTTAGGTAAAACTTTGTGAATGTAGAAGGCTGTGTCCAGTACGCAGCTTTCATGAGATCAGTAATGGCTATACTGTGAGAATAAGCACAAGAAGTTGACAGCGCTCTGACTTCATGTGCTGAAATCTTATTAACAGAACACTGATCTGGAGATAGATTATCATAGGCAATATGTATTGCCAATTGAATCCATCTAGCTATAGCCTGAACAGAAATATCTTGTCTGAAAGGCATTAATGATAGAAAGAAGCGTTTCCTTCCTTTCCTAATAAATTCAGATCGGCGTTTATATATGCGCATGCGCATAGCCCTGACTGGACACAGCAAAGGTCTATAGTTGACCGTAGAAGGCAGAGCCTTTATGATAATAGGCTCAGGCTGCACATTAGGAATCTGATTCTTAGCCAAAAATCCCACTTGTATAGTTAAAGTGATGGCATTCCCAACACTACGGTAGTGAGATTCGTCCAAAGATAGCACATGAAGTTCACTAACTCTTCTAGCGGACACATAGGCTAAGAGAAATGCTGTTTTATAGGTCAAGAATTTGAACTCAACAACGTTTAACGGCTCAAACAGAGCTTCTTGAGCTTCAACAGAACCCATGCTAAATTCCACTTCGGAATTAATCTGAGAGTTCTAGGTCTATTAATAGAGAAATTTCTAACTAGTTTGGATAAAGAAATATTAGATTCAATATCCAAATTATCATGATGTGCGTAAGTGTCTGAAAGCATAGACCCAGGGACCAGCCGTGAGGGCGACTATGGCGATTATGTCATCCTTCTAAGCTCTAAGTCACCTAGAAAAATAGTCGGGGCGATTACAAGACGCCCTCTAAAAATTGGCCAAAATGAGGAAAGGTAGAACTGAGTGATCCAAGGTTTACATAAAAACGATTATTTTCAAGAATCGATTGTGCTTGAGTGTGATAAATGGGCCTTTTCATTCGTCAAATAAGTGACCATTTATTTGAAATCACACGGCAATCAATTGGCATAGTCGCTTTTGGCGGATTTTTTATTTTTATTTTCTATAACCCAGTTTGAAAGTAGGTTACCTCGCTTAGGATGCCGAAAATGTATACACAACAGACATATTTTCTAACACTGTATTTTTATTTCATTTTGCTGACAACTGTTAACTGTTGGGCTGTCTATTCCCAGAAAAACACGAATGGAATTGAAACACATGAAAAAAAAGCTTTAGTGATGTCAAGTAAAGCTTTGAACAAATCACAAGTGTGCATGTGAAGGATCTTGAAAAAGGGGTCCACCTAAACACCGAAATGACACGAAATGACGCGGAGTGACACCGGAATGCCATAAAAATGATGCGGAATGACATTTATTTTACAAAATATTTGACCCCAGAATGTATTTTGTTTATTAACTAACAAAGTACCTTCCAAGCAACCTTCTTACATCTGGTCCTGTTCACACTTTCAGAATTAGGAAATTATTAGCTTAGCAGACTTTGGTGAAAGGCAACCACAGGAGGGTGCAATGGGGATTGGCACGAAGAAGAAGGGAGGGGTCATGAAGGAGAGGTAGCAGTGGGGGATTTTCAGTTAATAATGATTTTTTAACCTGGCATAGATGCATCATAGACAACTGGACCTGGATTAATCGGACGTTAATGGAGGACCAGAAGCTGAAAATATGAAGGGGGGGAGGGGGGGGGGGGGGGGGGGGTACATAAATATTTTTAATTTTCCCCACTTGCCGATGAAGTCTCCCTACTTGACTCTGCAGTCTTCCTATTTTTTCTGGAGGGAGACATGAAGTCTCCCTAAAATTCCCCCCTAGGCTGGTCCCTGCATAGACCTATAGCCTTTAATAGTGATGGGCTGCAGTCTGAGAACGTCAAACAAGTAGATCAGAAAATTTGCAATGTCTGGTATGGATGGATCATAAACGTCTATCGACTGATCCTTACACCAACAGAAGAATACGCTCCACTTTGCCGTATAAATCAGCGAAGAGGAGGGCCTCCTACAGTTAGAAATTGCGTCCACTGCTTGTCCTGCAAAACGCTTGCCGTGCAAGAAGGACCGCAACGGAAATACGTGAAGGTTTTGACCTTGCGGATTGTGATGCAGTGTGCGTGATTTCCCCTGATAAAGAAGGTCCTCCATGGAGGCAGCTTCCGGGGAATGTCCCATAACAGACACCTGAGAAGATTTATCCATGGTTTCTGTGCCGATAGAGATGCTACTAACAGAATCTTGCAATGAGATTGCTTGATCTTTAACAAGATCTGTTGAATTGGAGGATACGCGTATCCTATTATTCCGTCCCATGGAATTGAGAGAGCGTCTACTGCATACGCTCGAGGATCTGGGCATGGCGACACGTAAGTCTGCAACTGATTGTTGAGGAGTGTTGCGAATAAGTCTATCATAGGTTGATCTCATTGGTAGCAAATCTGTCTGAACACTAGCTTATTGAGAGTCCATTCTGAAGGCAACAGGTGACCTTTCTGAGAGAGCGAGTCTGCTAGTACGTTCAGACGGATTGATAGTTGAACTTGATGTTTCAAGGCAAAAAGAAGGATTCTTTCCGTTAGTTCATATAACGGAAGTGAATGTGTGCCTCCCTGGTTCCTTATGTATGCTACGACTGTCGAGTTGTCCGACAATATTTGAACATGGGCGTTCTATAATGTGAATCCATTGTTGAAGCGCTAGCCATACTGACATCATTTCCTTGATGATTATGTGCTTTACTAGGCACTCTGGGTCCCAAAGATCCTGGCATTTCGAGCCTGTCGGATTCAGGGTCGCGTCCCAACCTGTTTGAATCACACCCGTCATAATCGTGAAAGCCGGATCCGGAAGTTGCAGTAGAACTCCCGGAGTTAACCACTGAATATCTGCCCAAATCTGAACCTTTTGTTTTACTTAGTCTGTTAAAACAATATTGGTTTCGAGCAAATGCGTCTGCATACTCATGTTCTGAGTAAAGAATATCTGGAGAGGACGTGTTCGTAAACGGCCGAACAGAATGAGATCGGCGGCCACTCCGCAGAGCCCCATCGGTCACATAAATACCCTCGCTGTTAATGCATCTGAGTGTAGACAAAAGCGAGCATAACAACTGACTAATTTCGCTCTGGGTAATGGCAGACGAACCAAATTGTTGTGAGTCTCGAAGCTCATTCCCAAGTGAATGAACGACTTGGAGGGAGCTAGATCCGACTTCTTCTCGTTTATGATGAAACTGAGACATCGGAGTAGAAAATGCAGACTCTGAACATCGTTCTGAAGAGTATCTGTTGCCGTACCTCTGAAGAATGTCGTCCAAGTAAGCCGACATTACCGCAGATGAATGAGCGCGGAAGTAAGACATTACCGAGTTCATTATTCAAGTGAATGCCCAGGGAGCTCGATTCAGGCCGAAGCACATTGTTCGGAACTGATATATCGCCCCTTGAACGGCGAACCGTAGGTATTTTCTGAATGCCGGATGTACCATGAGATGAAAGTATGCATCCTTTAGATCTATGCTTGCCGCATAGTCATTCAATTGTGTGCTTGCCCTTACCGACTGAATGGTTTCCATATAGAACTTTGGAGCTACGATAGGCTTGTTTATACAGCTCAAGTCTATTACTGGTTAGAACGAACTGTCTGGCTTCGGTACGAGGAACAGGTGACTGTAGAAACCTAGTGATTCCTGGTTTTCTACGATCTCTATTGCATCCTTTTCTAAGAGAGACCTTACCTCCCAGAGGAGAGACTCTTTTTGTAGAATTTGGCGAAAGTTGAGACCTCTGCAGACTTTGTGTTAGCGGTGTTTTGGCTCAGAATGACAGTCTTAGTCCTTCCGAGACCACAGTTCTCACCCACCAATCTTCCGTTATAGTTATCCAGTTTCTCTCAAATCTTGATAACCTTCCGGCAACTGGGACGCAAATGAGGTCCTGACCTTCACCTGTAGGACCTGCGAGGCCTGCGGGAGGAGAAACCATGACCTCCCCGTGATGAGCCTAGACCTGCCGGTTTAGGTGCGTCTGACCGGTTACCTCGGCCAGACCCACAAACCCGACCTGAGTCACTAACTTGACGATTTTGTGAGTAATTATAAGAGGATCTTCTATACCCTTGCGAGGAGTTCCCTCTGAACGATCTTTGTCCAGAATATAGTTGAGTTGCAAGTGGAAGTTATTTTGAAGAGACAGAACAGACAGTGCTTCAGACAGTGGTTATCAGATTAATTTTCACGGAGGTCACTGTCAAAGCAAGTAAAGTGATGTGGAGTATAACTGTGAGAATCACTAAAAATTAAGACTGTATGATAAGACATATTACATTAAACTGACGTGAAAAGTGTTAACCAACCTGTAAAGCCTGTGACTGGAAGTTAATGAAACCTTGGAAGTGATGTCCAGATAATATGGTGGCCTGTATATGGTACTGGGAGAGTCTGACTTTGTAGAGTTGCAAAAGAAGTAATAATGAAGACATATTCTGGTCTCACAATGATAACAAAGATACACAAGAAGTTACGTGAAGATCGGTTCATAAATAAGGCTTTTAGTCTGAGGTGTGTTGACGCACAGGGCAGACGGACAGGCAGATGGACAGATTTTCGGTAAAAAATTTCCCACATTCAAACTTGACCTAGGTATTGATAAAAGTAATCCATATCTGAAATTTCATCGAAATCGGTTGATTTTAAGGAAAGTTAGGGTCTGGAAACCGTCAGCCAATCAAATTTCAGCAACCTAATTAAATATGTGCAGAAAATGCCCATATTCGAACTTGGACCCACAATTGATGAAAGTGATCTACTACCCAAATTTCATCGAAATCCGGTCACTATAAGGAAAGTTAGAGTCTGGAAACGAAAAACACGGAAGGACACCCCAAATTTAATATCTCCCATTTTTTTCAAAAAGCAGGAGACAAAAAGCCAAAAAGCATGGGAGTTTAACTGGAGGGCTTCAAGGAAGGAAAGGGAAGGAACACTCAACAAACAGTGGCAAAATCAGTAGGAAGAATGATAATTTCAGGCCATGCCCCGAAAATGGGGAACAAGAAATAATTTTGTCAAAAAATTATAAAGTTACAGCCCAGAACATAAAAAACACTATTTCTTCCTTCCATTCTATTCTTTCCTCTGATCCACCATAATCATCATTGATCTGTGTCTGGCATCATTAAAACTGAGATTTAAAAGCACAAAAGTCAGTTTGTTGTTATCTGAAAGAGGGCCAAACAAGGAATGATATTTGGCGACAATTTTAGTACTTCCTGGACACTGCGCATGCGCAGATGTCAAATGTACGGAGGGTAGAGACTGGCGGGTAACCGAGGCCACAACTTGGTTTTGGTTGTGAAAAATAAATGAGAGTTGCACCGAAATTGCATTTATACAACCGACGTTATATTTTTTTTAATTAATCATTAATACAATGCATAATCTATGTATCCTGGAACAAGGGTTGAGCTAATTTGAAAATGCAGGTGTTATTTCTTTGAACTGACCCATATCATCCATGATCGGGTGTTGGGGAGAGGGGGGGGGGGGGGTGAATGTGCCAAGCACCACAAACGGATATCTACTGATTACAGAAGTGAAAGTAGAACTTGGTAACCAACCGCGTGCACCAGGTGAGAGTTACAATTTTTCTTGAGTTAAAATGGTAACTGAAGATCCAAGTCCTGTGTACGATAATCAAAATGATCCGAAATCAAAATTTTGTCTCTGCGTGGGACATACATACATTGCGTGTATATATTTATTAAAAGCACAATTTAAGCACATGGAGATATGTTTTATATACGCTCTAACTGAAGTGCTATTTAAAAACAAAAGTGTCAGCAAAAACAATGAATCACACAAGACACGCATCGAGTTAATTAGAATTTATTAAAGTTAACCACCGTTTCAAAACCAAAACAAGAGGGATGTTACATCCCAACGCTCACCTACATTCGCGCTTGATAATGTCGTTCCAATGTAACATGTCTAATATTTAGTTAATATAAATCATTAACTAGGCATCAAATGATTAATGTGGTTTATGTGATGGCTTTGGAAAGTCTATATTTCTGCATTTATTATATATCAATTCAACATAGAATCATTGGATATAAAAGCATTTTTTTCTTTTAGAAATGTTTATGATTAAGAATATGAATCGTGAGGCCAGATATTAAATCATAAATAAGAATTAGGAAAGGCTTTCATAAATCACTGAACTTGTAATTGAAGTACATTCATTGGTTAAAGAGGAGTTGTGGAAAAACAGTCGTTCAAGAAAGTGACTATAAGTCCCAACAAAAATACATCACATCAACAACTAATATAAGCCTTAATGTTACTAGTAACAAGTATGAGAAAGTATTAAATAAAAAAAAAAGTTGAAAAAAATTTTTTTTAAAGAAAGTGAATATAAGTCCCCAAAATCCCCCTCAAATTCCTCAAATATGCATGTAATAAGGCCGCAACGTTACCGCAATGTAGTTCAGTAACCCATGCGTACAATATCAATTGCCTGGAAAGACACATAGAAACAGAACTCACCTTAACACCTCACCTTAACACAAACTTTTAGAACTTAAAATTGAGTAAGTCAGAGAAAAACGTGAACATTGTGACTGAAAAAAAGAAAAGAAATCAGTTAAATTTCTGCATACAGTAGGGTTAATACCTACAGTTGTTATTGAAATGAGAAAATAAACAGTAATGAGAGGTGAAGGCACCACAATCTGCACAAAAGCTGACTTTAACGCAAATTCTTACAACACCTAATCGCCAATTCTTACAACAAGTTTTGGCAGAAAATCAGCCTCAAATTCCTCAAATATGCATGTAATGAGGGTTAAATATTATTGCAATGGAGTTCAGTAACCCAAGTGTAGAATATTAATCACCTGGAAAGACACATAGAAACACAACTCACCTAAACACAAAGTTTACAAAGTTTTACAACTTAAAATTTACTAAGTCCGAGAAAAACATGAAAATTTTGACTGAAAAAAAGAAAATTTCCGTTAAATTTCTGCATACAGTAGGGTTAATACCTACAGTTGTTACTGAAATATGAAAATCAACAGTAATGAGAAGTTAAAGCAGCACAATCTGCACAAAAGCTGACTTTAACGCAAATTCTTACAACACCTAAACGCAAATTCTTACAACTTTTGGCAGAAAATTTTAGGTTAAATTTGGAAAAAAGTCGTAGTATCAGGGTTAAATACTGTTCTGATAGTCCCCTACAACCTACATATGCAATATCAAAGGCCTGAGCCCACTGATCTTTGAGAACTCACCTTAACACCTCACCTTAACACAAACTTTTAGAACTTAAAATTTACTAAGTCCAAGAAAAACATGAAAATTTTGACTGAAAAAAAAGAAAATTTCCGTTAAATTTCTGCATACAGTCGGGTTAATACCTACAGTTGTTATTGAAATATGAAAATCAACAGTAATGAGAAGTTAAAGCACCACAATCTGCACAAAAGCTGACTTTAACGCAAATTCTTACAACACCTAAACGCTAATTCTTACAACAAGTTTTGGCAGAAAATCAGCCTCAAGTTCCTCAAATATGCATGTAATGAGGGTTAAATATTACTGCAATGGAGTTCAGTAACACAAGAGTAGAATATTAATTGCCTGGAAAGACACATAGAAACACAACTCACTTAAACACAAAGTTTACAAAGTTTTACAACTTAAAATTTACTAAGTCCGAGAAAAACATGAAAACTTTGACTGAAAAAATAGAAAATTTCCGTTAAATTTCTGCATACAGTAGGGTTAATACTACAGTTGTTACTGAAATATGAAAATCAACAGTAATGAGAAGTTAAAGCAGCACAATCTGCACAAAAGCTGACTTTAACACAAATTCTTACAACACCTAAACGCAAATTCTTTTGGCAGAAAATTTTAGGTGAAATTTGGAAAAAAAGTCGTAGTATCAGGGTTAAATACTGTTCTGATAGTCCCCTACAACCTACATATGCAATATCAAAGGCCTGAGCCCACTGATGCTTGAGAAATTAACCTTAACATTAAATCTTAAATATTGGACACGCCGGACGGCGACGCTGACGCCCGAGGTTATCACA
Source organism: Pictodentalium vernedei (assembly GCA_031216915.1). Classification (NCBI taxonomy): domain Eukaryota; kingdom Metazoa; phylum Mollusca; class Scaphopoda; order Dentaliida; family Dentaliidae; genus Pictodentalium; species Pictodentalium vernedei. The sequence goes on from CM062297.1 coordinate 381,015,901, forward strand.
ATAGCTCACCACATCTTACAGATGTAGGTGAGCTAAAAAATATGCACGAGACAGTTTCATCCATAAAAATGTCGAAATTGCTTACTGTTACGCTTTATTCCACTGAAAAATTGGTTGCATTGAAATTCGCCCTGCAATTTGCATTGAAAGTTTTTCTTTGAAAACTTGTGTTGGAATGTAGTAAGGCTACTATAGAAATCACACATATTAGGATGGATAAGAATGGTAGGCCTCATAGCACTAATCGCACATGTCAATGTTAGATGGTTGGCAGAAATTGTCATTTTTCTGAACCGAGTATTATCACCCAGCGCAGCAGGTAAGGGAGACAACTGAAATATTTTGTTATTTACCTTAGATATAAATTAACTAAAATTGTTAATGATGCTTAATTTACGAAGGATGTTGAAAACTTTTTTAACTACGCTTTTCAATTCAATTAGGACATTCAGAAACCATGAATAACCCAGCTTCTTATGTGAACTTGAAATTTATTTTAAATACTTTAAATATTTTATTTTAAAAGAATATACCTTCTATTACAGAGAACACTCTCACCATGGGTGATGCTAAATTTCAAATCCACCGAATTGAGGCAAATACAAAATCAACAGCATGGTAACCCTAGTCATCACTGTTAGGGAAAGAGTTAGGGTATTCAGAAAGCATGGACAATGCAATTTTTTGTGGGGGAGGGGGGAGGATTTTAACCTACATGACTTAGTTTTGTGTGTGTATGTATGTTTGTATAACTTTTATTTATTTTTTTCTCCACAATTATGTCCTCTTTGTACATTTATTTTGTCACAATGTCATATACGTTTTATGTTTTTTTCTGTCTTCTCCCTCATGTCCACTGACTTCTCCCTCCTGGCCCCTGACTTCTCCCTAAAGTCTCTGGAGGGAGAAGTCACTTCCCGCTAAAATCAGCTGCCAGGCTGACCCCTGATAGACACCTATGAAGTAATGGTTACAATACTGTAAATGATTTGCATTGGTGACAGTGTTAAAATTTTCCTCTCTCCGAATCTCATCAAGCTTATAATAGTCCTTGAAAATCATGGTCAGAGGCCTGAAGGTGCTTAAATTTGATTTTCTGATACTCTGCAATAACAATTTTGAATTATGAACAACCTGAATGAATTCAAGTCCACCTGGAAAAACATTCTCAGACTCTCACTTCATACTTGAACATGAGTTCACTGGTTCTCCACTTCCAAATCCCATAATTAGTTGAGAATGCATCAAGTAGAAAAAAAACGAAACTGAAACCCAGGTCTTCACCCCCCCCCCCCCCCCCCCCAAACAACCAAATCCGAAGTGAAAAAATCACAACCGCCAGTCTCTAATGGAGGGCCACATTGGACATTAAATTTTCGGTTTTTGATGCAAATTTGGGGGTTTGGGGGGCAACATTTGTGTTTGGCCCTGGATATTTTAGAGTTAGCACCAGCTATGTCTGGGCATTGGTTACTGTGTAAAATATGCCTAAGTTCCCAAAGGGAACATCATCATCATGAGCCCAAGGGCATCCCGATAGAGCCTTAGTGTGGACAAAATCCAAATTTTATGAGCTACACTACCGGAATCATAATCAATGTATCCTACAGTAATTCTACAGTATTATAATATTAAATCTAATATATAAATGCGAATGTCTGTATCAAAATCTCTCTCTATCTCTCTATCTATCTCTCTATCTTTGTTCAGGGTGAACTCCTCCATTTCTTGACCAATCGATCTCAAATTTTGTACACGGGGGTAATTCGTCCCTGCGAGTAACATGGGATGGGGTGCCCTTGACCTTGAAATTGATGACCTTGACCTTTTATTTCGAAAACGGCTGGGCCGATCGGGCTAAAATTTCATATGTGCAGGTATATTGACCCATCAATCATTTTGACTTTATCAGGGTGCCCGTGTGGGGTGACCTTGACCTTGAAATTGGTGACCTTGAAGTTTTATTTTGAAAAAGGCTGGGCTGATCGGGCTAAAATTTCATATGTGCGGGTATATTGACCCATCGATCATTTTGACTTTATCGGGGTGACCTTGACCTTGAAATTGGTGACCTTGACCTTTTATTTCAAGAACGGTTGGGCCGATCAGGCTAAAATTTCATATGTGTGGGTATATTGACCCATCGATCATTTTGACTTTATCAGGTTGCAGGGTGACCTTGACCTTGAAATTGGTGACCTTGACCTTGTATTTCGAGAACGGTTGGGCCCATCAGGCTAAAATTTCATATGTGCGGGTATATTGACCCATCGATCATTTTGACTTTATCGGGGTGCCTGTGTGGGGTGACCTTGACCTTGAAATTGTGACCTTGACCTTCTATTTCGAAAACGGCTGAGGCGATCATATCTGAGGGTACATTGATATAACCATCTTCTCCCGTGCAATGCCGGGTATCACCCGCTAGTACTACATATATTTAAGGACGTTACCAATGTAAACGTCAAAGGAAAATAAACACCTGTGTCATGAGCACATGATACGCCCGTTATTAATTACAAGAGGGAAGCACACAATATGAGTATACATGTGTACTTGTGAGGTTTTTTTTATATTCTTGTTCAATAATCATAACCAACAACATACTGCAGGCCTTTGTGTGAGTAAATTTTACAAGAGCAAAAAATTGCACTTGTTAATTGAGCCAGGAGTGTAAAAGCATTCGCAAAATACGGCTCATGTAAAAGGGTAATCCAAAACATTGAAACTAATTGAAGAAACTCCTTCAGATTCTGGTGAATTTACCTAATTAGTTTTTGTTAATCAAAAAAAACAAGTAATCTGTTGATCTTAGAGCTGTGATGTCTAAAATAGGTTTTCAATCATGGGCCAAACAATACTGTTACGGGTGTGATATTTAGCATCCATCTTTCAAGATTTATGAGTGTTTACGGGTTCAAGAGCAATCGCTCTTATCTCACACGAAGGCCTGTACTGTGTTCATTAATTTGGAAAAAAATTATTTGAATTTCATGTATATACCTCATGTCTATAGAGATCATAACTTCAAGAAAAAATGGTCAATGCTATCAACATATACTTGCAACTAAAAAATTGTGAAAATTGCTCTAAGCATTTTCAAGTTATTGTTCGACATGTGGAAAATTGCTTATATTTTGACGAATAAAGTCCCATAACTCTGGAATGACATATCGGACAGCGACACAAATAGAAAGGGAGAGTCCTTCCTTCAAGATGTACTTGCCACCAAAAAATCATGAAAAATGCTCAAAGTCCAACATGTGAAAAATTGCCTATATTTTGAGGAATAAAGTCCCATAACTCTGGAATGACAAATCGGACAGCGACACAAATCGAAAGGGAGCTTCCTTCCATCAAAATATACTTTCCACCAAAAATCACAAAAATTGCTCGAAGTGTTTTTGGGTTATTGTACGACGTGTGGATGGATGGACGGACAGACAGCAGTATACCATAATACGACCGTTATTTTTCAAAACGGGCATATAAAAATGGAAACAAGACATCAGGCACACAAAAAGGCCCAAAGTCAGTAACCGATTTAAATGCTACCAGATGCAAAGCTAGATCTTCATACATAGAAAAAACGATACATCAGACAGAAGATGCAAGACCAAAACGACCTAACACCCCTAGGGTGAGGACGTAACCATGGGAATAAACAGAATAAACATTCTGTAATACATGTTAAACTCCCAAGAAATTTAATAAAAAATTTCAATAAAAAATAGCCAAAAAGCTTAGGAGTTTAACAGGAAGGATTCATGGAAGGATAGGGAAGGAACACTTAACAAACTGTGGATTAATCATTAGCAAGAATGATGACGCCAGGTGTATGTCCCGAAAATGTGAAACATGAAATAATTTTTATAATTATTATAATGTTATAGCCCTGATCATTTGAAACCACCATTGTTCACTTCCATCATCAATTTACAGCCTTGAATCCACCAATTCTGTCATTTATTTGTGCCTGGCATCCTCAAAAAGTTAAAAAATTTATAGTAATTTATATATTTTTTTTACTTACCAATGACCCAGACTTAGCTGGTGCTAACTCTAAAATATCCAGGGCCAAATGCAAATTTTACCCCCCAATCCCCAAAATTTGCATCCAAAACCAAAAATTACATGTATGGTCCACCATACCTTTACTCCACTGCGCATGCACAGTGTCAAGGAGGTCTCAAAATTGCCGCCAAAAGTCATTCTTACAACCAGTGCCTGGTAAGCGTTACGTACTCAGCTGGGAGGTATGAGTTCCCAACTCATGGGAGGGCCATCCCTGTCTGGGTCATTGGTAAGTATAAAAAAATAAATAAATTACTATAAATTTTTTAACATTTTTATACTGTACCAATGACCCAGACTTAGCTGAATAGTAAAAAGGTTGGAGGGCCTAAGACATAAGGAAAATGTAATAGACTCAATTACCCATAACAGACCTATTCCTGTAAGGAGAAAAGGAGAGATAGGTTTACATGTATCTTTCTTATTTGTATCAAAAAAGAAAGACACAACACTATTTGTAATTGAGCACAATAACATAAATGATCTCTATAAACATCCAGTATAACCCTTTATACTAATATTTTATAAGGAAAGCCAATAAATACGGGAGTCTAGATAAATGAGACTCTATATACTCATTTAAAAGTATTCAAGGATTGTATATTAACATCCAATTAATCACGTGATATATACAAATGTTTCACACCAATCAATACTTAAAAATCGCGCCATCGACGCCGTAGCTGCGACGGGTGGTGCAATTTCACAAAATTCTAAGTTCATCAAGGGCCATAACTCCCAGAAAAATATTTGGAACAACACATGCATTGAACAGTGGCTATACATCAATAAGATACACTTACTTGCCAAATATAAAGTCATTCCATCAAGTATTTCAAAAGTTATTGAGTTTCGAAACTCGTTGGTCACAGACAGACTGACCGACATTCTAAGTTCATCAAGGGCCATAACTCCAAGAAACATATTTGGAACAACACATGCATTGAACAGTGGCTAGACATCAATAAGATACACTTACATGCCAAATATAAAGTCATTCCATCAAGTATTTCAAAAGTTAATGAGTTTTGAAACTCGTTGGTCACAGACAAATTCGTTGGTCACAGACAGACAGACCGACCGACAGACAGACTGACAGACTGACAGACCGACATTGCCACTTATAGAGCTGCTAGTCACAGCTAAAAATTACACAGATGAGTAAACATAGGCTTTACCCTAAAAATCATCTCGGAACCGACTCGGAATTACTGACTCCAAGTAAGGTATTCCCTTGCTTTACACAAAAAGCAGGTGACCTAAGGGAACACCCCCCCCCCCCCTTCCCTTGCCCTGGACCAAATACTCCAAAGCAAAGAGGGCAGCAGGACAGAGTCACTGCCAGAACCGAAAGCTTATATACACAGAGTTGCCACTGTTTAGTAGAGAACATTTCGAGTAAAAAATAACGGACCTAAACAATGTAGATCTGCAGAAAAGGACTCAATATTCTCAGATACAAAATCGTGAAAATGGAGGGCTAAGACCAATATGCAGCCCTCATTAGATCTGTAATAGCAACATTATTAGCTTAAGCCCATGATGTAGAAGAACTCTTACTTCATGAGCTTAAAACTAAAGCACAGACTGCTGATTGAAGATATTATAAGCAGTACTGATAGTAAATTGAATCCATCTGGCCATAGAATGGACCGAAATGTGGAGGAAGCTACCACGGCATGTCCCACAACAGACGCCTAAGTAAATTTGTCCACAGTCTTTGTGGAGCTAGAGAAGCTACCAACAGAATTTGCATTGAAAAAATTACACTAGAGCAATATCTGCTGAATCAACGGCGCTGGAAGATATGCATATCTTATTATTCCGTCTCACAAGATCGATAGAGCGTTTACTGCAAACACTCGAAGATCCAAACGTCTGCAACTGATTGTTGAGATACGTCGTGAATAAGTCGATCATAGACCACTCTCCTTGGTAGCAACCTGATTGAATACTCATTTGTTGAAAGCCCATTCTGGCGGCAACAAGGGGCCCCTCGTGAAGGGAGTCCGCTAATACGTTCAGACGACCCGGAAAATGACGGACCGATAAGAGAACTTGATGTTCTAGTACCAACCAAAAGATTCATTCCGTTAACATGAATAACAGAATGGAATTAGTGCTTCTATAATTCCGAAAATACGCTAATACCGTCGAGTTGTCGGACAGAATAAGCATATGAGCATTCTGAATAACGTTATCCAATAACGTAGCGCAAGCCAAAATGACATCATCCTTGATGTTTGCGGGCTTGATAAGGAACTACAGAATCAAAAGACCCTGGCACTTCAAATCCGTTGGGCTCAATGAAACGACCCAACGTGTTTGAGTGGCATCCGTCAAAACTGTAAAACTCAGATCCGGCAATTGAAGTGGAACTACCTGAGTTAAGCACTGAAAACTTGCCCAAGTCTGAAACTCTCATTCAGTTGATTTGACAAGAAGATGTCCGTATCGAGCAAAAGAATCCTCACCCTCCAATTCTGAATTAAAAGAAATTGAAGAGGACCAATGCGAGACCGCCCCATCAGAATAAAATCGCGGCAGTTCCGCATAAGCGTATCAGTCTCATGAGATCTCTCGCTGAGACCTTGTCTTTTGAAGACAATAGTGAGCGTAACAACTGATTAATTTTGCTCTGGTTAACGGCAGACAAACAAGAATGTAATGCGTCTTGAAGCTCATCCCCCGGTGGGTAAATGACTTGGACGAAACCAGATCCGACTTCGCCTTGTTTACTTAAGAAACCGAGATGTCGGATCAATAGAAGCAGAATCTGCACATCGTTCTGAAGCGTTAACTCATTGCCATACCTCTGAAGAATGTCGTCCAGGTAGGTCGACGTTACCACAGACGAATGAGCTCAGAAATGAGTCATTACCGAGTTTGATATTCGAGTGAAAGCCCAGGGGCTAGATTCATACTGAAGCAGATTGCTCGGTACTGATACAAAATTCCTGTGATCAAGAAGCAAAGATACTTTCTAAACGCCTGATGTACCATGACGTGAAAGTATGCAACTAGAAATCTATGCATGTAGCATAGTAGTACACCCAAATACTCGCTCTGACTGATCGGATAGACTCCATATAGATACTTGGAGCCACAATCAGCTTGTTATCCAGTTCAGATTATGAGTGGACGGAACGAGCTGTCTGGTTTGGAACCAGAAAGGATGGTTGTAGAAACCTGGAAATTCCTAGATTTCTAGGATCTCTATCGCGATCCCACCAAAAGAGACTGGACTTCTAGTGGAAGCGAGCCTCTTCCTGCGTACTTGACGGAAACTGAGTCCAACTTGGACTTCGAGTTAACGTAAGTTACGTTTGAAGGACAATATAGTCACCCTTCGAAACCAAGGGACGTCCGTAAACTACTCCCAAAAGTTTGAGAAACTTGACAGTCTTCCTCTCACTGTACACGATAGAGGATAAGACCAATACCTCCTGGTCCTGCGAGGCTAGCGGAAGGAGAAACCATGTCTTCCACGGCCCGCACCTCACCCCATCGACCTAGGGGCGTCTGACCAGATGTCTCGGTCAGAATTACGGCCCCTACCTGAGTCGCTACCCTGACGGTCTCTAGAGTAAGACCTAGAGGATGCATAGAAACCTCTATAGGACTTCCCTCGGGCGTATTCGCCCCAGAAGTGCCTGTCCTACTTTCTCAGCTGAATCCAACTATAGGAAGCGGATTTGAATAGCAGAGAGATTAAGCTTTCTTAGTTATCTGATAATATATTGCGGAAAGCTTACCGTCGAAGAGAAACTCTCCGGAGACCGGAGCGACTCTGAGAGAGTTTTTCACCTTACTATCCACACGTGTGAATGTAACCAGGGCCGCGACATGTATAACCAACTCCATATTGCCACTAAAGGGCGGAGTTCTACATGATGCCCTTGAAAGAATTTATAGGAGGATATACATCCTGGAATTCTTATCCCTTGAGGCGTAATGATAACTCTCTGGTAAGGTGATCTGCGTATGATAATGTGTCTAAGCTAGCCGTATTAGACGATATTAATGTTTCCAACATGGTTGGAATAGACATAGACGAAAGTATAGACAACTCTAGGACTTAGACCTGGTTGTCTAGACGCAGAGGAACTCTCGGAATGCCCTGTCCTGCCGTTTCAAATTATTCCATGAATTGATGAAAGGCAGATGAAGAGCACTTGCCGTTATGAGGCCGGACTTGCTCTATTAATAGCAAGTTATACACAGCGTCATATAAAAATTCAAATGTCTCTGAGACATTTCTGGACTGAGACGGAAACTGAGGGATGATGTCCCTGAACCGATTAAAGAAATCTGTGTCCAGTGGCACTATCAGTCTTTTATTCGGCAACGCAGCATTTTGGTCCGGAGGAACAACGTCAGAAAATTAAAGCCGGATGAACTCCACGGCAATTATGTTGTTCCGAAAGGGAAAAGTTCAACTATTCCGTATCCCTTTCGCCATCCAGTCGGACCACTTGTAATACTTGGTCGTCCATGTCTGCACCTGCAGTGGAACGTACCGACCCAGCTTCTACGGATAATTCCTGATACGACAGAGTTTCTGGCAGTTGTTGGGATGCTGCGACAATTTGTGCTAACTGCAGTAGCACGTCCGTAACGGAGGCCTGTGGAGCTGCGGTCTTACAATATTTAGCCGCTGGAAGCTCCTAAGACGTTGACTCCTGCATACTTTATAATGCAAATGTCCGAAGTATGAAGGCCTCGTATCCTTGGCTACTGGATGGTGTGACCTGGTCGCCGTGAATTCCTGGTCGGCGCGATTGGCTGGATATCACTGGTCACGTAGCCAAGGTGCGGTCGTGTGCACTGCGTGAGGATGAGGAAGCCAATAAAGCAGTCTCTCCGGACTGTCTATATCACAGAGCGTCCCGAGCAGTGGACATATGCCCCGACTGAGGAACATTCTGTACGACAACATCTGTACGCAGATGTTGTTGTACGAGAGAGGGACCTCTCTCGCTCGCAGCCCGTGCGGAGCTGGACGAGCTAGGAACCGGACTAATAGGCTTCCTGCGTACCATCCTCGTATCCGTCGTCACTGGGTGTGCACGTATATTTATAGTGCTCGCATCACCCAAACCTCCTCCTGGACTGCAACGGACTAACCCGGGTGCCGAGCCATTCGCTGAATGGTCGCTACACAGGGCGAGCTAGCAGATGCCAAAGCCGTCGATCCTACTTGGGACCTCTTAGGCAATTGACGTTTCTGCATGAGCACTCTTGCCGCTAGCTCTTCATTTGACTGTGACGACAGAAGCACACTTTGAAGACATCACGGAAACATTACTTTGTTCTTGATCGTCAAAGAGACCTGTGGAGCCACGGTCTTACGTAAATAGCCGCTGGAAACTCCAGGGACATTCATTCCTGCATTTATATAACATGCGAACGTCCCAAATGGAAAGACCTTGTTCCTTGGCAAGCGGATGGAGTGACCTGGTTGACGTGGAATCCCTGGACGGTGAAGCAGGAGATCCCGGAACGTTCCTTCCTGCCTTATATCATATATGAACGTCCTCCGGAATCTGTGGTCACAAAGCCAAGGTGCGGTCATGTGTGCTGACGTGAGGATGAGGAAGGCAATAGAACAGCCACTTTGGACTGTCTATGCAACGGAGCGTCCCGAGCAGGAGGAGTGGACGTATGCTGCGACTATCAAACGAACATACAACAACATCGCGGCACAGATGTTGATGTAAGAGAAAGGGGGGGCCTCTCTCGCTCGCGGTCCGGATGGACCTGGATGAGCTAGGAACCAGACTAACAGGCTTCCTCCGTACTATCCTCTGTTCCTTCGTCACTGGGTGTGCACATGGTATGTTTATAGTGCTCGCAACACCCGAAATTCCTTCCTGGACCGCAACGGATGAACCCGGGCGCTGACCCATTCGGTAAATGGGGGAGACACCGGTCGAGCTAGCGGACATTAACGTCAACACCGTCGACCCTACTAGGGGCCTCTTAGGCAATTGCCGTATATCCATGAGCACTTTTGCCGCTAGCTCTTCATTGTGACGACGGAAGCACACTCTTGGACGACATCACGGAAACATCACCCTGTTCTTGTTCCTCTGAAAAAGAGAGTGAAAAACTGGTGTGACCCGGCAAAGAGAGGGCCGTATGGTCCTCTCCCCACTAACAACCTACCATGACACACGCCTCCGACATTTGTCATCCCAATTAATGCACATTGAACAATGGTTAGTGCGAGTACGTTGACTATAATTAATACAGAAATCAGAGGAAGATTTCCTCCCATTACAATAGTACAATAAATTTTTCAAAGTGAAAAAGTAAACAGTCATAGTACTCGCACAAACCCTGAAAACAAAGATACATAATAAAATAAACCATTATAACATTGCGAAAAAATTATTCAAAAAGAAAAAATTTTTGAAAATTTTTTTTTTCCGAAGAGCCCAAGTTCCCAATGGGAACCCTGAGCCCAAATGGATCCCAAAAAAGCCTAAGTGTGGACAAAAATTTAAAATCATTTTGAAAAATTAATGTAACACTTATGGACAATATTAATGTATCTTGCTGTGAACTAAATTAAGCAGAAGACAAGTTATCACTGTCAGAAGTAACAGTTGTCAACATAAGCAAAAGTGTAAACAAACCGAAAACATGACTCCAGGCACTGAAACAAACATGGCCCGAAATCAGTTATGAATTAAAACACTATCTGATGCAAAACAGAGGCTTCCAGAGAAGAAACTGTAGAACATCAGATGGTAGATGCAGACCAAAATGCCTAAACACCCCCAGGGTGAGGACATAAACATGGGGAAAAAACAGAAAATAATTCTGTTACCAAGCCAAAACTCCCAAGAAATTTTAGTAATAAACATTACAAAAATAAGTCAAAAGCATGAGAGAATAGCTAGGGGGGAATAAAGGAAAGGGGAGAGAGGAAACACTGATTAAACAATGGAACATTCATAGCAAGAATGACCACAACAAGGCCATGCCTCGAAAATAGGTAACATGAATAATTTTGTAAAAAAATTATAAGTTACAGCCCTGAACATTTGTATCCACTGTTTTTTCCTCTCCACCTTCTATTTCCACCATATATCCACCAATTCTCTCATAATTATGCGTCTGGCATCCTTAAAACTGAGATTTACAAGCACAAATAACAGTGAAGTGTAACTGTAATGAGGGCCAAACAAAGAAATGACTTTTGGTGGCAATTTCGAGACCTCCTTGACACTGCGCATGTGCAGTGGAGTAAAGGTATGGAGGACCATATAGGACATGTAATTTTTGGTTTTGGATGCAAATTTTGGGGATTGGGGGGTAAAATTTGCGTTTGGCCCTAGATATTTTAGAGTTAGCACCAGCTAAGTCTGGGTCATTGGTACAGTATAACAAGAGGCCCCAGGGGGCCTGAGGGCGCTCACCTGACATGGTAGCCTAAATATCAACCCAGAGAATTGATTTCAACAAGTTGCATCTGCTCCTCCTAAGAAAAGCTTACACCAAATATCCAAATATTCTGACCAGTGGATCTAAAAAAAGATTTTTAAAGAATATTCCTCATATTGAACTAAGTCATAATTCGGGCTCCCACAGGGCGCCCATATATGAACCCAGGGACTTGGCTTTAACAAACCTGAATCTCACACCCCTAAGGATTCTGCACACCAAATATCAAAACATTCCGACTGCTGGATCTGAAGAAAAAGATTTTTAAAGAAAATTCCTCATTTTGAACCAAGTTACAATTCGAGCTCCCACAATCAGCCCAAATATGGACCTAGGGACATGGCTTGAACAAACTTGAATCTTACCCCCATAAGGATGCTGCATAAAAAATATCAAAAGCATTCATCTGCTGGATCTGAAGAAGATTTTTAAAGAAAATTCCTCATTTTGAACTAAGTTGTCATTCAGGCTCCCATAGTGAGCCCAAATATGAACCAAGGGACTTGGCTTGAACAAACTTGAATCTCAGCCCCCTAAGGTTGCTCCATGCCAAATATCAAAACATTCCAACTGCTGAAGAAGAAGAAGATTTTTAAAGAAAAATTCCTCATATTGACTAAGTTATAATTTGGGCTCATGGACTTGGCTTTAACACACTTGAATCCCCCCTCCCCCCCCCCCCACACCCCCCAAGGATGCTACTCACCACATATCAAACCATTCCGACTGCTGGATCTGAAGAAGAACATTTTTTAAGAAAATTCCTCATTTCGAACAAAGTTACAATTCAAGCTCCCACAGTGAGCCCAAATGTGGACCTAGGGACATGGCTTGAACAAACTTGAATCTCACCACCCCCCCCCCCCCCCCACCCCCCCCCCCTAAGGATGCTGCATACCAAATATCTAAACATTCCGACTACTGGATCTAAAGAAAATTTTTAAAGAAAGTTCCTCATTTTGAACTAAGTTATAATTTAGGCTCCCACAGTGAGCCCAAATATGAACCCAGGGACTTGGCTTGAACAAAATTGAATCTCACCCCCCTAAGCATGGTGCATACCCAATATCAAAAGATTCTGCCTGCTGGATCTTGAGAAGAAGATTTTCAAAGAAATTTGCCTGAAATGCACTAAGTTCAAATTTGGGCTCCTATACTGAGCTCAAATATAAACCCAGGGGGCCGATTTGAACAAACTTGAATCAGATCCACCCCACAATGTTGCATACCAAATATCACAAGATTCTGCCTGCTGGATCTGGAGAAGATTTTTGAAGAAATTTGCCTGAAATGCACTAAGTTCGAATTTGGGCTTCTATAGTGAGCCCAAATATGAATCCAGGTGGCCGATTTGAACAAACTTGAATCAGATCCACCCCACAATGTTGCATACCAAATATCATAAGATTCTGCCTGCAGGATCTGGAGAAGAAGATTTTTGAAGAAATTTGCCTGAAATGCACTAAGTTCGAATTCCAGCCTCTTTAGTGAGCCCAAAAATGAATCTAGGGAACCGATTTGAACAAAATTGAATCAGATCCACCCCCACAATGTTGCATACCAAACATCAAAGGATTCTGCCTGCTGGATCTGGAGAAGAAGATTTTTTAAGAAATTTGCCTGAAATGCACTAAGTTCAAATTTGGGCTCCTATACTGAGCCCAAATATAAACCCAGGGAGCCGATTTGAACAAACTTGAATCAGATTTCCCCCTCCCCCCCCCCCCCCCCCCCCCCACCCCCCACACAATGTTGCATACCCAATATCAAAAGATTCTGCCTGCTGGATCTTGAGAAGAAGGTTTTCAAAGAAATTTGCCTGAAATGCACTAAGTTCAAATTTGGGCTCCTATACTGAGCCCAAATATAAACCCAAGGGGCCGATTTGAACAAACTTGAATCAGATCCACCCCACAATATTGCATACCAAATATCAAAAGATTCTGCCTGCTGGATCTGGAGAAGAAGATTTTTTAAGAAATTTGCCTGAAATGCACCAAGTTCGAAATCGGGCTTCTATACTGAGCCCAAATATGAACCCGGGGGGCCAATTTGAACAAACTTGAATCAGATCCACCCTACAATGTTGCATACCAAATATCAAAAGATTCTGCCTGCTGGATCTGAAGAAGAAGATTTTTTAATGTTTTTCCCATTGCCTACGGTGTTAAAAAGTGCTGACTCAGAGTACTTTTTCAAAGTCCCGAAACTGTACCCTATGATAAAACCGATGGCAATTTTTTTTTACCAATTCTTTCTGTTGGTCCTAAGGAAGCTTCACACCAAATAAAAATTCCCGGTGCAGTGCAGTTTTGGAGATATGGGCGTTTTAATTTTTTTCTATTTTTAGCTCCTGCAGTTCCCATGGGGCTACGGGAAAGAAAAATCAGCATAAATTAGGTACTTATGACCCAATAAGCCCTCACATAAAATTTGGTTCAAATCAGCTTCTCGGTTGGAAAGTTAAAAAATTTATAGTAATTTATATATTTTTTATACTTACCAATGACCCAGACATAGCTGGTGCTAACTCTTAAAATATAGGGCCAAACACAAATTTTGCCCCCCAATCCCCAAAATTTGCATCTAAAACCAAAGAAAACATGTCCTGAATGGCCCTCCACACTTCACCTCTACTGCGCATGCGCAGTGTCAAGGACGTTCCGAAATTGGCACCATTAATCATTCTAATAACCAGTGCCTGGTAAGCGCTATGTACTCAGCGGGGAGGTAAGAGTTCCCAACTCCTGGGAGGGCCATCCCCGTCTGGGTCATTGGTAAGTATAAAAAATATATAAATTACTATAAATTTTTTAACATTTTTATACTGTACCAATGACCCAGACATAGCTGAATAGTAAAAAGGCTGGAGGGCCAAGGACATAGAGCAAGATGGAATACGCTCAATAATATAAAATAGAGTCATCCCCTCTAGGGAAAAAGAAGTATTAGGCCTTACATGTATCTTTCTTATTTATGATAAATTAGAAAGATACAACACCTTCCAAAATTGAGCATCATATATCCATGTACTCTATTAATATCTAGTATAATCCTTATACTAATAATTTTTAAAGTAAGCCAATAAATAAAGTAAGTCTAGAGAATAGAGACTCTTTATACTCCTTAAAAGTGTCTGAGGATTGCATAATCATGTCCGTTGACACGTGCTATATTCAAAAGCTATACCTTAAAAACTAAGACTTGAATGAATTTTTAAAACATAAACTTCTCACTAAACAACCATCCCAATAACAGCTCAGAATTACTAACTCCGGAGGAGGTATCCCCTTGTTTTCATAGTAAAACAGGTGACCCAAGGGAACACCCTCCCCCCCCCCCCCCCCTTTTTCTTGCCCTGGGTCAAATAGCCCAGAGCGAAGAGGGCAGCAGAACGGAATCACTGCCGAAACAGACAGCCTACCTAGCTATAGTAGCAACTGTTAAGTGAATGACATTCTGAGCAGTAGAAAATAGACCTAACAATAGAGGCCTCCAGAAATGGACTCAATATTTCTGAGATAAAAAATTCATGAATGTGGATGGCTGAGCGCAATGAGCAGCCTTCAAAAATCTATAATAGCGACACTATTAATGTAAGCCCAAGATGTAGAAGAACTCTTACTTCATGAGCCGAGATCTCAAACACAACTGCTGAGTCAAAGATATACCATAAGCAGTATCGATAGTTAATTGAATCCATTAGCAATAGAATGGAGCGTAACGTCCTTCTAATAGGCATCAAAGACATTAGAAGTTTACGCCCGTAGTAATAAACAGATATCTGTTTATAAATACATAAACTCTAACCGGACAGAGTAAAGGCCTATGCCCGTACGAAGACGGAAGGACCTTAATAACAATAGGATCCGGATATTAGGAGCCTAACTCTTATGCAAAAATCCAACCTAAATAGTAAAGGAAGTAGTGATTCCGAAACTACGAAAGTGAAAATCATCCACCGATAGTGCATGAAACTCACTGACTCTTCAGTAAAAGAGAAGCCAACAGAATTACTGTCTAAAAGGTCAGAATTTGAAAACTACTGTTTCCAGAGGCTCAAATGATTACTTAGCTAAATAAGAACCGAAGTTAAATTCCATATAGGAATTTAATCTAATGATTCTAAGTCTATTTATCGAAAAGTTACTAACTGACTTAGATAAAGAGACATAAGACTCAATTGTAAACTCTCATAGAGTGCATAGGTATGAGGTAACATAAACCTATAACCTTAATAATAACAGGCTGCAGTAGATCTTGTCAAACAAGTATACTAAAAAGTTGCAATGAGTAGTATGGAGGGATCAACAATATGAACATAGTGATCCCTACACCAACGACGGAAGAGCCTCCACTTTAGCCACATAGAATAGCGAAGAAGAGGATCTCCTATAGTAAGAAATCGCGTCCAAAGCTCGTCCAGTACAATGCTTACAATGCAATAAGGACCACACAACGGAATACGTGAAGGTTGCGACCTTGCGGGTTGTGATAAAGATGACACGATTTTACCCAGCAAAAAAAGATCCTCTCATTGAGGAAGATTTCGCGTTAAGTCCCACAGTAGACATCAGAGTAAATTTACCCACGGTCTCTGTGAAGACAGAGATGCTATCAACAGAAATGTATTGTGGTTGTTTATCTTAGCAATACCTGCTGAAACAACAGCGCCAGAGGATACGCATATCCTATCATTCGGTCCTATTAGATCAATAGAGCGTTAACAACATTAGCTCAGAGATCCGGACAAGCAAACACATACGTCTGCAATTGATTAGCAAGCTGTGTCGTAAATAAATTATCATTGGGCGCTCCCATTGATAGCAAATCTGATTGAATACTTGTTTGTTGAGAGTCCATTCTGACGGCAACAAGCGACCCATAAGTGAACGGGAGTCCGGTAAAACAATCAGACGACCCAGAATATGACGGACCGAAACAGAACTTGGTGTACTATAACAAACAGAAGGATTCTTTCCATTAAATTGAATAACGGAAACGAATGAGTGCCTCCCTGGTTCCGGAGATACGCCACTACTGTCGAATTAACGGACAGGATTTGGACATGCGTTTCTGAATAATGTTCATCCAATGACATAAAGCAAGCCTAAAAAACATTATTCCGCGGAAGATAAGTGCTTGCTTAGAGACTGCGGAACCCAAAGACCCTGGCACTTCGAATCTGTTGGGATCAATATTATATCACAACCTGTTTGACTGGCAACCGTCATAATTATAAAACTCGGATCCGGCAACTGCAGTGGCACTCTCTGAGTCAACCACCGAATGTTTGCCCCAGTCTGAATCTCTTGCAACACTAGATAGACAAGAGAACGTGTAAATCGAGCAATTCATGGATTGCTGAAAAGTTGCCGTCGAAGAGAAGCTTCTCCGAGAACGAAGCGACTCTGAGAGAGTTCTTCACCTTACTATCCACGCGCGTGGATGTAGCTAGGGCTGCGTCACGTCTAACCAACTCCAATCAGCCACTGAAGGGTGGAGTTATACGTGAACAAACTACTGCCCTCAAAAGAAATCACATTGAGGATAATATCCCGTAATTCTTTTCTTGAAGACGTAATGATAACGCCTCAGTAAGGTGGATTACATATGATAAAGCGTCTAAGTTAAGTCTACTAGACATCATTGTCGTTTCCAACATTGTGGTTGGAAAAGACATAGACGGCGAAAAAGAATATTTCCAGTCTTTAACCATGCCGTCTAGACGCATATGAACTCTCGGTATGCCCTGCTCTGCCAAAATAAATTATTCGTATAAATGATAAAAAGGCAGAAATGAGCATTGCAGACAAGAAACTAAACTATCATGCTTGGTAGCAGGCTTATATGCATATATAGCGTCGATAAATAATACACATGTTCTAATGACATTATTGGACTGTGTCGGTAAGTCAGGGACAATGTCCCTGAACCGATCCAAAATTCCGTGTCCAATGACGCCATAAGTCTCTTATCCAACATCGCAGCAATATAGTCCGAAATAACAATCACTGGAAGATAATGCCAGAAGATATGAATGGCGGCTTCCGATGCTACGAAAGGGAAAACTCGAAATCTTTCGAATCCCTTTCGGACCCTATAAAGCGTTCGGTCGTCCGTACCTGATGCAACCGCGGACCGCACCGACCCAGCGCCGTCAGATAATTCCTGATTCGACTAAGAAACTGTCGATTGCTGGGATGCTGCGAAAAAACTGTGCTAACTCGGATAGCACGTCCGTCACTGAGGCCTGTGGAGAAGCGGTCCTACAATGCATTGCTGCTGGAAGCTCCGTGATCGTTACCCCGTGCATACTACTAATATGCGAGCGAACGGAGTGTATAGGCCTGGTGTCCCTTGGCTACCGGATGGCGTGACCTGTTCGCCGTGGAATCACTGAATGACGAAACTGATCGGATACTCGAGGTCACGTAGCCAATGTGCGGTCGTGTGCCCTGCTGTGAGGATGAGGAAGCATTATCGACAGTCTCTTGGACTGTCAATATAACGGAGCGTCCCGACCGACAGACATATGCTCCGAATGTAAAATATCTGAACCACAACATGCGGTCCCCTATGTTGTTGGACGAGAGAGGTACCTCTCTCGCTCACAGCCCGGACGGACCTGGACAAGCCAGGAACCGGACTAACAGGCTTCCTCCGATCTGTCCTCAATCCGCCGTCACTGGGTGAGTACTAAAGTAATTATAGTGCTCGCATCACCCAAATCTCCTTCCTAGACCGCAACGGATGAACCCGGCAGCCGAAGCATTCAATGAATGTACGCTACACCGGGTGAGCTAGCGAATGTCACTCCGTCGATCCTACAAGGGACCTCTTAGGCGATAGACATATTCCATGAGCACTTATTGCCGCTAGCTCTTCATTAACTATGACGACAGAGGCACACTTTTGAAAGACATCTTCGTAACTTTGCGAACAAGAAACCCGAAATGCTTGGTAATAGCAAGCATATAATAATAATATATATATAGCGTCGTTCAATAATTCGAAAGTTTGTGTGACATTATTGGACTATGTCGGAACTGAGGGACGATGTCCCTGAACCGAACCAAAAATTTCTAAGTCCACCGACGCTATCAGTTTCTTATCTGGCATCGCAGTGTTCTGGTCCGACGAAAGAAGCTGTAGAAGATCAAGTCAGATGACATACACAACAGCATATGTTGTTCCGAAAGGGAAAGCTCGAAATCCTCCGAATCCCTTTCGGTATCCCGTTGGACCGGAAGAAATTTTCGGACGTCCGTACCCGCTTCCGCGAAGCGTCCCGACCCAGCATCGTCGGATAAAAAATATGCGACAGATTCAGTTGATGCTGGGATGCTGCGATAAGCTGTGCTATTTAGGAAAGCATGTCCGTTCCCGAGGCCTGTGCAGTAGCGGTCTTACGATGCATTGCCGCCGGAAACTCCGTGTACGTTGACTCCCGCACACTTTCCTATGCGAACGTCCGGAGTCTGCAGGCCTGGTGTCCCTGGCTACCGGATGGTGTGACCTGGTCGCCGATGATTCTCTGACTGGCGAAGCTGACTGGATATCCGAGGTCACGTAGCCAAGAGCGGTCGTGTGCGCTACCATGAGAATGAGGAAGCCTTATTGACAGTCTACTCCGGACTGCCTATATGTCGGAGCGTCCCGAGCGACGGACGTATGCTCCGAATGCGAAACATTTTGTACCACAACATCTGGGGCCAGATGTTGTTGTACGAGAGAGGGGCCTCTCTCGCTCGTCGTCCGGATGGACCAGAACGAGCTATGAACCGGACTAAAAGGCTTCCTCCGTTCTCCCTCTAATCCGCCGTCACTGGGTGTGCATTTGGTTGATTTATAGTGCTCGCATCACCCCAAAACTCCTTCTAGACCGCAACGGACGAACCCGGCTGCCGAACCATTCGATGAATGGATGCTACACCGGGCAAGCTAGCGGACGTCAAAGGCCGTCGAATCTACTAGGGCCCTCTTAGGCAATTGGCGTATTTACATGAGCACTTTTCCGCTAGCCCTTCATTAATTGTGACGACGGAGGCACACTGTTGGAAGACATCACAGATACATCACCCTAATCTTGATCGTCTGAAATAGAAATTGATAAAGTAAGAGTGACCCTGCGGGGAAAGGAGTGTCCAATTCCCCATTAACATACCGTGACATACGCTTCCCATGTTGTCATCGAAATCATACGATACAGAACAGGAGTTAATGCGAGTACACTGACCACATATAGAATGATTATAAAAGTCAGAGGAAGACTTCCTCTTATTACAATTGATCAAAATCCTTTCAATGTGAAAAGAAAACAAAGTCCTGGTACTCACACCAACCCCTGGCAATCAAAATACATAATAATAATATGATCCATTAATATAGAAAAAATAATTAAAATCAAAATATTTTTTCAGAATAGCCCAAGTTTCTGAAAAGTAACGTTGAGCCCCAATGGATCCCAAGCCTAAGTGTGGACAAAAATTTTAAAAATATTTTAAACAATTTATTCAACACTTACGAACAATAATAATGTATCTAGTTATGATTAAAATAACATCAAGATATTATTTTCAAGAAATCCCCCCCTCACACAGAGGGCTGTTGTAAATGTAAACAATGAGTGTAAAAACACTAAAATAAGACTCCAGGCACCCAGGCCCGGAATCAGTTACCAAAAATACACTATCTGATGCAAAACAGAGACTTCCAGGGAAGAAACTGCAGAACATCAGATGGTAGATGCAGAACACAACGCCTAACCACCCATAGGTGAGGACGTAAACATGGGGAAAAGAACAGAATTCATTCTGTTATTCAGCTAAAACTCCCAAGAAATTTTAGTAATAATAATTACAGAAACTATGCCAAAAGCATGGGAGAATAGCAAGAGGGGACTTAAAGGAAAGGGAGAGAGGAAAACACTGAAAAATCAGTGTAACTAAATAACCAGAATGACAACAAAATGGCTGCTGCCTCGAAAATAGGTAACTTAACATAATTTCATTAAAAAATTTTAAGTTACAGCCCTGATAATATTCTGTCACACATTTTTCCTCTCCTCCTTCTCTATCCTCCTTAGAATCACCATTTCACTAATATTTATGTGTCTGGCATCATTTAAACTGAGATTTACAAGCACAAAGATCAGTCAGATGTTAACTGATGAAGGGCCAAACTTAGAATGATTAATGGCGCCAATTTTGGAACGTCCTTGACACTGCGCATGCGCAGTAGAGGTGAAGTGTGGAGGGCCATTCAGGACATGTTTTGTTTGGTTTTAGATGCAAATTTTGGGGATTGGGGGGCAAAATTTGTGTTTGGCCCTATATTTTAAGAGTTAGCACCAGCATAGTCTGGGTCATTGGTACAGTATAAAAATATAGAAATTTTGGGCGGGGCCAAAAATTTTGCCCCTCCCATAATGACGCCAAGTATAGCCCCACAAACTTCTCTTGAACAAATCTGAGTCTACACCTCAAAAGGAAGCTGCACACCAAATATCAAGTCTCTGCTACTGCTGGTTCATGAGAAGAAGATTTTTTAAGATTTCAGCACACTTTTTGGGTGTGGCCCTACCCACGGGCGAGGCAACTTGATTTGAACAAAATCAAATTGCGATGTCATAACAAACTATTATCTCAAATATCAATTAAATTGGTTCAGCGGTTTGGGAGGAGAAGACGCAAACACCATGTTCACGGACGACGACGACGGACGACGACGGACGGTGAGTGATCACTATAGCTCTTCTGACTGAAAGTCAGGTGTGCTAAAAATAGGAGATTTTAAAGCACAAATGTCAGGTCATTGTTGCAGACTTTCGGGCCAAAGAAAGAAAGAATGATTGTTGGCGCCAATTTCGGTACCTTCCTGGATACTGCGCGTGCGCAGATAACAAAAGAATGGAGGACAAGATATGACTTTAATTTTTCGGTTTTGTATGCAAATTTGGGGGATTGGGAGTGGTGGTGGGGGGGGGGGGGAGCAAAATTTGTGTTTGTCCCTGAATTATACTGAGTTAGCACCAGCTAGTCTGGGCCATTGGTTGTGGTACAAAAATATAAGTGGTCAGACAAGGACAATGTCAGGTACAAAAAGGCCAATGTCTCACTGAGGTTTCAAATCATCAGTCAAAATGTATGATGCCAAAATTTTCAATGAAGTTCAGTGATAACTGCATCATGCATGCTGGAAATCATGTACATAACTAGCAAGCCTAAAATTAATGATTATTGTGATTTCTGGTCCTGGCAAGTTGGGAAGTGCTGGCTAGTTGGGAAGTATGAAAAAAGTGACTGTACAGCTCATCAGTATTAACAGCATGTAAAGGAATATGATTTGATATAATCATACATGTATCTAACTTATATCTGAAGGGTAATTCAGTTCCTATTCAGAATGAAACCAATCATACCTTGTTTGGCAGGGCTCAGTGAGCCCTTTCAAACAAAGTATGGCTGGATGAATTCTGAGCAGTTTTAAAATGAAGTTACATGTACAACCAAAACACATTATTTCGAATTCTTAATCTCCATTTTGTAATATGTCAGATATCATTCTTAAATGACAGACATGATTCATTTAGGGTCGGACATTTTGTCTGGAAGCGCAATGAAAATTATTTTCAGGCTTGCATGCAGGATGAAATCCCCTTGGTCATAATCAACTCACTTTAATTTTCAGAGACAGACAAAATCCACTCACTCACTTCAATTTTCAAATGGGGTACAATCCCCTGAAATGTAACATGGTTTCCAAGACTATACGACAGTGGCAGATACAAAGGGGGGGTGGGGTGGGGGTGGGGGTTCGAGGATTGCCCCGAGCCCCCCTTTCAGCTCAAGTTGAGATTTTTCGAATGTCAGGTTATCAAAGACAAAGGTAGCACTGTGAAACTATTGTATGCTTTCAGTGTGCTTCCTGTGGTGAAAATTGCGATTGTATTTGCGTTGGTACCAGAGAGTGTCTGCTGCAATAGGTCACACTGATACCATGGGTAATAAATCATACATTTTCGCCATCAGATATGATGCCAAGTCCAGATGATTCTGTCATAGTCTGTGGTTAGTTGTGGAAATCTAAATTTTATAGTAAATTTCCTTTCTTATTATACCTACCACAATTGTTTACTACAGGCTTGCACTACAGTGGAAGTCCCTAACTCGGATAAAATACTCTCTATTTTTATCTTTCCCAAGCAATTTGGGAAAGAAAAGTGGTGCAAAAGCACCAAGAAAAAATAAGCCAAAACTGGGTCGAGAGCAACCGGCGCAGACCCAGTACTAGACGCTCTCTCCCAAGTACAACTCCACGACTTCTGTTGCCAGTGTGCATATACGTCGCTATAGACTCATTCTTTTTGAATCCGTCAATGTTAGAGTTATGTGATCAGCGGGGAGGAAGGATTCTTTACCCGTAAAGAAGACGGGAGGGCCTCCATGTAAACAATTGTGGTAGGTATAATAAGAAAGGAAATTTACTATAAAATTTAGATTTCTTATCAACCTACTCACAATTGTTTACTACAGGCTGAATAGACAATAGGCTGGAGGGAATCGCATAACCAACCCACACATAACCCCAGTGCACTGGAACCGTGAAGCAGAAGGAAGAGGTCCCGAGGCTTATCAACCATAACGTCGCAATCATTGGTAAAGGACCATGAAAAGAGACAAGTGGGCCTGTGTGACACACAGACAGAAAAGGGCAGTAACAGCGCAAGGCTGAAACTGACCTTCAAGAAGCCTAATGGCTAGGGCAGACAACAGCCTGAGCAGAAGAAAGAGGACCCAAGGCAAAAAGGTCCTCCGACTGCTCCTGCAACTGGCGCAGATAGAAGGTGGAGAAAGTAGAGGCATTTCTCCAGTATGCTGCCTGCATAACATCCGACAACTTGACAGAGTTAGAATAAGCCCAAGAGGTGGACAATGCCCGCACCTCGTGAGCAGAAATACGATTGGTAATACAATCACCTGCTGCTAAACGACCGTAAGCCGTACGAATAGCAAGACAAATCCATCGAGAAATGGAATGAGGAGAAATCTTCTATCGACCCGGAATAAGAGACAGAAAAAAACGTTTCCTGCCTTTCCGTATGAAACGTGTCCGATCGAGATAAATGTGAATAGCACGGACCGGACAGAGCAAAGGGCTATTACACTCAACAGAATGAAGAGCCCTGATACAGATAGGAGGAGGAGTAGTATCTGGTAACTGATTCTTGGCCAAAAAAGAGCAATCAGTGGTAAAAGAAACACTGTTGGGAGAGCTCCTAAAAAAGGCCGGGTCAACCGAGAGGGCGTGAAGCTCACTAACCCGTCTGGCAGAAACGCCATCTTATATGTGAGAAAATGCATATCCACCTGGGATAAAGGTTCGAACGGCGTCACCCCCCAAGCAAAGCAGCACCCACGAAAGATTCCATCGTGGTGTAAGCTGCAAAGTCCGAGGCCTTTTCAAAGAAAAGTGCCGAACAAGCTTGGAGAGGTAAGGATTAGTGCCAATACAATGCTTCCCCACATAAGAAAAAGTCTCTGAAAGCATGGACCTGTAACCCTTTATGGTAACAGGCTGGAGACCCCGAGAATCAAACAGATATACCAGAAACTCTGCATTCTGTGAAATCGAAGGATTGGCATAATCAACAGAGTGATCAGCACACCATCGACAGAAGACCTTCCATTTAGCTGCATAAGCTAAACCAGTGGAGTGCCTCCTTGAAGAAGAAATGCACTCCACTGCTCGTCTCGAAAAACCTCTACGGAGGAGACAGGACCTGACAAAAGATATGCGTGAAGGCACAATGAAGTCGGGTCGACATGAAACGTCCTCAGGTGACCCTGACAAAGAAGGTCACAACGCAGCAGGAGACGTGCCGGAACCGCCGCCATCAGCGAGCGGAGCTGATTGATCCACACCCGCTGAGGCGACAGGGGAGCGATCAGAATGATTCGACAACTGCAGGTTCGAATTTTGGCTAGAACCTGAGGCAGAATCGGAACCGGCGGGAAGGCGTAGCCGACTAGACCGTTCCAATCGAGTGACAGAGCATCCACGGCAAAAGCCAGAGGATCTGGACACGGGGACACAAAAGTGTCCACCTGATGGTTCCAATGAGTCGCAAAGAGATCGATGTGGGTACGTCCCCAGAGATCGCAAAGTGACTGGAACACTGCCCTGTGGAGCATCCACTCGGTGGAAATAACCCTGCCCTGTCGGGGCAGGGAGTAGGCTAGGACGTTCAGACAGGGAATGTGACAAACAACCACTCCGGCAAGAACATCCTGAGCGAGCAATAGAAGATCCCGAGCCAATTCGTACATCGGAACCGAGTGCGTGCCGCCCTGGTTCTGAATGTAAGAAACCACTGTCGAATTGTCGGACAGCAGAAGGACCTGGTGAATCAACAGGTGAGGGATCCACTGCCTGAAACTCAGAAGAGCAAGAAGCTCCTTCTGGTTGATGTGTAGAGCTGCTTGATCCTGGTCCCACATCCCATGTAGGGAAAGACCGAGAGGATCCAATGTTGCACCCCATCTGAGATCGCTGGCATCTGCCGTCAGAACGCGATCGGACGTGGGTAAGTCCAATGGAACACCCTGCGTAATCCACTGAACATCTGTCCAGGGAAGAAGGTGAGGATAAAGAGATTCCGGAAACGGAAGCACCAGATCCAGAGAATCTACATTCGGTCTCCAACGACTGAGCAGAAAGTGTTGGAGAGGTCTGACACTCAGCCGACCTAGAGGAATGAGATCTGTCACCGAACCACAGAGACCGATCAGCCGGAGAAAACTCCGAGCGGTCGTGGACGTGGACGTGGACTGGGACAGAGTCAGAGCAAAAGCTGGGAGAATCACAGCCTTGGCCTGGGGAACTGCTACCAAATTGAATTGGGTTTGGAAAGCCATCCCCAGATGACAAAACGACTGAGAAGGGACGAGGTCCGACTTCTCCTCGTTGACTCTGAATCCTAGCGACGTGGCAAGCTCAACAGAGTGGCGACATCCGACTCCAGTAAGGCAGCATTGGAATGCCTCTGGAGGATATTGTCCAGATATGCCGAAGTAGTCACCCTGGACTGTGTGCGATGGAACGCTATCACATGCGACATCAGTCTGGTGAAAGCCGAAGGAGCCAGGTTGAGACTGAAAGGTAAACTCGCCCCAGAAAAGCGAACCTCAGATACTTCTGTGACGCCCGATGCATCGGAACGTGGAAGTAAGCGTCTCGCAGGTCGAGGCTGGAAGCGAAATCTCCCTGGTGAATTGAATGGCGGACCGACCTGAAAGTCTCCATGCTGAACTTGGGAGCAATGATAGACTGGTTCAGGATACTCAGATCGATAACTGGTCGGAGTCGGCCGTCCTTCTTCGGCACCAAGAACAGGCGGAAATAGAAACCCACTGACTGAATGTTCTTGACGACCTCGATCGCCCCCTTTGCCAGGAGATTGCCAATTTCCATGGACAAAAGTTCCTGACGTAAAACGTCTGAAGGAACTGTGGTTGGAAGAGGCACCCTTGACAGGGTGGGGTGCCGTCGGAAGGATATTCGCAGCGCGGACCGAACAACATCTAACACCCACAGTGTACACTGTACTAAAGAGCTGAGGGGTGGGTTAATATGACCTCACAGTTAATGTATGTGGCCCTCACAGTTAACGTATATCAACAAAAGTTACCACGTTACAGTGAAATTATTCCAAAACGAGTCATCCTATCAAGTTACATTAAAATCCCTTCATAAATATGGCCTGTAGACTGTGCTAAAGGTTTTCTGGCTTCGGGCCCCTGTAGCTGTCAGTTTCCCAATTGCGTCCAAAGGGGACATTCTCATCTCGACATTATATGAAGTCAACCTACCAAGTTACAATGAAATCCCTTAATAAATATGACCTGTAGACTGTGCTAAAGGTTTTTGGGCTTTGGGCTCTGGCAGCCATCATGGTTGAATGATCACAACCAAAAGGGGACATTCTCATCTGGGCATCATCTGGAGTGATCCTTCAAAGTTACAATGAAATCCCTTCATAAATATGACCTGTAGACTGTGCTCAAGGTTTTTGGGCTTCGGGCACCTGAAGCCATCACAGTTGACCAATCACGACCAAAAGGGGATGTCATCATCTAGGCATTTTATGGAGTCAAACTTAAGGGTTACAATGAAGTCCTTCCATAAATATGACCAATAGACTATGCTAAAGGTTTTGGGGTTTGGGGAGCCATCAAGGCTCAATGATCGCGACCAAAAGGGGACGTTCTCATCTAGACATTATTTAGAGTCATCCTACCAAGGTACAATGAAATCCCTTCATAAATATCACCTGTAGACTGTGCTAAAGATTTTCGGGATTTGGGCCACTGTAGCCAACACAGTTGCCTGATGGTGTCCAAACGGGGCTGTTCTCATCTAGACATTACATGAAGTCAACCTACCAAGTTACAATGAAATCCCTTCATAAATATGATCTGAAGACTGTGCTAAAGGTTTTCGGGCTTTAGGCTTGGGCAGCCATCATGGTTGAATGATCGCAACCAAAAGGGGACATTCTCATCTGGACATCATCTGGAGTGATCCTATGAAGTTACAATGAAATCCCTTCATAAATATGACATGTAGACTGTGCTCAAGATTTTCGGGCTTCAGGCACCTGTAGCCATCACAGTTGACCAACCATGACCAAAAGGGGATGTCATCATCTCGGCATTATTTGGAGTCAACCTAACAAGTTACAATGAAATCCTTCCATAAATACGACCTACAGACATGCTAAAGTTTTTTGGGCTCGGGCAGCCATCAAGGCTGAATGATCATGCCCAAAAGGGGACGTTCTCATCTGGACACTATTTGGAGTCATCCTACCAAGCTACAATGAAATCCCTTCATAATTATGACCTGTAGACTGTTCTAAAAGTTTTCGGGCTTTGGGCCCTGAAGCCGTCACAGTTGCCCAATCGTGTCCAAAAGGGGACGTTCTCATCTAGACATTATATGAAGTCAACCTACCAAGTTTCAATGAAATCCCTTCATAAATATGACCTGTAGACTGTGCTAAAGGTTTTCGGGCTTCGGGCTCAGGCAGCCATCATGGTTGAATGATCGTAACCAAAGGGGACAATCTCATCTGGGCATCATCTGGAGTGATCCTGCGAAGTTACAATGAAATCCCTTCATAAATATGACCTGTAGACTGTGCTCAA
Source organism: Pictodentalium vernedei (assembly GCA_031216915.1). Classification (NCBI taxonomy): domain Eukaryota; kingdom Metazoa; phylum Mollusca; class Scaphopoda; order Dentaliida; family Dentaliidae; genus Pictodentalium; species Pictodentalium vernedei. The sequence goes on from CM062297.1 coordinate 381,043,638, forward strand.
GGTTTTCGGGCTTCGGGCGCCTGTAGCCATCACAGTTGTCCAATCATGACCAAAAGGGGATGTCATCATCTAGGCATTATATGGAGTCAACCTAACAGGTTACAATGAAATCCTTCTATAAATATAACCTTTTGCCTATGCTAAAAGGTTTTTGGGCTTGGGCACCCATCAAAGCTGAATGATCACAACTAAAATGGAAGTTCTCATCTAGACATTATTTGGAGTCATCCTACCAAGTTACAATGAAATCCCTTCATAAATATGACCTGTAGACTGTGCTAAAGGTTTTCGGGCACCTTTAGCTGTCAAAGTTGCCCAATCATGTCCAAAAGGGGACGTTCTCATCTAGACATTATATGAAGTTAACCTAACAAGTTACAATGAAATCCCTTCATAAATATGACCTGTAGACTGCGCTCAAGGTTTTCGGGCTTCGGGCACTTGTAGCCATCACAACTGACCAATCACGACCAAAAGGGGATGTCATCATCTAGGCATTATTTGGAGTCAACCTAACAGGTTACAATGAAATCCTTCCATAAATATGACCTTTTGCCTATGCTAAAGGTTTTTGGGCTCAGGCATCCATCAAGGCTGCATGATCGCGATCAAAATGGGACGATTTCATCTAGACATTATTTGGAGTCATCCTACCAAGTTACAATGAAATCCCTTCATAAATATGACCTCCAGACTGTGCTAAAGGTTTTCAGGCTTCGGGCCCCTGTAGCCATCACAGTTGCCCAATCACTTCCAAAAGGGGACTTTCTCATCTAGACATTGTATGAAGTCAACCCACCAAGTTACACTGAAATTCCTCAATAAATATGACCTGTAGACTGTGCTAAAGGTTTTCGGGTTTTGGGCTTGGGCAGTCGTCACGGTTGGCAGATCATGCCCAAATGGGGAAATTCTCATCTAGACATCATAAGGAGTCATCCTACCAAGTTACAATGAAATCCCTCTACATTAAACATGACCTGCAGACTGTGCTAAAAGTTTTTTGGTTTCGGGCTTGGGCAGCCATCACGGTTGATAGATCATGCCCAAAAGGGGACGTTCTCATCTCTGCATTATACAGAGGCATCCTACCAAGTTACAATGAAATCCCTTCATAAATACGACCTGTAGACTGTGCTAATGGTTTCGGGTTTTGGGCTCGGGCAGCCATACTGGTTGCCCGATCGCGACCAAAAGGGGACGTTCTCATCTAGACATGACCCCAAACCTGCATATGAAATTTCGTGATGATCAGACAAGAACTGCGGGGTGTAGCCCGTTCTAAAGGAAAATGTGAACAGACGTCACAGACTCACAGACTAACAGACTCACAGACTAACAGACTTCCGCACGCGTGATGGCAATAGCTTATCTTGACCATGTCAAGTTAAGCTATAATTTACTTTCGTTTTAAGTGGATATAATTTCAGGGCCCATAAAAAGATCACAGTAGGCTTGAAAATTAGACGAATAGTAAACAACACTTGCAGGGATTCATCTTCCCTTTCTGGGAAAGCGTCTGGGGCCCATTCAAATGGGAACATCCATGCCATGACGGCTCCAACCTGAGTTTTCTTTTGGAGAAAAAACACAAGAATAAAAAAATACTACAAATTTTTATTTTATTAGAGTTGAACGACACTCTTGGCAACCAGGGCCACCTTGTGTTGAACACTTTTATGGGTGAAGGAAGCTGTAGAACCCAGAGAGAACCACCAAGTAATGGCAAATAACTGCCATCCTCAACATACTAACTCCACATAAGCAGGGTTAGCATTGGTTGAAAGCAAGTGTACCTTCAGCGTGCTGTATGCCTCAGTACATTGCGCCACCACGCCCTCATGTGGGAAATCAGAATTAAGTGCGTTACCCAAGGACACAACACTTACCACAGGGCAGAATTAAAATGTGGACCTTTTGGTTTGAAGTCCAATGCTCTAGCTACTGTGCTCCCCTACAGTACAGGCACTGTCGACTGGTCGTAATCCATATGCGGGCAGTGATATCCACGCATGCATTTACCAGGTAACAAAAATCAGCAGCGAAACCCAGTGCTTCATTAATTAAATTTTTTATGATTATTCCTGTAATTAGTGTTTGGAATCAAATATTATTACGGCCATGGCAATATTACCAACCCATGGAAAGTGACCAGTCCATGGCAGTAGTACTTACTGTAGCTTTAAATTTAACTGACACCACATGCAGTAAGTTTTATAAGAATCACATAAATTCATGATCAATCCAGTCTGTATAATGCAGGGACCAGCCGTGAGGGCGACTAGGGCGATTAAGTCGCCCTTCTAAGCCCAAAGTCGCTAGAAAAATAGTCGGGGCGATTACAAGTCGCCCTCTAAAAATTGGCCAAAATGAGAAAAGGCTGAACTGAGTGATGCGAGGTTTACATGAAAACGAGTATTTTCAAAAATCGAATGTGCTCGAGTTTAATTCGTCAAATAAACGTCCATTTATTTGAAATCACACGACAAGCAATTGTCCATTGTCGCTTTCGGCGGATTTTTTTTTATTTCTATTTTGTTGCGTTCCAGTCGGAGCTTCAAGTGTCGAAACGAAAATAAGTGACTTACGCGACTCAACAAAACAACCCAGTTTGAAAGTAGGTTACGTCGCTTGGGATGCCGAAAATGTATACACAACGGACGTATTTTATAACACATTATTTTCATTTCGATTTGCTGACGACTGTTAACTGTTGGGCTATCTATTCCCAGAAAAACACGAATGGAATTGAAACACATGAAAAAAAGCTTTAGTGATGTCAAGAAAAGCTTTGTACAGGACACAAGTGTGCATGTGGACGATCTTGAAAAAGGGTCCTCCTAAACATTGGAATGACATGAAATGACGCGGAATGACACCGGAATGCCATAAAAATGATGCGGAATGACATTTCTTTTACAAAATACTCGACCCCAGAATGTATTTTGTTTATTAACTAACAAAGTACCTCCCAAGCAACCTTCTTACATCTGGTCCTGTTCACACTTTCAGACTTAGGAAATTATTAGCTTAGTAGACTTTGTTGAAAGGCAACCACAGGAGGGTGATGGGGGATTGGCACGAAGAAGAGGTGAGGGGTCATGAAGGAGAAGGTAGCAGTGGGGGATTTTCAGTCAATAATTACATTGTGATTTTTTAACCTGGCACAGATGCATCATAGACAACTGGACCTGGATTATTTGTACGTTAATGGAGGACCATAAATTGAAAATATGAAGGGGCGGCAGGGGTGGTACATGAATATTCTTAATTTTCCCCACTTGCCTATGAAGTCTCCCTACATGACTCTGCAGTCTCCCTATTTTTTCTGGAGGGAGACTTGAAGTCTCCCTAAAATTCCCCCCTAGGCTGGTCCCTGGTATAATGTCTATTGAACTGTTTTTATACTATTAACCCTAAAAGGCCTGGAGATATTTACAAATTGCTAGCAACTTCAGTTTGTTAGCTTACAGTATAGTCACCGTGGTCATAATCCATGCACAGGCAGTGATGTCCATGCATTCATTTACTAGATCAAGTTATCTGTGTGCAAAGCACACAATGGTGTATACCCGCATTTCCTTAGCAACACCTTAGCATAGTTTTAACATTTTGAATTAAATACCCTAGGAGCCTTTCGATGAAAACTGATTTTCTAACGATAAAAGTGGTTCCACCGCAACCACCTGGGGCCAAATCAAAATTCCAAAACTTTCACGCACATCTAGAGTTGCTACCGGAACACACTAGCATAGTTTAAACATTTCGAATTAAATACCCTAGGAGCCTTTCGATGAAAACTGATTTTCTAACGATAAAAGTGGTTCCACTGGAACCACCTGGGGCCAAATCAAAATTTCAAAACCTTCATGCACTTCTACAGATGTTACCTAAACACATTAGCATAGTTTACGCATTTCAAATTAAATACCCTAGGAGCCTTTCGATGAAAACAGATTTTCTAATGATAAAAGTGGTTCCACTGGAACCACTGGGGGGTAAAATCAAAATTCTGAAACCTTCATGCACATCTAGAGATGTTACCTGAACATCAAAATTCCAAAACCTTCATGCACATCTAGAGTTGCTACCTGAACACATTAGCATAGTTTAAACGTTTCAAATAAAATACCCTAGGAGCCTTTCGATGGAAACTGATTTTCTAGCGAGAAAAGTGGTTCCACTGGAACCACTGGGGGCAAAATCAAAATTCCGAAACCTTCATGCACATGTGGAGATGTTACCTGAACACATTAGCATAGTTTTAGCATTTTGAATTAAATACCCTAGGAGCCTTTCGATGAAAACTGATTTTCTAACGATAAAAGTGGTTCCACTGGAACCACCTGGGGCCAAATCAAAATTTCAAAACCTTCATGCACATCTAGAGATGTTACCTGAACACATTAGCATTGTTTAAGCGTTTCGAATTAAATACCCTAGGAGCCTTTCGATGAAAACTGATTTTCTAATGATAAAAGTGGTTCCACTGGGGGCCAAATCAAAATTCCGAAACCTTCATGCTCATCTAGAGATGTTACCTGAACACATTAGCATAGTTTAAGCATTTTGAATTAAATACCCTAGGAGCCTTTCGATGAAAACTGATTTTCTAACGATAAAAGTGGTTCCACTGAAACCACCTGGGGCCAAATCAAAATTCCGAAACCTTCTTGCACATCTAGAGTTTCTACCTGAAGACATTAGCATAGTTTAAACGTTTCGTATTGAATACCCTACTAGTAGGAGCCTTTCAGGGTGTGACTTATGGACGGGTGCACTGACAGACAGACAGAGGGATGGACAGACGGACGTATGGACCGAGATCACGACTATATCCCCGCAATTTTTAAAATGCGGGGATAACAAGGTAATAAAAATCATCCTCAACAATATTTTAATTCATGATGCACTGTGCTTCATTAATTAAATATTTGATGATTAGTCCTATAATTAGGAACATGTGAAAGTAGTTCGAGATACATGTATATAATCACAGTCAATGTGCAGTATCTTTCACTCAATCATGAACCATGTGAATGCGGAGAAAAAATCTTGGAAGTAAGCAGGCGACTTGCTCAGCATGTATAGTAGAAGTGAAAATAAGATGCAGCATAACCACAAACTAAGTACCGGTATCTGCTTCTGTGTTGATAACACCAGAATCTGCCATCAGTTTCTGGAAAGCTCTGTAAGAGCTTTCGAGAATCTGATATCAGATTCTGGTGATATCAACATAGAAGAAGCAGAACACATAATTTCTAGTGGTTATGCTGCAACTTGTACTGTAAATTGTAAGATTAGCAATACAGCGTAGTGCAACCCACATGGTTTGATTCCTTGTGAAACCTGGAAGTTATACAATTTCTGCCCCCACAAGGCTTTCTGAAGAAGCCATCCTCGACAGTATTTTTGCTGTGGATATTTTTTGTTCCCTCTGCACTGCTAATTGCTGAGGGTGAATTACCAGGGCTGCTCCATAAATATGTGAAGTTTAAGTGTTGGGCAAATGAATTCACTCAGTAGGGTGAACACCTCAGTTGAGGCACTACCCATGCTCAAATGATAACCAGGGTGGAAAGAGGTACCATGGAGGGTTTGATAATTTATTGTGAAATGTTTTATGGGGTTCTGTGGAGTAAATCACCAAACCCCATTAATTTTTGAGTGCCGTACCTGAATTTTCAGTTGTGTTGTAGTGCAATTTGCAATTTAAAAGTTGATTTTCAACAATAAAATTCCTTTTTTTAGTTTAAAACCTCAGCACTCAAATTATTTGAATCCGAACAGTCCAATCGCTCGCAATTGTTTGTACAATAATTGTCTTATTAAATTGTTTTGGAACCCTTTTGTTTTTGTATTTTTGGGGAAATTCACCAGTTCCTATACTTTAGTATAGAGTCTTAGACCATAAATTATAATGTTGGCAAAAGTTTGTTACAGTAAATTGTGTTGTTTTGGTGTAATTCGTCGGGGAATGGTCGATACATATCGACTTAGGTTCAATTCGTGAGGATATTTCAGAGCTTTTGCTTCTGAAAAAAATTATTTTCTAACATTTTTTTAGCTACGTCAGCCTCTCTGAACTGCTCTTTCATATTTATTTGCATTCAGGTTCGTTTTTTGGAAACCAGAACTGAACATCAAAACTTTGAATTCACACGCTTTCATCAGCTCGCATTCACGGTCCTACTAATGGGTCAGGGAAGATTCGTCCCCGGGAATATTCGTACCGGGTTTTTTTAGAATATTCGTCCCCGGGAATATTCGTCCCCGGCAGGGGACGAATATTCCCACCTGACGGGGACGAATATTCCCACCCAAGGAATTTTAAAAATTTATATCAGTGATTATAACCGATTGATTCAGTGAGTGAGTTGTTAGTTTTTTTAATATTCGTTTGATTATACTTTGATATAAATATTAACTGGGAGATCTTAAGATGTTTTTTCAACAAATTAGAATATATATCAGTGCCGCTGTTTTTATAATTTAACTAGAGTGAGTGAGATACTACTATGTTGTTTCAGTGGATAAATTCGCCGCATTGTTTCTTTACACTGGAAAGTGTCGACTTGAGAAAACTCATCATGGCTTCATCAAGCTCACAGGAGTATATTAGGGGGTTCAATCACAAACCTTTCATCATAATCAATCGAGCATTGATCAACTGTTCAAGATGTCCTACAACCTGAGAGCACCATCAACTGAGAACGAATTTCCATGCATAGACTGTGGGAGAAATGTAAGACCGCAACAGCAGGCAGTGGATTGTGACACGTGTGGACGCTGGCAGCATCGCACCTGCAAGACTAACATTCCACAGAGTAAATAGTTTTACGTTCATACTTTTTTTTCAATTAATTCAATTCAATGTAATAATTATTTATTAATTAATTAATTTTCAATAGAAATAAAACCTGTAACTAGAATTAACGTGAATCTGACAGTTTCATCTGACTTTGACTGAACCTCATTTCCATTTCTATGAGTTTAATATGAGATCATATTTTGTGTTGCAGGAATCTACAATGAAGCGAGAAGGTCTGAATGTACAATATTTTTTAATTGCAAAAATTGCAATGAGTCAGGAGTCTGTTCAGCAGTTTACATTTATGATGAGCCAACTGGTCACACCGCAGCTGATTTCATCCAAGATGAAAGGTAGATATACTAGATATACATTTTTGTTGCTTTTACTTTCGGCGGTGAACTTGGGGGGGGGGGGGGAGAATTTTTTTTTTTTTTTGGGGGGGGGGGGGGGGGTGAAGGGTCGGATTTTTTTTTAATTTCATGTTGTTTTTTTTCTTTACTTCTAAATATTTTTATTAAAACAATGTTTTCTCTCGTTACAGAGAAACTCGTCCTGACATTTTTATGGATACGGCTGAAACGCCGCTCACCACTGAAGAAACGCCAGTTCAAGCACCTGATGACAACAATGAAACTGCGCCCATCACTAGCAACGAAACACCAGTTCAAGCACCTGATGACAACTGTGAAAATGAAACACCACTCCAAACAACTGATGAAAGGTAATTATTTCTTACAAATTAAAGTTAGGTGTGTCGGATGGGAAGGGGGGTGCCGTGGGGGTGGGTGCAGTTTGGTGTAAAATCTTTTTTTCAAACTTTACTGTTTGTTTTATTGCATAATATAAAAAACCTTTGTATTTTATATTTTAGTGATGGCAGGCCTGTTGGAGCCGCTTCAAATGTTAATGATAGTCTGTCCGTGTCTTTCAACATTTCACAACGCCAATTCAACACTCATACAGAATCAGCAGAAACACCACTGACTGACAATCTACCAGACGATGATATATCTGATATACCAACGACATACACAGTGTTACCAAATGGCAGCAAACGTGGCAAACCTCTACTCGTAACTAATGATGGATACAACTATGGCATTAAGGTTGATGTGACTTACGTTTTACAATTGGGCTTCATTTAGAGATTAAATCAAACAAAGAAAACGATAATCCCTAATCATATCTTCATTCAATAAATTCCATAATGACAGTTCACTCGAAGCTAATTTTAAATTAAATAAAACAAACTCAATAAAATGTAACAGTATCTTTAATGCTACATATTTTTCTTTACAGACCCAGAAAGACGGCATGACACGATGGAGATGCACTTGTAGACCAAATAATAATCAATGCTTGGCATGTGTTGTACAAATTAGAGAATCTTTCACTAGAAATGACACGGAGCACAATCATCCAGCAGACCCATCTCTACAAGTAAAAAAAACAGTTTATTCAAAGGTAATTTTTTTTTTAATTTATTAATGAAAAAAATAATTGATATTAATAAACAATACATAATAAGGATATTTTTTTTTTAAATGATAAATGAAAAAATGATTATTAATTAATAAACGCTACTTTCAAATAATATAATAATAATTATACTAAATAATTTGTTTTAGGTTAAGGACGCCGCCAGACACAGCATGTTTAGACCAACGTCGGATATTGTTGAGGAAACTGTTCGAGAAACCGTCACACCTTCAACTTCACAGTTCAAGCCCAAGAATATGAACATCAAAAGAGTTACAAATTTACACAGGGCAAAATCACGACCTCCAACACCTGACGATATCCATTTCCAGATAGACAGAGACTTTCTGCACCTCGACGAATTTCTTGTCGCTGATATACATATGAATGCATATCGCCATATGATTTTTAGCTCACCATTTCAGTTGAATCTTTTACAACAAGCTAAGCGCTGGTTCATTGATGGCACTTTCAAGGTTAGTATATTTGTATTTTTCAATCTATGTCGGTAAGTGCGGTGTTTGGAAGAAAGCTTCACGCTTATTTTGGTTAATGGGGTTGTGGGTCTCACAAATTTGACTTACCATCTAAATATATGTTAAATTCGTTTTAGATCGTAGGTAAGCCATTCGGCACCAACGCACAGTTATGGACTATAAACTCGTTTGTGACCGACGGAGAGAAGAAGAAACATTTCCCATTGGAGAACCAGACGTTGAGACTTTCGTCAGTGACTTTGAAATCGGTAAGTTCGGTTAAATTTAATTTAAAAATTAGGTATAAAAATAAATTTAACGAAGCCCGTTTATATCCATTTTATCTCTTTTCGTCAGTGACTTTGAAATCGGTAAGTTCGGTTAAATTTAATTTAAAAATTAGGTATAAAAATAAATTTAACGAAGCCCGTTTATATCCATTTTATCTCTTTTCGTCAGTGACTTTGAAATCGGTAAGTTCGGTTAAAATTAATTAAAAAAATTAGGTATCAAAATAAAGTTTAACGACGCCAGTTTATATCCCTTTTATCTCTTTTCGTAACGATTTACCTAAATAATATTATATCTTTTCAGCTGCATGGCAGGCAATACGACAGGTTTTCCCGGAAAAGGAAATAAAAGGTTGTGTATTCCACTGGACGAAATCAGTGTTCGGGAAAGCGGCAAGCATTGGGTTACAGACAGCCTATAACACCAATCCAGCAGTGAAGAAATACATTAAACAGTTTTTGGCTTTGCCATTTCTACCAGAGGAGCATATCAGAGAAACTTTCAACCATCTAGCAACTAAAGCAAATAGTGACATGTTGAAGGAATATGTAGACTGTGTACAGGATCAGTGGATCGAGAGCGAGCACTTTGAAATTTCAGCATGGTGTATATTCGTCAGAACTATACGCACTAATAATCACATAGAAGGTGAGTAAGACTTTAAAAATTAAAAATAACTTGATTTCGTTTCAATTCTAAAATTACTTCGCTCGAATAGTTGAATCTTGTCCCGCTAATGTGATAGCTAGTAATTTTGTTATTTTTTAATTTCAGCTTGGCACCGTAGGATGAATTCGAAAGGCACAAGACTTTCTTTTTATAAATTGGTTCTCGTTTTGAAACAGGAAGCAGAACACGTCCAGCTATCAGTGGAAGCAAGAGATCTGGAGACAGAAATTAGAAGAAAATATACAAAAATTGATAAAGAAATTGACCAACTATGGACGAAATACAGGAATAATGACATCAGAACCACAGAATTTCTTCTTGAAATCAACAATGTGTATAAATTGGGGCAGACAAAGAAATAAGTATTGAATTCTGTATTGTAAATCATAAAATTAATCACATTCTGTTACCTCTCGTATGTATGTTGAAATCAACTTCTGTACCTGTGAAATGAACGTTAAAACATAAAAAAATTATATTATGTCACCTCTCTCATTTATTTTAAAATCCAATTCTGTACCTGTGAAATGAACGTTAAAACATAAAAAAATTATATGTTACCACTCTCATTTATGTTAAAATCATTAAATGTTTGTTATTCTTTTATATATACATTTGTGACTATTAAAAAATCAAATATTTCTCTTGAGCCACTAGTTACTTATCTTTTGCACTCACCTTTTAATACTTTTCATATACTGGGGACGAATATTCCCGGGGACGAATATTCTCGGGGACGAATATTCCCACTAAGCGGGGACGAATAATTCGAGTCGAGATCACTAAAAGTGGGTCGAAGTCAGTCTGGGTCGAGATTCTAAATATAAACACAACGCGCCCTTAAGTGATCACCACACCAAGCAAAATGTTGATTGCAAGTTGATTGATACTTACGATCAACATTTGCTTGATGAGGTGGTCATGTAATGGCGCTTCGATTTCCCCAATACTGCCCAATAAGTCCGATCACCCAATTCCACCCGTTTACTATCCAATTTCACCGAAATATTATCAAAAAACAAGGTCAAAGGAAACGGCCTTGGCCAGAAATAAGTCAAAATTAGTTTCATTTAATTTGCTTGTATTTAATATTCACTTTTCGAGCGACTTTCATGTGAATGAATGAATGAATGAAAGGTTTTTGCGCACCGAAGGCGCGCAGGGACGATGTGGGATTTACAAATCCCTTGCGACCCGGTTAACCTTTTTTTATTTCACTTGGATCACACATGCCTAGCTTTTCTATTGCTTCAAATGGGGTCTGAGGGGGAATGCACGCGGTTAGAATTCCCGGCAGTTTACGTTGGAGTGATAGATTGTCAATACTCAATCCCTCAACGCCATTAAGACTATTAGAGAGTGGGCTCTATTCGGGTCCAGCTCGGCGATGGTAGAGGTTTGAGTTCCACCATGGTGGCGAGCCAGAATATAATGTTGTGCGATGGCAAATTTAAGGGAAGAAGAGAAAAGAAAAACAAACAGCAACGCCGGTTTGGTAGCGGCCCCGGTATATGACCATAGCGGTTATAAAAAAAGGAGTGGAGAAAGCTCCAACAGTTTAGTTTTGAAAAACCGGGAGTCATCCATCAAGCCTTCTGGGAGATAGGATGCCGTATGTGATTATGAGTGATCTGGTTATCTTCCGGGAATTCCAAATGAACTCCCACACCCCCTCAAAAAAAAAACAACAAAAAAACACCCTCTCAGACACACACCCTCAAGCCCTAAATAGAACTTTCATGTGTGTGCCCCAAATACCATGATATCTCAGGGTATTTCTGACATACCATGGTGTTTAAGTACAATACCATGCTACTTTTTAACTGGTTGAGTGCTAGAAATTTACAGAATGAGTTCATGAATTAGGTCTAGTCCGAGTCTTTAGCGAGATCCAGGCTTAGTTTACTGGGTGCATTTCGTTTCTATGAACTATTAACAAGTTGAAGATTTTAGATACTCGAGAAATGATGTAGGCTCGAGTTCGATTAGCCAAATCAATCAGTGAATGCAAAATTCCGAGTTAACTCCCTTGACTAAATTTTAAATGTTCAGCTGAAATGAGAGCAAATTTGAGAATAAATCATGTTTTAGTTTTCCACAGAACTCTAAAACAGTCGGGAAATGGAATCTTTTCTTCGAAAACAATGTATAAATGTAACTTAGAGGAGGTTCTTTGGGGAAAATCTGAGAGGTTCGGGTATTTAGGAGAAAAATACTAAATAGGTACCAGAAGTTGGCAGAACCCCCCCCCCCCTCCCCCCCACCCACCCCCAAACCGCCTAGACAAATGCGACTATAAGAATTAATTTACTTCTGTTCTTCTTTCCTGCAAGGTTTATTACATAAAATAAACATACTGCATCGTAAAATACTGCGCAATTGTAATTTAGAGGGGAGTTCTGGTGGGGGGGGGGGGGGGGGTGGTGGTCTATGCGGTTCTGATGGGTTCTGGTATTTAGGAGAAGTGTAAACCGAGTCCGAGTCGGAAAAAGGTGTAGACAGAAAATTCAAATTGCCACAAAAGTCTTAAAATACAAACAATGAACATAATATCATGATATATTTTGCACATATATAACGAAATTATGTTCAAAGATAAAGTAGGAATTAAATTTTGTTTTTGATGATTTTATGTCCAAAATTCGTCGAAAAACACATTAAAAAGTGTAAACGAAAATTGACGCCGAGTCGGCAATTGACAATAAGGTAACGGGTTCCGGACATTTTCCCCTAGGACATGAAAGTGTTCAAGGAGGTATGAGTTTCTTACGCGAAAGAATTCTCGAGGGACTTGATGAGTTGGTAGATTATTTTGACAAAACCTATGTGACAGGATTATACCGTAGCGTGCAGCTACCAGCTAACAATGACGGTACATTCCCACCATTACGAATGCGTCGCACACCTCCTTTGTTTGAGGCGTGTATTTGGAATGTTAACCAGACAACAAAAGACGAGTCTCGTACCAATAACGTGTGAGGCATGAAATAGAGGTTTTGCTTCTCAAGTTGGCCATTTACATCCAACAATATGGTCACTGATCAGAGCTCTTCAAAGAGATTATGCCTCTGTAGAAACATCACTATTTCTTTGGGCAACAAGTACTTGCACCAAGGTGAAGAAACACAGAGGGATGGGAGAAACAGAGAGGGGTGGGGCACAATGATAATATATGGATGCAACTCGTAATATAATTTTATGGGTTTGTACAAAGGGTGTTCTCATCTAAGTCGTCTTGTAAATTTATTCTTAGCTGTATTATCGTTGTTTGATTTATCATAGTTTTATTTGTGCTACTTGCTACATGTATATTATTATCTTGTGCTAGCTATTTTAAAAAAGAATAAACTATTACATTAAACCTCAATTACATTTTTATTTTTATTCTTCCAATTTTTTTTTCCATTTTATTCCATGAGAAATTAAAAAAAAAATCTATGAGAACATGTCCTGCGTGAAAAATCTAGGAGTAATCAGTCTAGGGGAAAAAGTCCGGGGATGAATAATTAGGGGAAAATGTCCTAGGGGATAATGTCCTAGGGGAAAATGTCCTAGGGGAAATGTCCTGGACCCTAAGGTAACGCATACCGGGCTTAATTTGTCTCAGTCGGATGAAATATTGGCGTGTGTGAACACACAGGTACTCGGCACAGGCTGAGAACCCAGAAAGTGACAATTGATAACAAGTTTTGGACATTATTTTCGCTCACCCAAAAGATGCATATATTTTGAGTTGGCGAAAAGGATCGATCCAAAAATTGTAATCAAATTTCATTTTCCGAGTTTTCAGCTTGGGGACTGGTCTTTTCGCCGAAAGTAGGCTACATTTCGTCAAATTTTCATACTTTTCTAGCACACATCTACAAGCATTGTTCTTGAGAGATAATCTGAGGTGTTCTTTAAAATAGTCACAAAATGCGACACTCCATTTTGCACTCAAGTTCTCAAACAACTCATCAAATTGCATTTCACATTCACTTTGCAATAAACTGTCAATGTCAGCCATATAAACAACAATGTCGTCTGTTTTCCCACCGTGTTTCTTAATCCAAAACAAAATGCTGTGTTTTTAAAAAAAAAAACATTCTGCCAGTGTCTCTAGCACCCAGTAAACGATCTACTTCATTTAAAATATCTCTATTTCCAAGAACAAGTCGCAGTTCTGGAAAAAATGCAAATTAAATTACAAAATTGTCCAAACTGTATGCCAGGGTGAGAGTATTGTACGCTGCGTCATGTGTCAGTCTAATTTTCAAATGATTTCCAGGGGTCCGTCGAATTACCGAAACGGACCGAAACGCACCGAAACGGACCGAAACGGGAACTCAAACTACCGAAACGGGCGTCCAGTCTATCGATCTGGGCTTCGAAAAGACTGGAACGGGCCTGTGTGCGCTTGACGACCCCCCCCCCCCCAACTAATCTTGAAATTTTAGATCATAGGATATCAATACTACTAAATTCCAGACCCACCCCTGATAATCATAATTCCATCGCGGTACTGAGGAACTCCTAATAAATAATAACCCACGGGAGTCGGGTTCAAGTTAATTTTCCGACCGTTTCACGGTTAATCGGATAAAGGTTCGATGTGTTTCAGCTTTTAATTTTCACCTGTGTGAAATAAAATTTTACGGCAGATTTTGAGAAAAGGTGCGCCCCTTCTTCCCTCAATGGTTTTATAACAAAAGATCCTACCCGCCAACCATGTCTCTTTTCAGGTAGCATTATCGCTCAAATAGAACGAAGCGTGCATGGTCCAAAATGAGCAGTGAAAGTATCAGAACTGAATGAATAAAAGTCATTTCTATTGGGTGAGCGCCCGACCTAACACAAAGTTTGGGATCATGTTTTTTTTAAAACCAGAGCTTTATCACAATAACAACACAAATATTTAATTTGTGTGACATGCATCTAACAGCATCTTGTTTTAAACAATTGACTGTGCGACGGACTGACACTGATGAACCGCCGCTGTTTTTAGGTCCCATTCTCGTTCACGATAATAGCGACTTTGAAACATATGGACATTTTTTAATAGAATAGCGCTGGCCCGTTTTTTCCTTTACGTTGGGTAAAGAGATAAATTCTAGCTGTTTACTTGGCTTTGTTGGGTGAGGAGTTGATATTTTTTGTATCTTTTGTATCTACATTGAGCTACGTCCATTTAAACTGTGCTATTTGTTTCTGAATAAACCATTGAAATCATTTCAGTGTTGTTTTGAGACTTGCCCCGTTCCTGACCCTTATATACCGGATGTATTTCGAGGCGATTCCGACCAGTGTTCAGTTCATTTCTAATATCTTAAGTGAGGAATGAGGAAACATGATGTGACGCATAATCAGTACCTTGGATAGGAAAGTGGGTATGATGATGGACGTACACGCTTCACGGCAGTAAGACCTTATCGCCCGTTTTAGTCTTTTGGGTGCATGTTTCGGTAGCTTAGTCGCCCATTTCAGTCGCGTTTTAGTCCTTTATGGTAGGAAGATCCTCTTGTCCCCCGTTTCAGTCTTTTGGGTGCACGTTTCGGTAGATTACTCTCCCGTTTCGGTCGCGTTTCGGTGCGTTTCGGTCCGTTTCGGTAATTCGACGCACCGGATTTTCAGTGTTAATTACTTTCACACCTGTCTGCACAGATGAACTCGGCTTTCTGTTTACACTTTTTAGTGAGTTTTCATGCACTTTTTCCAAATTAAACCATTTAAAAATAAAAAAATGAACTTTTTTGTTATCTTCCGCATAAATGAGTTGTGTAGATACTATCTTGACAATATTGACAATACAAAAGGTCGGAATTATGCTTTTATACCCACTTTCCGGTCCGTCGTTTCACCCAATTACACCCAATTACACCCAATTAACACCCAATTACACCCAATTAAACCCAATTACACCCAATTAACACCCAATTACACCCAATTAACACCCAATTAATACCCAATTAATAAAAACGTCAAAAAATGTTTTTTGGGGTGAATTCTAGGAACAAGACCATAGTGCGCCGATCGAACCCGTTACTATGTATACATACGCGATGACAACGTATCCTTCAATCCCCCCCCCCCCACCCTCCGAACCCCAACCATCGCACCCGTACATATTTTCCATCCTACACCTCCGTGGTTACCTAGCAAAAAAATGGACCCCCCCCACCCCCACCCCACCCCACACACACACACACACTTTCACAATTTTGTTACATTATATTAAAACAGCTTAGGGCCCCCTCATTGTAACAAGCCTCTTCTGTTCGTTCCAATGATTGGTCAGCAGCTATGCTTTTGAGACCAAAAATGGAAAATTTTAATTCTGCAAGATTTTTTGTTGTAAGTGTCGTCTGCTATCAGCGTTGGGTAAACTTACTAAAGAGTTACGTTAGGGGGAGTATTTTCTTAGTTTCAGGTTTCAATATTATAATGTTGTTTGAATTTTCTATAGCAGCTTAGCTCAAACTGTCCGGCGAAGTAACGGGTTCGATCGGCGCACTATAGTCTTGTTCCTAGAATTCACCCCAAAAAACAATTTTTTGACGTTTTTATTAATTGGGTGTTAATTGGGTTTAATTGTGTGTAATTGGGTGTTAATTGGGTGTAATTGGGTGTTAATTGGGTGTAATTGGGTGTAATTGGGTTTAATTGGGGTTTAATTGGGTGTAATTGGGTGAAACGACGGACCCCCCCACTTTCCATTTTCGTTTACACCTTTTCCCGACTCGGACTCGGTTTACACTTTTTAGTGAGCTCCGCCGAGCACTTGTGTTCGCCACCACAAATAACTGCTTAAAAACCTTTGAGATTCTAAAAATTCGTATTTTTTTGGTCGGTACTCATTTAATTTTTTTGTCGGTACTCATTGGGTTTTGGTCGGTATTTTGGTCGGTAATTAGCACTTTTGGGCGGTTTTGGGCGGTTTTGGTCGGTAATTAGTAGGACCACCCCCCCATTCAGGGGTCCAGGTCGTTTCGTCCCCGGGACGTTTCGTCCCCTACTTGGTGGGACGTTTCGTCCCCGTGACAGGGTGGGACGTTTCGTCCCCAGTTGGGGACGAAACGTCCCACTTCAATACCAAATTATTGAGAAGATATGTGATTAGATTTTTTTTCATAAATGAGGGAAGCATCTGCTCGTAACCAATGATGGTCACTCATACGGCATCGAGGTTGAATGTTTGTTGATATGTAATTATATTTAATTATTAATAATTATTAGTATGTTTTCATTAGCACTCGAGGATAGTGCAGTTCACTGACATGTCGGCGCAACAAAGAATGTTTTTTGTTTTTTTTCACAAACTGGGTATATATGGGGGATAGAGTCTGTGAGGACTGCCACCGAACTCTGCTGAAGCGCGATTGAAATGCGTTTAATAAGATCTATATAACAAAACCCTCCACATACTCCAGGATAGTGAATCAATGGTGAAGCTGAACGAACACCGAACCCTTACCAGAAACACAAAATTATCCACAGTAAATTAGAATTAAACTGCGTGGAGTCAGTGAGGATTGCCTCGCTATACTCATTGAGATCTTTAGGATTGAGTCTGTGAGGATTGCCTCGCAACTCTGCGTGTGGGGAGTGTGCTCCCAAGAAACACACCCCTTACCCCATCCATAGCAACAATCGCGCAACAGGCACAATATACAATAGCGGATACCTAAGGCTTGATGGATGACTTTTTCAAAACTAAACTGCTAAAGCTTTCTCCACTCCTTTTTTGTAACCGCTATGGGATTAGCGCCCACGGCAGAATACCCATGCCTTGAATGTGGAAGGAATGTAAGACCGAGACAACAAGCTATTGATCGTGATCGTTGTGGACGCTGGCAGCGCCGAACATGCAACACTGGTATCCCACAAAAGATTTACAATGAGCCAAAAAAATCTATCTGCATTATTTATTTTAATTGCAAGAATTGTCATGATTCTGGGTTTTGCAAAGCCACCTACATATATGAACCTACATCAGAAAGGTGATAAAAATTTATTATTATTTATAATACTCATCCTTTAGAGGAATCTGCATTGGGGACGAATCGTCCCGGGGACGAAACGTCCCACCAATAGGGGACGAATCGTCCTGGGGACGAAACGTCTCGGGGACGAATCGTACCGGGGACGAATCGTACCGGGGACGAATCGTCCCGGGGACGAAACGACCCGATCCCGCATTCAGCCGTCGTGTTTCCAATATCCGGTCATTTCCGTTACTAGCGGTTATTACCGAATAATAATTGTTTTCGTTTTTTTTTTTCAATTTTTCAATTCTTATATGTTATTAGAAGTAAATATATTTTGAATTGAAAAACGTTTACAAGAAAAAATGTAGAATATATCTTTCGGAGACAAAAATCGGTTCCGTTTAGAGGTTAGAATTTTCCTGCGCCATATTGCGAATTATCGCTGTGACGTTTTGCGATGTTTAACAACTACTCGTCCTAGATTGGCTCTCATCTGTCCAGTATATTTTATGCGTAAAAATGTATTCTACAGGACAAAACATACTAAAACGGCCAATGGACTTTTCTGACAGTAAGAGCTGTTATAACTCATAACACAAAGCGAATGAGTAATTTGTACACAGACACAGTACAGTCCTTGCCACCCTGGCCCGGATAAGTGGTCTCCAATGGTTCCAGGTCAACTCGCCCTCGGGTCAACTCGCCCCCGCCAGTTTTCCCGGGTCAACTCGCCCCCGATCGGAGGCGAGTTGACCCGCATTTGAGGGGCGAGTTGTCCCGGGAATTTTTTTTTTTTTGGGGGGGGGGGGGGGGGTGGGTAATTTTTTTTTTTTAAATTGGGGGAGGGGTAATTTTTTGGGGGTTAAATTGCCGAGAAAAACTGAAAAATAATAAGTGAAGTACTTACCTTCAAAATTTTTAATCATCCTTTTAGAAAATCCAAGAATCAAAAACGTAAATCCTTTCATAGAAAACCCATGGAATAACAGGGAGCACATAAACACAACATACTAACATCTTGAAGTCAGACGATACAATGATTGAATAAAAAACAAATCTGCAGGGACCGAGTTGACACAAATTACTCAAACTGAATAGCGGTTCTTCAAAAACATCTTTGATGAATTATTTTTTTGTTAACAGTCAAGATGTTTGTTTTTACAGTAATCACATACAAGTTGGTGTTTATTTGAGATTGATTGTGTGGCTGATTGCCTTTCATCGTCATATTTTCTAAGCGCGTGCATACCCCCCTCAGACTCCATTTGAGGCAATAGGAAAGCTAGACCTGTGTGATCCAAGTGAAATAAAATAAGGTAAACCGGGTCGCAAGGGATTTGTAAATCCCACATCGTCCCTGCACGCTAAAACCTTTCTTTCATTCATTCAAACACTCGGATCATCATGTATCTTTGCATCAAGTGTAACTTGAGCGTTAGGGGGAGGCAACAAATATCACTCGAAATGCATCTTGCCTTTCATTTGCCTTTTCCTGAGTTCCAAAAAAAATGTATTGAAATCGGAACCTACGTTTCCCCATTCCACATGATATTCCTCGGCGAAAATCATTTGTGATTTCAATACAATTTCTCGAACTTCGGAAAAAACAAACATTTCCCCATTCCTCGGCGAAAAGAAAATGGGTTTTACTTCCCCATAGTTCGTCATATATTTATCGGCGATTTCAATACATTTTCATGTTTAATTAGTATAAATGTGTCTTTACGTGTTTTGTACGAGTGCTGTAACCAACTTTATATTGTAATTTATATTGTAAAATAATAAAATATATATTATTGAAATAAAAAATGCTGGTCTGGCTGGACTTCATAATATTGTTGTAAATAATATATTATAGTATTAAAATAAAAAAAAATGCTGATATAACTAGAGTTACGTTTTTTTAACTGGGGGCGACTTGACCCGAGGGCGACATGACCTGGGGGCGAGTTGACCCGTTCCCTCTCCAATGACTCCTAGTTCAGCGATCCGAACGTAGTGGCTACCCCTCTACGTTCAGATTCTTCCCATTCAATCCTATAGAAAAAGTTCCCATCAAGTTTTTATGGGAACTCAAAACTCGAAATTAGGAATATATATCAAGCTTTCCCCTTATTACCGGCTGCAATCGATAGTACACGTATTTCCTTACATTTGGGCAGAGCTTATTGATCCAAACTATGTTTTATCCTTTAATTACCGTCATTTGAAGACTCGCGAGGTGTCAACGGAAATTTCGAAATCGGCCATGTTTGTGTATAAATATAAAACAGTAAAACCACAGTCCTCGGAATTAGCAACGGCATTCGACAATGCCGTCGCAAACGCTGCCGCCGTGGGGCATGACGGCAGCATTTTCTTGCCGTCGCAAATTGGCAGCCATAATATTTTTTTTACTTGTCCCAGTCACATGAAGTCCGTCAGAACTGATCATCCAACCCTACATAACATATGTTTTTAGCTCAACTTGACAAAGTCAAGCTGAGCTATTGCCATCACTTCTCGTCCGTCGGCGTACGTACGTACGTTAGTATGTTAGTACGTACATCCACAATTTCCTTTGGCACACCTCACAGGTCGCATTTATGATCAGATTACTTTGAAACTTCTTATGCTTGTTTGGGGTGACCTCTAGATGGGAGCTATCGATTTTCTTCAATTTCCGTCAAAAAATGTTGCCGCGGCCAACGTTCTTAGAACTTAGTTTAGTCAAACCACAATATTTCCCTTTGGCACACCCTACAGGGCACATTTATGATTTGATTGCTTTGAAACCTGATACGCTTATTTAGGGTGACCTCTAGATGGGAGCTATCGATTTTCTTCAATTTCCGGCAAAAAATGTTGCCACGGCCAACGTTCGTAGAACTTAGTTTAGTCAGACCTCAATATTTCCCTTTGGCACACCCTACAGGGTACATTTACGATCAGATTGCTTTGAAACCTGGTATGCTTGTTTGGGGAGACCTCTAGATGGGAGCTATCGATTTTCTTCAATTTCTGTCAAAAAATTTTGCCGCGGCCAACGTTCTTAGAACTTAGTTTAGTCAGAAGACTCAATATTTCCCTTTGGCACACCCTACAGGGCACATTTATGATCGGATTGCTTTGAAACCTGGTATGCTTGTTTGGGGAGACCTCTAGATGGGAGCTATCGATTTTCTTCAATTTCTGTCAAAAAATGTAGCCGCGGCCAACATTTTTAGAACTCAGTTTAGTCAGACCACAATATTTCCCTTTGGCACACCCTACAGGGCACATTTATGATTTGATTGCTTTGAAACCTGGTATGCTTGTTTGGGGAGACCTCTAGATGGGAGCTATCGATTTTCTTCAATTTCTATCAAAAAATGTTGCCGCGGCCAACGTTCTTAGAACTTGGTTTAGTCAGAAGACTCGATATTTCCCTTTGGCACACCCTACAGGGCACATTTATGATCGGATTGCTTTGAAACCTTTCATGCTTGTTTGGGGTGACCTCTAGATGGGAGCTATCGATTTTCTTCAATTTCCATCAAAAAATGTTGCCGCAGCCAACATTCTTAGAACTTAGTTTAGTCAGACCACAATATTTCCCTGTGGCTCACCCTACAGGGCTCATTTATGATTAGATTGCTTTGAAACCTGGTATGCTTATTTACGGTGACCTCTAGATGGGAGCTATCGATTTTCTTCCATTTCCGTCAAAAAATGTTGCCACGGCCAACGTTCTTAGAATTTAGTCGAGTCAGACCACAATATTTCCCTTTTGTACACCCTACAGGGCACATTTATGATCGGATTGCTTTGAAACCTGGCATGCTTGTTTGGGGAGGCCTCTAGATGGGAGCCATCGATTTTCTCCGTTTTTTGTCAAAAATGTTGCCACTGGCAAAAAAACTGACATTGGTCCCAATGATCTTCAATTTTGCCATTTCATTTATAACTTAACAAGTTCAAGTTTGTCAAGTTGAGCTACAGTGTCATTGACACGTTCATTTAGTCGTAACCAGGGCTCGAAATGTACACCTGTCTGCCTGTTGCCGACAGGTGTTTGTCGCCTTGCGACAGGTAGAAAAAGTGGTTACCTGTCGCTGGCGACAGGTGAGCTCAAATATCTGGCAACGCGCGAAAAGGGACAAAAATGGCATTGTTTGTGCCAGGTATATATTTCTATTGTCAATAAGCTTCAGTCAGTCTTAAAATGTTCAACTAAAGATCAACAAATGTTTAAGAAGCACTTACCATTCCCACTCGTATTGTGCCGCCCCCCCTCCCCCCCCCCCCCCCCCACCGCATCTCGAACACACACAGAAGTTTTTTGTGCTCCGTGGGATTTTATTTGAAACGCTGCAATCGCAAATGGCCGATAATTACTGTCAATCAAATAATGTTCCTTCACATATGACTTCAAACTCGTATTTGCTACTTTCATTTTGGGCCTTCGGTGAAATATTTGCAACTTGTGAAGTTGTTTTAAGCTGAGTGCACATGCTTGCAGTTGCGGCAGCGAATCTTGGGCCCAGTGCATTGTTTCTACCGGATGCGTGTGTCAGAGAGAAAAAATAAATACGGGAATGCACCTCCGTTCTCATTTCATAGCTGTATCGACCCCCTCCCCCAAACCACCAACCAACCTTCGCGTGTTTGCCTTCATCAAATCTGCAGTTGAAAAATCGCAAATGGCGGCGGCCAGTCTGTTTTCCACGGTTCCACCGACGTGTTTGCTGCCGGACATCCTCGATTACATCCGACTACGGAATTCGTTCTGACATTGCATTTACGAGCCAAACAGACAAAGAAATGTGCATGCATGCCAAGAATCGTCTCGCTCGTGTTGGCATGTAAGCCGTTCATCCATTCATGGCGTTTTTCAATGTACTTCCAGAAATTCTTAATAGCTCAGGTTCCCAAATAAATAAAGAAGTACGTAAGACGGTAAGAGCCGTATTACGACAAATTATGACATACAATATTTGATGGCACTTTGAATAGCATTCATTTTTCCAAATTACGTGTACTTTCTTTTTCTGACACTTTGTGCCAGCCATTCAGTTTCTAAGATTTTTATAACATGTTGAATAAAATCAACCCTGCCCCTTCCCACCTAAAATCCCCTCCCCATCCTGTGAAGAAATAATGCCTGTTTACAAATATTATTTTGTTATGTACTGAAAATTACTGCCGCTAATTTTCAACATGATAAAATAATATGTGTAAACAGCCTCTCCCTCAGCTGGCCGCTACCTCCTCCCACCTTCTCTTACCTGCCGTAAAGAAATAATAGGCCTACCTATTCACAAATAATGGATGAGTCGGTGAATAATGTATTTTGCATCAGTCGCATATACCTGCCAGTGCTTTCCGGTTCTTCTAGTTGTGTCAATTGAACATCTCGTCGGAACATCGAAAAGTTGTATTTCGGCGTGATCTCAAAAGAATTACAATTTTGGAAGGAAGAACAGGGCTAGGAAGAACACAAAACACTTGGGAAGAAACAATGTAAACTTTTATTAAAATTTACATATATGCTGAAAAAGATTGGTACGGTGTAAGCCTATGGTTCAACATGGTCACATGTTTTAAAGACGTGATAGAAACGACGATCAATGTCTTAGGCAGGGTTACGCCATTACAGTGTGTGCGTGGGGTGGGAGCATATTGAAAATTATTCGCATTAAAAATGTTTCCCTACAAAAAAAATCACATGAAATGGAACTGAAAATTAGCCTTATAACCATTGCCAGTACACAGGAAAACGCATGTGAGCACAACAATTTTTCGAAATTTTCTGGGGGAGGACCCAGACCCCCGACCAAATGCTTCGCGCCTTTGGTGCTCGCAGCTTCGTGTCTTCGGCACTTGTGGCTTCGCATCTCATTTGCTCGCACGGCGGATTTCCACTGTTAGATACCTTTTGTTCAGGTAGTTTTATGGAGGTGACAGGTAGAAAATATATTTACCTGTCGCCTGTGACAGGTGGAAAATTTTCAACATTTCGAGGCCTGGTCGTAACTGGTGTATAAAATCAATATTTGAGGAAATATCTTATATTAATTAATTTGAAAGTAAGTTTGTACAAAATGTATGTGGTTGAAAAACTGTTCATAACCAGTTGTGTTTCGTTTGTGTTTTTTCGAAAGAACCCCCTTGTTGACTGTGATGCACATTTAAAATAACCCAGGAATTCCTGGGCAATTCCCTTTTGACGTCACACCTTACATAAATACAACCAATCAAATTCTTCGTTTCATGAAAGTATGCTAAATTGGTGTACTGGGACAATGCGGCAGTTCTATTGGTCATTGATGTAATCTCAACCAAGGAATCTATAAATAATAGATTCCCTGTCTCAACAGAGCACGTGGTCATGTTCCATTTTAATTTTAGCATTCTCCACTTGTGGCATATGTAAACTGTACAATCTCAAACAAACTGAATTGGAAAACAATCAATCAGTTCAATAAAAAAATAAAAGCATTGAGCACAAAACAAGGGTGAGTTGGAAAATAATTCTTGTGTTTATTGGGTCAGAGTCAACTCGCCCCGGGTTGATGCGCAATGCAAATATTTCTGTCTCTAACAGTTACTGTCAAAACTGATAGGCTAATAATGCATGGATGCGAGTTACAACCAGCCCCTAAAATTAGGACAACCAGTCAATCAATTGATCACTTAATCGAACTACAGCTTGTCCAATTGACCACCCGCCAGTGATCTCTTGTCCATTCGAAGTCAGCTGTTCTGATTAATGATTTTTTTTCACTTAGTGTCATCCAAACAATTCAATTCAAAAGTGCCGTCGCTGATAAAAATTTGCCGTCGCAGAATTTTTGGCGACGGCAATGTTGTGCCGTCGCAATATTTTCCTAATTCCGAGGACTGAACCAATAACCCGGTAATGGCGCCGAAACAAATAGACCTTTCCATAAATGAGGAATTGGAAATTCGATCGCATTTGCGCAGAGGGGGTTGATAACCGAGTTTGATGACCTCCTCTGCGCGAATGAGATCGAGATACCGATTACGCATCGATGAAAAGGTCTATTCGTTTTGGCGCCATTACCGGGTTATTGTTTTTAGCTCATCTTGACAAAGTCAAGCTGAGCTAATCTAATCGCTTCCCGTCCGTCGTCTGTCGTCCGTCGTCCGTCAACACCATGTTTTGGTCTTCTCCTCCAAAGCCACTGGGCCAATTCAAGTGAAAGTTTGTGTGAGTGATGGTCCCAAAGGGGCATTTCATTTTTGTTCAACTCAGTATGCCCGGCCCCATAGGGAGGGAGTGGGGGAAAATGCTCCAAAATATTTTTAAAATCTTCTTCTCAAGAACCAGTGTGTGCAATGACTTGATATTTGCTATGGAGCTTCCATATGAGGTGTAGAATCAAGTTTGTTCAAACGAAGTTCGTAAAGTAATATTTGGCTTTGTAATAGGAGGGGTAAGATTTTTGGCCCCGCCCAAAATTTCTATTTTCTGAACCGATGGTCCGGTATGAACCAAATTTGGTTTCTGTTAGTATTGGGTCATAAGTACTTGACCCATGCAAAAAAAAAAATTCCTGCATCCCCGTGGGAACCCTGGGAGCTAAAAATTGAAATATTTTCAAACGCCCATATTTCCCAAACCCCACGGAACAGAGAGCTTTTATTTGGTATGAAGTATCCTTATGACCAGTAGAATTGAATGGTAAAAAAAAATTGCCATCGGTTATGTTAGGGTGTTCTGTAATGGGCATCGAAAAAATGCTGAGTCAGCATATTTGCAAAAATTAAAAAAAATCTTTTCTCCAGAACCAATCATCAGAATCTTTTGATATTTGGTATACAGCATTCATAGGGGGGGTCAGATAAAAGTTTGTTGAAATAAAGCTCATTGGTTCATATTTGGGCTCTCTACAGGAGCCCGAAGTTTTAACATAGGGTAATATGGGGAATATTCTCTAAAAATCTTCTTCTTCAGAACCACCAGTCAGAATCTTTTAATATTTGGTATACATCATTGTTATGAGGGTCAGATTCTAGATTGTTCAAACCAAGTCCCTAGGTTAATATTTGGGCTTCCTACGGAAGCCCAAATTTTATCTTTGTTCAATATGGAGGGTAATTTAAAAAAATCTACTTCTTCAGATCCATCAGTCAGAATGCTTTGATATTTGGTATGCAACATCTCTATGGGGGTCAGATTCAAGTTTGTTCAAATCAAATCCCTAGGTATATATTTGGGCTCACTATGGTAGCCCAAATTTTTACTTAGTGCAATATGAGAAAATTTCTTTAAAAATCTTCTTCTTCAGATCCACCAGTCGGAATGCTTTTATATTTGGTATACAACATCTCTAGGGGGGTCAGATTCCAGGTTGTTCAATTCGAGTGCCTAGATTAATATTTGGGCTCCATATGGGAACATAAAATTTAACTTAGTACAATATGAGGGAATTTCTTCAAAAATCTTCTTCTTCAGATTCACTTGTCAGAATGCTTTCACATTTGGTATACAACATCTCTAGGGGGGTCAGATTCAAGTTTGTTCAAATCGTATCCATAGGTCAATATTTGGGCTCGCTATGGTAGCCCAAATTTGAACTTAGTGCAATTCGAAGAAATTTCTTTACAATTTCTCTTCTTCAGATCCAACAGTCAGAATGTTTTCATATTCGGTACACAACATCTCTAGGGAAGTCAGATTTAACTGTGTTCAAATCAAGAGCCTGGGTTAATATTTGGGCTCTCTATGGGAGCCGGAATTGGCCATTTTGCTGAAGAATTAAAAATTTTGTATTCAGTACCCTCTAGAGGTACTAAGATTAATCCACATAGGTTGTATCAAGGGGCTTCATAGGGGAGCTCTGCATTTTACTTATGATCAGCTGAAGAAAAGGCATGATGCCCAGATTATTTTTGTCACTCCTGAGGGACTCAAGGATTGACAGTGTAGTCTATGGAGATGGCTTGCTTAATGTAGACTCATTCTTGGACTCTGTTTAAATTGTGTTCTGTACAAGATGAGCGCTTCAGGCCCGTGGGGCTCTTGTTACTGTTTTATATTTATACAAAAACATGGCCGATTTAGAAATTTCCGTTGACACCTCGCGAGTCTTCAAATGTTGGTAATTAAAGGATAAAACATAGTTTGGATCAATAAACTCTGCCCAAATGTAAGGAAATACGTGTACTATCGATTGCAGCCGGTAATAAGGGCGAAAGCTTGATGTATATTCCTAATTTCGAGTTTTGAGTTCCCATAAAAGCTTGATGGGAACTTTTTCTATAGGATTGAATGGGAAGAATCTGAACGTAGAGGGGTAGCCACTACGTTCGGATCGCTGAACTACAATGACTCCATGACCATATTTCATCAAAACTAACTCTTTACTTACAGTGCCCAAACAAACGGTCGTACTAAATATCAAGCAGTAGAAAAATGAGGCACATCACAGGGACCAGCCGTGAGGGCAACTAGGGCGATTAAGTCGCCCTTCTAAGCCCAAAGTCGCCTAGAAAAATAGTCGGGGCGATTACAAGTCGCCCTCTAAAAATTGGACAAAATGAGAAAAGGCTGAACTGAGTGATGCAAGGTTTACATGAAAACGAGTATTTTCAAAAATCGAATGTGCTCGAGTGTGATAAATGGGCATTTTAATTCGTCAAATAAACGTCCATTTATTTGAACTCACACGACAAGCAATTGTCCATTGTCGCTTTTGGCGGATTTTTTTATTTCTATTTTGTTGCGTTCCAGTCGGAGCTTCAAGTGTCGAAACGAAAATAGGTGACTTACGCGACTCAACAGACAACCCAGTTTGAAAGTAGGTTACATCGCTTAGGATGCCGAAAATGTATACACAACGGACGTATTTTATAACACATTATTTTCATTTCGATTTGCTGACGACTGTTAACTGTTGGGCTGTCTATTCCCAGAAAAACACGAATGGAATTGAAACACATGAAAAAAAGCTTTAGTGATGTCAAGAAAAGCTTTGTACAGGACACAAGTGTGCATGTGGTCGTGGACGATCTTGAAAAAGGGTCCTCCTAAACATCGGAATGACATGAAATGACGCGGCATGACACTGGAATGCCATAAAAATGATGCGGAATGACATTTCTTTTACAAAATACTCGACCCCAGAATGTATTTTGTTTATTAACTAACAAAGCACCTCCCAAGCAACCTTCTTACATCTGGTCCTGTTCACACTTTCAGACTTAGGAAATTATTAGCTTAGTAGACTTTGTTGAAAGGCAACCACAGGAGGGTGATGGGGGATTGGCACGAAGAAGAGGTGAGAGGTCATGAAGGAGAATGTAGCAGTGGGGGATTTTCAGTCAATAATTACATTGTGATTTTTTAACCTGGCACAGATGCATCATAGACAAGTGGACCTGGATTATTTGTATGTTAATGGAGGACCATAAATTGAAAATATGAAGGGGTGGCGGGGGGGTGGTACATGAATATTCTTAATTTTCCCCACTTGCCTATGAAGTCTCCCTACATGACTCTGCAGTCTCCCTATTTTTTCTGGAGGGAGACTTCAAGTCTCCCTAAAATTCCCCCCTAGGCTGGTCCCTGGCACATCATTAGGCATAATATGGTATATAGGGGTCATTTAAATGTAAAATATCAATTTGGGCCAAGTTTGGGTAAAAAATAAAATTGGATGATTTATAAACGTTGGAGTATAACGCGCCTATCGAAAACTTCAGCTTGGTATTTAGTATGTTGAGCACATAAATCCAATTCCCATCACCATTTACCAGGGCTTTGGACCTGCAAGTCATACACGTAGACTTGGCTGGTTTAAAATTGTTTGTTCTTTTGTCACGCATACTGGTGCACATTTCTGTGTAGTGATCAGTTAAGGGCCGATATAAGTAATGAAATTTTGTTTATTTTGAAAATTCTCACCTCTCATATTCCTTAAATTCAGATTAAATATACACAAATTATACAAAGCAGCACTTGTTTACTGTGGTAAACCAGTTCTGCTTTACTAGTAAAATAGGACCCAGTCACCAATGCTTGGGGTGAAAGTCCTCTAAAATGGGCAACATGTAGATCAACGATTGACTAAACTTGACTTCATCTCCATGTTGTGTCACGATTAGCCATGGTGCATAAATATGTGACGTTAACCACCACCAAACAAACAAACAAACACAAATTATACATCAAAATGAAGGTTGGGATGTATAGAACACGAAACACATATGTCATCAACTCATAGAGTCGACTGTAGGCACCACTGTTTCCTGGAAGTCTGCTATCATATTTGCACCAGAACTGATAATAAAATAATATTTCATCAGAACAACTTGTGGCCAAATGTGCTTCATATATCCAAAAACAAGGCTAGGCATTCAAAATACTTTCGAATACAGCGATAGGACTGCATTTGGGAAAAGGACAACACTGTCTGCATTTTTTATTGAAGATGGTTTCCATGCTCGACAGACATGCACAAATCACTCGATACCACGAATTTCCATCGAAAAAACAAAATCGTAATTCTCAGAAATTTGAACAGGTATAATGATACCTTGCGCTGAATATGGCAAATGTGCAATCTCTATCTAATAACAGTATACTGTATGAAGGCGATCTTTTTCATTATTTGATTTTACACGGCGTTGTTTTTACATGCTTTTTCTGTCTGATGACGTCGACCGGAAATCGAAAGTATATTCATGCGTAAACAAAGCAAAGGCTTTGGAATTTACCCCCATGCAGCTCTGTCGTGTTTTGAAGAATTTTAATCCCCTAGCTTTGTTCTTGGATATGTAAAGCACATTTGGCCACGAGTTGTTTTCGTGAAATATTATTAAATTATCAGTTCTGGTGCAAATATGGTAGCAGACTTCCAGGAATCATTAGTGCCTACAGTCAACTCTATGAGTTGATTTCACATGTGTTTCGTGTGCTGTACATCTCAATCTTGATTTTGATGTATATTTAATTTGAATTGAAGGAATATCAGAGGTGTGAATTTTCAAAATAAACAAAATTTCATTACTTTTATAGGCCCTTAATGGTTCCAACTGTCCCCGTCTTACCCATCACCGGAAACAGACCAGCGTCACCTAATATACTCACTTATTTTTGAAAGTGGACACTGTATGGTGTTCACTTAATGGTGCCAGCTGTCCTTGTTTTAGGTTGTTCCATAATTGGAATCTTAATCAGTCATCGGAAACAGACAGATTTCGGTTTTTTACGACATAGCAGTGCCTTTTGTCTACTGTCAGCAGTGTGTTTCGAACATCTGCTATGCAGTGCATATTTTTTGCTACTGCATTGCACTTTGGCTGCTGCCCTCTGTAACATCATTTGGACGTTACTATTATTCGTGCAGGTTTCTTTGTTCCTCATCTTTTTTTTTTGTGTCAGATTTATTGTTTCTGCTCATTTTTGGGGGGAATGGGGGGGGGGGGGGGGGGGTTGCACTGGTTACACAAGCTTTATTTTCTTCGAGCCTGTGGTTTGGGTTTTTGATGTTTTCACCTGTTTTTTTGTCCTGGCTTCTTAGCTTTATGCTGACCCTTGGCTTGAAAACAGTATTAAGAATTCTCATGTTTCTGTCAACTGGACCATTTATGGTTGGGTACACCGATTTCTGGGGTCGTCCAATAACCGAAGCAGCAGCATGCATGGTCCACGCCGAGAACCAGCCTTTTTACGGGCACATGCATTGGCGTCATCCAGCGATGGACTAACTAAATGAATTTCAGTGTTTTGGTGAAATGACATAAATTGACTTATTCAACAACAACTCTATGCACGTTCTAACCCGGAGCTCAGTGCTCATTGACTCATCTCCAACTAAACAAACTGACACAGAATTGAACAGACAATTGCCGTTTGACCCTACAACAATGTGGACAGACTCGGTCCAGTTCGTTCCAAGAAGGCTTGATGCCTGTAGATCCCTGATGTGGGATTTCATAGGATGGTATCGATGGATGTTTGATATTTGAGCAAGAGGCAAGCAGCGTAAAAAATTGCTTCCCGTTTTACAGCTTCCAACTTACCATCACTCACGGCAGCCACCAATCGTGTGAGCCAAGTCTCCGTCAAACTTACCTTCGTGAACCAGACAAGAACTGCAAAAAAAATCTAGACAGGACTTCGTGAAGAAGCCAAATTGTTGTATTCTCATACTTTCACATTGTGGGTGAAACCACCAACTGCATAAGTCACACCCTCTACTTTTGATATCATGACACTCGTCACCACACTCAGTGCAAGGATACTTTGGAGAAGACATTGTAATAATCAGATCGATGATCAGACTGAAAAGTTTGGAAATCAAACTATGTTATATACTTTTGAGTGCCCACATGTGCTTGTTATTGCTAGAACAGCCAATCTGCACATCAAACAGTTAGTCTCATATGCTTTGTTCAATAGACCTGACTTACTGTTATAAAAACAATCAAGCTGTACTTAAAAAACACATGTTATAATCAAACGTGCATCACTTATTACAAAAACAACTCGGTATGCTTTGTTCAAAAAGAATTGGCTGACAACAATGCAAAATTAATTCAGAAAGATTTTTATATTGTCTGCAGCATACACACTAAATACTGAGCTGTGATAGCGTGTTAAACCTTTACCGAATGCAGACGATACAGAAATTTATTATTTTAAATATCATTTTTTTTAATTTTTCAAAAAATTTCAACAAAACCATATCATGTGAAACCTCGTTGGAACGAGCTCGTTCCAACGAGGGGTCACATGATATGGTTTTGTTGAAAAATAATATTTTTTCAACTACTGAATTTGCATATTACGCGGCGGATGCGGGCGATTCGTTGGGTAAAGGGTTAATTGGATTTCTGTGTTCAACCTAGTAAATACCGGGCTGAAGTTTTCGACGGGCACATTATACTCTAACGTTTATAAATCATCCAATTTTACCCCGACTTGCCCCAAATTGATATTTTACATTTAAATAACTTTTATATACCATATTATGCCTTTTATACCATATTATGACCAAAACTTATTTTTCTTCTGCTCGGTGTAGCTCGGTATTTAGTATGACCCCAAACAAATCTGAAAATTGTTTCGTTAAACTCTAAGTGCTTTTAACTCTGTGACGCTTGTTTGTAAATGGCATCTAAAAGGTTGTTTTCAAGGGTTTCTCTATGGTTACTCTGGGAATGTAGGACAAATGCACCCATAACTCCCCCCCCCCCCCCATGCCCCCTCCCCTCCCCCCCACCCCTCCCAAATGTACTCTTGGCTTTTGTGTTGGAACGATTAATGCCATTTGGATTTTTACTAATATCATTCTACCAATATTTCATTCTCACCCAGTGCATTTTAAACTATTTCCTTAACATTTTTTAGTTATTTTTACTTTTCTGTTTAGCTCAGAATTTCATGTTTAACTTAGTGTTTAGGTCGCCTGCTGTGTTCCTTCTCTTCACATGGTGCTTATATTCCTCATATAATATGTTCTTCATTATCATTGTTTCCCCTTCCCAGAAGGGAGACATATTGTTTTAGTGCATATTCTTCTTCTTTTCATACAAACTTTGTCCGGGCATAACTTTTTTGTCTTTTGACCTAGACCTTAGGTATTTGGCATGTGGATGATCACCATGAGCCGATGTGTCGCGTACCATAGTGACCTTCATGAGATCTTGACCTTTGACCTGAAGGTCAGATTTATGTGCTTTTTGAGGGAAACTTTGTCTGGGGCATAACTTTTTTTGTCTTTTGACGTAGACCTTAGATATTTGGCATGTGGATGTATCACTATGAGCCGGTGTGTCGCGTACCATGGTGACCTTCATGTGACCTTGACATTTGACCTGAAGGTCAGATTTATGTGCCTTTTTAAGGGAAACTTTGTCTGGACCAAAACTTTTTTTGTCTTTTGACCTAGACCTTAGATATTTGGCATGATTGTCAATATTATTCATGTATATACAATTTGCAGTGCATTAAATAGAAAGGAAGGGGAGTCATATGTTTTAGTGTGCTAAAACAGTTTCTAGTTGCACCATGGTTTAACCCTTGTCCACTAAATTTCAGTTCAAATTTCTCTTCAACTTTTGAATGTTGAGTTCTCTGTTTAGCTCACACTTAGATATTTTCAGTGTGTTAACGTAGGGATTTTACATGAAAATTCCATAATGGATTTTTTGTGATAAAACTGATTGGAAAATATTCCTCATGTGGTGAGAAAAAGAAATCTTTTTACAGAATCTAAATAGTTTTCGAGTTATGGTCATTAGAAGTTTCAAAATTTGTCAAAAATTTAGTCACTGGGACATGGTGCTTTCAGTATAAATCCCAGAACTCAAAACGCCCCCAAAAGTGGTGATTTTAGCACACTTTTTTCATGTAAATAAAGACATTAACACTCATAAAAATGAAAGCAGTAATCACAGGCTTGAGATTTCACACAGTCATGGGGCATACGTTGGTCCAGAAGTTAACGTTAAAAATTTTTAACATGACCGAACCGTCTTCAAGTTAATTTGCATATAATTTGCCTAAAAATGTTAATTTTTCCCTTTATTTAGAGAATATTCCCACATTTTTCCTACTAGACCTGAAATTACATTACAGGAGTATTGCAGCAACTTGCACAACATTGACAGTTTGTTTTGTAACCATATCTGATTTAAAAAAAAAACGGCTAAAATTTCTTAATGTGCATATTTAAGCCCCGTCCACTTTTTAAAATTCCACTAGTAACTGGTAGAGGGCTGAATTATTTTTAGTCATCAAAATTTGTTCACAAGTCTTTGCCATGTTACAATTTATGGGAGAGTGCCTATAGGCACTCCCCCATAAATTGTAACATGGAAAATCCATATGGACTAAATAATTTAGATTCAAAAATAATATGAAGGCCATCACTTAATTTGAAGCCTTTGAGTTGCAGTACCTACATTCTGGAGTAAAGCCCAAATATGGGCTTCCAGCACTCTACCACTTAAGGAATGAATTGAACACTGACAAGCATAACTGACCACAAAATGGCAGAAGTAATGAATCCACAACATTTTGAACCCCTGAAACATGTTAGCATGCCACAAGCTAGATATAACTATAAATAGCAGCACAATTAAAATATTTAGGCCACGCCCACTTCTTTGGAAAAATAAGAAAAGGTATGTAACTGGTTGAATATACAACCAAACTAAAGCTTACCAAGAAAACATGTGTCTACTGACCAACTGATTCCAATATTACCTTGAATACAAAGTTCATAGAAGCCCAGTTGAGGTTCTAATAAAATTTAAAACTAATTAAATATGCAAATTTATTCAGTGATGTTATGTATTTCAAAAAAATTCATTCTTATCTCAGTCCATCATTTTGTCTCACTTCTCGGTCAAAGTCGGTCAACATGGTGAGAATAAAATATAAACCCTCTTGTATTGAACTAATGGTCTCCAACTTCATGAGGTGATAAAATATAATTAAATTATTTCAATTATTTATATAAATATGCATATTTATTCAGTTTGATTTTTATGTGTACCCATACTATGTATGGTACACATAATGCCGTCATCCGGGGTTGCCATCCGTCGTTTGTCCATCCTTTGTCCATCCGTCTGTCCGTCCGTCTGTCTGTCCGGCGTCCGTATCCATTTCTTTGTCATTCGATAACTTGAAAAATATTGCTTGGATTGTCAAGTTACTTTATATTTGTGTTCAGGTTACTGATGTGCCGAGCTGTATAGTTTTTGGTGTAAATCTGATCATTTGATCCTGAGATATTAACCCTTTATCCTTCAAATTGAAAACTCCTCCAATCCATTTGGCATTCGATAACTTGAAAAATATTGCTTGGATTGTCAAGTTACTTTATACTTGTGTTCAGGTTACTGATGTGCCGAGCTGTATAGTTTTTTTTTTTGTTTGTTTGTCTGTCTGTCCGTCCATCCGTCCATCCATCGGTCTGTCCATTCGGCATCCGTATCCATTTCTTTGTCATTCGATAACTTGAAAAATATTACTTGGCTTGTCAAGTTACTTTATATTTGTGATCAGGTTACTGATGTGCCAAGCTGTATAGTTTTTGGTGTAAATCTGATAATTTGATCCTGAGATATTAACCCTTTATCCTTTAAATTGAAAATTACCCCAATCCCTTTGGCATTCGATAACTTGAAAAATATTGCTTGGATTGTCTAGTTACTTTATATTTGTGTTCAGGTTACTGATTTGCCGAGCTGTATAGTTTTTGGTGTAAATCTGATAATTTGATCCCGAGATATTAACCCTTTATCCTTCAAATTGAAAATTCCTCCAATCCCTTTGGCATTCGATAACTTGAAAAATATTGCTTGCATTGTCAAGTTACTTCATATTTGTGTTCAGGTTACTGATGTGCCGAGCTGTATAGTTTTTTTTGTTTGTCCGTCTGTCCATCCGTCGGTCTGTCCATCCGGCGTCCGTATCCATTTCTTTGTCAATCAATAACTTGAAAAATATTACTTGGCTTGTCAAGTTACTTTATATTTGTGTTCAGGTTACTGATGTGCCGAGCTGTATAGTTTTTGGTGTAAATCTGATCATTTGATCCTGAGATATTAACCCTTTATCCTTCAAATTGAAAACTCCTCCAATCCATTTGGCATTCGATAACTTGAAAAATATTGCTTGGATTGTCAAGTTACTTTATACTTGTGTTCAGGTTACTGATGTGCCGAGCTGTATAGTTTTTTTTGTTTGTTTGTCTGTCTGTCCGTCCATCCGTCCATCCATCGGTCTGTCCATTCGGCATCCGTATCCATTTCTTTGTCATTCGATAACTTGAAAAATATTACTTGGCTTGTCAAGTTACTTTATATTTGTGATCAGGTTACTGATGTGCCAAGCTGTATAGTTTTTGGTGTAAATCTGATAATTTGATCCTGAGATATTAACCCTTTATCCTTTAAATTGAAAATTACCCCAATCCCTTTGGCATTCGATAACTTGAAAAATATTGCTTGGATTGTCTAGTTACTTTATATTTGTGTTCAGGTTACTGATTTGCCGAGCTGTATAGTTTTTGGTGTAAATCTGATAATTTGATCCCGAGATATTAACCCTTTATCCTTCAAATTGAAAATTCCTCCAATCCCTTTGGCATTCGATAACTTGAAAAATATTGCTTGGATTGTCAAGTTACTTCATATTTGTGTTCAGGTTACTGATGTGCCAAGCTGTATAGTTTTTTTTGTTTGTCCGTCTGTCCATCCGTCGGTCTGTCCATCCGGCGTCCGTATCCATTTCTTTGTCAATCAATAACTTGAAAAATATTGCTTGGCCTGTCAAGTTACTTTATATTTGTGTTCAGGTTACTGATGTGCCGAGCTGTATAGTTTTTGGTGTAAATCTGATAATTTGATCCTGAGATATTAACCCTTTATCCTTCAAATTGAAAATTCCTCCAATCCCTTTAGCATTCGATAACTTGAAAAATATTGCTTGGATTGTCAAGTTACTTTATATTTGTGTTCAGGTTACTGATGTGCCGAGCTGTATAGTTTTTTTTGTCCGTCCTTCTGTCCGGCCGCCTGTCGGTCTGCCCGGGTCAACATTGGGGGTTTAGGGGATATTATTATTAAGGCCTACCTCCAAATTAAGGTAGTGTTAGGGTTAGGAGTGGGGTGGGGTTAGGGTTAGGGGTAGCCCCAGAGAAGGGCTTAAGGTTGGAGAGGGTTAGGTCCTGGGGGGGGGGGGGGGTTAGGGTTGGGGTCAGGGGTGGGGTTTTAGTTTTAGTGCCCTTAAACCGAAAAAGAGCTCCTAATCCTATTGGTTTGGCAAGGGTGGGTTGTGTCAGGTGTGGGGTGGGGGGTTTAGGGGTAGAGTAGGGCTTAAGTTTGGGGGGTTAGGTTCCGGGGGTGGGTGGGGGTTAGGGTTCCGGGGGTGGGTGGGGGTTAGGGTCTGGGGTGGGCTTTTAGGGTTTAGGGTCAGGTGGGTTAGGGTTAGGGTTTGGTTTTTTGGTGAGGGGTGGGGTTAGGGTTAAATATAAGTTCTAGGGTGGAGGGGTGGGGTTCTGGGTAAAATAAGGTTTTGGACATACAAAATGTTTTTTAGGTAGCCCATAAACCCAAAATGTTGGAGCGTCCGTCCGGCGTCTGTATCCATTTCTTTGTCATTCGATAACTTGAAAAATATTGCTTGGACTGTCAAGTTACGTACTTTATATTTGTGTTCAGGTTACTGATGTGCCGAGCTGTATAGTTTTTGGTGTAAATCTGATAATTTGATCCTGAGATATTAACCCGTTATCCTTCAAATTGAAAATTCCTCCAATCTCTTTGGCATTCGATAACTTGAAAAATATTGCTTGGATTGTCAAGTTACTTTATATTTGTGTTCAGGTTACTGATGTGCCAAGCTGTATAGTTTTTGTTGTAAATCTGTAATTGTGATCCTGAGATATTAACCCTTTATCCTTCAAATTGAAAATTCCTCCAATCCTTTGGCATTCGATAACTTGAAAAATATTGCTTGGATTGTCAAGTTACTTATATTTGTGTTCAGGTTACTGATGAGCCGAGCTGTATAGTTTTTGGTGTAAATCTGATCGTTTGATCCTGAGATATAACCCTTTAATCCTTCAAATTGAAAATTCCTCAATCTCTTTGGCATTCGATAACTTGAAAAATATTGCTTGGATTGTCAGGTTACTTTATATTTGTGTTCAGGTTACTGATGTGCCAAACTATATAGTTTTTGGTGTAAATCTGATAATTTGATCCTGAGATATTAACCCTTTATCCTTCAAATTGAAAATTCCGCCAATCCCTTTGCATGATGATAACTCAAAAAATATCAATCCGATTGTCATGTTACTTCATATATATGTTCAGGTTCCTGATGTGCTGTGCTGTATAGTTTTTTATGTAAATCTGATAATTTGATCCGGAGATATTAACCCTTTATCCAACAAATTAGACACTCCTCCAATCCATTTCTATATGTACCCATACCCTGTATGGTGTACATAATGTCGGCATCCGTGGTGGCCCTCCATCATGCAGCTTTCTACTAGTTGCGCGTATGGGTACACATCTGATGATTTCATCGGCCTATTTTTTTTCTATTATTCATTGCTAAAACCAACAACTATTTTTTCTTCTAATTTCCTGTGTAACTCAAGCAGCGCGGTGGGGCAAAGAATGTTGAATGCTTTTGACAAAGACTACCAAAAGGCCTCTCTGAAAGCTAGCCACCTTTCTTTCAGCTAGCTGGACAGACCATATGTACAAGAGTAGTGTGCTGCTTGAAAAGTGTAACATTTTTATGTTACCACCCCTCATTCCAACATGGTTCAAGCTACACTTTTCATATTTGGCTCATGGATAGAGGGTTGCGATGGGATGATGCATGTTCATTATTTTTTTTTTTCAAAATTCAAGATGGTGCCATGGCAGCCATTTTTGTGTTTTTTTTAAGCTTTTTTCTCTATTTTATGTTACCACCTCTCCCTCCAACATGGTTCAAGCTACACCTATCATATATGGTACATGGATAAAGGGTTGTGAGGGGATTATGCACGCTCAATATTTCGCCGCCCCACGAAGGTGAGGAGCGACATATAGGGATTACTTTTGTCGTCTTGCGTCGTCCGCGTCACACTTTCTCTTATCTGCCACTCCTCTTTAACCTATGAATGGATTTTGATGAAACTTTCAGTG
This sequence comes from Pictodentalium vernedei, assembly GCA_031216915.1. Classification (NCBI taxonomy): domain Eukaryota; kingdom Metazoa; phylum Mollusca; class Scaphopoda; order Dentaliida; family Dentaliidae; genus Pictodentalium; species Pictodentalium vernedei. The sequence goes on from CM062297.1 coordinate 381,081,983, forward strand.
ATTCTTTATCACATCATGGCATTGTGCACCTCCTATTTTATTTTTTGATCCGCTGTATTTTTTCCAGAGTTATGCCCCTTTTCCACTTAGAATTTTGTCTGAAATGCCACGCGACACACGTCTTCCATGGAAGACTCACATCTAAGTTTAAGCTTTTTTTTCTCTATTTTTATGTTACCACCCCTCCCTCCAACATGGTTCAAGCTATACTTCTCGCAATTCTCAATTTTTAGATTCCATTCAGATTTGAAATCCTGTCTGATAACTTGTATTTTACCCCCCCCACCCCCCCCCCCCCCCATGTCTGACACTCCTGTTGACTTTTGTCATGAAACCCGAATTGTCCCCAAGCCAAACTGCCCCAGGCCGAACCGTCCCCAATTATTTTTACCACAACTGCCCCCTCCCCCCCCCCCCCCCCCCCCCCCCAGGTCTGATACTCCTGCTGACTGTGGTCATGTCTTATGTGACAAAAACACCTTATGTCACAAAAGCGCCGTAGGGGACTAATACCACCTCGGTGGTCAAACACTTGTTCATACTCGTTCATAAAATGGTTAAATTTCTACTACCATGGCAGTATTTATTGTGTTATTGTTGTTCAAACAATGCTTTGTCAGGATACTGACAGAAAGGAATATTTCTAGCAAACTAGGCCCCTATCGAAGCTCATGATATCCCTAACAACTTTTTATACATGGCTTCTGCAAAACCAACACCAAATATTTGGTAACAACGTGTTCTGACTCACCACTTCCACAAAGGAAGCAGTCTTGGTGAGCCCCGAACGCTAAAAATGCCTTTCTCTGCTTTTTCGAAACTTCTCTAGGGGAGGAAGCCCACTAGCGTTAATGTGGCAGCTCGCGGCAGAAACCTGTACCCCCCCCCCCCAACACCAAACACAAACACAAATTGCTCTGCGACTCTTGTGGAATGTATTCAAGTCAGTAAGAGGTAATCGACGGCCAATACAACGCCATCACATTTTTTATTCGAAATAAATTTGAATAACAAAGAAAGTGACAATATTCCGCAGAAATCTAATTTGGCTGTGACATCTGGCAATACCGTCAGAATTGCCACCGTCATCAAATTCAATGAGGGCGGGGGAGGGGATACTTGAGTAGCTGGAGTCATATACCCATAAAAAATAACAAACTCTCAGTGTTCTACTTTAGATTTCAGTTTAGGATACAAAATACTATGTAACGTACAGCGTTCACTGAAGTTGAGGTCGCCAGGTGCAAATTGATCACTGTTTTTCAGACGTGTTTCCTGGCTTGGACGCCAGCGTCTGTAGAGTCTAATGGGTGTTTGTGTTGGGTGGGGGTTGGGCAGTCGCGTCGGATAGTTTTACGGGTGGAGGAAGAGCCTCAACATCCAAATTCTGAATAACGGCCACTTTAACCCATCTCGTACAGTTTTGTCAGGTCAAAGTGGAGATCGAAAGAAAAAAGTTTGGTTTTGGATAAAAAAAATTCAGTCCAAACCGTACAAAAATATTTCTAGGTAAAAGAAAATTGATTTCTTCTCAAAATGGAACAAAACACATAAAAAACAAAAACAAAAATGTCCGGATTTTGGTTGGAAAATTCCAAGTCCGAACCGGAGTGGTAGTTCTCCAGCCATCAGAAGCCAAGTGAAATAAAACCCTATTCCCATGGGGTGGGGAAAGGTTAAAGAGACCGTGAATGTTGCCATTTCAATCACAGAAGCCTTATACGAGTCAACAACGCCGAGTATTGTCAGGCCAAAAAGAGGGTGTACTGACCATTGAGACGCTGAGAGTGTACATTTGGCGACCTCCCGAAGCCAAACGCAACAAAATTGTGCTCCCAATCTATGGGGAATCTTCTTACCTGTATATGAGCTACACATTCTCAATCACCGCCGCTTTTAACCCACTCCGGTAGTACAGTATAATTAGGTCAAAGTACCAGTCTGAAGACCGATTTTTCGTTTTTTTGGTGATGTGAAAAAAAAAAAAAAAAATTTTGTCTCAAAATTAAACAATACACATAAAAAACAAAAACAAAGATTTCCGAATTTTGGCCGAAAATTTCCCAGTCCGAACTGGCCCGAAAATTTTAAGTGTAAAAAAAAAAAAAAATTGTCTCAAAATTGGAACAAAACGTATAAAAAAAACAAAAAAAATGTTTTCGATTTTTTGGCCGCCATTTTGGATTAACGAAAAATCTAAACAAAATTCTTCCGATTTTTTTTAATAAAGCGGTATTACTGCCTTCAGTTAATTGGATCCCTTTTTGAGGGCTTATTATATTTAAATCTGGATATTTCAATCCAAAATGGCCAATTTTCGAGATAACTTTCCATTTTGTGAAAAATTTGGGCAGAAAACAAAAAAAAAATGGAAAAAAATACCGATTATAATTCTGACATGTCTGTCAAAAAATTAAGTCGATAGCTTTTTTCCTTCATGAGATATTGGCCCACGAAGCTTTGGGCATTTTGGGCGTTTTTGCCCAGCAAGAAACATTTTCCCAAAAGTGCTGATGCTTCTATTGATTAGAACTCATGGCCTTCAATGATCATGCAAAGTTTAAAAAAAATCTTGAAGACCGTTTCTGAGAAAACAAATTTCACGATGTTTTGAAAAAAAAAAAAAAAAGAATAATAATCTTGGCAATAACAAAGAGATTTTCCTTTCAGGAAAATCCAAATAATCCGTAGAAAAACAATAGTCTTTTCCAGAGGGAAAAGCCTAATCAGTTTTTTGTACACAACTTCTATACGGCTCAGGCTAGAGGCCGTATTTATGAACAGATCTTTACGAAACTTTTGGGTACCTTTGTTATTACCGTGGGACGGGAACGAGTGTTTTTGGATGCGGTCCAAAATTCAAGATGGCCACCAGCAAACTTTTTGTACCAAAATTAGTGCAATCAGTTTTTTGTACAGAACTTTGTATGAAAGTTCTGATTTGAATAAATTTTTGTAGGAATGTTTAGTAACATGGAATACATCACATATAATACAGGTTTTTTTCTCGTGCAGAAATTATGCAAATTAGATGAACTTTGATTTGTTCAGTGCTTCTTATACACAGTAAGTGCACATGTCAATACGGCTCGGGCTAGAGTCTGTATTTATGAACTGATCTTCATGAAACTTCTTGGGGTACCTTTGTTATCACCTTGTGACAGGAACAAGTGTTTTTAGGTGCCTTTGTTTTCACTGTGTTATGAGAACAAATATTTTGGGGTTCAGTCAGACCCACTCTGGGACTCAAAAGATTTCTTTTCTAGTTTAGCATCTAACTGTCGCCCACCTTTACAATACTTCACCTGCACATTTGTTACAGGCTATGGTCAGCATTTTTGTACAGACCGTTACAATACTTTTCATGTACCTTTGTTATCAGGTCATTACATAGATGTTTGTCATTGCTGTGTCACATACTATACATGTACATGCTACAGTGTCATTGAAACTTTCATATGAAGTACATTTTGAAAAAGAATTTTGCGTTTTGTAAAATAATTTTTTTAAAAGTTCACTTTTGGCATTTCTTAATTTTGTGTCATATTAAACATGATACAACATCGACTTGATGTGACAGGCCATCATAATATTATGCATAGAGATGAGACGATTAACTGGATATTACAACTCTGGGGTATTAATTCATATTTATTTTTGAGCAGCTATTTCTGTAGGGATCACATCAGGTAATTTCTCAACTCATTTTCTAAAGTAATAAAATGGAGCAATTTGGGTCACTGAAGTCTGAACATGCTGTCATTAATAATTTATGAACTGGGAATTTCTCATTCTTCTTCAACATAAAATTGATAAACAAGAGGGCTGAGAGTAATAAATAACACAAAAGCATGTAGTTTGGGGATTTATTTTTTTAGCTGAAAGTGTGAACAGATCAAATTGAGAAAAAAAAAACAACTCTTTTACATTTTCAGTTTCACATAATTTTATTTTGATTGAACAATTGAAATTTTTGTGCACATTTTCGTGATGACAACATGAACCAGAATAGTTGAGAAAATATTGAAATGATTTTTAGCTCAACTTTGACGAAGTCAAATTTGAGCTATTGTCATGGCCCGTCGTCCGTCCGTCCGTCCGTCTGTCCGTACGTCAACAATTGGCTATGGCTCGGGCTAGAGGTCGTATTTATGAACCGATCTTTACGAAACTTCTTGTGTACCTTTGTTATGACCCTGGGACGGGAACGAGTGTTTTTAGGTGTGGTCCGAAATTCAAGATGGCTGCCAGCGGCCATTTTGTACCGATGATGCAAAAATCAGTTTTTTGTACAGAACTTCTGTATGAAAGTTCTGATTTGAATAAAGTTTTGTATAAATGTTTATTACCATGGGATACATCACATATAATGCAGGTTTTTTTCTCGTGCGTAAATTATGCAAATTAGACTGACTTTGATTTATTTAGTGTTACTTTCAGAGCTGTAAGTGCCAAGCTGCTATGGCTCGGGCTGGAGGCCGTATTTATGAACCAATCTTTACGAAACTTCTTGGGTACCTTTGTTATGACCATGGGATGAGAACGAGTGTTTTTGGGTGCAGTCCGAAATTCAAGATGGCTGCCAGCAGCCATTTTGTACCCATGATGCAGAAATTTTTTTTTTGTACAGAACTTCCATATGAAAGATCTGATTTGAATAATTTTTCGTATGAATGTTTAGTACCATGAGATACATTACATATCATATGGGTTTTTTTCTCGTGCTTATATTATGCAAATTAGACTAACTTTGATTTATTTAGTGTTACTTTCAGCACTGTAAGTGCAAATCCCTATATGGCTCGGGCTAAAGTCTGTATTTATGAACCGATCTTCACGAAATGTCTTGGGTACCTTTGTTATCACCTTGGGACGAGAACGAGTGTTTCTGGGTGCGGTCCAAAATTCAAGATGGCTGCCAGTGGCCATTTTGTACCGAAATTAGGTCTAATCAGTTTTTTGTACACAACTTCTATACGCCTCAGGCTAGAGGCCGTATTTATGAACCGATCTTTACGAAACTTCTTGGGTACCTTTGTTGTCACCGTGGGATGAGAACGAGTGTTTTTGGGTGTGGTCCGAAATTCAAGATGGCCACCAGCAGCCATTTTGTACCAAAATTAGTGCAATCAGTCTTTTGTACAGAACTTCTGTATGAAAGTTCTGATTTGAATAAATTTTTGTATGTATGTTTAGTAACATGGAATACATCACTTATAGTACAGGTTTTTTTCTCGTGCAGAAATTATGCAAATTAGATGAACTTTGATTTATTCAGTGCTACTTATACACTGTAAGTAAACATGTCAATACGGCTCAGGCTAGAGGCTGTATTTATGAACCGATCTTCCCCAAACTTCTTGGGTACCTTTGTTATCACCTTGGGATGAGAACGAGTGTTTCTGGGTGCGATCCAAAATTCAAGATGGCTGCCAGTGGCCATTTTGTAACAAAATTAGGTCCAATCAGTTTTTTGTCACAACTTCTATACAGCTCATATTTGTGAACTGATCTTCACGAAACTTCTTGGGTACCTTTGTTTTCACCTTGGGACAGGAATGAGTGTGTTTTGGGGTGCCTTTGTTATCACTGTGCTATGAGAACAAATATTTTGGGGTTCAGTCAGACCCACTCTGGGACTCAAAGATTTCTTTTCTAGTTTAGCATCTGACTGTCACCCACCTTTACAATACTTTACCTATACATTTGTTACAGGCAACGGTCAGTATTTATGTACAGACCGTTACAATACTTTATAAGTACCTTTGTTATCAGGTCATTACCTAGATGTTTGTCATTGCTGTGTCACATACTATACATGTACATGTCTTTGTCTTGACAAGTTGAGCTACAGTGTCATTGACACTTTCATTTGTCACAGGTTTTCAACTGGATGAGTGCAAGATATCCAGGTTGATCCTGAAAAAAAACAACATTATGCCAAAAAACCCCACATTTTTCTCGCCATTTCATCATCAAATAATGTTAAATTAATCCCCAAAAAATTTTCGTGGTGGGGGGGGGGGGGGAAGATATTCAGGGTGGGAAGATGACGTGTGACACCGGTACTGGCGGTTGTCAAAACTTTAATTCAGAGAACTATGTGGTGGGCTTATTTTGGGTTGATACCCCCAAAAATACGTTTTCTAAAAAGTTGGGGGGTGTGCTTACCCACGAGAGTGAGCTTACTGACGGGACGGTGTGGTAAATTAAATTCTGATTACTCAATTTACTGTAAATCAGCCAGCTTCTGCAGTAAGTTTGAATAATAAAGAAACCACCTGACATCGGCATTCGGTATCGTCCGATTGTTGTCTAAAATAATCTGCATTCATCTTATGGGGCATTTTACGAATCGGCTCATCTCTAATTATGCACACAATAATAGTCCTTGAAAAGTGCTTAAATAGTGCTTGAATTTGATTCTTGGGTATCCGTACAAACCCTAGACCTCTGATTCACTCTTAGAGCACTGAATTTTGCAAATTTTTCTCTAGGAATCTCACAAGCCCCCAAAGCATCAGCGTTCCAAATATCATGCTTGTCCCTCTCTCCCAAACGACAAAAACAAAAAACATGCACATACAGTACAAGTCAAAATAAATTGTATAACTGCAATAAACTTTCCTGAAAATGATATCGGCTTCTGGTCTTATCAGTGTAGGAAGAGAAAGATACATAGTTTATAGTGGTTATCATACAACTTATTTTGACCTGTACTGTATTATATATCGTCATCTACACAGTAGAGTTCCTTTCAAAATGGTATAGGAAATATGGTTTACCAAATAATGAGCTGAAGACGGCATGAAGACATGTTATTCATAGACACTCCCAAACCTGCTTGTGCATGGGGAGGGGGCATTGACTTTTATCACCCTCTAAGTTATAAATAAATAGCTTGTTAGAGATGGGCGGTTCGGTTTTGGTTTTGTTATCGAAACCGAGACCAAAACAATTAAAGAAAACCGTTGTCGCGGTTTTCAACTTCAGTGTTGAAAAACTCTAATCAGGTCTTCAATTCTCAGAATAAAGAGATAAACAACCTAAAATTAACCTATTTTCAAACTTCAGAGTCGCGATACCCCATTTTCAGAACAGCTGCAGTAATTGGTATTGCGTTCGAGCATGGCATTTACCACGAAAATAGGTGACAAAATTACTTCTCACGCATCGTGTTTTAAACATTCATCTGTTTATCAAATGCGATTTCCTTTGCTGAACTGAAATTTGTCACTTGTTCCACATTTATAATGACAAATATATTTATTAGCTCAACTTTGACGTAAGTCAAATTTGAGCTTATGCCATGGCCAGTCATCCATCTGGCTGTCTGTCCGTCAATAATTCAATACGGCTCGGGCTAGAGGCTGTATTTATGAACCGATCTTTACAAAACTTCTTGGGTACCTTTGTTATGACCGTGGGATGAGAACGAGTGTTTTTTGGTCCGATCCGAAATTCAAGTTGGCTGTTAGCAACGATTTTGTACAAAATTTGGTGCAATCAGATTTTTGCGCAGAACTTCCATATGAAAGCTCTGATTTGAGTAATTTTTAGCTCACCGAAGGGAGCTTCTTAACTTATCACTTGCCATCCGTCGCCATCGTCCGTCGTGAACTTTACAATATCGACTACTCCTCACAAACTACTGGATCAAATTGAACCAAATTTGGTGTGCATGTTCCCCATCATATGTCAATTCAAACTTGTACAAATAAACTTGTCGCACCGACAGGGGGCACCACAAGGGGCATAACTCTGATAGCACCCATGAATTTCTTTCCAAAATTCAAAAAAATCTTCTTCAGATCCACCAGGCAGAATTCTTTCATATTTGGTATACATCATCTCTAGGGGGGTCACATTCAAGTTTGTTCAAATCGGCCCCCTGGATTCATATTTGGGCTCACTGTGGAAGTCAGAATTTGAACTTGGTGCATTTCAGGCAAATTTCTTAAAAAATCTTCTTCTCCAGATCCAGAAGGCAGAATCTTTTGATATTTGGTATGCAACATTGTGGGGTGGATCTGATTCAAGTTTGTACAAATCGGCCCCCTGGGTTCATATTTGGGCTCAGTATAGTATTTTTTGATATTGGGTATCCTCATGCTTAGGGGGTGAGATTCATGTTTGTTCAAGCCAAGTCCCTGGGTTCATATTTGGGCTCACTGTGGGGGCCCGAATTATAACTTAGTTCAAACTGAGGAATTTTCTTTAAAAATCTTCTTCTTCAGATCCAGCAGTCGGAATGTTTTAATATTTGGTATGCAGCATCCTTAGGGGGTGAGATTCAAGTTTGTTCAAGCCATGTCCCTAGGTCCATATTTGGGTTCACTGTGGGAGCTCGAATTGTAACTGAGTTCAAAATGAGGAATTTTCTTTAAAAAATCTTTTTCTTCAGATCCAGCAGTCGGAATGTTTTGATATTTGGTGTACAGCATCCTTTTTGGAGGGGGGGGGGGGGGATTCAATTTTGTTCAAGCCAAATCCCTGGGTTCATATTTGGGCTCCTTGTGGAAGCCCGAATTATAACTTAGTTCAATATGAGGAATTTTACTTTAAAAATATTCTTCTTCCCATTCAGCAGTCGGAATGTTTTGATATTTGGCATGCAATATCCTTAGGGGGTGAGATTCAAGTTTGTTCAAGCCAAGTCCCTGGGTTCATATTTGGGCTCACTGTAGAAGCCCGAATGATAACTCAGTTCAAAATGAGGAATGTTCTTTAAAAATCTTCTTCAGATCCAGCAGTCAGAATTCTTTTGATGTTTGGTATGCAGCATCCTTAGGGGGGTAAGACTCAAGTTTGTTCAAGCCATGTCCCTAGGTCAGTATTTGGACTCACTGTGGATGCTCGAATTGTAACTTAGTTCAAAATGAGGAATTTACTTAAAAAATCTTCTTCAGATCCAGCAGTCAGTCCCTGTGGGAGCCTGAATTATAACTTAGTTCAATATGAGGAATATTCTTTAAAAATCTTTTTTCAGCTCACCGAAGGGAGCTTAACTTATCACCGGCCGGCCGTCGTACGTCATCCGGTGTTGTGAACATTTTTCAAATGAACATTTTTCAAACGACTTCTCCTCTGAAACCACAGGTCCGATTTTCACGAAACTTCATGTGGATATTCATTACTATATGGCAATTCATGTTTGTTCAAATGAAATGGCCACGTCCCATGGGGGCTCTGTATGGGGCATAACTCTGATAGCACCGTATGAATTATAGAAAAATTATTAAAAAATCTTCTTCTCCAGATCCAGCAGGCAGAATCTTTTGATATTTGGTATGCAACATTGTGGGGTGGATCTGATTCAAGTTTGTTCAAATCGGCCCCCCTGGATTCACATTTGGGCTCAGTATAGAAGCCCGAATTCGAACTTGGTGCATTTCAGGCAAATTTGTTAAAAAATCTCCTTCTCTGGATCCAGCAGGCAGAATCTCTTGATATTTGGTATGCAACATTGTGAGGTGGATCTGATTCAAGTTTGTTCAAATCGGCCTCCGGGATTCTTATTTGGGCTCAATATAGAAGCCCGAATTTGAACTTGGTGCATTTCAGCCAAATTTCTTAAAAAATCTTCTCCAGATCCAGCAGGCAGAATCTTTTGATATTTGGTATGCAACATTGTGGGGTGGATCTGATTCAAGTTTGTTCAAATCGGCCCCCTGGATTCATACTTGGGCTCACTATAAAAGCTCGAATTTGAACTTAGTGCATTTCAGGCAAATTTCTTAAAAAATCATCTTCTCCAGATCCAGCAGGCAGAATCTTTTGATATTGGGTATGCAGCATGCTTGGGGGGTGGGGGGGGGGGGGGGTGGGGGTGAGATTCAAGTTTTTTCAAGCCAAGTCCCTGGGTTCATATTTGGGCTCACTGTGGTAGCCTGAATTATAACTTACTTCAAAATAAGGAATTTTCTTTAAAAATCTTCTTCAGATCCAGCAGTCAGAATGTTTTGATATTTGGTATGCAGCATCTTTAGGGGGGTGACTGTGAGATTCAAGTTTGTTCAAACCATGTCCCTGGGTCCATATTTGAGCTCACTGTGGGAGCCTGAATGATAACTTAGTTCAAAATGAGGAATTTTCTTTAAAAATGTTCTTCAGATCGAGCAGTCGGAATATTTCGATATTAGGTATGCAGCATCCTTGTGGGGGGGGGGGGGGGGGGGGGGGGGAGTTGAGATTCAAGTTTGTTCAAGCCATATCCCTAGGTCCATATTTGGGCTCACTGTGGGAGCTTGAATTGTAACTTAGTTCGAAATGAGGACATTTTCTTTAAAAATCTTCTTCAGATCCAGCAGTCAGAATGTTTTGATATGTGGTGTGTAGCATCCTTAGGGGGTGAGATTCAAGTTTGTTAAAGCCAAGTCCCTGGTTCCATATTTGGGCTCCCTGTGGGAGCCCGAATGATAACTCAGTTCAAAATGAGGAATTTTCTTTAAAAATCTTCTTCAGATTCAGCAGTCAGAATGTTTTGATATTTGGCATGCAGCATCCTTTGGGGGTGAGATTCAAGTTTGTTCAAGCCAAGTCCCTGGGTTCATATTTGGGCTCACTGTGGGAGCCCGAATGATAACTTAGTTCAAACTGAGCAATTTTCTTTAAAAATCTTCTTCAGATCCAGCAGATGAAATTGAATGCTTTTGATATTTGGTATGCAGCATCCTTAGGGGGGTAAGATTCAAGTTTGTTGAAGCTATGTCCCTAGTTCCATAAAATTTGTCTCTCATGACTTCATTCCTTTGTAGTGTTGATGAACCATGTCTAACTGAATGTGACCCCAAATACTTCTTTGAACCACTTTGTTTGAATCACTTTGCCCGGTGAGCGATTAAGGCCCCTTGGGGCCTCTTGTTTTTAGATCCACCAGTCAGAATCTTAGGATATTTGGTGTAAGCTTTTCTCAGGAGGGGCAGATACAACTTGTTGAAATCAATTCCCTGGGTTGATATTTAGTCTACCTTGTCAGGAGAGCACCCTCAGGCCCCCTGGGGCCTCTTGTTTGTATGAATGTTTAGTACCATGGATACATCACATATAATACAGGTTTTTTTCTTGTGCGTAAATTATGCAAATTAGACTAACTTTGATGTATTTAGTGTTACTTTCAGCACTGTAAGTGCAAATGCCAGTACGGCTCGGGTTAGAGGCCGTATTTATGAACCAATCTTTATGAAACTTCTTGCTCACCTTTGGTATCACCGTGGGATGAGAACGAGTGTTTTGGGGTCCAGTCCGAAATTTAAGATGGCCGATGGCAGTCATTTTGTACAAAATTAGGTCAATCAGATTTTTGCGCAGAACTTTCATATGAAAGCGCTGATTTGAATAATTTTGTGTGTGAATGTTTAGTACCATGGGATACATCACATATAATACGGGTTTTTTTCTCGTGCAGAAATTATGGAAATTAGATGAACTTTGATTTTTAGCTCAACTTTGACGAAGTCAAATTTGAGCTATTGTCATGGCCCGTCGTCCGTCTGTCTGTCTGTCTGTCTGTCCGTCTGTCCATCTGTCCGTACGTCAACAATTGGCTGTGGCTCGGGCTAGAGGTCGTATTTATGAACCGATCTTTACGAAACTTCTTGTGTACCTTTGTTATGACCCTGGGACGGGAACGAGTGTTTTTAGGTGTGGTCCGAAATTCAAGATGGCTGCCAGCGGCCATTTTTTACCGATGATGCAAAAATCAGTTTTTTGTACAGAACTTCCGTATGAAAGTTCTGATTTGAATAAAGTTTTGTATAAATGTTTAGTACCATGGGATACATCACATATAATACGGGTTTTTTTCTCGTGCGTAAATTATGCAAATTAGACTGACTTTGATTTATTTAGTGTTACTTTCAGAGCTGTAAGTGCCAAGCTGCTATGGCTCGGGCTAGAGGCCGTATTTATGAACCAATCTTTACGAAACTTCTTGGGTACCTTTGTTATGACCCTGGGACGGGAACAAGTGTTTTTGGGTGTGGTCCGAAATTCAAGATGGCTGCCAGTGGCCATTTTGTACCGATGATTCAAAAATCAGTTTTTTGTACAGAACTTCTGTATGAAAGTTCTGATTTGAATAGAGTTTTGTATAAATGTATACTACAATGGGATACATCACATATAATACGGGTTTTTTTCTCGTGCGTAAATTATGCAAATTAGACTAACTTTGATTTATTTAGTGTTACTTTCAGAGATGTAAGTGCCAAGCTGTATGAACCAATCTTTCCGAAACTTCTTGGGTACCTTTGTTATGACCGTGGGACAAGAACGAGTGTTTTTGGGTGCAGTCCCAAATTCCAGATGGCTGCCAGCAGCCATTTTGTACCGACGATGCCGAAATCTGTTTTTTGTACAGAACTTCCATATGAAAGCTCTGATTTGAATAATTTTTTGTACGAATGTTTAGTACCATGGGATACATTACATATATTACAGGTTTTTTTCTTGTGCGTAAATTATGCAAATTAGGCTAACTTTGATTTATTTAGCGTTACTTTCAGCACTGTGAGTGCAAATCCCAATACGGCTCGGGCTAGAGGCCGTATTTATGAACCGATCTTCACGAAACGAGAAGGAGTGTTTTTGTGTCCAGTCTGAAATTCAAGATGGCCGCTAGCAGCCATTTTGTTCAAAATTAAGTGCAATCAGATTATTGCGCAGAACTTCCAAATGAAAGATCTGATTTGAATAAATTTTTGTATGAATGTTTAGTACCATGGGATACATTACATATAATACAGAGTTTTTCTCGTGAATAAATTATGCAAATTAGGGGTCCGGGTGGGACTTAGAAAATTTTGGACCAAAATCCGGAAATTAATTTTTTGTGTTTTGATGCATTTTGGTCAATTTTAAGAAGAAGAAGAAAAAATTTTAGTCTGAAAATATTTTGTTTGGGACTGAAAATTTCCACACAAAAATAATAATCTACAATGATTGGTCTTAATCTGTAGTCCATTACAGTCACCTTGTAATTCTTTTATTATTGTTGACTGGGCCAAAACAAATACTAATTCCTGTCATATTCATTATTCAGTTGTCTTGGTCACAGCAAGTACTAATTCCTGTCATATCCAAGTTGAGCTACAGAGTCATTGACTCTTTCATTTCAGTGCTACTTACACACAGTAAGTACACATGTCAATACGGCTCGGGCTAGAGTCTGTATTTATGAACCGATCTTCACGAAACGTCTTGGGTACCTTTGTTATCACCTTGGGACGAGAACGAGTGTTTCTGGGTGCGGTCCAAAATTCAAGACAGCTGCCAGTGGCCATTTTGTACCGAAATTAGGTCTAAGCAGTTTTTTGTACACAACTTCTATACGCCTCAGGCTAGAGGCCGTATTTATGAACCAATCTTTACGAAACTTCTTGGGTACCTTTGTTATGACCGTGGGATGAGAACGAGTGTTTTTGGGTGTGGTCCGAAATTCAAGATGGCCACCAGCAGCCATTTTGTACCAAAATTAGTGCAATCAGTTTTTTGTACTGAACTTCTGTATGAAAGTTCTGATTTGAATAAATTTTTGTATGAATGTTTAGTAACATGGAATACATCACATATAGTACGGGTTTTTTTCTCGTGCAGAAATTATGCAAATTAGATGAACTTTGATTTATTCAGTGCTACTTGTACACAGTAAGTGCACATGTCAATACATCTCGGGTTTGAGGCTGTATTTATAAACCAATCTTTACGAAACTTGTTGGGTACCTTTGTTATCACCTTGGGACGAGAACGAGTGTTTCTGGGTGCGGTCCAAAATTCAAGATGGCTGCCAGTGGCCATTTTGTACCGAAATTAGTAGTGCTGCCACGGTTAAGACTTTTTTCTGACCGGTTAACCATTGTGTTTGACCGCGGCGTGGTTAACCGCATTTAAGGTACCTATATTTGTAGCGTGTTCTTGCTTCAACTGTAACTACTATATCTAATAAAGAAGTATTCTATTTAGTCGTTGTTGTTCAATCGGCGCATGTCTTTACATCAATGCGTGTACCGGAAATCAACAGGTTTGTGGGGCCAATATGGATGAAGGCATACAAAATACAAAATCATCAAAATAACAACGAAAAAATAAATAATAACACATTAAATGTTTGCCAGCAATACCTGGAGAGACGTATTTACTATTTATTCCATGAACTCCAATTCACTGATGTGTAATGTCCGATTATAAATTACGCACACGTGCCCAGGTAAAGTTAGTTTCAATAGCACCAACAATGCTTAAGTGGGACAACAATTTGAAAATAATTTGCGCTGTAACCTGCGCATTTATTGTATTTTTATTGGTTTTTCCCGGAACGTTCTCGCATTCCAGAAAAACCAACTTAATCACAACAACAGCGCAGGTTACGGTGCAAATGGTGCTCTGATTCTGAAACTATGAAGTTTCAGTCACAAACGAGCGTTGGATTTTCTGGACAGGGAAGAAGTCATTGGGGTGATAAACAAACAACGAAAAACAAATAAATGCGAGTATTTTTTAAATCTTTAATAATAATTTTTCTTTATTCTTTTATCTTATTCACCACGTGGTAACTCGTGAAAACTTACCTATTTCCGTTGCATCCCAAACTGCCCCAAATTGGCAAAACGTAACTTGCAACTAATTCTTTTTGACTGCATATATTTAAAAATGGGGGTGTGACTTATACATGGGCTTTAGGCAAATAGACTTATACACGGGGGCGACTTATACACGGACATATACGGTGAGTATAGTGAATGTAAGGTTAACCGGTTATAACATTTTCTTCACCGGGCAAAGTTTTAACCACAGGTTAACCGGTTATCCGGATAACCGCGGCAGCACTAGAAATTAGGTCCAATCAGTTTTTTGTCACAACTTCTATATGGCTCGTATTTATGAACTGATCTTCACGAAACTTCTTGGGTACCTTTGTTATGGTGTGGAAATATTATTGATATTAGTAACAGAAAGAAATCTGAGAATCGGCAAGAATAACTATGAATTTAACTATTCTGAAATTTAATTAAAAAAAATTAATATATATAAAAAAAACCATACAAATATTATTCTGTTTCACAGAAAGTATAAATTCTCTTTTCCAAGACGAATAGATTCTCTTCAAAATTCTCTTTTAGAATCAATCTTCCAAATTCACAAAGAAGCACTGCTTCTATAATAAATGCACTGTTCTGAAACTAATAATCTCCAATGGAAACAATTGAAGCGAGTCTTTCTGAAATGGCTTTCTAAAAAATAAGTATTTGAATTCTGTTGACAAACCTTTATATAGTTAACAGATAGAATGTTCCAGAAGATGAAAATTCTACAAGGTTCTAACAGTTTCTAGGTGATTCTGTCATAGTTCAAGTAAACAAGGTCCTTGACCCACTTAAACAATCAACAGCTATATGTACAATATATTTGTGTAATAAAGATGTAAACAAAGGTCACTCAGTGCAAATGAGTGAGACCAGTCAGAAAATGCAAAAAAAAAATATCAATCTCAATATAATTATTCACTAAGTATATGTCAATCTCGATATAATATGGGGCTATATAACAGTTATCACCTTGGGACAGGAACGAGTGTGTTTTGGGTTGCCTTTCTTATCACTGCTATGAGAACAAATATTTTGGGGTTCAGTCAGACCCACTCTGGGACTCATTGAAAGATTTCTTTTCTAGTTTAGCATCTGACTGTCACCCACCTTTACAATACTTTACCTATACATTTATTACAGGCTACGGTCAGTATTTATGTACAGACCATTACAATGCTTTATATGTACCTTTGTTATCAGTTCATTACCTAGATGTTTGTCTTTGTTGTGTCACATACTGTACATGTACATGTCTTAACAAGTTGAGCTACAGTGTCATTGACACTTTCATTTCTACATGTAATTTTGAAACCATGAACTCCAAAACCAGCGTCAAAATCACTGTTGAAGTTGGATGAAAATTTCAGGTTACAATGACCTGTATGAGGCTTTTGAGCGACTTTTACTCGATAAAATTTTTATGGTCGGCATAATATTTTAGGGTGTGTCGGGTTACCCTAAACACAGGTATTTGGGGAGGGAGGCTAATTTTGCAACAGACTCGAGGCAAAAATCATTGTTCTCAAACTTGAAACTCTTGAGATAATTTATGCAAATACATTGTGCTCAGGAAATCAGAGTACCGGTACAGGATATTACACAGGTGAGTTGAACTAGAAAGGGAGTCCCATTGACACAGACTGGCACCAAATACATCTTCTTACAAGCAAATGCAATATATTATGTTTGTACAATGAAAACCAAAACCGAAAACCCGACTCTTTGAATGAAACCGAAACCGACAAGAAGTTTGAAAAATGCCTATCTCTATAGCTTGTATGTTATGTTAAATGTTGACGCCTGTTTCCCCAGGTTTCCAAGTCTTCTCAAATGGCTAGAAACTTTACACGCTTGACACAATTGTTGTTCACTATGGCAGATACAGCTGTATGTCAAGGTTCGCCAACAAATCGGCCAATTCGGGAATCTGTTCGAAATTTGGATAATTGCAGGGTCCTAGAAAAATTAAGACTGACAAAAATTAATCTTGCACTCAACCATTTAGTTTTCTCTATTACTTACAGGGTCTAGTCTTATTGACCAAAAGAAAAAGAAGAAAAGTCGATGGGGAGGGAATGAAGTGATGGATAAAACAATTATACCAGGAATGCCAACTGTGATACCAGCAAATTTATCTGCAGATCAACAGCAGCAGTATATATGTAAGTTATTGATTCAATATTTTTAAAGATTTGTTTTGTATTCCAACATCGAATGACATCCATTTTATACCGGAGATTAAAAAAATAAGGTGCTGTATTTTTTATGTTGATTTTCAGTTCGGTACTGATCAAAATCTGCTAACTTTACTGCTGGGAAATTTCTCCTGTTTTTATTTGTTGTCCTTTTTGAGAAATAATTGTAGTGCTCTGAGTGTGATTTGCTGCTTCACAGGCTGGTCTAAATCATACCAGAAAATAAGTGGTCAGACAAGAACAATGTCTGGTACAAAAAGGCCAATGTCTGAGGTTTAAAATCATCAGTCAAAATGTCAAATGCCAAAATTATCAATGAAGTTCAGTGATCAGAACATCATGTATGCTGGAAATCATGTATATAACTAGTAAGCATAAAATTGATGGTTATTGTGATTTCTGGTCCTGGCAAGGTGAGAAGTGTGAAGAAAGTGACTACAGCTCATCAGTATTAACTGCATGTGAAGGAATACAATTTGATAAAGCCATATATGTATCTAAATTATGTTTGAAGGGTTATTCAGTTCCAATTCAGAATGAAACCAATCATACTTTGTTTGGCAGGGCTCATTGAGCCCTGCCAAGTAAGGTATGGTTGGATGAATTCTGAGCAGTTTTAAGATGACGGTACATGTACACCCAAAACACATTTTTTCAAATATTCAACCTCCTTTTTGTAATATGTCAGACAAATGACAGACATGATTCTTAATAGACAGACATGATTCATTTGGTGTCTTGACATTTTGTCTGGAGGCACAATGAAAATTATTTTCAGACTTGGTCTAAATAGAAATTAATCCTCTGCACACTGATTTCAAAATACTCAAGTTTCAAGTAGCAATTTTTTTTTTAACTAACTGGGAATTCTTTCAATTCAATCTTGTTTGGCAGAGCTCAACAAGCTATTTCGAACAAGACTGAATTGGTTAAATTCCTAGTGTTCAGTGGACTCTTGTCAAGCAAGATTGAATTGGTTAAATTGCTAGGCCTACTGTGTGTACGGAAGTATAGTAAGCCTTGAACAGAAATTTATAACAATTACCACCAATGCAAGTTCTGCAACTTCAAGTCTCAAAGGGTTAAATAAATCACATTCTCTACCCCAGTCAGTCTTTTGATTCTTGTTATTAAAAACGAAGCAAAAACAGGAAGCATACTTGCCGCAGTAACACTTATTTTGATGAGTACAATTGAGGATTTACCAAATTATGTTCATAAACACAACTTGAATTTCTAGTCTTTACTATAGATTCAGTTGTGTGTTAGTTTACATAATGATTTCAGAAGACAGAATGTCTTCCCATCAGTAACTTACAAATTTATGGGAGAAAAAGGTGTAATTGACAATTTTTTCCTCGAATCATTTGGTAGTGCTCAGTTTGTTTTGAAAAGTCCTCCATTACCTGAAGTTGGAATGTGCCGTCAAATAATCTTGCAGATAGCAGGTCCCTCCATGATGACCATGTGGACTGTAGTGTATCACTGGAGAAATGTTAGGTGATGTAACTGTTAGGCTGTCAGCTCAGTGTGCACAGACTGGTTTTGTACTCAGCTACCCAGTTGGTAGACATCCATCTATATCTTCTCTTGTTAGCCCAGGATTATTTGAAGAGCTCACCTGTAAATTTACAGTTCCTGGATCACTGAGAACACTACTCAGTCATCCAAGAACAGAAATTTTGGTCCTGAAAGTTCCAGTTTACCAGCTGGTAAATATAGAGTACAGCTGTTGTGGAATGGTCAATGGGCACGCTTGGGCAATTTTGTCCGTGGATCAATAATCAGTAGTTTTCTCCAAATATTCAATGAAAGAAGCTTCAGTTTGTACCTGGCTCTTCATTCTTTGAAAATTTAATGGCGGTTCAGTTGAATTGTCGGGGATTCTCTGTTAACGCTTGCATGGAAATATTGCCGATGCATGGTTTTTGACCTTTCCACTATGATCATACTGTATGTGTTATGTATGGATGACCATCTGTTGGATGACCAAGAATAAATCACCTTGTGTACACAATGTTTTGTTGTTGAATATTCTTGACTAACGGTATTCTAAAATAACCTGGAAAAAAACTTTTATAATCTTGTTACATTGCAGACAAATTAATTTTGAACCTATCCTGTTATTTGTGGCACATACTGCCATATTCTCAATGGCTTATGCTCTGACCTCTGATAAGGTTTTGGGGAGCTGGGGGTGGTGGGTGATGCAGTAATCGAGAGATTCGTCCATCCATACAAACATTTTGTTTTGTAACAATACACACAAGTTGATTTGGTGTGATACCTACCGTTCACATAAAGCACTGGACCAGTGAGTCAAAATTTCAGAAATATGGCAGAATTAGAACTGAATCATGAAAAACAAGCAAAATTTGCTTAAGATTCATTGTTCCCGCATTTGTTTTTCAACAGATAAGATTCTAAAGTGAAAAGGGAAGAAAAGCGCACAGTGAATTTTGACCAAACTGATCGATATTCTGTCTGCTTTTGTGATTACAGTACTGTATTGATCATGCACTCTCAGCAGTCAGCAGCTGACAGTATGGTAGTAATAAAGAAAGCAGAATTTGATATTGCTTTTGAAGTATACAAAGTATGTTAACTCATTGTGCAATTTGTCTTGCAAATGGAAATGGATTGCATGGTTCTTGTGTTCAACCGGTACTTTAGAAAAAGGTCATTTCAGTTGTTGGTGGATAAACCACTTATTATACCTGAGTTTTCATGTTGTTCCATTGAAAAAAAATTTGCCCACTGTTAACTGGTTGAGTGCTAGAAGCCGTTATCAGGGCTTTCAGAAAAATGAGGGTACCAGAGCAAAAAAAACAAACATTTTCCTTGCTCATATTAGGTCTAAACAAATAACATTTTGTTTATTTAACCCTTTACCCAACGTAACAGTCAAAACCGGCCAGCGCTATTCTCAAAAATCGTGGGTTAATTTTCATTTTTTTTCTTTTTTTGTCTCGAAAACAGGTTATGACTTCTCATTGGAACAAGCTCGTCGAGCTTGTTTGTATGAAGGGGTCATAACCTATGTTTTTGAGACAAAAAATGAAAAAAATTAATTGTTCAAGAATTCTTTTTGCAAGTGTTGTCTGCTTTTCATGTTAGGTAAAGGGTTAAATTTGTTTCATTGCAGATTATTGGAGAGTGTCTGGGCACTCTCCCATAATTTGCAATAAAACAAATTTTGAATCAAAAATTCAGACCACCAAAAATAATCTGGCCCTCAACCAGTTAATCCCCTGTGTTTTCACAATTTATTTGCTAATAGTCAGTTGCATAAATAGTGCCTGATTGTAGAGTATCGGGTATGAATGGATGTTGAATTGATGATCTAGAATAGTTTGTTTGATTTATTATATTTGATGAATGTTCATAACTTGTTTTGAGAGAAAAAAGAAAAATTCTAAATAATGATAAATTTCAGAAGAAAAGTCATAACATGATTTTTTTTGCAATATTTTTTTCCCTGAAGATTTTCAGACACCACAGACTCAGTGATTACTAGGTCTCCAGCTATCTTTGGTAAGTTTATTTTGTAAAATGACAAGAAAATGATCCTCATTTGCTTTACTGGAAATCATTGATATATTCTTGAATTATGAGACTGCTTTTGGAAGCCAGTGAATCGTAAATAAAATTGATCAGAACCTTCTTCGTGATTACTTATGCAAAGGCATTGCTTGAACTTTGACAATTTCATTCTTTGCATCAAATTTGTCTAACAAAGTTGCAGATAATGCAGCGTCCAGTTCCAGTGTAATTATACAGTAAAAATATGCAGTAATGACAAATACTTCAGTGCTATGTTTGCAGTATGCTCTGCAAACTATGTTTGGAAGAGAAGTCGTCCTTATTTAATGTTTGAAAGTAGCCCATATTGGCATTGGTAGCATATTCATCAAACTTCACTTTTGTTGGGAAATGTAAGAAGAAAAATAATGTCATGCATAAAATCTTGGCTTTTGGTCTTGGTGTCCATTTCAAAAGTGTGCCGAAGCCATTAATTAGAAGCAACTGCAGATAAATTCATTAGTTGTTAAACAAATTTTGAAGAAAATGAGAGAGTTTGATGTGAAAAACTTTGTGGTCTGTACTGACTTGTTATAAAAGTTAAGATACTCTTATCTTAGAATTTTAGGGTGTGATGTCATTGCGATAACGGTCTTGTCAGATCACTGAAGTTAAGCAATGTCGAGCCCGGTTAGTCCTTGATTGGGTGACCGTCCGAGCGATCGATTCGGACTCTCGCATTGTGTCCTTGGGCAGCACACTTCACCCAGATTGTCCACATGGGGACATGATGACTCCATGTACTAAGGTGCACTGCACGTCGTTGGGAGCTGGCAGTTGCTTGTCGTTGCTCAATGGTTCTCTCTGGGGACTCTGGCTTCCTCCACCCATAAAACTGTCACGGTCATGATTAGCCATTGTGCATAAGTATATGACCTTAAACACCATTAAATGAATAAATATCTTAGAATTTGAGAAATTATTGAATGCTTGCATATCAAATTTGTGAAATTATTGAGTGCTTGCGTATCTCTTGTACAGTATTGAGAACATAAAAGCAACGAAGAATATGGAATGGATTCGGACCATGTCGCTTCTCTATCCCTTTTCCTACACAACAAAAGAAATGCAAGAACCTTGAATCTGGGATGCTATGTTTGGTCGAGCTCTCTTGAAAAACCTTGACCTTTAGTTTGAGGAAGTCGATGCGCAAGGAAGTGGGCGGGCAGGCAGGCATAACCTTTCTCATCAGCATGATAACTTGACAACAAGTATCAATGGATTTGATTTAAATGAGTTCGAAAACTGGTATCGTTTGGCCATACTCGGCAAGGTTATGGCCCTTAGTTATATCCCCTGTAATAAGTTGTGGGAGGTATACTGGAATCATCTTGTCTGTCCATCTGCCCATCCGTCTGTCTCTGTCTATCCATCCGTCCATCTGTAGACATAATTTTGTCCAGAGATTTTCTCAGACATTTTTGGACCATTGTCATCGAAATTTGGTATGAATGTTCACCACCGTGGGAACCTGTGCACCTCCGGTCGGACTATTTTTGCCAGAGTTATGCCCCTTTTTCACATAGCTTAGAATGCTAGAATTTTGTCGGGAGATTTTCTCAGATGTTTATGGGTCAATTCATTTGAAACTTGGTATGGATATTCACTACCATGGGAACCTGTGCACCAGTGATCATAGTTTTGATTGGACTTTTTTGCCAGAGTTATGTCCCTTCTTGTCTTAGAATAATTAATTTTGTCCCGAGATTTTCTCAGATATTTATGGATTGATTCCTTTGAAACTTGGTATGGATGTTCATTACCATGGAAACATGCGCATCAGCGATTATAGTTTTGATCAGAATTTTTTTTCCCAGAGTTATGTCTTCAGTCTTAGAATGCCTGCTGAGGTTTGTCCAGAGATTTTCTCGGACGTTTGTGGGTCGATTCCTTTGAAACTTGGTATGGATGTTCACCACTATGGAACCTGTGTACCTGCAATTATAGTTTTAATTGGACTTTTATTACCAAAGTTATGTCCCTTTTCATCTTGAATAATCATGGCAGTGGGGCTGGCTGGTATGGAAAGGCTCATCTGGAAAAGTCACACGTCTAGTTTTTGCCAGTTTTCAGCTCATTGATACAGTATCATGAACAAATATTACTGGATTTGGTCAATCATTGGTATGTGAGACTTTCTTAACAATTCCTTGAAGGAGATTGAAAACTGCTATGGTTTGGCCACACTGAGCAAGTTTGGGCCCTTAATTAGTTAATCGATTTTTGTGAAAGGGGATGTACAGCTGCCATGCACTGGTCATAATCCACACATTGACAGTGATGTCCACACATGCATTAACAGGTAATAAAATTCATCATTAGCAAGATTTAAATTAATTAAGCATCGGGTTGTACTCACTGCTTCATTAATTAAATTTTTTATGATTATTCCTATAATTAGTGTTTGGAATTTAATATTATTGCGTCCATGGAAATATTTCCCACCTGTGGAAATTGACCAGTCCATGGCGGCCGTAATGTACACATAGCCTATATATCACACAGGATAATCATTGAATAAATCACAAGAAATAACTGCACTTTGAGTTCAATTTTCTCAATAAATTGTAAATTACTTCATATTGGAACTTTAAATTTGCTGACTGATAAAAAATCTTTATTCTTCTGAGGCAACATTATGTATAATCAATGTAGACTGTTTTCGTAATACATGTTAAAATTGCTGTTTATTTTTATTACTACCCTCCATGCATTGTGGAAATTCAGCCGATTTAATATCAAAAGAGGTTAAAGGATCAGGTACATTTCAAAGATTGATTGGCAATAAGTAAAACATAACTGACATGTGTTGTGTTCTTTATTTAATTAAACCGCCACCTTTTAATGGCTGTTAAAACAATATAGTTGTCAATAGTGGCAAGTCATTGGAAAAAAATACCTTCCATCATGGCAATGAAAGGAAAGGCAAATCACTTGCTGATAAATACGAGGTTAAACTAAATATCCCACAAGCCGAGATAGCCAAAAGAGGTTGTTCGCAACCACAAATCTGCAGGATAGCGGGCAACAAAGAAGAACTAAGGGACAAGGACAAAATGAACACTAACTCTTAGTGGAAGGGGCAGCACACTGGAAATGCATCAAATGTTGAGTCTGTTTTTTCCAAAAGATTGGAAATTTAATAGGGGGTGGGGAGGGCATTTCCTAGTAGGTCTTCAATTGGAACCTTTCAGGAAATGCCAGTGACTAAAACCATTTATCAGAACGAAAAAAGGATTCTAGTCACTGCCATTATCATTCCTTGAAAACTAAGCAAGAACTGATGCTTTGAATGAGTAATGGATAAAGTCGGCCCGCCCCAACTGTTCTGGAACGCTATAGGCTAGGGACATATATTCAGGGTATTTTTTGTTTGGGTTTGCATCGCTATTTGTGAAGCAAGATCTCCCAGGTGTGATCTAATCACCAAAATTTTGCGCTTGCATTGTACGATTCAATATTTTATGCGCTCATCCAACATTCCGATTCAAAAATGGTAAAACTACAGATGAACAGTCTTATAATATACCAAATTATTATGAACGTCTGTTGGTTATGCGAAATTGTAAATTTTTAACCACCATTTTACGAGTGTTTTCAAATCAGTTGACAAAACTCCACTTATGTGTTCTACGATGGCTGTGCCTTTTAATTAGCCCCCTTGAAGTGCAGCAGTTTTTCCTCGTAATCATCTTCCATGACTTGTTTGTTTGGGTGGATCGATTTGAAAATTGCAAAGTGGAAGTCGAACCATGAACTGCAAGAGCATGTCTCAATCACTGATGTATTTGTTTCATTGCCAACCTACGGGACCAGGATACTCCAGCTTTTTTTTTATGTGTTTGGTAAGGTTAGTTGTGATTATCAGCAGATAACTACTTACCTATTTTTGTTGTAATTACCAGCGCGTGTGTGACTAAAATTGTCTTTATTCTAAAACTGAAAAGTAGAAGGATGCACTAAGACTCAGAGGGGCCACTTGGTAACTCACATTTGTAACTTTAGTGATGGGTTTATGGTAAAGTTTGAGCTCAAACACAGTTGACCAGTCATTGCAGTACATGATAGAATATGGGAAATTGGGGGGGGGGGGGGGGGGGGGGGGGTAGTTGAAGTTGACCCCCTTCCACCAGAATGTATCTGTTCGCCCCAGCTATGAATAGCTGGCTCCACCATTGTCCCTGTGATCTAACTGTAGCCTCAATACCAGGATGAATATCAAGATACGTATCTAGAAACATATCGTATCGTTACTTGTGTACCTAGATATGTATCGTACTGTGAATTGGGTGTATCGTCCCAACCCCAGAGCACTAAACATTCCGCTTTGGTGCTTGTAGTACATAAAAAACTAACACCAAAGCACACAAATGATATAAAATTTTATTATTTTATTGATACAGTAAATGTAATACATGCATTCAGCATAGGATTGACACTTAGTCTTGTGATCACAGATTAGTTCCCTGTGGGAGCACGGGAACTGAATCACTGCTTGTTTACTTTTGGTAAACAAGCTATGTTTTACTGGTAAAGTAGAATGTGTTAACTCCCTCCACACTGATGTCGAAATACTGAAATTTTGAGATACAATTTTTCCCATAATGCAACTGGGTATTTAACCAATTCAGTGAGCTCTGTCAAACAAGACTGAATTGGTTAAGATACCAGTTGAATTACGGTAAACAAGTACTGCTTCTAATTCTGATATTTTTATTGCAGTGTGGAGGGGGTTAACCAATGCCTGGTGTTGAAGTCCTCTAAAATAGGCAACATGAGTTTTAACTATTGGCTTGACTTGACGTCAAATCCATGTTGCAGTCATGATTGGCCATTGTGCAGAAATATGTGACCTCAATAAATAAATATCACTGATTGATATTCATATTTCGTACTGAACCTGGTGAGATTAACTGTCTGTTTAATCCTCATATTTATTTTATTCTTTAAAAATGTTATTTGAATGAAAGTGGATTATGAAAAGTGTGCAGGTTACCTAATTTATCTCAACATTGTGAAATCGCCACTGAATCTCTGGTAGCTCACCATTTTTGGTACAGAAATTCTGGTGCTGCTTTTGCAGTGGTAAAAGTGAAAAGGGATATATTTATGGTGTAAATTAGGGGTGCAAATTAAATATGAAAATGACTTATACACACCACCCGGATAGTATGCTGTTTAAAAATAATGGCTCAAAGACAGAAGCCTGAAACTGGGTGTGAGAATATTCTGTTTGATTTTACTGGTAGCTGACAGACCGACAACCATTGGTCAACTAGAAATTTCCTTTTAATTTCAACACGGACATAGAATTAAAATTAGAATTATCAGTTTGAATAGTTTTTTATTTTTGTATACAGTCCTTCCCATGAGACGGGCGCTATTGCGCTCGCGCCCGTTCATTCCCATTTCCAGGGTGCAAAAAAACGCGCTCGTGTTTTAACCGGACATATATTATTATCAAGAAAGAAGGAGAAAGGTTTCAAGCGACACGATTACTATTTATGGTAAAATTAGGTAAAACGCATTTTGATTGGGCAGCTATAAACTCATTGGAGTACGAAACGATTCGGCGGAATTGCAAACCATCCAGAAAAAATCTTTGATGGAGCTAATTTATGCGGAGCTAATAAATTAACTCCCATGATGTGCAATATGAAATACTGAATGATGATTGGTCAATGGAGCACGGCACCTTTAGGAAAAAACTCAGTGAAAACTCAGAATTCACACTGTAAACCCCACTGCTAAATATTCATCCTTTGTTAATTAATAAAATATGCCACTGTTTCACGCAAAGCAGAATGATTTCCCGGCAACTTGATTGGGAATTTCTGGAAGCAAATTGGGGGAAAAAGGTGACTATTTCCAATGGAAATGAGGCAGATATTCAGTCCCTCTCGTCAGACAAAAAAAAAAAAAAAAAAACTCCGGGCACTCTCTTAGGTTTGATTATCATCGCATTGGGTGGGGTCATGTGATCTCCATCATCCATGCCCGTCTGTTTTGTTTATGAAAGTCTGTATGTAATTTAGCTTTTATTTTAATTCCCAGCAGCCTTTGTGCCGAGTTTGTGGAACAATCGTGGGGGGGTGTTTTCAGATTCCCAGATCAAGAACTCGTGACAATTGGACTCTCAATTGATTCTTCTTCGCCGTAATTTAAAGTTTATCTTTTCCGACCGGAGGTCGTTTAAAACGTTTACGTTTCCTTTAGTTTACTAGAACGTCTCCGTTACACGTCTAAAAAAAGCTGAACATTGAAGCCTTGGGGGGGCATATGCCCCCTCCATTTTCTACACCGCTGCTTTGGAGTGTAAAACCCCCGAAGGGCCCTCAATACTGAACATCACTCAAGAGCCTTCGTGACCACCCCCCCCCCCCCCCCCCCCAATTTTTTTCAGTGTTTTAGGACTGTTAGTGGTATTAATAATAAGCCTCGTAGTGAACTCTAATGTCCTAGTCACGATCCTTGAAGTACCATGCAGCACGGAATTCGATGCCATGTGTTACTTGCAGAATCACAGACGTAACCTTAGGGCCTTTACCCGCCTACACCAGTGTCAATTCAGTTTATTAGTTGCGGTTTCCATGAATGTATTCATGAACCTATAGATGCATGATCAGGCATCTACTCCTGTGGATACGACATTTTTTCTTTGCGTAAATTTTGCAAATCCTGTATCACTAGAATGCAGCATGTGCAGAATTCACAGGAAGGAAGTACCAATATCTTTAAAGATTTCCAACATCATTACATGCTGTCAAAAAAATCAAACTATTTTCATTGAAGAAAACAATAGGATTTTCAACTCCCAAAGCCACCAGACTACACCATTGATACCTCAGTTTTAATTTTTTCTTGGACGGGCGAGGGGAGGTCTAGCACCCTCGACCCCGCTCATTCACTTCGCACCTTTAGCACTCATCTGCTGCTCAGCCATATCATTCAATAATCAGAAATGTGGTGCCCCCCCCCCCACCCCCCCCAACATTCAAATGCATCCTTCGTCTTTAAAGATTTCCAACATGCTGTTAATAAGATCGATTTTTTCCATTAAAAAAAAAACAATAGGAATTTTCAGCCCAAAAACCAACAGAATGCACCATTGTCAACTTTTGATACCCTCTGTTTTGTGGGGTTGGGGGGCATTCCTGACCCCGCTTATTCACTTCACACCTTTAGCGCTTGTGCCACATGCCTTTGACATCTGCTACCCAGCCATAGGCTATTGTTCAACAATCAGAAATGTGTGCACCCCCCCCCCCCCCCCCCCCCCCCCCCCACCCCAGCCCCAGCATCCAAATGAGGCCTACGCGATTGTTCGGAAGTAGTTGTCATTTCCTCGCGGTCACCCTACAAATTATCAATTTCCTGCCTGATGTTAATATCACAACCCAGTAGGTCAACTCGAGAACAGCCACTATAAGGGGACCAGCTTATGCGTACTGGTGCGATTTGGCATGAAAAATGTTGATGATAGGGGAGAAGGATCACTCAAGTCAGACTTCAGTTATATCTTCGCTATCATCAACATTTGTAATACCAACATGTACCATTTCAGTGGGGAATATTCAGTCCCTGGAATTCAGCAATAACGTCGAAAATGCAACCACCTTAAAGCTTGGCGGAAGCATTTTCTTTCCATCGAAAGAAAGTGGAGGCTTATTTAATATTTTTTATAATATTTTTCCAAATAATTCCAAATAACCTAAGTCCTCCAAACAGGGTGGGTTTTAGGATGTCAATCTACTATTAATTTGGGTGGGAAAAAAAAGATTTTTTCTACCTGCATGTTAAAATTTTCACTGGAAAATTGTAACATGCTGTTAAAAAATGTCTTTTTGCCCATCCAAAATTGAAAGTAGATTGAACCTCTAAAACTCACCAGAAGGCTCCATTTGATGGTAGATTTAAAAAATTTTCCGGGGGAGAACCCCGGACCCCTGTAAAAGGGAGAGTGCCTTTGGCACTGGCACGCCGATGCCATCGGCATCCTGCCGCATTTTCCCATCAGAAAACGATTTTACAGGACTTACTAGTTAGAGGCTAGATTCACGAGTGGCATAATGCCCCTGTCTCCATTCTTACGAGGGCATTTTATTGCACCCATGGGATTTTCTTCCTGGGAAGGACTGTGTATATTTAAGATAAAAGCCCAAAAGAGAATATCACCGCATTTGTTGTGGGTTAATGAAATTAATATATGTGGTTTCTAGAATTCGACATACTTGTTTGTTGAACAATGTTATAACAGCACCAAAAATAATAAGTTGAGAGATAATTGCCCTGTGGATTTTCCAAAAGGGGAAACTGTCTGTCTTCGTGTCCTGTGGATTTCTGCTCGCTCACAGCTTGGGATTTCTTCACAGAAGTTCCATGTTTCAAAAGGATTTAGATTCTTGAATTTTATTAGCTCACATGGCTGAAAGTCAAGGGAGCTATTGCCATCACTTGACATCTCGTCTTATCCATCGTCTTTTAACTTTTGCATGTCTTTTATCTTCTGAACCACTGATCCATCTCAACCAAACTTGTCATGAATTACATTTGGGGGCTTATCTGCCATATTTGATCAATAGAAGCATTTTAGTCTAATGGGCTGTGGACAGTGCCTGAAAAAGCCAAATTCTTCAATAATCTTCTCGTAAACCACCAGTCAGAATGCTTTGAAATTTTGTGTGAAGCTTTCATATATGCTACCACTAGTCACAATGCTTTGAAATTTTGTGTGCAGCTTTCATATATGCTTAAGGTTCAAGTTTGTTCAAAGAAACTTTGTTGGACAATATTTTGGCTTGATGCTGCAGGGGCAATATTTTGGGCATACCCAAAATTTCTATTTTCTGAACTGTTCTTCCTTTATGGATCAAATTTTGTATGCAGTAATGTTTAGGGGGACAAGTCCTACATTTATACACGAAAAACATTTGCTGCATATCCATGGGAACCCTAGAAGCTAAATATAGAAACAAAAATTAAATGCACATATTTTTCCAAATTGCACCAAACTAAATTTTTCGGAAAAGGGCATCCTTAGGACCAGTAAAATTGTTTTGGCCAAAAGAAATCTCAATTGGCTATGTCATTGGGTGCCATGTGGTGTGGGTAGAATTGGGGAAAATTTGGAGACGGTGCTTTAAAAATGGAAAAAAATCTTTCTCCAGAACTACCAGTCAGATCCCCATGGGAACCCTGGGAAGTGAAGCAGTGCTTGTTTGCTGTTATAAAGTAGCTCAGTTTCACTGGTAAAATACTACCCGGTCACCAATACCTGTGGTGGAAGTCTTCTAAAATGGGCAGCAAGAGAATGAGCGATTGGCTGAACTTTATATCCATATTATGATCATGATTAGCACTTGTGCACAAATCTTTTACCTCAAATAACAATAAATAAATACTTCCAATTAGAATCTTTCGATATTTGATATCCAAAATCCCTAGGGGGATCCAATTCCAGTCTTGTGCAAATCAAGTCCCAGAGCTCTTATTTTAACTTTTGCAATATGAGAAAAATTCTTTAATAATCTTCTTCAGATCCACCAGTCAGAATCTTTTAATATTTGACACACAGCATCCTTATGGAGGTCAAATTCAAGTGTGTTAAATTAAATCCCTTGGTTCATGTTTGCACTCCTTATGGGAACCTGAATTTTAACTCCTGCAGTTTGAGGAAAATTCTTTAAAAATCTTCTTCAGATCCACCAGATAAAATCTTCACATATTTGGCACACAGCATCCTTATGGCTGTCGGGTTTAACTTTGTTTAAATAAAGTGTATGGGTTCGTATTTGGGTTCCTTATGGGCGCCCAAATTTTAACATGGTGAAATATGAGGAATGTTCTTTGAAAATGTTATTCTTCAGATCTACCAATCAGAATCTTTTCATATTTAGTATACAGCCTTCTTAAGGGATTTCAGTTTATTCAAAGCAAGTCTGTGGGTTCAGATTTGGGTTCCCCATTCGAGCCCAAATTTCAATTGCATGCAGCAGGAGGAATATCATTTAAAAATCTTCTTTAGATCAGAATAAAGTTGGTTCAAATCAAGTCCATTGGTTCATATTTGGGCTCCCTCTTTGAGCCTGAATTCTAACCAAGGGCAATATGGTTACAGTTCTAGTCCATAGATTCATATTTCAGCTCCCCAGCGAGGCCAACTTTTAACTTTCTGCAATATAAGGAATACTTCTAAAAGATCTTCTTCAGATCCACCAAACAGAACCTTTTGATATTTTGTAAGAAAACAAATTTTATTTCAATCAAAGGTTCTGTTTTCATTAATGAATGCATCTGTTTGTGAGTCTGCAAGGACACACAACCTTAGATCCCTAATTTGTCAACAACAAAAAAAAAACCCAACCCTATCTCAGTGAGGTCCATGTTGACAGCCATTTCTCACAGCTGATAACTTCCAGGAATATTTCACCGAATTTCAACCCAAAATTTTAACCGACCTAGGTGGTCTTTCAGAGGGAAGCCCAAAGGTCATTTTTCATCATGATCTCCAGAGTAATGTAGGGAGTATGCCGGGAGTGGGGATTAAAAAACACATTATTCTTCAGAGCATTTTTAGGGGTGACAATCATTGCAGTATGCATGCATGTACAAGCTGATACCTCCTTGCCTCTGTCTTTCTAATCCCATAATACCCTTATTCCCTGTAGACAACTTCATCCAGGTGAGCATTTTGGGCTCACTTGTTCCTCTGATTCATAATATCCAATTCCATCACTATCCATGGAAAGGTCCCCAGGAAACCTTTCCGATAAGTGATAGTGTGTGGAATTATGTTTGTAAAAGATATTTTGTCTTGTACAAGAAATTGATTTTCAGCAATTAATGATGCTTTTTATTCCATTATTTTTACTACATCATCTGTATCTTTTTTCTATCAGCAGTTTAGGGTTTTACTTTGTGTTTACTGTGTTGACAAAGTCTTCTACAATTACACCCTGCAATGGTCTGTGCAAATTTCACGATTTGCTTTTATGATGTTTGCCTCTGCTAGTGATCTTGTTTTAGATTGAGGTTTAAAAGCATTATTTAAACCTGTGAAGTTTTCATTGGTTTTCAAGTGGCTTATCTTCCCCTATTTGACAATGTCACAATGAGAAAAGATGGGTAATTCAGCATTTTTGAAACCTCTCTATTCACATCTGACTTCCAATGCAATGCCAGGTTTTTCATCTAGTTAACTCCTTGCATGCTGCTGGTGGTCCTGCCGAGGACAGGAAATTTCTTGCTATTGGAATAAGACAAATTTGCAGATATTTTACCCAGTTTTCCCTTGTAAGCTGTGTAGAGTTTGAAACAATGATTTCTTGTATCAAATATTCAGGAATTTTTCATCAAATCTAGTCATGGCTGCTTCACAGCAACCATGACTGGATTTGATAACATATAATTTAAATTTACTCATCGGGTGAACTGTTAATCCTCTGCTTGCGTGTTTTAAATTATTGAAATCTCAAGCAGAAAAGTTTTCCAAAAAGGAATTTAACAAATTCAGTCTTGTTTGATATAGCTCGATGTGCTCTGTCAAATGAGGTTGAATTGATTAAATATCTCGTGAGCAAAATTTGTAGGTTGATGTTTTGATATCAGTGGCAGAGGTTAATAATGTTTGTAAAATATTTGTAAAATACCCATCCCGGAACCTTGTCTGAATGCCAGGAAGTGGAGAAGCATGTGTTCTCTATGGTAAACAAGCGCCACTTTGCAGATACATTTGTAACCAATTCCCAGGGTGGAAGTCCTCTAAAATGGGTAACATGGGTATAAACGATTGGCTAAACGTAACTTCATACCTATGTTGTGGTTATTGTGTAGCCATACATGCTGAAAGCAACCTTAAACAAAATGAAGTAAATGCACCCTTAACCCCCCCCGCACCCCCCCCCCCCCCCCCGAAAAAAAAATAAATAAAAAAAAAACATATTTTCCATAGTAAAACTCCAAACTGTACTGAAATGTTTTGCTTATTTAAATATTATATTCTACATAATTATGAAACCTTGTGTTACAGTGCACCTACAAATTGAGGAGATAAGTCGTAAGCTGCGTACTGGAGAGCTTGGAATACCACCAAATCCTGAAGACAGGTTCGATGTATAGCCATGTGACAGTAAAACAGTATAATATTTATTATTTCTTCTATTTCAACAGCAGCCATTGGTTTGATACCACAACTAGAATGCACAAGTGACTCCATTAACATCAGCAGAGTAAAAGCTCTATTTAGATTGTATTCTAATGACTGAAAAATTATTGTTACGGGAGCGCGATGGCACAGTGGTAGACTGTTGGACTTCTATGCTAGATGTCCTGAGTTCGATCCCCGTCCAGGATGACCCGCATTGTGAATCTTGGGCAAGGCACTTTATCCCGGTTGCCAACATGGGGGCACAATGTCACCATGTACTAAGGCGTGCTGCACCTCGATGGTGCACGTCTTCAACCGCTGTAACCCTGCTTGAGCTTGAACAGAGTTTGAATGTTGAGGAGCTGACAGTTGCTCGTCCTTACTCGGATCTCTCGGGGTATTCCGGCTTCCTCCACGCGTAAAATAGTCACGGTCACGATTAGCCATAGTGCATAAGTTTGTAACCGTAAAAAACAATAAATAAATAAATTAAGTGATTGTTACTCTGTCTACATTGCAGGTTTGTTGGTTCTATCCTAAAACTCCATATCTACAGCACTGGAAAAATTGATTCCAACTGATGCACTCCCGGAGTGTGGGGGGGGGGGGGGGGGGATTTTCTTCTCAGCAATTTATTTAACACTCAGTTAATCAGGTTGAAGACACTTGCAAAAAGCAATTCTTGGAACTGAAAATTTTAATTGTTTGGCCTCCAAAACATAGCATTTGATTTCTCATTTGAATGGTTCAACATGCTCATTCCAATCATAAAATCTGTGTTTAAAGCAAAAATTGGAAAAAACTTCAAATGGCAATTTTTGTGAATAAGTTTGTTAGCTTATCTTGACAAAGTCAAGCTAATCTATTGTCATGGGGCATGCGGAAGTCTGTGAGTCTGTCTCCACAATTTGTATGGCGCATGCTACAGGCCATAGTTCTTATCCGATCATCACCAAATTTCATGTGCATGTTCAGGTTGGTGTCTAGATGAGAACATCCTATTTTGGTCATGGTCGGCTGCCTACATTGGCTGGTGCAGCAGCCATCATGAATTTTGTATGGCGCAGGCTACAGGCCGTAGTTCTCATCTGATCATCACCGAATTTCATATGCGTGTTCGGGTTGATGTCTAGATGAGAACGTCCAATTACTGTTGGCCGTACATAGTGGCTGCTGCAGCAGCAGCAGTGTGGGGTGATTTTAAAAAATTTTTTTATCTTAACCAATTTTCTTGAAATGTGGCAGGTTGTCTTAGACTGATGAGTAGATGAAACCTTCCTATTTTGGTCATGGTGGCTGCCCTGGTGTGAGAATTGAGGGGTGAAATCGTTTTGGCTTGTTTTCTCTTCTACATTGAGTGAAAAAAACAATAAAGCACTGAATAAAATTGTCTTTGAATGTAATATGATATCTCAGGCATGTAGGACACTGTCATCAACTCTGTGTGTTTGAGATCAGTAAGTACATTCTAAATGTGTATTTATTTTCTCCAATTGATGAAATTTCATTTGCAGGATTTTAACAAAATTTCATATGCAGGTTTAGCTTTGACCATGACTACTTTTCATAATGTTTGGCTTCAAATCAGTCAATGGTAGCATGGCTGCTGCAGCCATGTATTTTTTTCTCCGATTTCAACAAAATTTCATATGTAGGTTTAGCTTTGACCATATCTATTTTTCATAATGTTTGGCTTCAAATCAGCCAATTGTAGCATGGCTGCTGCAACCGTGTATTTGTTCTCCCAATTTCAACGAAATTGGGGGTGGGGGGGGGGGCAGGGGGGCTAGGGTTGGGAGTCCCATGGGTGAATTTTCTTTTGCTTTAGAGTTTATTTTGGGGGATTTTGAGTAATTTCATGACAAAAAAATTTCATCCACGGAGCGATTAAATTTTTTTTTTTTCAACATGAAATCACTAAAAATGCCCCAAAACACATTTTAAGGCCAAGGAAAAAAATTGTTCACCCAGTTCACGACGTGGGGGGGGGGGGGGGGTGGGGGGTTCTTTTTTTACCTTTATTTTAAAATGTGTTTTGGGGGATTTGAGTGATTTCATAAAAAAGAAAAAATTAAAAACTTCACCCAATTGATGGGCCCCATACAGTTGGGCTTGGGGTGATAGCTTGATGGAGTGAACTTTTTTGAATAAAATCTCTCAAAATCCCCCAAAACACAATTAGGTGCAATATTTTTGCCTTGTTCACCCCATGGGGTGGATGTGGGGGTCCCAGTTGATGAAAGTGATCTGATGCAAAAAAAACCCCCCAACTTCACCCAGTTGGCCATATAAGATGCCCCGGGCAGGCAG
This sequence comes from Pictodentalium vernedei, assembly GCA_031216915.1. NCBI lineage: Eukaryota > Metazoa > Mollusca > Scaphopoda > Dentaliida > Dentaliidae > Pictodentalium > Pictodentalium vernedei. The sequence goes on from CM062297.1 coordinate 381,116,800, forward strand.
TCGTGAATTGTTTTTTGCATTAAATTACTCAAAATCCTCCCAAATGCTTTTTAAAGTAAAAAAAAATATTCACCTTATGGAACCAGTCACATTGAATAAGGGTCCATGGAGTGGATTGGGGGGGGGGGGGGGGGGGGGGGGGGGGGGGGCATAAAATCACTGAAAATATCCAAAACACATTTTAAAGACAAAAAATCTGTAGTTTCTGATAGACAACAAAAAGTCAATAATTATGGCACAATTTACATGAATGTAACATAAAAGTTGAGTAATTATGACATTAATCCCCAAAATATACCATAAGGTCAAGATAAGCTACAGTGTCATTGACACTTTCATTTTGTTAGGTAAAGGTTCTAAATTCCAAGACAAACAGAAGAGGTACAGTGGAGCCCACTTAATCAGAGATCCCTTAACTGAATAACCCTGTTAATTGAATATAATTTCCCAACACAAAACCATTTACCATAAATCCAGTACAAATTTGACCTGTTAATTGAATAGAGGTAAAAGAGTAAACTCCTGTTAATTGAATAAAAAATCTTGTAACCTGTCGAGAAATTACCCTGTCTCTCCCCAGTTTTCCTTTGTTTATAGACCTATTTGGCCTACATCCAATGCAGGCATTTTATCTATTATATCTTGTTTGACAGAGCTCATGGATCTCCGTCAAACAAGATATAATAGAATAAATGCTAAGCTTATCTCTAGAATACAGGAAAGTGACACAATCCCTGTTTATTGAATACTCCTGTTAATTGAATAATTTTTATTGACAAAGTGGCTATTCAATTGACAGGGTTCCAATGTACCAACAGATTTGAACTTTTGGGTACACTGATGCTTGCACATTTATGCCGAAATTCTATAATTTGTTTAGTTGTAAATGGAACCTGTGGTGTTTTTAGTTACAATCCACTCTTCCTTTACTGTATTCTTCGTTATTTATTTATTTATTAGTGATTAAGGTCACTTATGCACAATGGCTAATCATGCCTGTAACAGTTTTACGGGTGGAGGAAGCCGGAGCACCCAGAGAGAGCCACCAATCAACGATGAGCAACTGCCAGCCCCCAACATCGTAACTCTGCACGGCATGCACACGCAGGGTTTGATTGTTTTAGGACATGTGCACCATCGACATGCAGTATGCCTTAGTACACGGCATCATCGTGCCCCAATGTGGACAATCGAGGGTAAGTGCCTTACCCAATGGGGGAGTCTGAATCGATCGCTCAGACCATCACCCATCCGAGGACTAACCTGACTCGACGTTGCTTAACTTCGGTGATCAGACGAGAACCAGTTACCTGTAGGCTTGGTTGAAGTGATGTTTCTTCAAATCGATGTAAATTTTCGGGGTTTTTTTCTTTTTATATGCCTGCTTTTTTTTTTAATATGCACTTGTTATGATCATCCATCCATTTACTTTTTCGGGTCTCTGCTATAGCCATCTAGTGAAAGGAGATATCACATAATACTACATATGGACATCCATAAGATGGTATTTCATCTACAAAATTAATGACAAGATCAAGGTTATATGTAGAGGTCAAAGAATGGATTCAGCATTCAGCTAATCTTTTTTGTTACCAGGGCTTACTGACAGATAGTCAACTCCTGTGAATTGGATAAAAACAAATCTAATGTGTCGAAACATTACCCATTACAGTCTCCGAATTACTCTTTATAAACCTATTTTCCATCAGTATATCCATTCTAGGCATTAATCTATTTAATCTAGTGTGACAGAGCTCCATGATTAACTCAGAACCCACTGAGTATTTTTTAAAATATTTTTAGCAAATCTCGTCATGCTGCTGTAAAGCAACCATGACTAGATTTGATAAAAATCTTTTTAGAAATTTAACTCAAGAAATCATTGGTCAAAACGATTTAATTTACAGGAGATAAATTTAATTTAAAATTCCCCAAATTTACTTATTCTAGTGGCAAGAGATTTGCTGCCTAGGGCAGGAATATCTGCCAGCAGCAGGTAAAGAGTTAAACAAATGCTCAGATTGTCTCTTGATGATAGGAAAGTTATAAAATCTCTTAATTGCATACTCCTGTTAATTAAATAATTTTAAATGGCAAAGTGGCTGTTCAATTAACAGGGTTGCATTGTATTTCTAAACATCGCCATTAGGCTAAGGCCTAAAAAAAAAGTTAAAAATCTGTTTCTCAGGCCCTCCCACATAGTCCTTTTGGCCGCCACATGCTCACTTTTTATAACCAATACAAACTTGAAAAAATAAAAATTGAATGGTTTATGTCTGATATTTTACCCAAGTTAATAACATTGATAAATTTATCCCTACATTTGTTATTAGATTTTTATGAAACTTGGTCTGAAGTATCAGTATCAAGTGTAGATGTGCATGTGGTCAAGAATTTTTTCGATGCTACAAATTTTGCGTGGTTACAGTCCTTGGTAATAGCAAAATTTCCGTCAGAAATGTGTGTTCCTATCGTAACATAAAAGTGGGCGGGGAATATGGATGTTGTTTGATTCTTGTTCATATTGTAATACTTCACTCATCTGGCTGAATGATCTAATGTGAGTTTTAACTTGTCCTGCTGGTTAAATATGACACAGTAAGGCCTAAAAAAAAGTAAAAGTCTGTTTCTCAGACCCTCCTGCATGGTCCTTTTGGCTGCCGCATGCTCTCTTCTTATAACCAATGCAAACTTAAAAAAAAAAAAATTAAATGGTTTATGTCTAATTATTTACCCAAGTCAATAAAATAGATAAATTTGTCCCTTGAGTTCAACAAGGCTTTGCAATGCTTTATCTTTGCAAAGTCTTCTTGCACTCAAAGGACGAAATACACCACCACATATGCTATTCTGTAGATTATGAGGCCAAAAACATAAAACAAACCAAGAACCTAAACTTTTGACGCAAAGAAATATTTACAGAAATAAAAAATAAAATAAAAACCTCCCTCCCTCATACATTTTTAATAAAAATAGTCTGAGAAAGAGATCTTCTTTGTAATCCTAAACGATACTTCATACTTGTGTTGCACTCATGATATAGCTCCAGGTAGAAACACCAATAAATAAATAAACTATTTGTGACAGATGCATATCATTGTATCGCCATAAATTGGGACCGATTGGTTTCAAACTCCATGAAGGCATAAGTTATCCAACACACATGCATGGGATGAGTTGAAAGGTAGCTTCAACATTTTTCTTACGGAAGGTAGACTGGAGTGGTTATGGGTGGGTGAACTTTTTGACAACAGCATTTGGGCAATTAGTGCACCTTGCTTTGTACATTTACACCAAGATTTAACATCAGAACAACAGAGAACAAATACACCACAACAACTTGGGATTCTCTGTGGCTTGCAAAAAATGATATAACTTGGGTCGAATAGGAATGACATTGTAGTATTTGATTTCAAAAGTGGACAGCCAAACCACTGTATTTGAGTGTCACTTGTGCATTTTATCAGTTGGTATTTTATTACATTGGTAACCCATCTACGTCTACGGTAAGTGTGATATAAGTATCAATGATAGTGTTTCCTGAAGATGTTTGAAGTTTTGGAGGTTTTAGTTGGCTCTAAAATAAAGTCACATAAAACTCTTGATCAGAATTTCAACTAGCTTGTTCCTTTTTGAGGTAAAATCCATTTAATTTCTCTAAAACTTGAAACAAGATTCACTTAATATTTATATCCCAAAGTATTCCATACAAACAAAAATTAAGTGCTCACTGTCAGTGAAAACTCTTTGCACCAGTATCATTTTTTGTCCATTAAGGGCTGTGTCTGTTAGTCTGTGTGCCCAATGCGTCCAATACCTTTGCGAACACTGCCATACCTATTAACAATTCATTTGAATTTTAATATGTTGACATATTTTTGTAAGTTCTTGATGAAGTTCAGTTTTCACCATTATCCAATTATGCGTAATTACTGGAGTCATGTCCCTCGTTTTTGTTGAATTTACCATGGGTTTTTTTCAGCTACCTGTGAAAACTATGATTTTTTCAATTTTCGATCGATTTTTTTGACACTTCACATGATGTAAGTTCTTCATAAAGTTGAATATTCACCATCATCTGGGAAAATATCATGAATGGCTTTGCTGGAGTTATGTCCCTTGTTAGTTAAGTTTACTATTATTTCATTTCAATTTCTTGTGAACATTATGATCACTTCAATTTTCAATAAATTTTTTAGCTCAACTTTGGGGAAGCCAAATTTGAGCTTATGCCATAGCCAGTCGTCCGTCTGTCCCGTCAACAATTCAATACGGCTCGGGCTAGAGGCCGTATTTATGAACCGATCTTTACAAAACTTCTTGGGTACCTTTGGTATAACCGTGGGATCCCCGTGGGAACCCCGGGAAGTAAGCAGCACTTGTTTACTGTGGTAAACCAGTTCAGCTTCACTAGTAAAATAGGACCCAGTCACCAATGCTTGGGGAGAAAGTCCTCTAAAATGGGCAACATGTAGATCAACGATTGACTAAACTTGACTTCATCTCCATATTGTGTCACGATTAGCCATGGTGCATAAATATGTGACGTTAACCACCAACAAACAAACAAACAAACATCACCGTGGGACTAGAACGAGTGTTTTTGGGTGCAGCCCGAAATTCAAGATGGCCGATGGCAGCCTTTTTGTACAAAATTAGGTGCAATCAGATTTTTGCACAGAACTTCCATATGAAAGCGCTGATTTGAATAATTTTGTGTGTGAATGTTTAGTACCATGGGATACATCACATATAATACAGGTTTTTTTCTCGTGCAGAAATTATGCAAATTAGATGAACTTTGATTTTTTCAGTGCTACTTACACTCCGTAAGTACACATGTCAATACGGCTCGGGCTAGAGTCTGTATTTATGAACTGATCTTCACGAAACGTCTTGGGTACCTTTGTTATCACCTTGGGACGAGAACGAGTGTTTCTGGGTGTGGTCCAAAATTCAAGATGGCTGCCAGTGGCCATTTTGTACCGAAATTAGGTCTCATCTGTTTTTTGTACACAACTTCTATACAGCTTAGGCTAGAGGCCGTATTTATGAGCCGATCTTGACGAAACTTCTTGGGTACCTTTGTTATCACCGTGGTATGGAAACGAGTGTTTTTGGTTGTGGTCTGAAATTCAAGATGGCCACCAGCAGCCATTTTGTATCAAAATTAGTGCACTCAGTCTTTTGTACAGAACTTCTGTATGAAGTTTGAATTATTCAGTGCTACTTATACACTGTAAGTGCATATGTCAATACGGCTCGGGCTAGAGGCTGTAATTATGAACCGATCTTCACAAAACCTCTTGGGTACCTTTGTTATCACCTTGGGACGAGAACGAGTGTTTCTGGGTGCAGTCCAAAATTCAAGATGGCTGCCAGTGACCATTTTGTACCGAAATTAGGTCCAATCAGTTTTTTGTCACAACTTCTATACAGCTCGTATTTATGAACTGATCTTCACGAAACTTCTTGGGTACCTTTGTTTTCACCTTGGGACAGGAACGAGTGTGTTTTGGGGTGCCTTTGTTATCACTGTGCTATGAGAACAAATATTTTGGGGTTCAGTCAGACCCACTCTGGGACTCAAAGATTTCTTTTCTAGTTTAGCATCAGACTGTCACCCACCTTTACAATACTTTACCTATACATTTGTTACAGGCTACGGTCAGTATTTATGTGCAGACCGTTACAATACTTTATATGTACCTTTGTTATCAGGTCATTACCTAGATGTTTGTCATTGCTGTGTCACATACTATACACGTACATGTCTTAACAAGTTGAGCTACAGTGTCATTGACTCTTTCATTTGACACTTCACATGGCGATTTATTTTGGTAAGTTCTTGACTTTCACTATATTATCCATATGTAATTACCAGAGTTTTGTCCCTTGTTCAATTTATCATCACTGAATTTTTTTTTTTTGTTGCCTCAAAATGAGTGTTGAAGGATTTTGAATACTTTTATGCAAAAAAAATATTCACCCAGTGTGCCAATACTGGTCTCTTGCACCTTGTTTTAATATTTGTATACATAATATATAGTATTTCATTGCTGTTTCTTTTTATAGTCTTCCTGTCATGACTGTCCCTTGTGACAGTCCAAATACACATGAGGAACTTTCCACTGATAATGGCAGTTACTGCAACAGGGACACTATTATCTTTGGGTCAACTTGTTAACACTTAAATTTTTCTAATGTAGATCATCCATTAGTAGGCTAGAAGCTAAAGATTCATTACAAAAGATCTTATTTTTATCTTGTTTTACCAAGCCAAACTCATTCGAGTATACCACCATCCATAAATAGCATATTCAGTTTGCACACACCACTGAATGTTCTTTAGGCAATGGCGCCATCCGGGACGACCCGCATTGTGTCCTTGGGCAAGGCACTTTATCCTGGTTGCCTACATGGGAGCACAATGACGCCATGTACTAAGGCGTACTGCACGTCGATCGTGCACATGTCTTCAACTGCTGTAACTCTGCTTGAACGGAGCTTGAACAGAGTTAGAATGCTGAGGAGCTGACCGTTGCTCGTCGATCTGTGTTTCTCTCTGGGTACTCCAGCTTCCTCCACCCCTAAAACTGTCACGGTCACCATTAGCCATTGAGCATACATATGTGACCTTAAACAACAATAAATAAATAAAGAGGCAATGGCACATGATTTGTCAATACAGTGGAGCCCACTTACTTGTATATCTCGTAACTGAATAACCCTGTTAATTGAATATAATTTCTGAATACAAACCTGTTTACCATACCTTCAGTACAAATTTGCCCTGTTAATTGAATATAGGCCATACAGTAAACTCCTGTTAATTGAATAAAAAATCTTGTAACCTGTTGAGAAATTACCCCCACTCTCCCCAGTTTTCCTTTGTTTATAGACCTTTTTGGCCTCAGGACATCCAATACAGGCATTTAATCTCATTTATCTTGTTTGGCAGAGCTCATGGAGCTCTGTCAAACAAGATATAATAGAATAAATGCTAAGTTTATCTCCACAATACAGGAAAGTGACACTCCTGTTGAATACTCCTGTTAATTGAATAATTTTCATTGGCAAAGTGGATATTCAATTAACAGGGTTCATTTTCATTGGCAAAGTGGATATTCAATTAACAGGGTTCCACTGCATTAGCCTGGCGGAGTTAGATATTTACAGGAGCTACCATTCTTACTTTCATTATCTCCGGTGGTACTGAACTTTCTCTTGGAAGCAAATTTATGCAGATGCCTGTGCTCAAGAAAAATGTACTTTTCAAGTGTGTGTGTGGGGGGAGGGGGTGGGTGTGGTGGCATTGTGGTAACCAGTTCTCGCCAGATCACCAAAGTTAAACAACATCAAGCCCGGTTAGTCCTTGGATGAGTGACCATCTGAGTGATCGATTCGGACTCCCACCCTGTGTCCTTGGGAAAGGCACTTAGCCCCGATTGTCTACATGGGGCACAATGACACTGTACTAAGGCGCACTGCACACCGATGGTGCGCATGTCTCCAACCAATCTAACCCAGCCTGTGCTGCAGTGCTGAGTTACGATGTTGGGGAGCTTGCAGCTGCTCGTTGTTGCTCTGTGGTTCTCTCCAGGTACTCCAGCTTCCTCCACCTGTAAAACTGTCAGACATGATATGACCTTGGCTGTTAATGTGTCGTTAAACCTTAATAAATAAATATTTTTCAAGTGGCCAGAATATAACTTTTTTAGCTCATCTTGACAAAGTCAAGCTGAGCTAATCTCCTCGCTCTCCGTCGGTCGTCAGTCGTCCGTCAACACCATGTTTTGGTCTTCTCCTCCAAAGCCACTGAGCCAATTCAAGTGAAAGTTTGTGTGAGTGATGGTCCCAAAGGGGCATTTCATTTTTGTTCAACTCAACATGCCCGGCCCCATAGGGAGGGAGTGGGGGAAAATGCTCCAAAATATTTTTAAAATCTTCTTCTCAAGAATCAGTGTGCACAATGACTTGATATTTACTATGGAGCTTCCATATGAGGTGTAGAATCAAGTTTGTTCAAACGAAGTACGTGAAGTAATATTTGGCTTTGTAATAGGAGGGGTAAGATTTTTGGCCCTGCCCAAAATTTCTATTTTCTGAAGCGATGGTCCGGTATGAACCAAATTTGGTTTGTGGTAGTATTGGGTCATAAGTACTTGACCCATGCAAAAAAAAAAAAAATTCCTGCATCACCATGGGAACCCTGGGAGCTAAAAATAGAAATATTTTCAAACGCCCATATTTCCAGTACCCCACGGAACAGAGAGCTTTTATTTGGTATGAAGTATCCTTATGACCAGTAGAATTGAATGGTGAAAAAAAATTGCCATCGGTTTTGTTAGGGTGTTTTGTAATGGGCATCGAAAAAATGCTGAGTCAGCATATTTGCAAAAATTTTTAAAAATCTTTTCTCCAGAACCAATCATCAGAATCTTTTGATATTTGGTATACAGCATTCATTGGGGGGTCAGATAACAGTTTGTTGAAATAAAGCTCATTGGTTCATATTTGGGCTCTCTACAGGAGCCCAAAGTTTTAACATAGGGTAATATGGGGAATATTCTTTCAAAATCTTCTTCTTCAGAACCACCAGTCAGAATCTTTTAATATTTGGTATACATCATTGTTATGGGTGTCAAATTCTAGATTGTTCAAACCATGTCCCTAGGTTAATATTTGGGCTTCCTATGGAAGCCCAAATTTTATCTCTGTTCAATATGGAGGGTAATTTAAAAAAATCTTCTTCAGATCCACCAGTCAGAATGCTTTGATATTTGGTATGCAACATCTCTATGGGGCTCAGATTCAAGTTTGTTCAAATCAGATCCCTAGGTATATATTTGGGCTCACTATGGTAGCCCAAATTTTTACTTAGTGTTAGTGCAATTTGAGGAAATTTCTTTAAAAATCTTCTTCTTCAGATCCACCAGTCGGAATGCTTTTATATTTGGTATACAACATCTCTAGGGGGGTCAGATTCCAGGTTGTTCAATTCGAGTGCCTAGGTTAATATTTTGGCTCCATATGGGAACATGAAATTTAACTTAGTACAATATGAGGGAATTTCTTCAAAAATAATCTTCTTCAGATCCACTCGTCAGAATGCTTTCACATTTGGTATACAACATCTCTAGGGGGGTCAGATTCAAGTTTGTTCAAATCGGATCCATAGGTTAATATTTGGGCTCGCTATGGTAGCCCAAATTTGAACTTAGTGCAATTCGAAGAAATTTCTTTACAATTTCTCTTCTTCAGATCCAACAGTCAGAATGTTTTCATATTCGGTACACAACATCTCTAGGGAAGTCAGATTTAACTGTGTTCAAATTAAGAGCCTGGGTTAATATTTGGGCTCTATGGGAGCCGGAATTGGCCATTTTGCTGAAGAATTAAAAATTTTGTATTCAGTACCCTCTGGAGGTACTAAGATTAATCCACATAGGTTGTATCAAGGGGCTTCATAGGGGAGCTCTACATTTTACTTTATGATCAACTGAAGAAAAGGCATGATGCCCAGATTATTTTTGTCACTCCTGAGGGACTCAAAGATTGACAGTGTAGCCTATGGAGATGGCTTGCTTAATGTAGACTCATTCTTGGACTCTGTTTAAATTGTGTTCTGTACAAGATGAGCGCTTCAGGTCCCGTGGGGCCTCTTGTTTTAATTATAAGTACACCTCAATGTAGATGAAAATATTTACAGAAATTTAAAATCCTGCCCAGCAGTATAAATACTAGGACAGGCATCTTATTTGTATCGGGATAATATTTCACACACATTCAACTTTTCCTTTGTGAGTAGTTAGTGAAAATTTGTCAATACTCATTCTTATTCCTGAAATGTTATTTACCAGAGTTGTACAAACATAACTGCCCGAGACAGGTAGAAATGGTACAACCTATTTCCAATCAAGAACTCTGTTTGGTGGTGCGGTGGCATTGCGGTAACCAGTTCTTGTCAGATCACCGAAGTTAAGCAACGTCGAGCCCTGTTAGTCCTCGGATGGGTGACCGTCTGAGCGATCAATTTGGAATCCCGTGTTGTCCTTGGGCAAGGCACTTAACCACGATTTTCCACATGGGGGGCACGATGATGCCATTTACTAAGGCGTACTGTATGTCGATGGTGAGCATGTCTTCAACCAATCTAATCCTGCCTGTGCTGCAGTGCGTAGTTACAATGTTGGGGAGCTGGCAGCTGCTCAGTGGTTCTCTCCGGGTATTCCGGCTTCCTCCACCCGTAAAACTGTCACGGTCATGATTAGCCATTGTGCATAAGTATGCGACCTTAAACACCAATAAATAATAATAATAATAAAGAACTCTGTTAGTGTGAAAAATGGATAGTCATCTGTCCAGCTGTAATGTGGGTCAATTTACAAAAGCATTTTAGTTCCCTGAATAAAGCTTTCAAATTTACGAGTGCCCACATGAATAATTAACCCTTTACCCAACATAACGGCCAAAACCGGCCAGTGCTATTCTAAAAAATCGTTGGTTAATTTTCATTATTTTTTAATTTTTTGTCTCAAAAACAGAGGTTATGCCCCCTCATTGGAATGAGCTCGTTCTAATGAGGGGTCATAGCCTATGTTTTTGAGACAAAAAATGAAAAAAAATTAGTTCAAGAATTTTTACCTGCGTCGCCAGTGGCAGAGCAGGTCTAGTAACCGCTCGACTCCGTCCGTCAGTCCATCCGTTCGTCAGTCCATCCGAAACACTTTTTCCGTCCAAGTTTCCTTGGCTTCTATGAAAGGGAATGATTTTATATTTGGTCTGCTGCTTCATAATGATGAGTTGTATCAGGTAAGCAATTTTCAGATCTCCCCTGCAGCCACTTCCTGTTTGCCGATACTTTGAAATTTTACTGTACCCACTGAACATTGAAATTTTCCGTCAAGGTTTTCTCAGCTTCTATGCAAGGGATTGATTTTATATTTGGTCTGGAGCCTGATAATGATCAGTTGTATCGTGTATGCAATTTTCAGATCTGCCGTGCAGCCACTTCCTGTTTGCCGATTCAATTGCATGCAGCGACGCAGGTCCAGACCCGGTATTGGTCTTGTTTTTTAAAGTGTCTGCTTTTCATGTTAGGTAAAGGGTTAACTGTTGTTAAAAACATCCTGGCAGTGAAAGGTCTATCAGGGAACTGCCAACAGGTGGGAACCCCACAATGAGTGCTTTGTGCCTGCACCTGCCCGTCCATCCAATTTTCTTTCCTCACTCTTAACTGGACAACACTTTGGCTTTGGGCATGAAATCTCACAGGTGTCCAGCTGAGAGTAAAGTGATGAACCCCATCGATTTACAAAGTCATGGGAGGTCTATCTCAAAAACAGCTTCTGTACTCCAACTTGACAACACTTTGGCCTAGGGTTATGAAACTAAAACCAGCTGCATTGCCTAGGGGATGAGATGAACACTATTTGGATGTCAAGGTCACAGTAGGTTCCAGCCTAAAACAGTTTCCAGACTCGAACTCTAATGCTTTGTGTTACGATCATGTGCAGAGCCCAAGTGATGGTCCCAATCATAAAAGTATCAGGGTTTTTTAGCTCACCTGACTGAAAGTCAGGGTCAGCTTTTCTTATCACTCTTCGTTCGTCGTCCGTCCGTCGGCCTGCGAGAAGGTGGTGTTTGAGCCTTTTTCTTCTAAAACACTGGCCACATTTTAATTAAATTTCATGTAAGTAGTGGTTATATAGGGGCATTTTGATTTTTATGCAAATTACGTTTCGGCTCTTATTGAGCAGAGGGGTGGGGAAAATCTTCTTCTAATGAACCACCAGTAGCAGAGACTTGATGTGTGGTATACCGAGTCCTTTTGAGGTTTAGAATCAAGTTTGTTCAAGAGAGGTTTGTCGGGCATTATTTGCCTTCGTAATGGGAGGGGCAAGAATTTTTGCCACTCCCAAAATTTCTATTTTCCAAACCGAGAGGCAGATTTGAACCAATTTTGATATGAGGGCTTATTGGGTCATAAGTACTTAATTTATGCCCCAATTTTTTTTTCCTGTCGCCCCCATGGGAACCGCAGGAGCTAAAAAATAGAAAAAAATTAAAACGCCCACATCTCCAAAACTACATGGCACTGAGAATTCTTATTTGGTGTGAAGCTTCTTTTGGGCCAACAGAATGGAATGGTAAAAAAAAATTGCTATCGGTTTTATCATGGGGTACTTTTTGGGGACTTTGAAAAAATGTTGAGTCAGCATTTTTTTAAAACTGTGGGTAATGGGGAAAACATGTAAGACTACTTTTCTCCCAAACCACTGTTCCAAAAGCTTTCAAATTTCACATATAACATCTTTGGAAGATTGTTTCACATGTTTATTGAAATCAGTTCCCTGGGTCCATATTTGGGCTCTCTTTTCCCCATACTGCACCAAATGTTTAAATTAGTGCAGTATGAGGTATATTCTTTAAAAATCTTTTTCTTCAGATCTACCAATAAGAATCTTTTGATATTTGGTATGCAGCATCCTTGGGGGAAGGGGGGGGGGGAGGGGGGGGGATTTCAGTTTGTTCAAGCCAAGTCCCTGGGTTCATATTTAGGTTAAAAATTTGGGTGCCCCATTCCGGACTTAGAAATTTTGAACCAAAATCCGGAATTTTTTTTAGCTTAACTTGACATAGTCAAGATAAGCTATTGCCATCACGCGTGCGGAAGTCTGTGACGTCTGTTCACATTTTCCTTTAGCACAGGCTACACCCCTCAGTTCTTGTTTGATCGTCACGCAATTTCATATGCAGGTTTGGGGTCATGTCTAGATGAGAACGTCCCCTTTTGGTCGTGATTGGGCAACTGGTATGGCTGCCCGAGCCCAAAACCCGAAAACCATTAGCACAGTCTACAGGTCGTATTTATGAAGGGATTTCATTGTAACTTGGTAGGATGCCTCTGTATAATGCCTAAATGAGAACGTCCCCTTTTGGGCATGATCTATCAACCCTGATGGCTGCCCAAGCCCGAAACCCAAAAACTTTTAGCACAGTCTGCAGGTGATGTTTAATGTGGAGGGATTTCATTGTAACTTGGTAGGATGACTCCCTATAATGTCTAGATGAGAATTTCCCCATTTGGGCATGATCTGCCAACCGTGACGACTGCCCGAGCCCAAAACCCGAAAACCTTTAGCACAGTCTACAGGTCATATTTATTGAGGAATTTCATTGTAACTTGGTGGGTTGACTTCATACAATGTCTACATGAGAAAGTCCCCTTTTGGACGTGATTGGGCAACTGTGACGGCTACAGGGGCCCGAAGCCCGAAAACCTTTAGCACAGTCTACAGGTCATATTTATGAGGGGATTTCATTGTAACTTGGTAGGATGACTCCAAATAATGTCTAGATGAGAACGTCCCATTTTGATCGCGATCATTCAGCCTTGGTGGGTGCCCGAGCCCAAAAACCTTTAGCATAGGCAAAAGGTCATATTTATGGAAGGATTTCATTGTAACCTGTTAGGTTGACTCCATATAATGCCTAGATGATGACATCCCCTTTTGGTCGTGATTGGTCAGTTGTGATGGCTACAAGTGCCCGGAGCCCGAAAACCTTGAGCACAGTCTACAGGTCATATTTGTGAAGGGATATCATTGTAACTTCTTAGGATCACTCCAGATGATGCCCAGATGTCCCCTATGGTTGCGATCATTCAGCCATGATTGCTGCCCGAGCCCGAAGCCCGAAAACCTTGAGCACAGTCTACAGGTCATATTTATGAAGGGATTTCATTGTAACTTGGTAGGTTTACTTCATATAATGTCTAGATGAGAACATCCCCTTTTGGACATCATTGGGCAACTGTGACGGCTAAAGGTTCCCGAAGCCCGAAAACCTTTAGCACAGTCTACAGGTCATATTTATGAGGGGAGTTTATTGTAACTTGGAAGGATGATTCCAAATAATGTCTAGATGAGAACGTCCCATTTTGATCGCGATCATTCAGCCTTGATGGGTGCCCGAGCCCAAAAACCTTTAGCATAGGAAAAAGGTCATATTTATGGAAGGATTTCATTGTAACCTATTAGGTTGACTCCATATAATGCCTCGATGATGACATCCCCTTTTGGTCGTGATTGGTCAGCTGTAATGGCTACAAGTGCCCGAAGCCCAAAAACCTTGAGCACAGTCTACAAGTCAGTCTACAGGTCGTATTTATGAAGGGATTTCATTGTAACTTCGTAGGATCACTCCAGATGATGCCCAGATGAGATTGTCCCCTTTGGTTGCGTTCATTCAACCATGATGGCTGCCAGAGCCCAAAGCCCCAAAACCTTTAGCACAGTCTACAGGTCATATTTATTAAGGGATTTCATTGTAACTTGGTAGGTTGACTTCATATAGTGTCTAGATGAGAACGTCCCCTTTGGACGCAATTGGGAAACTGATGGCTACAGGGGCCCGAAGCCCGAAAACCTTTAGCACAGTCAGCAGGCCATATTTATGAAGGGATTTTAATGTAACTTGATAGGATGACTCCTTTTGGAATAATTTCACTGTAACTTGGTAACTTTTGTTGATATACGTTAACTGTGAGGGCCACATACATTAACTGTGAGGGCCACATACATTAACTGTGAGGTCATATTAACCCACCCCTCAGCTCTTTAGTACAGTGTACTCCTCATATTATTTTTATCATAAACATAGTATACAGGGAACAGAAATGAACATATTCCCAATTATCACAATTCTTGTCTTATTTCATAATCCTTTCATAAACATTGAACATTATCCTTTTCATCAAACACAACACACAAGTTAAGCTACAGTGTCATTGACACTTTCATTTTTTTATGCGTTTCGGGTCAATTTTAAGACAAAATTTTTTTTTTTTTTTTTTACACTGAAAATTTGGGGACCGGGTGGGACTTAATTTTGGACCAAAATCCGGAAATTATTTTTTTGGTTTTTTAAGCGTTTTAAGAAGAAAAAAAAAATTTTAGGCTGAAAATATTTTGTTTGGGAAAAAAATCTGTTTTTTATGCCTTTATCTCAATTTTGTGATGCAAAAGTCAGGAACTGAAAATAGAAGGAAAATCCTGTGTAATGTGTGGGCACAATCGCTTCATCTAGTTGGTATATGCTTTTCTTAGGAGGGGCGTATGCAGCTTTTTCAAGTCAAGTCCCTGGTTTGATATTTAGACTACCATGTCAGGTGAGCGGCCTCAGGTTCCCTGGGGCTTCTTGTTTTAAATCTGAAACATTTGAGGTAAATTTCTAAATTATGTGTTTTCATTGATAGTGAGTACTCACCAATGTCCGCTATTTTTCTGACAAGGAAATTGTACTTGTAAATATTTTAGTGTATGTGTTAGTGGACATCTGGAGTCGCCAACATTTTTTGGCAGTTAGAGGAAATTATTTGATTTCATCAAACTGTTCTTCTATTGAGTATATTACAAAAAGTATGAATTGAAAACAAAATCATGAGTTGTGTATAATTTGCTTTTGGGAAGGTGGGGAGCTGTGATTTAAAAATAACTTTTATACTTTAAAAGGTATCGCTGTACAGATAATTCTCACATGTGCCCTACATTTGTGTATCCAACAATATTCATATTTACTTGTCAAACAGAAACTTGAGCAACCATCTAGCAGATTTACAGAGTTTGCACCACTTGAGGTGAATCTCCCTGTGTGTAATGTATCCCAAACTTCAAAATTTTTTTGGGGTGTAGTTTTGAAGAGGGAAGATCGGGAAAATTAATGTTTCCAGTTTCAGACCTTTATAAGTGGTTTGTAGTTTTGGAAAACTTTTCAATATTCATTCTCCATTGTTTCTTAAAAATCTAACCCAAAGAATGCAAGTTTTTATTGAAGCTACTGCTTGTAATTTTTATTGATGCATGAAAATGATTCAGAAGAATCGTTTCTTCATATCCCTCCACTTGCCTCATGTTTATCCTTGGGATTGGGGGCCAAAACAATATTCAGCATTATTTTTTGATAATAGGTGATAATCTTTGCAGAACATGATGGCATGCTTCGTTGATTAAGTTACAAAATCAGTAACAAAAATTAATTTATTATCAAACTTATCTTTCAGGATGGCTGTAATCCTAATCTCTCTTTTTTTTCTGTAATCCAAATTATTTATTTTTCAGTACATAATCGTTAATAATAACTTTAAAGTTTTCAGATTTAAATAATCATAAAATTGATTGTAGCTTTCAAATTAATGACCTATTGATTTTAGCTTATCGAGAACATCATTTCATGGGTAGTTTGCAAAACAGTTTTTATCAATTATTGGATTTGAAAACTGTTGAAGCTCTCATCAGACTATTTTCTCTATCTGTTTTGTTAACGGATAGAGTTTGTTACTTCTGCAGAAAGATCTTTGTCGTACCTCCAGTCTATTTGCCTGCCAGACTTGGTAAATTTATATAAGTCTTGCCATTTCCACATTAAATTTTGTACGAACCGCTCACCTTAAGAACCTCCTTTCATATATTACGATTTGTGAGCTATTGTTAGATATCTTGAGTTTTTTACTTCGGGACAGAATCCTATGTCTGCTGCTTCCCCATTCCACTCTCCACTCAAAAGTAATGCCTGAATTTTATCTTGGTGGACTGACGGATTGATTCACATAAGAAGTGTGAATGTAATCTATGACAGTAGATTTCCTTCAGTGTGAATAGAACTTTTTAAGTTTTAGAAATTTACACATTCTTGTAAGTTTTGCAAGACATTAGTTTCCTTCAGTCTCAGAAATTGAGGAATTTCTTGAAATAAATAAAATTTGTAATATAATTCAAAAACTATTTACTGCCAATCAGGATTGTTTAGAATTTTGTAGCTCATTCTTAGATTTTTCTTAACCATTTACCTGACAAATCTGAAAAATCTGGCCCTCTGTTGCAGATATTGACATTCAGACGTGTTTGAAATTTCACTATCCAAACACTGATGACCCCCAGATTGAATAAGCTCATCGAATTGGAACAAGATCAGTGTGCTCATTCCAATTAGGTGCCATAAGCCATGGTTTAGAAGCCAAAAAATATTTTTTTTACTTTATGAAAAATTCTTGATTGTCATCGAGCAGTGCTGTTTATCAGTGTTATAAGTCAATTTAAGTTTTTGAAAAAAATGAAATGTCTTGTTTCAAAAATAACCCCTGAAAATAACTGTTTTTAACAAACGAGCTAGTTTTTACTTAAAATCTGTTAAGTTATTCAGTCAAAGCCGAGAATTATCATTTGGCACATCTTGTCTTGTAGGTGTTGTACAGGTATGAACAAATTTATTGAAATTATGCGACACCAATACAAAATACACAACTGATTTTTATCCAACCAAGAACAGCAGAATGTGATTACATTTATTCAATAGATTTTTCAACACAGAGAAAAATTTCACCACATAAAAAAAAAAATAAAAAACCTTTGTGAAAGAACCAAAACCAACATGAAATTTTAAAATTGTACAGCTCAAGTGTGTTACCTTTACACAGTATTTGGTAAAGGGTCAAGCTGATGGTATGCTGCTTTGTAGCTAATTGTTGGAAAGGTTTCAGTGGGCTCTTTTCAGCAGTGTCGTATCATAACCCAATTTCAAGTTTGAAGACCTTCACATAGTTCTCATTCTTTTTTAGCTCAACTTGACAACGTCGGGTATGAGCTATTGGGATGGGTTGTGATTCGTCGTATGTAAGTCTGTATGTTCATCTGTCCATCCACAATTCCTTTAGCACACCCCTACAGGCCACAGCTCTCAACCGATCAGTTCCAAATTTCCTTTGTGGCTTTGGGGCAATGTCCAGATGGGAGCTATCGATTTTTTTTCAAATTTCATTGAAAAATATGGCCGCCAGTGGCCATCTTGGTTTTGAATATAAATTGTCCAACAATTTCTTTAACATATCCACAGGTTGCAGCTCTCACCCGATCTGTCCCAAATTTCACATTTAACTTTGGGGCAATGTCTGGGTGGGAGCTATTGATTTTTTTCCAAATTTCAATAAAAAATATAGCTGCCAGTGGCCATCTTTGGTTTGGCATATAAATTGTCAACAATTCCATTAGCACACCCCACAGGCCGCATCTCTCACCCAATCTTTTCCAAATTTCATATGTAGCTTTGGTGTGATGTCTAGATGGGAGCTATTGAATTTTTCTGAATTGTGTTGATAAACATGGCTGCCAGCAGCCATCTTGGATTTGAATATAAATTGTCCAACAATTTCATTTTGCACACCCCACAGGTTGCAGCTCACCGAAGGGAGCTTAACTTATCACTTGCTGTCCATCGTCGTCGTCCGTTGTGAACTTTACATTATCAACTTCTCACAAACTACCAGACCAAATTGAACCAAATTTGGTGTGCATGTTCCTTATATGTCAATTGAAGTTTGTTCAAATAAACTTGCCGTGCCCACAGGGTGCACCACTCTGATAGCGTCCATAAATTTTTTTCAAAAATTCAAAAAAATCTTCAGATCTACCAGTCAGAATCTTTTCATATTTGTTATGCAACATCTCGGGGAAGGGGGGGGGGGGGGGGGGGGGTGGTAAGATTTTGGAGCCAGAATTTTAACTTCTTCAGATCCACCAGTTGAAATCTTTTGATATTTGGTATACAACATCTCTCGGGGAGTCAGATTCAAGTTTGTTCAAATCGGGGTCCCCGAGTGAGTATTTGGGCTCGCTATTGGAGCCCAAAGTTTAACTTGGTGCAAATTTAGGAAATTTCTTTAAAAATCTTGTTCTTCAGATCCACCAGTCAGAATTCTTTCGTGTTTAGTATACAACATCTGTAGGAGGGGGGTCAGATTCAAGTTTGTTCAAATTGAAAAAAAAATTGGGGTTTTTTTTATGCATTTTGTTGAATTTTGAGACAAAAGAAAAAAAAATTATCCTGAAAATTTTGGGTTCAATTCCAACTTGGAAATTTTGGACCCAAAATTTTGAAAAACTTGTTTTGTGTGTTTTGTTCAATTTTGAGACGGGGGTGTGGGGAGGGGGGTGGGATTTTTTTTTTTTGATGGCCTGAAAATTTTGGGTCCAGTTCTGACTGAAATTTTGGTCCAAAATTTGGAATTGTTTTTTTTTTTTTTATTCTTTTCAAAATCGAGTTCCTAGATGAATTAGAGTGGTTTTATGCGAAAATGTTTTGACCCTATGTCCTCCTCTCCCTTCCTCGTGGGGGCAGTTTGATGTAACAAAATGTTTGGCTGCAAAATATATTTTGAAAGATTTGTTCAAATTGGGGGTCCCTACCCCAGAGGGTTGATTAAGCGGAGGAAAAAAAATGCAATATGAAGGAATTTCTTTAAAAATCTTCTCTAAAACCATCAGTTAGAATCTTTTGATATTGGTATACAATATCTCGAGGGGGGGGGGGGCGGGGGGGGGGGGGGGGGGGGGGTCAGATTCAAGTTTTCATTGAAAATCTTCAGATCCACCATCTGAATGCTTTCATATTTGGTATACAGCATTGGGGGGGGGGGGGGGGGGGGGTGTTAGGGTGTTTGTCTGAGATTTAAGTTTTGTTCAAATTGGGTCCCTGGTTTAATATTTGTGCTCTATTTGATTGGGAGCAGTGACATAACAACTCTTGGAAATTTGGCAGTAGAATTGGAAGCAGTCAGGAAGGAACCCAACGTAACGGCCAAAACCAGCCAGAGCTATTCGTAAAAATCGCCAACTAATTTTCATTATATTTTCATTTTTTGTCTCAAAAACATAGGTTATGACCCCTCTTTGGAACCAGCTTGACTAGAAATTTAACTGGTTCAATGTTATTTGACAGAGCTCATTGACTGTCAGATAATGTATTAGACAGTTGCTGGTTTATACAGTACAGTGGCTGTGAACTGGTCGTAATCCACGAGTAGGTAGTGATGTCCACATATACATTTGCCAGATAATAAAAATCATCATCAGCAAAATGTTAATTGATGAAGTACCGGGTTGTACCCTGTGCTTCATTAATCAAATTCTTGATTATTATTCCTATTAGTGTTTGGAATCTAATATTGTGTCCTTGGAAATAGTCAACCTGTAGAAAGTGACCTGTCCACATCGGCCATACTGTATATCCTCTCTGGTGAGAGTGTTGGCTCTATGGTTAGAGGATTGGATCTTAAACAGAAAGGTCAGTTGTTCAACCCTGTCCAGCGCTAACTGCATTGTGTGGGGAGTGCTGTGGCTCAATGGTTATGGCATTGAACTTCAAACCGAAAGGTCCACGGTTCAATCCCCACCGGGGGTAACCGTGTTGTCCTTAGGCAAGGCACTTCCTCTAGATTGCCCATGTGGAGCACAGTAGCGCTGTGTATTAAGGCGTACTGCACTTCGATGGTGCACTTGTCTTCAACCAATGCTAACTCTGCTTGTGCAGAGTTAGTACCTTGAGGAGTCTGACAGTTGCTCTGTGGTTCTCTTCCGGTACTCCTGCTTCCTCCACACGTAAAACTGTCCCGACATGAGGTGACCTTGGCTGTCGAAAGTGTCGTTAAGAACACCCCCCAAAATAAAATAAGAATAAACTGCATTGTGTTCTCAGGAAAGACACTTAATCCCAATTGCCTATGTGGGGGCATGGCTATGCTGTCTATCAACCTATACTGTACGTCAAAGATGCACTTGCCTTTACTGCTGACTCTATCTGTGCATAGTTAGTAAGTTGGAGGGTCTTCACAGTTACTTGACTGTGCTCAGTTCTTGCTGTGTCCTCCAGGTTCCTCCACTAATAACACTGTGCAACACGATGTGACCCTGATTGTTGAAAGAGTAGTTAACCCTCTATAAATATAAACAAATACTAACATATATCATATCTGCCCCATGTCCATTTCAAAAATTGAATTCATTGTGAAAACAAGGCCAGCAAAAAAAAAATCTCTGCAAGGCAAGGGTTCAAATCCCAGTCAATTCTGTTTGCCAAATAATCTGAGGCGATCCCTCTGTCTTTCAGGGTTTAATCTAGGCCCGTTTTGCTTTTGAAGTTTTTGGGGCTGAATTAAGGCCCCTTTCCCAATGGGGCACACGCTATAAAATTCCTAATTTCTGACTCAAAACACTATTATCCCCAAAGTTGTGCAGCACAGTCAGGTTACATAGCATTACACTTTTCTGATAGTTAATTCTGATAAAGTGATACCCGTTTTAACCTGTATTCTCTCTAGAAAAAAGCTTCTAGTAGGTGGATTTATGTTCAGATGACCAATTCAATAGTTTTCCTAAGACCAAGAAAGCGGCTCCTTTACAGATCTAGTTGGATCAAAACTTGCTGTCTATCCTTCCTTCTAAGCGAATACTCGACAGAAGCGATTTTGGAAAAGTATATATTATTTTCTTCCAACAAATGTGTGTTATACATGTAATATTGAGTGGTTTATTAGTAGCCATTATAACACGATGTGTACATTGCTGGAAATAACTTCTATGATAGTCACCAGAAAACATTATGCTGCACCCCTGACCTTCATACATTCCATGCTCAGTTATGCTTACCTAGCCAGGAGCTTCATGTTATGACTAGAACAAAGCATTGCATACAGTTCAAGGCAGCAATGTTGTAGTGTCTATTTTACCAGTATTCTCGATGAGATCTCACTTAAGGCCTACCTGTTCTTGCACTCATAAAATATCAACTGCAGGGCTTCTATAATATTTTTTGTATCACACTTAACTGATAGAGTGCTAAATTATTTTTACTCCTCAAAATTTGTTCACAAATCTTTGCCTTGTTACAATTTATGGGAGAGTGCCTGCAGGAACTTGTCCATAAATTGTAATAAAGAAATTCTATTCAGACCAAATAATTTTGATTCAAAGATAATATGAAGGACACCCAAAGAATTTGAAGCCTCTGAGTTGCAGTACCTGCACTTTAGAATAAAGCCCAAATATGGGCTTCCCGCACTTAACCAGTTAAGGCTTATGAGGGGCAAGAGCCCATGCAGGCCTGTGGTGTGGCATAGAAATTATTAGATTTATCCTATTCATAATATTTTAAGAGCGCGATAAAAATAGTACCTCAGTTGCAGATAGGTTCGGTATAGGTATGCTACCCCTGTGGAAATCCTGGGAAGTGGAACTGCTCTTTTACTGTGATGAACAAGGCTCTTTTTTACTGGTAAAATAGGACTGTCACCCACCAATGCTTGGGGTGGAAGTTCTCTAAAATGGGCAACATGGGTATAAACGATTGACTGGAATTAACTTTATCTCTATGTTGTGGTCACAATTATCCATTGTGCAAAAGAATGTGACCTTAAACACCAATAAATAAATAAGTATGTGGACATTATAGCACACCTCAGAAATGATTGCCTGAGGTCCCTGTGCAAACTCCCAGAAATGAAGCAGTGCTTGTTTCCTGTGGTAAACAAGCTCTTTTACTGCTAAAATAGGACCTGGTAACCAATACCTGGGGTGGAAATCCTCTAAAATGGGCAACATGGATTGCACGATTGGCTGGACATGGCTTTATATCGTATGTTGCGGTCACGATTAGCCATTGTGCAGAAATATGTGACCTTAAACACCAATAAATAATAAATTTCCTGGGGTCGATAGTTGTGTAAGGAGAGAATTTTTTGGTAGTGGCTTTCATAATCATCATTGGATGAATATAACAAGCTCTTGGTTTTTGACTGGCTGTTCTTTTTTGTAGGTCTCCTTCTCCAGAACCAATTTATAACAATGAAGGAAAAAGGTTGAATACTCGAGAGTATAGAACAAGAAAAAAACTGGAAGATGAACGACATAAACTGATTCAAGAAGCTATGCAGATTAATACAGATTACAAACCCCCAGCAGATTACAAGTATGTACTAACCCTTTATCTCATGAAATCGTGACATCTCAGTCAGTGTTCGCTGATTTAAATCCATCGATTTAAATCATTGATTTAAATTATGATTTAAATCCATGATTTTTTTAGCTTTTCTCATCACTTGGCGTCCGTCGGTCATCGTCTGGCGTCCGTAAACTTTTCACATTTTCATTTTCTTCTCTGTAAACACTGAGCCGGTGTGAACCAAACTTGGCAGGAATGGTCTATGGGAGGTCTTCTACAAACGATCCTCATTTTGTTCCTGTCAGATGAAAAACATGGCTTCCAGAGGCATTCTTTGATTCTGGTTGGTGGATTTTCAAAAATCTTCTCTGAAACTGCCAGACCAAATGTTTTGAAACTTCACATAAATGATGACTGGGACCCCCTCAACCAACGACCCTCATTTAATGTTGATTGGGTTACAAACATGGCAACAATTGTGGCTTATAGTTACTGTAGAAACCCTATGGGAAATCACATTTTCCTCTTCTTCTCTGGAAAAAATGAGACGACGTGAAAACAAACCTGGCAGGGATAGTCTATGGGAGGTCCTCTACAAATGATCCTCATTTTGTTCCTGTGGGTTGAAAAACATGGCCACCAGAGGCATTCTTTGATTCTGATTGGTAGATTTTCAAAAATCTTCTCCTCTGAAACTGCCAGGCGAAATGTTTTGATACTTCACATAAACAATGACTGGGACCCCCTCTACTAACGCTCATCATTTAATGTTGATCGGGTTGCAAACATGGCCACAATTGCGGCTTATAGTTACTATAGAAACCCTATGGGAAATCACATTTTCCTCTTCTCCTCTGGAAAAACCGAGGCGACGTGAAAACAAACCTGGCAGGGGTAGTCTATGGGAGGTCCTCTACAAATGATCCTCATTTTGTTCCCGTGGGTTGAAAAACATGGCCACCAGAGGCATTCTTTGATTCTGATAGGTGGATTTTCAAAAATTTTCTCCTCTGAAACTGCCAAGCCAAATGTTTTGAAACTTCACATAAGTAATGACTGGGACCCCCTCTACCAACGATCCTCATTTAATGTTGATCGGGTTGTGAACATGGCCACAATTGTGGCTTATTGTTACTATAGAAACCCTATGGGAAATCACATATTTTTCCACCATACCAATGGCCCAGACTAGCTGGTGCAACCCAATTTATTACCAGGGCCAAACACAAATTTTGAATCCCCTAAACCCCCAAAATTTGCCAAAAAACTTAAAAAATGAGAAGACCAGTATGGTCCTCCATACTTTTGCGCAATGCACAACTTGTTGTCAACAACAATAGGCTACCGCCATCTTGTCATTCTGTTGTTTGGCCCATGTCAGATCAACACATATCCTGACTTTTGTGCTATAAAATCCT
Source organism: Pictodentalium vernedei (assembly GCA_031216915.1). NCBI lineage: Eukaryota > Metazoa > Mollusca > Scaphopoda > Dentaliida > Dentaliidae > Pictodentalium > Pictodentalium vernedei. The sequence goes on from CM062297.1 coordinate 381,140,991, forward strand.
AAAGTATAATGTAGCCAGACACGATTTTGAAGTGGAATGGTGGAATAATTGCAGCAGAATCTAGCTGAATGTGGACATTGAGTTTTTGAACCTTCAGGGCTATAACTTTATTGAAATTAAATAATATTTCTTGTCTTTCCCGTTTTCGGGATATGCACCTGATTTGTTCATTTTTTGTTTATCATTATGTGTGTGTTCAATGTTCACCTTTTCCCCCTTGAATCCTCTCAGTAGATTTTTAAGAACTATTTGCCGTTTGCGAATTTGTAATTAATTAAAATTCTTCTTAAAAATCTTAGATAATTTACGGAATGTGGATTATTCGTACCCCCTTTGTCGTGTACCAGTTATTTTTATACCCCCGCTTCGAAGAAGTGGGGGCTATATAGGAATCGCCCTGTACGTCCGTCCATCCGTCCGTCCGTACGTCTTTCCGGACATGAAATTCTTGTGCGCGCAACTCCTCCTACATTTATCAATCAATTTGGACAAAACTTTTCAGACATCATCACTACTAAGTGAACATGCGCATATTCCAAGATTTTTGATCTGCGACAATTTTAACCAGGTTTTCTCCCTTTGACTTAGATTTATTGTGTCTTTTCATCCGAACAAATTCTTGTGTGCGCAACTCCTCCTACATTAATGAACCGATTTTGATGAAACCTTTCAAACATCATCTCTACTAAGTGAACATGTGCATATTCCAAACTTTTTGATCTGCGACAATTTTAACCAGGTTATCTCTCTTGAACTTTGATTTAATATGGGTTTCTGCATGAAATTCTTGTGTGCGCAACTCCTCCTACATTTATCAATCAATTTGGACGAAAGTTTACAGACATCATCACTACTAAGTGAACATGCGCATATTCCCAAATTTTTGAGCTGTGGCAATTTTAACTAGGTTATCTCCCTTTAACTTAGATTTATTATGGGTTTCTACATGAAATTCTTGTGCGTGCAACTCCTCCTACATTTATCAATCAATTTGGACAAAACTTTTCAGACATCATCACTACTAAGTGAACATGCGCATATTCCAAGATTTTTGATCTGCGACAATTTTAACCAGGTTATCTCCCTTTGACTTAGATTTATTATGTCTTTCTGTTTGAACAAATTCTTGTGTGTGCAACTCCTCCTACATTAATGAACCGATTTTGATGAAACCTTAATCTCTAAGTGAACATGTGCATATTCCAAACTTTTTGATCTGCGACAATTTTAACCAGGTTATCTCTCTTGAACTTTGATTTAATATGGGTTTCTGCATGAAATTCTTGTGTGCGCAACTCCTACATTTATCAGTCAATTTGGATGAAAGTTTACAGACATCATCACTACTAAGTAAACATGCGCATATTCCAAAATTTTTGAGCTGTGGCAATTTTAACTAGGTTATCTCCCTTTAACTTAGATTTATTATGGGTTTCTACATGAAATTCTTGTGCGTGCAACTCCTCCTACATTTATCAATCAATTTTGACGAAATCTTTCAAACATTATCACAACTAAGTGAACATGCGCATATTCTCAAATTTTTGATCTGCGGCAATTTTAACCAGGTTATCTCCCTTTAACTTGGATTTATTATGGGTTTTCAAATGGGATTCTTGTGTGTGCAACACCTCCTACATTAATGAACTGATTTTGAATACATGTTGCACATTGTAAATGTGTTTTTCCAAATGTATACCATATATGTGTGGGCTCTTTAAGTATTCAGTGCTGTTCTGTGGAAGGCCACATGCAAATACAAATTTCAACAACAAAAAATGATCTTTATGTATACATTTCCTTATGGCCTTCGCCTACATGATCAGAAGTGCATTCCTCTAAAAACCCAAAGCGGGGGTATTAATCACCTTCAGTGATAGTTCTAGTTGACATAGTCGTGCGTGTCTGTTTGCCATTACCCTTCTCTATGGGGAATCTTTTGGGGAAGTTTCTCTGTTGTTAAGGGTATTCTTGGGATACCGGTTGTCTGACCTGGGCCTTTGTTGTGCCTGTTTTGGACTTGGTTACCGGCTCCTATTCAGCTTAAAATTTTTGCCTCGGACGTATGTGTATTATGAAATCCTCATGTTCGAAATGTAAGAGGAAGAAGTCCTCTCTTGATTATCATTCATCATGTTTGGCTTGCACTCGTTGATCGAAAGATGGTACCTGTGCAACTTGCTGGTCTTGGGATTCCAAGCGATGGAATTCCCTCTCAACTTATGTATGTGTTGGCGAAGCACCGATTTCGGTGCTTTCGCCTAAGGTAACTAATCAAATTTAGTTTCCATTTCAGAGGAACAAGAACATGGTATTGGTTATGGTATAACATCAAGTTCTGTGCTGCTGTCGTCTTTAGATACAGAGCATGTTGACTTACGAGGTATCGCAGAATACTCGGTACCTCGGGCAAGCAGACGGTCAACTAGCTCGACCGGTGTAACAGAGCCTTTAATTAGTGCTTCCGTACCGGGAAAATCCGTAGCGGTCCAAGATACGGAGGATTGAAGACAGTCCTCTGTTAAGACGACGGCACGTAAGGGGAAGAGGCCGGTCAAATTGAAAGGTGCATCAGTAGCGAAGCATTCTTCTGTTTTAGGGACAAAACAGAAAGATTCGACTTTCATTGCCTGTTCCGCTGGTAGTCCGGTAGAAAATGCTTCGGAACCAGTTGTTTCTGATGTACCTTTCTCTTCTAGTGCGGCTGGCAGTAATTTTGATATAAGAGCCTCTTCTTCGTCCGTTTCCAGGACTCGGCACAGTAGACTGCATGCTAGTTGGCAAGATCCAGAGGTAGAGAGTCAGAGCCAGGATCTGGCTCTCTCTAAGGCTAATGTCTTTTGAGAGGCAAATGTCTTTTTCTAAAAGATGGACACAGGGCTCTGTGTCAGATCACCTTCTGGAGCCAAAAGGCATAGACCGGGGGTGAACATAGCCTCGAATACGGAATTGCTGGAGCAAATTGCCCAGCTAATTGCAAACTTCCAGCAGCATAATATGCGGCCGTTATCGATCTCCGATTTGGATGATTCGGACGGTGCTGGATCGGCAGGAAGAAGGGTTTCCTCAATAATCAGTATGCCGATAATAGACCAGACCAGGAACCTCTAGCTGGTAGTGTTAGGGAGTTTGATGAAGACGAGACTGACACTACATCTTTGGCTGAGCAACATATGGAAACTATGAGGTTCCTGCAGGATTTTTCACCTGAATTAATTCCTTCTGGTCTAGTTCTGCGGCTTCTCGAGCCAAGCGCCTGTCTTCTTTGGACAGGGAGGTCATTAAGTCGAAGGAAAGTATCCTTCTGTATCCGTCTCAATCAGCCCAAGCGTTAGATGCATTTGATTGTTGTGATGAAGCTATTGCTGACCTGGCTCAGGCTAGAAAAAGTTCTTTTCCTTTCGGAAAGGAAGCTTGACCTACCGTTTAGAGGCAATACCTTCTTAAATATGGTAGGCGAGAATAAGATTCCAAGAGCTCATCTGCAATTGGATGACGGAGCTAGGAACTTAGGTATGTCTCTTCCGTCATCGTGTAGCGTTAGTTCTTTTGTTATAGTCACGTGCATTGAATCTAGCAGAAGTATTTTGGACGCTGTCATATGCAGATCATTTTGCAGGGCATTGGCCGGCAATTTGGAATCTGAGAGCTTATAGGGGTTGTTATCTCCTTGAGAGTGCTCTCTCGCGCCATCATGTATACAGCATCACACTCTGCTCTTTCAGTAGCGAATTTAGAGTTGGTCAGGCGCAATGCTACCCTTAATCTACGTCATTTATTGACGACAGTGTTAAGAGCTCTCTAAGGGCCGCTCCCGTTTCGGGCTCTTCATTATTCAATGATCAGTTAATAGCTGTATGTGAAGATGCTTCTAAGAAAGCTATATGTCCGCTTTTGTTGCGCTCAGCTTTGCAACTCAGCCTTCCACAAGTGGTACTCCTCGGAGAGGTAAATTTTTCTCCAAGAGAGACTCGGCCCATGCTGATTTTAAAGCTAATTGTGGTCGTGGTGGCTCGAAACAGGGGAGCGATTTCAAAACGGGGATGACGCAGTCGGAAAATAACGAAACGCGTAACCCCACACCGACGTCATAGAGGGGTGCGAGAGCTTCACGTGGTTTCTCGTATATGCCTCGTAAGTCCTACAATTGAAGATTTCGAGCTCTGTTCTTCAGTTGGCGGAAGGCTTTCAATATTCACAAGCAACTGGAACAAATAACTCAGGATTTTTGGGTTCGAGACGTAAAAATGGTCTACGTCTTTCGTTCCGGAGAAAACCTCCATTAACGCAGATTCCACGTTTTGTGAACCTTTCACAAAATATAACAAGAGAGAGGCTTTGATTTCAGCAATAGACTCTCTCCTACATGGAGGCAGTAGAGGTCGTAGAGATTCCAAATTCAAGGGATTCTACAGACATCTTTCTTCTTGTGCCGAAGCCAGACGGCTCGTACATGCCGGTCATCGATCTCAGTTGGATAACAAGCTGATAATTGCTCCAAATTGTAAATGAGTCAATTCGATCGGTGAGAGGCATCATCCGAGTGAACGATTAGGCCGCAAGTATAGACTTCCGTTTCGCGGTTCAAGGAGAAGTATACCAGTTCAGAGCAATGTGTTTTGGCTTGAATCCTGCACCATGGGCATTCACTTGGGTGGTGAATACGGTGATGAGCCATTTTAGAGCTCACTCGCCTTCAATGACGTCGGCATATTTGGATGACATTCTTCAAAGGTACGAAAATTTTCATGCTCTTCAAAGCGACGTTCAGAGTCTGCTATCGCTGCTAGTACGACTCCTACTATAGTTGGTTTTATATAATTATTATAATCATTGTCGACAAGTCGGATTTAATACCGATGAGGTCGTTTTGTTCATCTGGAATGAGTTTCGATACTCTTAACAATCGGGTCTGTTTGCCGGTAGCAAGAGCAAAATTAGTTTCTATTTACGCAAATATTGCATAAACGCACAAGTCATTTCTGCAAGAGAGTTTATGTGGCTGTTTCGACTTTGCGGCGCCGCCGCGGAGTTAATTCCGCTAGGTCGTTTGCACACTCGTCCACTTCAAATTTATCTAATTCAAAATTGAAACATAAAACGTCAGTTGTTGGACAGTCCGATTGTTTTAACACAGTCAGTAAAACATCTTCAAATTTGGGCGGATATCCAGTGGTTTTCCCAGGGAATACCGCTTCAGATTCAGGAGCCGTCATTCATAATCATGACAGACGGCAGTCAGGAGGGTTGGGGTGCTTCTCTGATTCCGGGCGATCAAGTATATTACAGCTTATGGGAGAGTCAGTTTCTTAGGTCCCATAAGGGTCAGATTAACTACAAAGAAATGAGGGCAATTTGGTTAGCTCTAAAATCATTGGCTCAGTCGAGTAATACACTCACATGTTCAAATTCTGTTGGACAATTCAACAGTAGTAGCCTATATTCGGAATCAGGGAGGTACTCATTCCGTTCAGCTGTTGAATCTCACCGAAAAGATTCTTCTTTTCTTTCAAAAGAATCAGATTCTGATATCGATTCGTCATATTCCATGTCGTCTCAATGTAACAGCAGACTCTCTATCGAGAAGGATTGCCTGCTACCTTCTGTATGGATGTTGAAAAAATCTCTTCAATCAGATTTGTTTCCAGTGGGAACGTCCAATGATCGATCTTTTTGCCACGAGTCTGAACAATCAGTTACAGACTTTTGTGTCTCCATGCCAGACCCTCAAGCTTATGCAGTAGATGCTCTGTCAATTTCATGGAACGGGATAATAGGGTATGCTTACCCTCCAGCTCCCCTCATTCAACAGATCTTGCTAAAGATAAAACAGTCTTCTTGCAAGATTCTACTGGTTGCAAGTCTGTCGGCTCACAGACAGTGGATAATTCTTCGGGAACTTCTTTGGGACCTTCCACGGAAGTTACCACTTCTCCGGGATCTTCTGACACATGGGAAACTCTGTCGGCTTCCTGCACGATAACAGTTTTCCAGACGAGCAATGGATGCAATTTCTAACTGTAGGAGGACCTCCTCTTCTTTAATTATGAAGCGAAGTAGAAGGTTTTTGTTCGTTGGTGTGAATCACAATTGATTGATTTTTTTAACCCAACTATTCCTCAATTGGCTAACTTTTTTATTTATCTTTTTGATGAAGTTAAGTTACAGCCAGTCACTATTAAGGGCTATAGGTCTATGCTCTCTGACACCTATGCACACCAAGCGAAATTAAACATTGGGTCAGATGTATCTATAAATACTTAATGAGGAATTTTTCTGTGAATAGACCTCGTACCTTGAGACTAGTCCCTCAGTGGAATTTAGCTGGGGTTCTTCTGAAACTTCAGAAAGCAGCTTTTGAAGCGTTAATTACTGTCAAGTTTAAATTTCTTACTTATTACACGGTTTTTCTTTTAGTGTTTTGCGTCAGCTAGAAGAGTTAGTGAGCTTCATGCTTTGTCTGTTGAAGACTCTCATTATCTTAGTGTTGGTAATTCTATTACTCACACTACGAAAGTGGGATTCTTAGCTAAGAATCGGGTTCCGTACAAACGGCCTAGCCCTATTCTTATTAAAGCATTACCGTCTTCAGATGGTCAGAGACCTTTGTTGTGTCCAGTAAGAGTGCTTAAGATTTATAAGGAGCATTCTAGTTTTATTAGAAGAGGTAGGAAAAGGTTATTTCTTTCTCTTCTTAACAGAAATGATATTTCTGTTCATTCAATATCTAGATGGATTTAGTTAGCTATTCGGTCAGCTTATAATGCTTTGTCTGTGAATCAGAATAGCTTACAAGATTTAGCTCACGAAGTTAGAGCTTTAGCTTCTTCTTAGGCTTATGCTAGTAGTAATTGTTTGAAGGTTTTTTGCAAGCTGCTTATTGGACACAACAGATGACTTCTCCCAAATTTTATCTTCGAGATTTAGAATAAATTTCTGATGATCTCAGATTTTTAGGACTGTTATCGGTAGCTCAGAAGGTCGTCCATTCTAATTAGGACTTTTATTCAATCTTCTGTTTGATCTGCACTAGCACTGTCTCCAGTCTGCTCCCTTCTTCATTTTGAAGTGTACATGTAGTTACTTTCAAAACAAGGGGAAGGGGGGGGGGGGGGGGGGGGGGGGTCATCTGGCTTTGAGTGGAAACATGGACATACCTCCTTCAGTGATTGTATCCTGGGGTTGGGCTATGGTAGTTTTAATATGTAGCTAGATATGAAGCAATTTTAAATATATTATATGCTTTTAATGTGTAGCTCGATGTGAAGCGTTATTGTCTATGTCATGTGTCAAGACGAGCTTTTCTATCCAATACTCGGACATTTTTAATGATGTATAAAGAGTCTCATTTCTCTGGACTTCTTTATATTTTGGCTTCCTTTATCAAATTAGCGTAATGGGTTATTCTAGGCCTTAAATAGAGTTACACCTATATTTTCATTGTTTTTAGCTCATCTTGACAAAGTCAAGCTGAGCTAATCTAATCGCTTCCCGTCCGTCGTCTCGTCCGTCGTCCGTCAACACCATGTTTTGGTCTTCTGATGGTCCCAAAGGGGCATTTCATTTTTGTTCAACTCAGTATGCCCGGCCCCATAGGGAGGGAGTGGGGGAAAATGCTCCAAAATATTTTTAAAATCTTCTTCTCAAGAACCAGTGTGTGCAATGACTTGATATTTGCTATGGAGCTTCCATATGAGGTGTAGAATCAAGTTTGTTCAAACGAAGTTCGTAAAGTAATATTTGGCTTTGTAATAGGAGGGGTAAGATTTTTGGCCCCGCCCAAAATTTCTATTTTCTGAACCGATGGTCCGGTATGAACCAAATTTGGTTTCTGGTAGTATTGGGTCATAAGTACTTGACCCATGCAAAAAAAAAAATTCCCGCATCCCCATGGGAACCCTGGGAGCTAAAAATAGAAATATTTTCAAACGCCCATATTTCCCAAACCCCACGGAACAGAGAGCTTTTATTTGGTATGAAGTATCCTTATGACCAGTAGAATTGAATGGTAAAAAAAAATTGCCATCGGTTATGTTAGGGTGTTCTGTAATGGGCATCGAAAAAATGCTGAGTCAACATATTTGCAAAAATTTTTAAAAATCTTTTCTCCAGAACCAATCATCAGAATCTTTTGATATTTGGTATACAGCATTCATAGGGGGGGCAGATAAAAGTTTGTTCAAATAAAGCTCATTGGTTCATATTTGGGCTCTCTACAGGAGCCCGAAGTTTTAACATAGGTTTTAACATAGGGTAATATGGGGAATATTCTTTAAAATCTTCTTCAGAACCACCAGTCAGAATCTTTTAATATTTGGTATACATCATTGTTATGAGGGTCAGATTCTAGATTGTTCAAACCAAGTCCTAGGTTAATATTTGGGCTTCCTATGGAAGCCCAAATTTTATCTTTGTTCAATATGGAGGGTAATTTAAAAAAATCTTCTTCTTCAGATCCATCAGTCAGAATGCTTTGATATTTGGTATGCAACATCTCTATGGGGGTCAGATTCAAGTTTGTTCAAATCAAATCCCTAGGTATATATTTGGGCTCACTATGGTAGCCCAAATTTTTACTTAGTGCAATATGAGAAAATTTCTTTAAAAATCTTCTTCTTCAGATCCACCAGTCGGAATGCTTTTATATTTGGTATACAACATCTCTAGGGGGGTCAGATTCCAGGTTGTTCAATTCGAGTGCCTAGGTTAATATTTGGGCTCCATATGGGAACATGAAATTTCACTTAGTACAATATGAGGGAATTTCTTCAAAAATCTTCTTCAGATTCACTTGTCAGAATGCTTTCACATTTGGTATACAACATCTCTAGGGGGGTCAGATTCAAGTTTGTTCAAATCGGATCCATAGGTCAATATTTGGGCTCGCTATGGTAGCCCAAATTTGAACTTGGTGCAATTCGAAGAAATTTCTTTACAATTTCTCTTCTTCAGATCCAATAGTCAGAATGCTTTCATATTCGGTACACAACATCTCTAGGGAAGTCAGATTTAACTATGTTCAAATCAAGAGCCTGGGTTAATATTTGGGCTCTCTATGGGAGCCGGAATTGGCCATTTTGCTATAGAATTAAAAATTTTGTATTCAGTACCCTCTAGAGGTACTAAGATTAATCCACATAGGTTGTATCAAGGGGCTTCATAGGGGAGCTCTGCATTTTACTTATGATCAACTGAAGAAAAGGCATGATGCCCAGATTATTTTTGTCACTCCTGAGGGACTCAAGGATTGACAGTGTAGCCTATGGAGATGGCTTGCTTAATGTAGACTCATTCTTGGACTCTGTTTAAATTGTGTTCTGTACAAGATGAGCACTTCAGGCCCCGTGGGGCCTCTTGTTTGTACACAACTTCTATACAGCTCAGACTAGAGGCCATATTTATGAACCAATCTTTACAAAACTTCTTGGGTACCTTTGTTATTACCGTGGGATGAGAGCGAGTGTTTTTGGGTGTGGTCCAAAATTCAAGATGGCCACCAGCAGCCATTTTGTACCAAAATTAGTGCAATCAGTCTTTTGTACAGAACTTCTGTATAAAAGTTCTGATTTGAATAAATTTTTGTATGAATGTTTAGTAACATGGAATACATCACATATTGTAAGGGTTTTTTTTTTCGTGCAGAAATTATGCAAATTAGATGAACTTTGATTAATTCAGTGCTACTTACACAATGTGAGCACACATGTCAATACGGCTCAGGGTAGAGGCTGTATTTATGAACCGATCTTCACAAAACCTCTTGGGTACCTTTGTTATCACCTTGGGACGAGAATGAGTGTTTCTGAGTACGGTCCAAAATTCAAGATGGCTGCCAGTGGCCATTTTGTACCAAAATTAGGTCCAATCACTTTTTTGTCACAAGTTCTATACAGCTCGTATTTATGAACTGATCTTCACAAAACTTCTTGGGTACCTTTGTTTTCACCTTGGGACAGGAACGAGTATGTTTTGGGGTGCCTTTGTTATCACTGTGCTATGAGAACAAATATTTTGGGGTTCAGTCAGACCCACTCTGGGACTCAAAGATTTCTTTTCTAGTTTAGCATCTGACTGTCACCCACCTTTACAATACTTTACCTATACATTTGTTACAGTCAACGGTCAGTATTTATGTACAGACCGTTACAATACTTTATATGTACCTTTGTTATCAGGTCATTACCTAGATGTTTGTCATTGCTGTGTCACATACTATACATGTGCATGTCTTTGTCTTGACAAGTAGAGCTACAGTGTCATTGACACTTTCATTACGTTTTTTGGCAAATTTTGGGGGTTTAGGGGATTCAAAATTTGTGTTTGGCCCTGGTAATAAATTGGGTTGCACCAGCTAGTCTGGGCCATTGGTAAGTATTAAAAGTATTAAAATTGGTATAATTTTTTCATTTTCATCTTCTTCTCTGAAACTACTGAGCCAAAGTGAACCACACTTCGCAGGAATGGTCTATGAGAGGATGGGAATATGTGGCCACCAGAGGCTATATTCTAATGCTTAACCCAATGCCCCTCCTGTCTGCACAAAAGATCGGTACTGTCAGCAAAATACTTGTTTTTTGAGAATCTGGTAAGGGTTCGTTCCAGTTTTTTCTCCACTGAGAACTGGGACAAAACCCCCAAAATATTGTATATACAGTACAAGTCAAAATAAGCTGTAGCGCAACTGCAATAAACTAAGTAGACTACAGCTTCTGCCCTTATTTCTTTAAAATAAAAACAATCGCCAATGATGAACTCAGTTTATCACACACCCGTAATTGTATTTCTCTCGATCTTTTAGGGGAGGGTTGTAATTAACCCCCTGCACACTGATGTCAAAATATCTAAATTTCAGGCAGAAAAAATTTCCCATAATGCAACTAGAAACTTAACCAATTCAATTTCGTTTGACAGAGCTCATTGAGCTCTGTCAAATGAGATTGAATTGGTTAAATTTCTAGATGCATTATGGGGAAGAAACAGCTTCCTGAAATTTTGGCATTTTGACATCAGAGTGAAGGGGGTTAAATCAGAAAGCTCTTGTGCGATCCGATAAAAAGTACCCTTCACATGCTCAAGTTCTCTTGTTAGACTGGTTCTTATAGTTTGCAGTGTTCAGTGTAAAATAACCCATCAGAATCTTCAGCTATATTTATCTGTCAGAATTACTGTTTCTCATTACAAAATGTTTGATGCACAACAATGCTAAAAACTAACAGCTCTCATGGTATCCCTGCGACACTTTCACTCATCCAGTAATCATTAGCCTGTTCAAACACAAGTGTGGTTCTGTGTATTTATTATATGACTTTCAATTTTCTCTTCAGATTACCAATATTGTTTGTAGATCAAATCCTCATTGTTGGAAAACTGTCCGATCCACAGCCATATCAGTATTGGTTGAAATCCAAATTCATATGGTTTGAAACTAGGTCATTGGAAGAGAAGAAACTATTTACGGCATGTTCATTTAAACTACTAAAATTATTATACCCCCACTTTCGAAGAAAATGAGGGTATACTGGATTACATGCGTCCATCCGCCTATCCATCCGTCCGTCCATCCATCCGTGTGTGAGTCCGTCCGAAATTTTTTTTTTTATAATATTTGTTGGTCATAGGTATACCCACACTAGTTATTTTTTTAGCTCACCTGACTGAAAGTCAGGGTGAGCTTTTCTGATCACTTTTCGTCCGTCGTCCGGCGTCCGTCGTCCGGCGTGAAGGTGGTGTTTGGGTCTTTTTCTTCCAAACCACTGGCCGCATGTTAATGAAATTTCATGTGAGTAGGGGTTATATAGCGGCATTTTGATTTTTGGGCAAATTAGGTTTCGGCTCATATTGAGCAGAGGGGTGGGGCAAAAATGCTCCAATTCTTAAAAAATCTTCTTCTCAAGAACCAGCAATAGCAGAGACTTGATATTTGGTATGCAGCTTCCTTTTGAGGTGTAGACTCAAGTTTGTTCAAGAGAAGTTTGTAGGTCTATACTTGGCGATGTTATGGGAGGAGCAAAAATTTTGGCCCCACCCCAAATTTCTATTTTTTAAACCGAGAGGCCAATTTGAACCAAATTTTATGTGAGGGCTTATTGGGTCATAAGTACCTAATTTATGCAGAAATTTTTTTTCCTGTAGCCCCGTGGGAACCACAGGAGCTAAAAATAGAAAAAAATTAAAACGCCTATATCTCAAAAACTGCACGGCACTGAGAATTTTTATTTGGTGTGCAGCTTCCTTGGGACCAACAGAAAGGATTGGTAAAAAAAAATTGCCATCGGTTTTATCATAGGGTACAGTTTCGGGACTTTGAAAAAGTGCTGAGTCAGCACTTTTTAACACTGTAGGCAATGGGAAAAACATTAAAAAATCTTCTTCTCCAGATCCAGCAGGCAGAATCTTTTGATATTTGGTATGCAACATTGTAGGGTGGATCTGATTCAAGTTTGTTCAAATCGGCCCCCTGGGTTCATATTTGGGCTCAGTATAGGAGCCCGATTTCGAACTTAGTGCATTTCAGGCAAATTTCTTAAAAAATCTTCTTCTCCAGATCCAGCAGGCAGAATCTTTTGATATTTGGTATGCAACATTGTGGGGTGGATCTGATTCAAGTTTGCTCAAATCGGCTCCCTGGATTCATATTTGGGCTCACTATAAAAGCCCGAATTCGATCTTAGTGCATTTCAGGCAAATTTCTTAAAAAATCTTCTTCTCCAGATCCAGCAGGCAGAATCTTTGGATATTTGGTATGCAACATTGTGGGGTGGATCTGATTCAAGTTTGTTCAAATCGGCCCCCTGGATTCATATTTGGGCTCACTATAGAAGCCCAAATTCGAACTTAGTGCATTTCAGGCAAATTTCTTTAAAAATCTTCTTCTCCAGATCCAGCAGGCAGAATCTTTTGTTATTTGTTATGCAACATTGTGGGGTGGATCTGATTCAAGTTTGTTCAAATTGGCCCCCTGGATTCATATTTGGGCTCACTATAGAAGCCCGAATTCGAAGTTAATGCATTTCAGGCAAATTTCTTTGAAAATCTTCTTTTCAAGATCCAGCAGGCAGAATCTTTTGATATTTGGTATGCACCATGCTTAGGGGGTGAGATTCAAGTTTGTTCAAGCCAAGTCCCTTGGTCCATATCTGGGCTCACTGTGGGAGCTTGAATTGTAACTTAGTTCAAAATGAGGAATTTTCTTTAAAAATCTTCTCAAGATCCAGCAGGCAGAATCTTTTGATATTTGGTATGCACCATGCTTAGGGAGTGAGATTCAACTTTGTTCAAGCCAAGTCCCTAGGTCCATATTTGGACTCACTGTGGGAGCCCGAATTATAACTTAGTTCAATATGAGGAATCTTCTTTAAAAATCTTCTATTTTTTTTTTAGATCCACTGGTCAGAATCTTTGGATATTTGGTATAAGCTTTTCTTAGGAGGATCAGATGCAACTTGTTGAAATCAATTCTCTGGGTTGATATTTAGGCTACCATGTCAGGTGAGCGCCCTCAGGCCCCTTGGGGCCTCTTGTTTTATTATTACTTGTTCACTTAGAAATTGTGTCCGTCCGAGCCAAATTTTGTCTGTTCAGCCTGTATCTCGGGTATCAAATGTTCTATTGCAATTAAATTTGCCATGAACACTGCTTATGGTATAGGCTTTAAAAAAAGGATTCAACGATATTTCTCACATTCTCCTTTTTAGAGTTATCCCCCTTTTTTTTGACTTAAAAATTGTAGGAAATATACATTATTTGTCTGTTCAGCCTGTATCTCAGGTATGGGCTATCGGATTTCAGTGAAAATGCCATGCAAACACCAAACAATTTACTATACCTTTTGACTTAGAAATTGTTGGAAATTGTTGAAAACTTTCAAAGAAAATGGGAGGGGGGGGATACTGGATTGGGGTTTAGTGGATTTCAGTGAAATATGCCATGCAGTTTGCCTATGACAAAGGCTTCTGCCTCATTGCATAAAACTTCCAAAACACCAAACAATTTACCATACCTTTTGACTTAGAAATTATTGGAAATTGTTGAAAACTTTCGAAGAGGGGTGGGGGGGGGGGGGGCGTTGGTATACTGGATTGCATCCGTCCATCTGTGCGTCAGTCCGTACGAGAATATTCATAAATAATATTTGTTGGTCATAGGTATGCCCACACTAGTTTTAAATAGTGTTTAGTATACTTTTGTCTAGGGGTATGTGTATTTATTTATTGGTGTTGAATGCCACATCAGCAGCTAAGGCTATATCTTGCTGAAAAAAATAAAGCCTTTGTGAATTATGAAGGAAAAATTTTGATTAAAATAGGAAAGTAGTTTGGGTGACTGCATTTCGCCTCATTGGACTGAATCAGGAGTAGGTTGATGGTGTGTGATGCAAAATGCAGTTCATATAATAAACCTTTATTGGTTCAGTGATATAGTTTATGGCCCCTTATTTGAATGAACATAAACCCCAATGAATAAATACATTATCGTGAAATTTTCAAAACTTGTCCAGCAAATTAGGTACAGACCTCATCAAATGTTTGCTTCAGACCCAATTTGCTGAACTTCTATCGTAATTGTTGGAGATTCCTTTAGATTTTTTTTTTTTTTTTATCTTTTCAGACCTCCCATTCAGAGAGTGAATGACAAAGTCATGATACCACAAGATTTACACCCAGAAATTAACTTTGTTGGGTTACTTATTGGACCAAGAGGAAATACTCTGAAGAATTTAGAGAAAGAAGTGAGTATGGTTGGATTTTTCTCTGATCGTTGGTATATTTGATGATGTTTGCTGTGGCAGTTGAAATAAAGTTTGGTTGCCACTAATATGTAGGACTGTTTTAACAAAAGCGAACATTGCTTTTATTTCTGAAAGGAGGCCTAAATATTACTAAACACACATGTATTTGATGTCTTTTTCAACAGAAAGTTAGGAAACTCATAAAAATAAAAGCTGCCATCTCTCACTGATTGAAGCCTTAAAGGCTTGAGAACCAAACAACTTTATTCTTCCACAAACATTAAGTGGAATATACTGGAGTCACTGCAACAGACTTGGTTGGTCAGCTGCTAGCTCAGTCTGTTAAAATCTTGTGGTGCAAACTAGTTCACATTTCCTAAGATATTGGTTTGAAAGTGGGTTTTACATGATCAACATGAAGTGCAGATTGTGTGACTTAAATTTGAGCATTACAAATCTATTGCCATTCAATTCTACAGTTGTAGTAATTGGAAAATCTTTTTGAGCAAACTCCTTTCACATTTCTTGAGAAATTTGTTTGTGACTTAGTGTACTTCATCAACAAGTGCAGATGTGTGTGACATAATTTTGCTGTGGCTCATTTGAAGTGTTACAGTGCTGTTAATTTGGAAATATGAGGAGAGCTGAAAACAACACTCAAAAAATCACAAGAAGTGGGATTGCACTCACCTTTTGTTTTTTTAAGAAGAGTGAAAATATTTTTCGTAATCTTTTTTATCAGCCCGACTGTTTACAGTGAGGGCTATAGTCATGACTTTTGTCCGTCCATCCATCCGTCTGTCTGTTAACATTTAGAATTTTGGTTAAATTTTGTGGTTAAAGTTTTTTACTGAATGTTAAAGTGTCGTGTTTTTTTTTCCCTGTTTAGTTAACATTTGGAGTTTTGGTTAAAGTTTGTGGTTAAAGTTTTTTTATCCAACCTTCAAGTACAGACTACACCCCGTAGTTCTTGTTTGATCGTCACAAAATTTCATATGCAGGTTTTGGGTCATGTCTAGATGAGAACGTCCCCTTTTGGTTGTGATCGGTCAACCGGTATGGCTGCCCGAGCCCAAAACCCGAAACCATTAGCACAGTCTACTGGTCGTATTTATAAAGGGATTTCACTGTAACTTGGTAGGATGCCTCTGTATAATGCACAGATGAGAATGTCCCCTTTTGGGCGTGATCTGTTAACCATGATGACTGAAACCCGAAAACCTTTAGCACAGTCTAGAGGTCATATTTATGAAGGGATTTCATTGTATCTTGATAGGTAGACTTCATATAATGTCTAGATGAGAACGTCCCCTTTTGGACACGATTGGGCAACATTGACGGTTACAGGGGCCCGAAGCCCAAAAACATTTAGCACGGTCTACAGGTCATATTTATGAAGGCATTTCATTGTAACTTGGTAAGATGACTCCAAATAATGTCCAGATGAGAACGTCCCATTTTGATCTCGATCGTTCAGCCTTGATGGTTGCCCAAGCCCAAAAACCTTGAGCACAGTCTACAGGTCATATATATGAAGGGGTTTCATTGTAACTTCGTAGGATCACTCCAGATTATGCCCAGATGACAACGCCCACTTTTGGTCATGATCATTCAACCATGATGGCTTCCCGAGCCAAAAACTTTAGTACAGACTACAAGTCATATTTGTGAAGGGATTTCATTGTAGCTTGGTAGAATGACTCAGTATAATGTCGAGATGAGGACGTTCCCTTTTAGTTACAATCAGTCTACCGTCGTGGCTACACAGGCCTGAAGCCCGAAAACTTTCAGCACAGTCTACAATCCATAGTTATGAAGGGATTTCAATGTAACTTGATAGGATGGCTCATTTTGAGATAATTTCACTGTAACTTGGTAACTTTCATTGACATACGTTAACTTTGAGGGCCACATACATTAACGGTGAGGTCATATTAACCCACCCCTCAGCTCTTTAGTACTGTGTACACATATTATTTTTATTAAAAACATAGCATGCAGAGAACATAAATTAACATATTCCCAATTATCACAATTCTTGTCTTATTTCATAATCCTTTTATAAACATTGAACATTATCCTTTTCATCAAACACAACACACAGACAAGTTAAGCTACAGTGTCATTGACACTTTCATTATCCCTTCCCACAAGGGAGGGATATAGCACAGAGCTTGCTCTGTCTGTCTATCAGTCCATCCGTCAGTCCATCCATTCGTTCGTCAGTTCATCTGTCTGTCCGAACTTTCTTTATGCCATAACTTAAACAAAAGTTAACGGATTTCAATTCTTTTCTGTACATGTCTCTAGGCCAAGTTTGATGACCACAATCATCCAATGAAAATTGTTGAAGTTATTGCCAAGCCCAGCCCCCGCCAATTAGCCATTTTTAGCTCACCTGACTGAAAGTCAAGGTGAGCTTTTCTGATCACTTTTCGTCCGTCGTCCGCCATCTGTCGTCTGTCGTGAAGGTGGTGTTTGGGCCTTTTTCTCCCAAACCACTGGCCGCATATTAATGAAATTTCATGTGAGTAGTGGTTATATAGGGGCATTTTGATTTTTATGCAAATTAGGTTTCGGCTCATATTGAGCAAAAGAAAAATGGGAAAAAATGGCCAAATTTTTTGAAAATCTTCTTCTAATGAACCACTAGTAGCAGAGACTTGATATGTGGTATACAGAGTCCTTTTGAGGTTTAGAATCAAATTTGTTCAAGAGAAGTTTGTCGGGCATTATTTGCCTTTGTTATGGGATGGGCAAAAATGTTGGCCATGCCTAAAATTTCTGTTTTCAGAACCGTGAGGTTGATTTGAACCAAATTTGATTTGAGATGATAATGGGTCATAAGTAGTTGATTGATGCAAAAAAAAATTTTTCTCATTGTCCCGTGGGAACCTCGGGAGCTAAAAATAGGAAAAATTTTAAAACTGCCATATCTCCAAAACTACACGGCACAGAGAATTCTTATTTTGTATAAAGTTTACTTTTATCCAGTAGAATAGAATGGTTAAAAAAAATCCCTATCGGTTTGATCACAAGGTACTTTTGTCAGGACTTTGAAAAAGTTGGTTAAAAAAAAATCCCTATCGGTTTGATCACAAGGTACTTTTGTCAGGACTTTGAAAAAGTGCTGAGTCAGCACTTTTTAACACTGTTGGCAATGGGAAAAACATTAAAAAATCTTCTCCAGATCCAGCAGGCAGAATTTTTTGATATTTGGTATGCAACATTGTAGGGTGGATCTGATTCAAGTTTGTTCAAATCGGCCCCCTGGGTTCATATTTGGGCTCAGTATAGGAGCCCGATTTCGAACTTAGTGCATTTCAGGCAAATTTCTTAAAAAATCTTCTCCAGATCCAGCAGGCAGAATCTTTTGATATTTGGTATGCAACATTGTGGGGTGGATCTGATTCAAGTTTGTTCAAATCGGCTCCCTAGATTCATATTTGGGCTCACTATAGAAGCTTGAATTCGAACTTAGTGCATTGCAGGCAAATTTCTTCAAAAATCTTCTTCTCCAGATCCAGCAGGCAGAATCTTTTGATATTTGGTATGCAACATTGTGGGGTGGATCTGATTCAAGTTTGTTCAAATCGGCTCCCTAGATTCATATTTGGGCTCACTATAGAAGCTCGAATTCGTACTTAGTGCATTTCAGGCAAATTTCTTCAAAAATCTTTTTCTCCAGATCCAGCAGGCAGAATCTTTTGATATTTGGTATGCAACATTGTGGGGGTGGATCTGATTCAAGTTTGTTCAAATCGGCCCCCTGGATTCTTATTTGGGCTCTCTATAGAAGCCCGAATTCGAACTTGGTGCATTTCAGGCAAATTTCTTTAAAAAAAATCTTCTCCAGATCCAGCAGGCAGAATCTTTTGATATTTGGTATGCAACATTGTGTGGTGGATCTGATTCAAGTTTGTTCAAATCGCCCCCCCCCCTCCCCCCCCTGGATTCTTATATGGGCTAACTATAGAAGCCTGAATTCGAACTGCATTTCAGGCAAATGTCTTTGAAAATCTTCTTCTCCAGATCCAGCAGGCAGAATCTTTTGATATTGGGTATGCACCATGCTTAGGGAGGGGGGTGAGATTCAAGTTTGTTCAAGTCAAGTCCCTGGGTTCATATTTGGGCTCACTGTGGTAGCCCGAATTATAACTTAGTTCAAAATGAGGAATTTTCTTTAAAAATCTTCTTCAGATCCAGCAGTCGGAATGTTTTGATATTTGGTATGCAGCATCCTTAGGGGGGTGAGATTCAAGTTTGTTCAAGCCATGTCCCTAGGTCCATATTTGGGCTCACTGTGGGAGCCCGAATGATAACTTACTTCAAAATGAGGAATTTTCTTTAAAAATCTTCTTCAGATCCAGGAGTCGGAATGATTTGATATTTGGTATGCAGCATCCTTAGGAGGATGAGATTCAAGTTTGTTCAAGCCATGCCCCTAGGTCCATATTTGGACTCACTGAGGGAGCTCGAATTGTAACTTAGTTCAAAATGAGGAATTTTCTTTAAAAATCATCTTCTTCAGATCTAGCAGTTGGAATGTTTTGATATTTGGTGTGCAGCATCCTTAGGGGGGTGATATTCAAGTTTGTTAAAGCCAAGTCTCTGGGTTCATATATGGGCTCCCTGTGAGATTCAATATGAGGAATATTCTTTAAAAATCTTTTTTTTTTTAGATCCACTGGTCAGAATCTTTGGATATTTGGTATAAGCTTTTCTTAGGAGGAGCAGATGCAACTTGTTGAAATCAATTCTCTGGGTTGATATTTAGGCTGCCATGTTAGGTGAGCCCCCTGGGGCCTCTTGTTTTAGCTTACCTTGACAAAGTCAAGTTGAGCTTATCTCATCGCTCTCCATCCGTCGTTTGTCCGTCTGTCCATCAACACCATGTTTTGGTCTTCTCTTCCAAAACCACTGGGCCAATTCTAGTGAAAGTTTGTGTGAGTAATGGTCCCAAAGGGTCATTGCAGTTTTGTTCAACTCAACATGCCCAGACCCATAGGGAGGGGATGGGAGAAAATGTATCAAAATATTTTTAAAATCATCTTCTCATGAACCAATGGGTACAATGACCTGATATTTGTTATGGAGCTTCCTTTTGAGGTGTCGAATCAAGTTTGTTCAAACAAAGTTTGTGAAGCAATATTTGGCTTTGTAATGGTTAGGGGCAAGATTTTTGGCCCCGCCCAAAATTTCTATTTTCTGAATCGTTTGTCCAATTTGAACCAAATTTAATATGAGGTATTATTGGGTCATAAGTACTTGACGCGTACAAAAAAAAAAAAAAAAAAAAATCCTGCAGCTCCATGGGAACCCCAGGTGCTAAAAATGGAAATATTTTCAAATGCCCATAGTTCCCAAACCACATGGAACAGAGGGCTGTTATTTGGTATGAAGCATCCTCAGGACCAGTAAAATTGATTGGGTAAAAAAAAATTGACATCGGTTATGTTAGGGTGATCTGTAGAGGACATTGAAAAAATGCGGAGTCGGCATATTTGCGAAAATTAAAAAAAATCTTTTCTCCAGTACCAGTGGTCAGTCTTTTGATATTTGATGTACAGCATTCATAGGGGAGGGGGGGGGGGGGGGGGGGCACACATACACATTTATTAAAATAAAGCCCATTGGTTCATATTTGGGCTCAATTGAGGAGCCCAAATTTTTAACTTTGGGCAATATGGGGAATATTCTTTAAAAATCTTCTTCTTCAGAACCACCAGTCAGAATCTTTTAATGTTTGGTATACATCATTGTTATGAGGGTCAGATTCAAGATTGTTCAAAGCAAGTCCCTAGGTTAATATTTGGGCTTTCTATATGGGGGTAATTTTTAAAAATCTTCTTCAGATCCACCAGTCAGAATGCTTTGATATTTGGTATACAACATCTCTAGGGGGGTCAGATTCAAGTTTGTTTTCGATTCGAGTGCCTGGATTAATATTTGGGCTCCCTATGAGAACCTGAAATTTAACTTAGTACACAATATAAGGGAATTTCTTCCAAAATCTTCTTTTTCAGATTCACCTGTCAGAATCCTTTCAATTTTGTCTACATCTCTGGGGGAGTCAGATTCAAGTTTGTTCAAATTAGTTCCCCTGGTTAATATTTGGGCTCCCTATGGTAGCCCGAATTTTAACTTGGTGCTATATGAGGAAATTTCTTTAAAAATCTTCTGATCCACTTGTCAGAATGCTTTCATATTTGAATACAACATCTCTAGGGTGGGTCAGATTCAAGTTTGTTCAAATCTGGTCCATAGGTTAATATTTGGGCTCCCAATGGTAGCCCAAATTTTAACGCCGTGCAATATGAAGAAATTTCTTCAGATGCAACAGTCAGAATACTTTCATATTTGCTATACAACATCTTTAGGGAGGTCAGATTCAACTTTGTTCAAATCGAGAGACTGGGTTAATATTTTGGTTCCCTTTGGAACCAGAATTGGCTATGTAGCTGAAAAAATAGAAATTTTTGTGTTCAGTACCTTCTAGAGGTGTGTATCTAAGATTAATCCACATAGGTTGTATCCAGGGGCTTCATAGGAGAGCTCTACATTTTACATTATGATCAATTGAAGAAAAGGCATGATGCTCGGACTATTTTTGTCTCTCCTGAGGGCCTCAAGGATTGACAGTGTATCCAATGGAGATGGATTGCTTAATGTAGACTCATTCATGGACTTTGTTTATATCGTGTTCTGTTCATGATGAGGCTTTAGGCCCTGTGGGGCCTCTTGTTCTTCCCCATATTCATTTGCTCTATTTGCTTCAACCTTACAGACTGGTGCCAAGATTATCATTAGGGGTAAAGGATCTGTAAAAGAAGGAAAAATTGGTCGCAAAGATGGACAGCCATTACCAGGAGAAGATGAACCACTACATGCATATGTAACAGCTAGTAATCCAGAAAATGTTCTAAAAAGCTGTTGAAAAGGTATCCTTTATGCGTAATTTTTACAACTACAGCTCTGGTTTTATCGGTTGAAATTAATATATAGGGAAGTGTTGCATAAAGTACATGCAGTTGGGAAACCTTTTGGCATTGAGAAGTTCTGAAAAGAGTACTTTTCTTCCAAACAGTTACATTTCTACATAAAGATTTAGGTTTCGTCAATTCAAATTTTGGTCTAATTATTCCTTAATCAGCAAAATGATGATAATTTTTTTTATTTTTTACAGTCAGGTCTCATAAATTCAACCTTCAACTCTTAATGATTTGGACAAGGATCTTGAATTTCAACCATTCCACAGTCTCTAAAATCTAATGGCTTCGCAGTGATTTCTAGTTGTTAAGGCAGCAAAGACTTATCTAGAAACCACTGCCAAGGAATTTGTCAATTGTCAGCAGGACCTCCTCATGATGATATTTTCAGGACACCTGTTCTGAGGTTGGAAAAGTTGGAAATGGGCCTTTAAGGGTTAAAGACTTAATTCCACCTTGGCAGAGTTTATTGTCTGAGAACAAATGTCCCAGTCTGCAGACTTTTAACAGTTTTAAATCTCCAGTCACAGTAGATTATCAGTGATTCTTGCCAAGTCTTGGCTGCCTCTGAAACAACTTCTGAATGATTTCACAATGAGAAGTTTTTCAAATTTTCTCCAGACTTTCAAGGATTAATCACCATGTTGATTCTGGATACCAAATTTTGGATACCAGTTGGGTTTGAAAATGTTAAATATCCGGAAATTGTATGCCCATATATCATTGGGAATGGGAACATATCATAATTATAAGTGTTTGACTGAACTTAACTTTATACTTTTGTTGTAATCATGATGTAGTCACAGATATGAGAGGTGGCACCCTCTCGTCGCCTCTATATTGTCGCTGCAGGGCTCAGATGATGCAGCAAATAATATTCTGTATCCCTCTCCCCCCCCCCCCCCCTCCCAAGATATTACTCTTGCCCGTCTAACTTTGATATCCTGGCTGTGCACCTATGAGCTTTTAATTTTTTTAAATCTGATTGACTATCTTTGATGCCTTTATACTTGTTGTGGTCATGATATAGCCATAGATATTGAAAGTGAACTGGAACACCAATAAAAAAAATAAATCTGTTATATCTTATTTTATAGACCTCCATGAGGTTTGTCCAACAAGATGTTATAGAATAAATGCTCAGTTTACCACCAGAATACAGTAATTGGTCAAATTCCGGTTCAAAATTTGAATGCTTGTGTTAATGGGATATTTTACTGACAAAATAGGTATCTAATTAACAGGGTTACACTGTACTCGGGGCTTAAAATTCATGCAAGAATCAAAATCAATTCTTCCTGTGGGAACCCCAGGAAGTGAAGCAGTGCTTGTTTACTAAAAGCTTTGTTTTACTGGTAAAATATGGTCCAGTCACCTAGCTTGGTGTGGAAGTCCTCTAAAATAGGCAACATGGGTATAAACGATTGACTAAACTTGGCCTCATCTCCATGCTGTGGTCATGATTAGCCATTTTGCAGAAATAGGTGACAAATGCAAATAAATAAATCAAAATCAGTTCTTGCAAATGATTCTCGCAAGGAAAACTGAGAATCAACTTTGATTCTGCAACTGTCCGTTTGATTCTCAACCTATGTTCTAAAAGTGTTTTTAAAAATCTGGAGAATTTTACCTGTCTCTTTGCTTGGAATAAGATAACACTTAGCCATAGCAATGATGTCTATTGAAGTCTTGGCTGCCTGTACAGGCAGCCAAAACTTCAATTGAAACCACTTCCAAGGTATTGCGACTTCCATCAGCAGAACATCAAAAGCTTGTATGTTGGAACATGTGCTCTTCTTACACCCGTAAAACAAAAACGTCACAAAAATTAAAACTAGGCCCTTAAGGGTTCAAATCCTGTAAATATATAAATATGAGGTTTGTTTTTTTACTTGTGACTATGAATTGGTAGTACTTACAATCCACACAAGCAAGTGTATAATAACATTCTCAAATTCTAAATTAAAAACTGAAAAGGAAAGTTGATTCTCTTGACATGAGTTCAAAAGAATTAAAACTGATTCTTGTGAATTTGGCCGAATTTTTTGGCCGGGTACTAGTTTTTTTGAACAAAAAATAAACCCTGATGCTGAACATTTTCATTGATTGACCTTCACTTGATTTATTTTATGAGCTGTGCAAATAGTGTATTTTTTTGGATTTGCTGCTTTTACTTGCAGATAAAAGAAATCATTACACAAGGGATTGAAGTTCCAGAAGGTCAGAATGATTTGAGGAGGCAACAGTTGAGAGAGCTGGCACTTCTTAATGGTACTCTGCGTGAAAATGATGGCCTTGCGTGAGTAAATTATAAAACTTTCTTTGTTGAAGTATCAGTTGGTTGAGAAGCATTAACCTTTTACCCAACCAAATGGCCAAAACCTGCCAGTGGTATTCACAAATGACCCCTCTTTGGAGCTCATTGAGCGCGTTCCAATGAGGGGTCTCAACTTATGTTTTTGACTCAAAAGATGAAAAAAATTTGTTATTCAAGAATTTTGTTTGCAAGTGTCATCTGCCTTTCATGTTAGGTAAAGGTTAAAAATTACAGAATAAGCATTTTCTTTTCATTTTAGATTGGACAAGTGAAAAAATGCTGTTAACCCTTTACCAAACATGAAAATCAGACTGCACTTCAGTCGAAGGAGCTCATTCCAATGAGGGGGTCATAAGTCATGTCTATGAGACAAAAATTGAAAAAGAACTAAATTCGAATGGCGATTTTTGTGATGGCCAGTTTTTTCCCCTATATTGGTTAAGTGTTATGATCAATTTCACATGTTGCTGTTCATTGCAGTGTGCTTTCAGCCAGTCTTACATAAATTATAACAAAATTGTTTCTTGCTTGAAATTTACCCAAACCAAGATGCAACTGAAGTTCAAATGTTATTCTAAAAAAAAAAAAAAAAAACCCTAAAACATCATATCATCATTCAGGATTCTGTTTAGGCACAGTAAAGGTTAAATTGAAAAGTTTTACATTTTCATCTTGGCAGTGCCTGATTTGTGTTCCTGTTATAAAGGTACTAAGATGTGCAAAATGGATCTTGTTAACAAGAAAATGAAATTTTGAGAGACAAGTCCATTTTAACAGTTACTGTACTGATAGTAGGTTATAAAGGAAATTGTTCCCTCATGTCATGTCAAAACACTGTCACATCACATCAATTCGCCTTTAATGAAGGAATTGATTTTATGGGGATCAAAATGTTAACTCATAATTTTGTTGTAGTTGTTCTACCTTGCCACTTGTGGCTCAAATATGCTTAGAGACTTTGAAATTTTTAAACATCATTCATATATAACAAGAGGATAATCTCCTGTGGGGAACTCAAGGAAGTGAAGCACCTTAGGGCAACTGACTTTACCTAATTTCTATGTTTGGGGCGAAATCCAAGTCGACTTTGAGAAACTGCCATAAGAAGAGTGGTTTATCTTGAGTAATTTCAATGTAACTTATATTTACTGTAAGGTGACAAAACAAAGGACATAAAAACTGTTTGGTACTCTAACTTATTTTTGTCTGAAAGCGTAGATTATAAAATAAAGAAATACAACTGAAAAAACTAATTCTGTAAAAAACAAACCTCCATAGTTGAAATTAGGAGAGATATTGGTGGAAACATTGGAGTGAGTAGCCAACAAAAGTGATTCGTGTATCACACCTTCAATAAGAGTTATCAAAATCACAAGAAATATGATTTTTTGTTCTGTTTCTTTTATTTGACTGACATTGAAGTGGGAACCATAAAGTCACTGGGACAGTTTTTGGTGATTCATGAAACAATGTCTTATTACCAAAACAAGCACAATTGCATATTAACCTTCAAAACCATGGTAGGAGCTTCGTGAATCCGCAAAAAATAAGGAAATGTTGATCTTCACTGTAATGTAGGGTTTGTTTTTTTTTGTCAGTTTCTCCATGTTGACAAAGCCCACTCTCAGTGACAGAACAAGGCAGATCCCACCATCAGCAGAGCCATGGTCTGAAATCAAGGGTGACCATGCTAGTGAAGGTGGGGGGGGGGGGGGGAGGGAGGGAATGTGTGAAATCTCTGGACAAATGCTTGTACTGAGGGTAGGGAATCCTAAACATTCTTTTCAAATTTTGGGCCGGGAAGAGCAAATGGGGAAGGGGGGGCTGTCTATCTAGGCACCCCATGACTCCACCTCTGGATCCCACTAACTTTATTTTTTAATGTTTGACAGGTCTATTGACAAATTTTGAATTCTCTTCTCAACATTTGTTTCTTTAAAAATTTCACTTCTCCCTGAAGAACTCTCACTTCTTTCTATTTTTCTGAGAGGGAGAAGTCACTTCTCCCTGAAATTCACTCCTAAGCTGGTCCCTTTGGAGCAAGGCATGTTTACTCTGGTGTTGGGGGATGGAAGTACTCTTTAAGTGGACAGCATAGGTATAATTGATTGGCTATGGTTGACTTCATGCCTGTGTGTTAGCTCGGATGTAGCCATAGATGCTGATAGTGATCTAAAAGCCAATAAATACATAAGAGGTCGATGAATATCAAATGATTTGGATAAAAACCAACTGTAGCAACCGCATTGTGTCCCTGGTTTAGACACTTCACCCGCACTTCCCACGTGGGAGCATGGTTGCATTGTGTACTGAGGCTTACTGCACATCAATGGTGCCCTTGTCTTCAACCAATGCCAATCCTGCTTGTGTGGAGTTAGTATGTTGGGGAGTTGACAGTTGCTCTGTGGTTCTCTCCGGGTACTCCAGCTTCTTCACCCATAAAACTGTTGTGGTCATGAGTAGCCATTGTGCTGTAATATCAGGGGTCGAAATAACGCTTGTCTACTTGTCGCCAACAAGTAATTTCTACCACGACAACCAAAAAATAAATTCACTTGTCCTGGGCGACAAGTGTAATTATGCCATGACTTTTTATGTTGTTGAAATCATTCCCAATTCCGAATGCAGAAAAAAATCCAAAACAATCGGCACAGTTAACAATAATTACATTCCACTTCCATTTTGTTTCTGGGGGAAACTCGTTTCTATTTTGAACCAAACACATAGATATTGAGGGAGATTCTGTGTGTACTCGTCATCTAGTGTTTTCAGGGGAAAACTTGTTTCCATTTTTAACTAAATTTATATGTCATTGGTATTGATTGAAAATTAATGCATACACGTCATGCGATTCCGGGGTAACTACACAACAGTTGAAAGACAACGTGTTCATTGTTATCTGCAAAGAGTTTAGTCCTGGGTAAATTTGTAACGAAAAAAACCCAGAATTGACTCAGAAAAATCTGCGGAATGCACAAAGGGGGCCGAATGTGTTGAAAGTCAATTTGTTCAAGTTGGTTTCAATGGGTGACAAGTAAAAAAAAATTTACTTGTCACAGGTGACAAGTAAATTTTTTCGAACATTTCGACCCCTGAATATGTGACTTTAAACACCAATAAATAAATAATAAATTTGGATGAAAGATGGTCGAATGACACTGTATTTTATTTTTTCAGCAAAACTTGTGACTGAGATGCATTGAGGTTGGACTGTGAAATTTGTATATAATTACGCATTAACAATAGGATGATGCACCTGGATGCACAGCTATTTTTTTGCTGATTTTTCCCCTTAGCCCTCAGATCTCAGAGATGCTTCTAGAATGTACTTTTAAAATTTGGTACTTTGTTCAGTGATTAAGATATAACAAGAGGATGATTTAAATCAATTTTTAGGTGTACCCATACTATGTAAGGCAGGGCTTGCCTTGAGTAAAATGGTCGGGGCCTAAAAAAAGTGCCCCACATATTGAGGTCGGGGCCTTTTCGGGGCTGATTTTCCATTTTGTCCATTATTGTTAGTGCTTTTTTGTGGAAAATGTCGGGGCTTGAAAAAAAGCCCCCAGCAAGTGCTCCTCAGGGCTGATCTCGGGCCTGGGCTGATCAGCCCCGACTCAAGGCAAGCCCTGGTATGGTACACATAATGCTGGCATCCGGGGTAGCCATCCGTCGTTCGTCCATCCATCCGGCATCCGTATCCATTTCTTTGGCATTCGATAACTTGAAAAATATTGCTTGGATTTTCAAGTTACTTTATATTTGTGTTCAGGTTACTGATTTGCCGAGCTGTATAGTTTTTGGTGTAAATCTGCTGATTTGATCCTGAGATATTAACCCTTTATTTTTCAAATTGAAAATTCCTCCAATCCCTTTGGCATTCAATAACTTGAAAAATATTGCTTGGATTGTCAAGTTACTTTATATTTGTGTTCAGGTTACTGATGTACCGAGCTGTATAGTTTTTGGTGTAAATCTGATAATTTAATCCCGAGATATTAACCCTTTATCCTTCTAATTGAAAATTCCTCCAATCCCTTTGGCATTCGATAACTTGAAAAATATTGCTTGGATTGTCAAGTTACTTTATATTTGTGTTCAGGTTACTGATGTACTGAGCTGTATAGTTTTTGGTGCAAATCTTTTATTTTGATCCTGAGACATTAACCCTTTGTCCTTCAAATTGAAAATACAACCAATACCTTTGGCATTCGATAACTTGAAAAATGTTGCTTGGATAGTCAAGTTACATTATAATTGTGTTCAGGTTACTGATGTGCCGAGCTGTATAGTTTTTGGTGTAAATCTGATAATTTGATCCTGAGATATTAACCCTTTATCCTTCAAATTGAAAATTCCTCCAATCCCTTTGGCATGAGATAACTCAAAAAATATCAATCCGATTGTCATGTTACTTTATATATTTATTCAGGTTACTGATGTGCTGTGCTGTATAGTCTTTTATGTAAATCTGATAATTTGATCCGGAGATATTAACCCTTTATCCATCAAATTAGACATTCCTCCAATCCTTTTCTATATGTACCCATACCATGTATGGTGTACATAATGTCGGCATCCGTGGTGGCCCTCCGTCATACAGCTTTCTACTAGTTGCACGTATGGGTACACATCTGACGATTTCATCAGCCTATATGTTTGACAAAAAAATGCAAGTTGGACAAATGTTTAGTCAAGTTGTGATGAAGTCAAACTCGACTTACAGTTTGATGAATGGCGGGCGGGTGGGTGAAAACAATTGGTTTCCGGAAGATAACTTGATAATGGTGTTACCCACGTTCATGAAACTTCGTAGGTAGATTGGCATCAGTGAGGGGAAGAACCCTATTTGTTTTGGACTGGCTAGGTCAAAGGTCACCATGACCTTGAACATAGTAAATCATAAACAATTGGTTTCTGGATGATAATTTCACTATGGTTCAACCCACATTCATGAAACTTCATATGAAAGTTGACCTTCCTGAGAGGGAGAACCCTATTTATTTTGGACTCACTTGGTCAAAGGTCAAGGTCACAGTGGCCCTGAACATAGTAAATCAAAACAATTGGTTTCTGTATGATAACTTGATAATGGTTTGAGCCACGTTTATGAAACTTCATATGTAGGTTGGCATCAGTGAGAGGAAGAACCCTATTTATTTTGGACTCGCTAGGTGAAAGGTCACTGACCTTCAACATAGTAATTGTAAACAATTGTTTTCCAGATGGTAACTTGATAATGGTTTGGCCCACATTCATGAAACTTCATAGGTAGGTGATTGGAAGACCTCTATATATTTTGGGCTCGCTAGGTCAAAGTTCAAGGTCACAGTGACCTTGAACATAATAAATCGTAAGCAGTTGGTTTCCAAATGATAATTTGACAATGGTTCCACCCACATTCATGAAACTTCATAGGTTGGTTGGCATTGGTGCAAGAGCGAGCCCTATTTATTTTGGAATCACTGGGTTAAAGGTCAAGGTCACAGTGACCCTTCAATAAACAGTTGGTGTCCGGACGATAAGTTGATAATGATTAACCCACCTTTGTGCTGTCACAACTCTACTTTGGATCGGAGATCCTATCGGCATTTTTTTTGTTTTATTTTAGTGAGACACTTTTTTGTCATTAAAACTTGTATCAGCGATGCTTTGAGACTGAATTTTTAGCTCACCTGAGCAAAGCTCAAGGTGAGCATTACTAATCGCTTTCCGTCCATCCGGCGTAAACTTTACAAAACCAACTTCGAAGAAGAAACCACTGGCCCAATATTTTTCAAATGTTTATTACCTAATGTCAATTCAGATTTGTTCAAATGAAGTTGCCCCTCCTCCTGGGTGGGACCACGCCCCCAAAGGGCACCAAAATCTTTGAAAATCTTCTTCTCATGAACCAGCAGTAGCAGAGACTTGACATTTGGTATGCAGCTTCCTTTTGAGGTGTAGAATCAAGTTTGTTGAAGAGAAGTTTGTCGGGCATTATTTGCCTTCGTTATGGGAGGAGCAAAAAAAATTTTGGCCACGCCTAAAATTTCTATTTTCTGAACTGTGAGGTCGATTTGATCCAAATTTGATATGAGATGATAATGGGTCATAAGTAGTTGATTGATGTAAAAAAAAAAAATTTCTCATTGCCCTGTGGGAACCTCGGGAGCTAAAAATAGGAAAAACCTTAAAACTGCCATATCTCCAAAACTACACGGCACAGAGAATTCTTATTTTGTATAAAGCTTACTTTTATCCAGTAGATTAGAATGGTTAAAAAAAATCCTTATCGGTTTGATCACAAGGCACTTTTTTCAGGACTTTGAAAAAGTGCTGAGTCTGCACTTTTTAACACTGTAGACAACGGGAAAAAGATTAAAAAATCTTCTCCAGATCCAGCAGGCAGAATCTTTTGATATTTGGTATGCAACATTGTAGGGTGGATCTGATTCAAGTTTGTTCAAATCGGCCCCCTGGGTTCATATTTGGGCTCAGTATAGGAGCCTGATTTCGAACTTAGTGCATTTCAGGCAAATTTCTTAAAAATCTTCTCCAGATCGAGTAGGCAGAAACTTTTGATATTTGGTATGCAACATTGTGGGGTGGATCTGATTCAAGTTTGTTCAAATCGGCTCCCTAAATTCATATTTGGGCTCACTATAGAAGCTCGAATTCGAACTTAGTGCATTTCAGGCAAATTTCTTCAAAAATCTTCTTCTCCAGATCCAGCAGGCAGAATCTTTTCATATTTGGTTTGCAACATTGTGGGGTGGATCTGATTCAAGTTTGTTCAAGTCGGCTCCCTAGATTCATATTTGGGCTCACTATAGAAGCTTGAATTCGAACTTAGTGCATTTCAGGCAAATTTCTTCAAAAATCTTCTTCTCCAGATCCAGCAGTCAGAATCTTTTGATATTTGGTATGCAACATTGTGGG
This sequence comes from Pictodentalium vernedei, assembly GCA_031216915.1. Lineage (NCBI taxonomy): Eukaryota > Metazoa > Mollusca > Scaphopoda > Dentaliida > Dentaliidae > Pictodentalium > Pictodentalium vernedei. The sequence goes on from CM062297.1 coordinate 381,171,943, forward strand.
GTGGATCTGATTCAAGTTTGTTGAAATCGGCCCCCTGGGTATATATTTGGGCTCAGTATAGGAGCTAAAATTTGAACTTAGTGCATTTCAGGCAAATTTCTTTGAAAATCTTCTTCTCCAGATCCAGCAGGCAGAATCTTTTCATATTTGGTAAGCAACATTGTGGGGTGGATCTGATTCAAGTTTGTTCAAGTCGGCTCCCTAGATTCATATTTGGGCTCACTATAGAAGCTTGAATTCAAACTTAGTGCATTTCAGGCAAATTTCTTAAAAAAATCTTCTTCTCCAGTTCCAACAGGCAGAATCTTTTGATATTTGGTATGCAACATTGTGGGGTGGATCTGATTCAAGTTTGTTCAAAACAGCTCCCTAGATTCATATTTGGGCTCACTTTTGAAGCTTGAATTCGAACTTAGTGCATTTCAGGTAAATTTCTTAAAAAACCTTCTTCTCCAGATCCAGCAGGCAGAATCTTTTCTTATTTGGTAAGCAACATTGTGGGGTGGATCTGATTCAAGTTTGTTCAAATTGCACCCCCCCCTCCCCGGGTTTATATTTGGGCTCAGTATAGGAGCCCAAATTTGAACTTAGTGCATTTCAGGCAAATTTCTTCAAAAATCTTCTTCTCCAGATCCAGCAGGCAGAATCTTTTCATATTTGGTATGCAACATTGTGGGGTGGATCTGATTCAAGTTTGTTCAAGTCGGCTCCCTAGATTCATATTTGGGCTCAGTATAGGAGCTAAAATTTGAACTTAGTGCATTTCAGGCAAATTTCTTCAAAAATCTTCTCCAGATCCAGCAGTCAGAATCTTTTGATATTTGGTATGCAACATTGTGGGGTGGATCTGATACAAGTTTGTTGAAATCGGCCCCCTGGGTTTATATTTGGGCTCAGTATATGAGCCCAAATTTGAACTTAGTGCATTTCAGGCAAATTTCTTTGAAAATCTTCTCAAGATTCAGCAGGCAGAATCTTTTGATATTTGGTATGCAACATTGTGGGGTGGATCTGATTCAAGTCATCGCCTCGATTCGAATGTCCCTATCCTTGTGGATAAATGCGCTTTGTTTTCAACAAAGAAAATTTTACGCTTCGTGATCTTTTTCAAAACGTTTAGGAAGTATATTGAACAATTGAAATGAATTCTATTGTGAAAGAGGGAGACCGGTTTGATGACAACAGCATTAAAAATAAGTTCTCTTTCGCATGGATGCAAAAAACTGTTAAAATTAAAATAAAAAAACGGAGACTTTAAGGAATACAAACTTGGAGATTTCTTCAAAAAAGTGAACATTCGTGGAAAATGCATTTGCGTTGTTTGCAACAAGTTGACGCAGTACGGGTCGTGGGGATGCAAAGCTTTGGAGAGTCATTGCGAGACATCGTCCCGCATCAATGCCTTATCACAGAGGAAAACAAATTATTCACTGGATGTGATGTTTGGTGCAACCGTTACCAAGAAGACTGTCAACCCCCAAATTGATTCCACTTGTGTCCCCATGTGTGACCGGATAGCAACACAAGAGGCACTTATTCTTGGGATAATTGCTGAAAACTCGTTACCATTGACAATGGCACCAACATTGGTGAAGCTTTGTCAGGCTGCAGCCAGAGACAAGTCAGCTCTCTCTATGATGTCCATGGACCGAACTAGTGCTTCATACAAAATGACTTATGGCTTGGGGAAAAGTTTTGTAGATGAGACTATTGAGAACCTACAGAGCCACCCATTTTCACCGAATATTGACGAAAGTACCGGCCATAATTTAAAAAGGATGTTGTCCATTCTGGCATCGTATTATATTGATGGAGAAGTGCGAGTTGAACATTTATGCACAAAGGCGTTAATTCGCGTTGATGCTCGCTCTATCGTTGAGGCAGTTTGTGATGTTTTTGACTTCTCAAGTATACCCTGGAGCAACTGTGTGTCCATACTTTCGGATTCGTGTAATGTAATGCGTGGGTCCAAAAATGGATTTGAACAACAGATAAGAACAACAAAGGCGAATCATTTATTGGACATTGATGGCGACAGTTGTCACCACATTCATAACAGCTGTAAACAGTTCTGCGCCCCCTTTGAGAAGTATTTAGAGGGTCTATTTAGTGACATATATTCTGATTTTAAGTGGTCATCAGACTTGAGAGACTATCTTAGTGAAATATGCAACATGATTGGGGTTAAAGCGACAATGCCAGAAAGATTCATTTCACACAGATGGTTATCAGCTTATGACAGGGCTGTGGACTGTGAACGATTATTCCATGCTTTGCAGTTGTTTTACTACCCCTTTATCAACTGCAGTTTGATTTCAGACTACAAGGATATAATACTACAAATTTTCCACAGTGAAGGTGTCAGCGATGAATCCATTTTAGCAATTAAAGCAATTGAAACCATTCATTTGTCACTGAAAAAGAAAGCGTCAACACAAGACGGGAAAGACAGGAAGCAAAGAATTGTCAAGAAGCTTTTCTTCACACAAGACAAGACCCAGTTAGCATTTTATTCGAGTGTTTTAAGCATCTTAAAAATGTACGTTTGCTTATTTCAGACAAAAGAAACACTGATCCACCAACTACATGATCAACAATTTGAGACATTTAAGCAGTTCTTATCATGTTTCTTAAAGACAGAAAATATAGCTGGTAAATCAGCCAAATTTATAATGAAAATGGATGTGGAAGATGTTAACAATTTGAACATTGCTAATGTATTATGGAAATAAGGCTAGAAAGATCATTGAGAGATTCGGTAGAAAGGATTTTCAAGTCAAGGAATTTAAAGAGAAAGCACAATTAGCATACATAAACTGCTCAAAATACATGTAGAGAAAGCTCCCACTCAATAGTGAGGTTTTAAAGTCGTTGTCGTGTATAGATCCCCTGATCAGAAATCATCATTCAGTAGGAATTGGACTAGAATCTCTTGCTCGCCACCTGAGTCATTTTAACCCAGTTGCAGAGGATGACCCAGATGCAATTACTGCAGAAATCCGTCGCTACCAAGTAGATGACAGTCTGCCAAATTTTGACATCCAGAATAGAAAATTGGTTGAATGGTGGTCCAAAGTTATTGAAACTAAGAAATACCCCTTTCTAACAAAAATTATCCAGGCTGCACTTTCTATATTCGATGGCCCCCAAGTTGAGTCTTCGTTCAGTTTAATGAGTGACATTATTGACGTGCGTTCAACAAGGATGAACACCACAACATTCAATGCAATCCAGTCTATTAAATATGGTCTGAGGGCAAGAAACACAACAAGCCTTAAATATTTTGAACGGCATGATCCAATTCATTCACCAGTGCATCGGAACGTTTGCAGAAATTTACGCACTACAACTTCCATATACAAGAAGGAGAAAGAGGTGAAACAGCTAGAAATTGCAGAGAAAAAGGGAATGCTGAACATAAAATGTAAACCTCCACTGTCCAAGCTGAAAGTGAAAGCAGCTGCTGCCATGCAACATAAAAATGAAAGACAAGAGCACGAGATGAGTGAACAGAAAAAGTGCCGAAAAAGAGCACTAGAAGAGTTGTCGGAGAAATTCAGAAAGAAGAGGCAAAAAACCATGTGAACAAAGCTTATCAGCAGAGTTACATGTACTTCAATTTAACCCCTTAATATATATTACATACTGTGTTGGGTAAAGGTGCTTTACCCACACAGTATATAATATATAATTATCGTAAATATCAATTAAGAATTCCTGTTAATCTATATACAAAAAAATGAAATTGATCAAATATTATTAATGGATCTGGCCCATGGAGCCACTTCTAACCACATCTGTATAATATAGATGTGGTTAGAAGTGGCACCATGGGTCAGATCCAATGTTATCAATATTTGTTTCAGTGTATTGTAAAATTCAAAAATTACCGAGGCCTCTCCTTTTAGCATGATTGTAGTGTAAATCTGCCTGGTTAAGCAAAGGTTTATAGTTCACAGTTCAAAGGGTGCATTTGTAAATACACCTGGAAAGATACACTCCAATAAAATGTTAATTGTAAACTGCATTGAAATGTACATCCAGCTAGAGACTTTTCTGTGTGTAGATAAACTTAGATGACTTATTTAAGCTCAGTGACAGATGGAATGAGTACAGCCCTACAAGATAATGAGTCTTAACTGTATATTTATTTTATTCATCATCATCTAAATTCAAGATTCAGTATACACTGCATAATGATACACATGTTTTGTACCTTTTAACTACAGTGTATATGTATATCAACCCACCCCTCACAGACTCCACACTATTGTAACTGTGTTTTAAATTACTTATGTAATGGGGGGATGGGGGGATCTACATGTAGAATCTCGAAGAGGTGGGGGGGGGGGGGGTCACCATGATACATTCATCAATATTGACAGGTTCACATACTTTAATTATGGCTGACTGGATACATTTAGATTAAGTAATGACAGCATTTCTTGTCAGTCACTGTGACCAACCACTTATTTCCAGTCATGGGCCCACTAGTACATGTATGGAAAAGGTCATGGAAAGTCATGGAATTTACTTTTGGAAAAGGTGCAGGGACCCTGGATCAGCACCTAAAATTACTTATTTATAAGCTCTGAAAATGGCTCAGAATGGCTCACAGAGCTTCAAATTTTCAAAAATTTTCCCGGGGGAAGCCCGAACCCCCACCAACGAGAGGGGTTCTCACCCCTCTCGTGCATTCCCCATCTCGTGCCTTCGGCACTCACCAAGCGCCTTCGGCGCTTGATGTGTTGATCATAGAAGGGTTTCAACTTTTTTTCTTCTCAGTTGTTCTCATGCCTGATCCTTAGGGGGGTGAGATTCAAGTTTGTTAAAGCCAAGTCCCTGAGTTCATATATGGGCTCCCTGTGGGAGCCTGAATTATAACTTAGTTCAATATGAGGAATATTCTTTAAAAATCCTTTTTTTTTAGATCCACTGGTTAGAATCTTTGGATATTTGGTATAAGCTTTTCTTTGGAGGAGCAGATGCAACTTATTGAAATCAATTCTCTGGGTTGATATTTAGGCTACCATGTCAGGTGAGCGCCCTCAGGCCCCTTGGGGCCTCTTGTTCTATTTGGTACATTGTTAAGGCATAACAATTTTTTAAACAAAAAAGTTATTGCCACGTTTGGAGGCTATTTCAGCTGTACACTAGAGGTATTTTTTTTCGTTGGCACTTTTATCTCGGAGATCCAGTGACAATGGGCTTGAGAGTTTTTCATTTGTCATATGATATGAAATACTTTTTGATATTCCAGGAAACTGAAACAACTTCAACAAGCTCAGACGATAGTTACAAATACAATAGTATGCACTGTATGTGGAGGGACTGGACACATAGCTCAGGATTGTAAGGAACGAAGGTGGGTTAAATTTGTTAATATTTTGTTTCTCAAAGATTTTAAAAACCGATTGTTAACGCACAAATGAGATCTGTTTCTCAGTCCATTTTTTTTGTAAAATTGCATGTTGTTGGGCATCTTTTAATTTTATTTTTGTAATTATTTCTTTGCCATCAAACGTTCATTTTTTGTTTTTTTCTTGTTTTTGGTAGCTTCATAATCTACAGAATGGCATGAGTTGTGGTGTATTTCATCCCTTGAATGCAAGAAGGCCTTGCAATGCTGTTGCATTGCAAAGCCTTCTTGCACTCAAGGGACAAATTTATCAATTTTATTAACTTTGGTTAAATATCAGACATAAACCATTTCATGTTTTTTTTAAAAGTTTGCATTGGTTATAAAAAAGAGCATGCGACAGCTAAAAAAACCATGCTGGAGGGCTTGGGAAACAGATTTTTGACTTCTTGGCCTTACAAAAAATAATGGTATATATTTGTTGTTTTTGAAAAGTTCTTCTCAAGATATAACTTTATCTTTTATCTAAAAACTATCTTTCATAATGTTTGTTGCTCACTGCAAAAGCAAAAGTGATAATTTCATTAAGAAATTTCCAAGCACACATAGATGTATCTTTCTGCATGGGAAGAATGCTTTCAGTTACGTTTTAAATGGTGCAGGAAAATAAATATGTGTTTCCTTTCATACCATTGTGATATGGCATAGAGATAGCTAGTCGTGCAAAACTGTAAATTTTCTAACAAACATTGCAATTCAGATCAGAAAAAGGTATTTAAAGACTATGATGTTTGCATGGTTAAAACTTATAAAGAGACAGTAAGTCCCGATTTTGAAAATAATTTGGCCATTTGAAAAAAACACAATTTCAGTTGTGCAAAAGTGCCCTCATGATTGAAATATCCTTCATGGGAAAGTGTCCATTTCGATAAAGTTGATCAACTTCAAGGCGAGAATTTATCGGGTATATCTAACTGGTTAACCGATCACTCATGGAAAATCTTGTGCAATGTCATTTTCCACATTCATCGAAATTAGCTTTCTCAGAAGGACTAATGTGAAGTTTATTTATAGCATACATCCCAGTGAAATCTATCTCAGATTGCCATTGGCGATAAATGTGCTGTGGAATGCCCAGTTTGTGCTAAAATAATGGTAGTCATTTATTCATACAGCAGCAGAGTTAAATTAGAAACCATGTGTATTTAGAAATGATGTCACAGGGATTTCCCAGATCTGTTTACCTCTGATAACTTACGGCTAACTTTGTTCATATCTTTGCAATGTCAAGTTTTCTAAAAATTTGTCTCCATTAAAGTTTTTTAATTACAGATTCAAGTAATTTCACAGTGCTTCTGGTCTTAAACTTTGCATACAGTAGTTTTTAGCTCACCTAACTGAAAGTCAGGGTGAGGTATTTTCATCCCATTTTGTTGTCCGGCCTCCTTCGTCTGTCTTTTGTTAAGTTGTGTTCGAGGCTTCTCTTCCGAAACCACTGGGCCAATTCATGTGAAAGTTTGTGTGAGTGATTGTCCCAAAGGAGCATTGCATTTGTATTCAAATCAATTTGCCCAGCCCCATAGGAATGGGGTGGGAAAAATGTTCCAAAGTTGTTTTTTTTTAATCATTCTTTTCACAAACCAGCAAATGCAATGACTTGATATTTGGTGTGGAGCTTCCTTTTGAGGTGTACAATAAGTTTGTTCAAACGAAGTTTGTGGTGCAATATTTGCCATTGTAATGGGAGGGGCAAGATTTTTGGCCCCACCCTAAATTTCTATTTTCTGAACCGATGGTCTGATTTGAACCAAAGTTTGTATGTGGTATTATTGAGTCACAAGTACTTGACTCATGCAAAAAAAAATTTCCTGTGAACCCCCAGAAGCTAATAATAGAAATATTTTCAAACGCCTATATTTCCCAAACCACATGGAACAGAGAACTGTTTTTTGGTATGAAGCATCCTCAGGACCTGTAGCATTGAATGGTATAAAAAATTGCCACCTGTTTTGTCAGGGTGTTTTGTAGGGGGGCATCGAAAAAATGAAAAAAACATTTTTCTCCAGAACCATTGATCAGACATTTTTCATGGACTAGTGGGCAGTGGTGGAATGGGGTGGGAAAAATGTTCCAAAGTTGTTTTTTTTAAATCATTCTTTTCACAAACCAGCAAATGCAATGACTTGATATTTGGTGTGGAGCTTCCTTTTGAGGTGTACAATAAGTTTGTTCAAACGAAGTTTGTGGTGCAATATTTGCCATTGTAATGGGAGGGGCAAGATTTTTGGCCCCGCCCTAAATTTCTATTTTCTGAACCGATGGTCTGATTTGAACCAAAGTTTGTATGTGGTATTATTGAGTCACAAGTACTTGACTCATGCAAAAAAAAATTTCCTGTGAACCCCCAGAAGCTAATAATAGAAATATTTTCAAACGCCTATATTTCCCAAACCACATGGAACAGAGAACTGTTTTTTGGTATGAAGCATCCTCAGGACCTGTAGCATTGAATGGTATAAAAAATTGCCACCTGTTTTGTCAGGGTGTTTTGTAGGGGGGCATCGAAAAAATGAAAAAAACATTTTTCTCCAGAACCATTGATCAGACATTTTTCATGGACTAGTGGGCAGGGGTGGTGGGATACAAGTTTGTTAAAATGAATCGGTTGATAATTGGGCTCTCTGAGGAATCCCAAATTTTAACTTTGAAAATCTTCTTCAGATCCACCAGTCAGAATCTTTTGATATTTGGCATACAGCATCCTTGGGAAAGTCAGATTTGTTCAAATTAAGTCTTTGGGTTAATATTTGGGCTCCCTGTTGGATTTTTAACTTAGTCCAATGAGGAATAATCTTTAAAAGTTTGCTTCTTGCGATGAAATCTGAATCTTGAGATATTTGATATTACGGCATCCTTAGAGGGTTCAGATTCAATTGGGGGCAGGCAAATTTTAATATAGTGCAAGATTGGTAATACTCTCAAAAGGTTCTTCTACAGAACAACCAGTTAGAATCTTTTGATATTTGGTATACAACATCCTTAGGGAAGTCAGATCTAAGTTTGTTCAAATCAAGTGTTTGGGTTAATATTTGGGCTCCCTATTGGAGCCCAAATTTTAACTTAGTCCAGTGAGGAATAATCTTTAAAATTCTGCTTCTAGAGATAAAATCTGAATCTTTTGATATTTGGTATACTGCATCCTTAGAGGGTTCAGATTCAATTGGGGGGCAGGCAAATTTTAACATAGTGCAAAATTGGTAATATTCTCAAAAGGATCTTCTGCAGAACCACCAGTCCAAATCTTTTGATATTTGGTATACAACATCCTTCAAGTTTGTTCAAGTTACGTTCCTAGGTTGATATTTGGACTCCCTAGTTTTGCATTACTGTGGTAGCATCCCAATACTAGAAAAAAATCATCTTGCATGGACAACAGAGTTATGAATAATTAAATAACTTCATTCCTCTGTAGTGTTAATTAGCCATAGATGGTAATTAAATCCTTCTTTAAACAACTATGCGGCGAGTAGCTCTATGTGTGGCAATGTCGGTCTGTCTGTCGGCCGGTCTGTCACCAACGAGTGTAAAAAACACCATAACTCCTAAAATACTTGATGGAATGACACCATACTTGGTATGCAAGTGTATCTTCATGATGTCTACACCCTCTCAATAGTGCATGTCATTCGGATAATTTCTGTCACATTCATGGACTTGTCACCAACGAGTTTTTTTGTCACCAACAAGTTTTTTTGTCACCAACGAGTTTTAAAACAACATTGGCATTGCACGAATCATCGCAGCTTCGGCACTGTGACAGTGCTTTTTGTTGTTTACATGCTCTTTCACATACAAGCAAAATGTGAGAGTCAGTATTTTTTCAAGCGGTTTAATGTCCATTTAACCATTAAAACCCCACAGTTTAACTTTATTGTACTTTCTCTCAAGAATGGGGACCTCAGGATGCTAACATCTCGGTAAACTAAAATCATATTACACTTGTAGTGGTTTCAAGTCAAATCTTTGCTACTAGCACAGAAGCCAAACTTTTAGAAGTAATGGAATTCCTTTAAAATGGTCTTGGCTTTTAGTTCCTACATTTGATGATGTTTGATTTATTTCATTGATTGATATGTAATTTCAGGCCTGGTGACAACATCAGAATGCAGCAGATTCAAACACCTACTGATAAAGCAAAAATGGACAGTGAGGTATGTACATTGTACTATTCCATTCTGATTACCTTGAAGATTTGGATTAATTTCTCGAGTATTATTATCCCTCTGCAGGGAAGTGATGCAGGAAAGAGATCCGTCCATCTGTCGATCCCAAAGTTTGTGATAACTAGAACACAAGTTATCAGATTTCAGTTAAATTTGGTGTGCTGCTTTATAGGGCTACACGGTATATCGATAAACCGATACATACTGGTATTCAAAACAGTATCTATTGAATGCCAGTGTAATTACAAAAATATCTGTTTATCCTCATTGTTTAATGAACCACAATTTAATTTTAAAGATGTCTTGAGTTTTTTAACTGTAGTCCCAAAGGAATAATTTTATCCCTCAACCAGATGAAGCGGATGCATCCACCCGGGTAATACACAAATTGTGCAGTTGAACAAATATTTTCTAAAATATTTCAACAAAACCATCTCAGGTGATCCCTCCTTGGAATGAGCTCAACGAGCTCGTTCCAAGGAGGGGTCACCTGATATGATTTTTCGCTGCGATGAGCAGCTCTTTTTGTGGCAATGTCTGTCGGTCTGTCGTTCATTCGGTCAGTCGGTCTGTCACCAACAAGTTTCAAAAACACCATAACTCCTAAAATACTTGATGGAATGACACCATACTTGTTATGCAAGTGTATCTTCATGATGTCTACACCCTCTCAATAGTGCATGTCATTCAGATAATTTCTGTCTCATTTATGGACTTGTCACCAACGAGTTCTTTTGTCACCAAGTTTTTAGCTCATCTTGACAAAGTCAAGCTGAGCTAATCTCATCGCTTCCCGTCCGTCGTCCGTCAACACCATGTTTTGGTCTTCTCCTCCAAAGCCACTGGGCCAATTCAGGTGAAAGTTTGTGTGAGTGATGGTCCCAAAGGGGCATTTCATTTTTGTTCAACTCGGCATGCCCAGCCCCATAGGGAGGGAGTGGGGGAAAATGCTCCAAAAGAACCAGTGTGTACAATGACTTGATATTTGCTATGGAGCTTCCATATGAGGTGTAGAATCAAGTTTGTTCAAACGAAGTTCGTGAAGTAATATTTGGCTTTGTAATAGGAGGGGTAAGAGTTTTGGCCCCGCCCAAAATTTCTATTTTCTGAACCGATGGTCCGGTATGAACCAAATTTGGTTTGTGGTAGTATTGGGTCATAAGTACTTGACCCATGCAAAAAAAAAAATTCCCGCATCTCCATGGGAACCCTGGGAGCTAAAAATAGAAATATTTTCAAACGCCCATATTTCCCAAACCCCATGGAACAGAGAGCTTTTATTTGGTATGCCGTATCCTTATGACCAGTAGAATTGAATGGTAAAAAAAAATTGCCATCGGTTATGTTAGGGTGTTCTGTAATGGGCATCAAAAAAATGCTGAGTCAGCATATTTGCAAAAATTTTTTAAAATCTTTTCTCCAGTACCAATCATCATAATCTTTTGATATTTGGTATACAGCATTCATAGGAGGGTCAGATAAAAGTTTGTTGAAATAAAGCTGATTGGTTCATAATTGGGCTCTCTACAGGAGCCCGAAGTTTTAACATAGGGTAATATGGGGAATATTCTTTAAAAATCTTCTTCAGAACCACCAGTCAGAATCTTTTAATATTTGGTATACATCATTGTTATGAGAGTCAGATCCTAGATTGTTCAAACCAAGTTCCTAGGTTAATATTTGGGCTTCCTATGGAAGCCCAAATTTTATCTTTGTTCAATATGGAGGGTAATTTAAAATCTTCTTCTTCAGATCCATCAGTCAGAATGCTTTGATATTTGGTATGCAACATCTCTATGGGGGTCAGATTCAAGTTTGTTCAAATCAGATCCCTAGGTATATATTTGGGCTCACTATGGTAGCCCAAATTTTTACTTAGTGCAATATGAGAAAATTTCTTTAAAAATCTTCTTCTTCAGATCCACCGGTCGGAATGCTTTTATATTTGGTATACAACATCTCTAGGGGGGTCAGATTCCAGGTTGTTCAATTCGAGTGCCTAGGTTAATATTTGGGCTCCATATGGGAACATGAAATTTAACTTAGTACAATATGAGGGAATTTCTTCAAAAATCTTCTTCTTCAGATTCACTTGTCAGAATGCTTTCACATTTGGTATACAACATCTCTAGGGGGGTCAGATTCAAGTTTGTTCAAATCAGATCCATAGGTCAATATTTGGGCTCGCTGTGGTAGCCCAAATTTGAACTTAGTGCAGTTCGAAGAAATTTCTTTACAATTTCTCTTATTCAGATCCAACAATCAGAATGCTTTCATATTTGGTACACAACATCTCTAGGGAAGTCAGATTTAACTGTGTTCAAATCAAGAGTCTGGGTTAATATTTGGGCTCTCTATGGGAGCTGGAATTGGCCATTTTGCTGAAGAATTAAAAATTTTGTATTCAGTACCCTCTAGAGTTACTAAGATTAATCCACATAGGTTATATCAAGGGGCTTCATAGGGGAGCTCTACATATTACTTATGATCAACTGAAGAAAAGGCATGATGCCCAGATTAGGGACTCAAGGATTGACAGTGTAGCCTATGGAGATGGCTTGCTTAATGTAGACTCATTCTTGGACTCTGTTTAAATTGTGTTCTGTACAGGATGAGCGCTTCAGGCCCCGTGGGGCCAGTTGTTTTTGTCACCGAGTTTTAAAACATCATTGGCGTTGCACGAATCGTCGCAGCTTCAGCACTGTGACAGTGCACTCTAGTTTTTAAAACATTCGATAAACTGACGTATAAAAAAAATTGTCGTTTGCGTTGGGTAAAGGGTTATTCAAACTATATCATCAAGGCATGCTGATTAGCTCCTATTGTGATGGCTCAAGTCCTAATTATGGTACATATGTTCATATATCTGAACAGTCTTTCGACATACTGGTATACCATAGTATTTTTTTGAATACCGATACTGGTATTCAGTTTCGAATACTGTGCAGCCCTACTGCTTTATGTTTTTGATAAGTTAACTGGTAGAGTGTGAAATTTATTTTTCCAAGATAATTTGTAACATGAGTATTTTTTCCAAGATACAATTCCACAAGCAAGGGGAGCCTTAATTTGGCAAATAATTGTTTTGTTACCATATATTGGAGAGTGCCTTTTGGCACTCTCCAATAAATGGTAACAAAATTTTATATGAGCATTTTTTTTTTTTACGACACAAATCGGGGACCAGCCGTGAGGGCGACTAGGGCGATTATGTCGCCCTTCTAAGCCCAGAGTCGCCTAGAAAAATAAGGCGATTACAAGTCGCCCTCGAAAAATTGGCCAAAATGAGGAAAGGCTGAACTGAGTGATCCGAGGTTTACACAAAAACGATTATTTTCAAGAAGCGAATGTGCTTGAGTGTGATAAATATGCATTTTCATTCGTCAAATAAGCGACCAATTATTTGAAATCGCCCAGAAATTTTATTAGCTCTGCAAAGTCAGCAGAGCTTTTCTTATACTGATTCGTCCGTCGTCTGTCGTCCATCGTCTGTCGTCCGTCTGTCTGTCCGTCCGTCCGTCGTCAACATTTTAGTTGTCCGAGCCATAATTTCTAAACCGCTGAATATTTTTCCACCAAACTTCATAACAGTATGTATTATCAATAGACGGTGTGTCATCAATTATTCTGCGGTCTGTAAATCCACAGGGTCAAGGTCACAGGATCAAGAAAATCTTAAGATATTTTTGATATTTGTTTGTCCAAGCCATAATTTCTGAATATTTTTCGGCTAAAGTTTGTAACAATATTAGTATTAGAAAACATGCCCATGCGATCAGTGGCCCTCAGCGGAGCTCTCTAGGCGTGACAGGTCTCTTGTTTCTATTTTGTTCCGTTTCAGTCGGAGCTTGAAGCGTCGAAACGAAAATAGGTGACTTATGCGACTCAACAAAATAACCCTGTTTGAAAATAGGTTACCTCGCTTAGGATGCCGAAAATGTATACACAACGGACTTATTTTCTAACACTATTTTTATTTCGTTTTGCTGACGAGTGTTAACTGTTGGACCATCTATTCTCAGAAACTCACGAATGGAATTGAAAAACACGAAAAAGCTTTAGTGATGACAAAAGCTTTGTACAGGGCACAAGTGTGCATGTGAAGGATCTTGAAAAAGGGGTCCTCCTAAACAACGGAATGACACAAAATGATGCGGAATGACACCGAAATGCCATAAAAATGATGCAGAATGACATTTATTTTCCAAAATACTTGACACCAGAATGTATTTTGTTTTTATTAACTAACAAAGTACCCTCCAAGCAACCTTCTTACATCTGGTCCTGTTCACACTTTCAGACTTAGGAAATTATTAGTTTAGTAGACTTTGGTGAAAGTCAACCACAGAAGGGTGCTTGGGGTATTGGCACAAAGAAGAGGGGAGGAGTCATTAAGGAGAGGGTAGCAGTGGGGATTTTCAGTCAAATTACTTTGTGATTTTTATGTGTACCCATATTATGTATGGTACACATAATGCCGGCATCGGGGGTGGCCACCCGTTGTTCGTCCGTCCGTCCGGTGTCCGTATCCATTTCTTTGACATTCGATAACTTGAAAAATATTGCTTGGATTGTCAAGTTACTTTATATTTGTGTTCAGATTACTGATGTGCCGAGCTGTATAGTTTTTGGTGTAAATCTGATAATTTGCTCCTGAGATATTAACCCTTTATTTTTCAAATTGAACAATTCCTCCAATCCCTTTGGCATTCGAAACTTGAAAAATATTGCTTGGATTGTCAAGTTACTTTATATTTGTGTTCAGGTTACTGATGAGCCGAGCTGTCTAGTTTTTGGTGTAAATCTGTTATTTTGATCCTGAGATATTAACCCTTTATCCTTCAAATTGAAAATTCCTCCAATCTTTTTGGCATTCGATAACTTGAAAAATATTGCTTGGATTGTCAAGTTACTTTATATTTGTTTTCATGTTACTGATGTGCCCAGATGTATAGTTTTTGGTGTAAATCTGATAATTTGATCCTGTGATATTAACCCTTTATCCTTTGAACTCTTCCAATCCATTTCTTCGGCATGCGAAAGATATTAATCTGATTATCAGGTTACTTATATATGTATTCAGGTTACTGATGTGCTCTGCTGTATAGTTTTTTATGTAAATCTAATAATTTGATCCAGAGATATTAACCCTTTATCCATCAAATTAGGCACTCCTCCAATCCATTTTTATATGTACCCATACCATGTATGGTGTACATGATGTCGGCATCTGTGGTGGCCATCCGTCATACAGCTTTCTACTAGTTGCGCATATGGGTACACATCTGACGATTTCATCGGCCTATTTTTAGCTTAACTTGACAGATTCAAAATAAGCTATTGCCATCACGCATGCGGAAGTCTGTTAGTCTGTTCACATTTTCCTTTAGCACAGGCTACACCCCGCAGTTCTTGTCTCAGGGTTCATACAGCTCTTGAAAAACCCTTGAAAATGAGTTTTTTCTTGAAAAACCCTGGAATTTGAAATTAGCCCTTGAGAAACCCTTGAACTTTCAGAAATCTCTTGAAAAACCCTTGAATACCAAGCTATTTCCTGGACATTGTAAATATATGTGTACTCGCCTTTTACTTGTTTGTTGCGCTCGTGCCGCTCATTTAAAAAAAAAACTAAAAAAGTATGGAACGTTTTACCAAGATTACTGTAACACAGATCACACTTTGGGTACCAGTACTTCCTGACTTCCAAAGTCAGATCCGTGTCACATGAATCTTAGATTTTTAGAGCTCATTCAACAAGCTGAATAGTATATGTAGCCCTTGAAAAAAAGGAGAAGCCCTTGAAAAACCCTTGAAAAACCCTTGAACCTTGTGAGCGAATTTTTGTATGAACCCTGTGTCTGATCGTCACGAAATTTCATATGCATGTTTGGGGTCATGTCTAGATCAGAACGTCCCCTTTTGGTCACGATCGGTCAACCGGTATGGCTGCCTGAGCCCAAAACCCGAAAACCATTAGCACAGTCTACAGGTCGTATTTATGAAGGGATTTCATTGTAACTTGGTAGGATGCCTCTGTATAATACCTAGATGAGAACGTCCCCTTTTGGGCATGATCTGTCAACCGTGATGGCTGCCCAAGCCCGAAACCCAAAAACTTTTAGCACAGTCTGCAGGTCATGTTTAATATGGAGGGATTTCATTGTAACTTGGTAGGATGACTCGTTTTGGAATAATTTCACTGTAACTTGGTAACTTTCGTTGATATACGTTAACTATGAGGGCCACATACATTAACTGTGAGGTCATATTAACCCACCCCTCAGCTCTTTAGTACAGTTTACACCTCATATTATTTTTATCAAAAACATAGCATACTGGGAACAGAAATGAACATATTCCCAATTCACAATTCTTGTCTTATTTCATAATCCTTTCATAAACATTGAACATTATCCTTTTCATCAAACACAAGACACAAGTTAAGCTACAGTGTCATTGACACTTTCATTTAACCTGGCATAGATGCATCATAGACAACTGGACCTGGATTAATCAGACGTTTATGTAGGACCACAAGCTGAAAATATGAAGGGGCGGCAGGGGGTGATACATAAATATTCTTAATTTTCCCCACTTGCCTATGAAGTCTCCCTACTTGACTCTGCAGTCTCCCTATTTTTTCCGGAGGGAGACATGAAGTCTCCCTAAAATTCCCCCCTAGACTGGTCACTGACACAAATAACAAGGTTATGTATACAGTGTAAAGCCAATAAAGTGGCTTTCAGCATGTTTCAATAAAGCCATGATAGAGGCTTCTAGCACTAATAGTCTCAGGATCTGAGGGATGGAATGATGGAAGTTGCTATTAGGTATACAGCTTCCTTTTGTGGTGTACACTCAAGTTTGTTGAAGGCAAGTTTGACAGGCAATATTTTTAGTTCTGAGAGGTGCAAGATTTTTTGCTGCACTAAAAAATTCTGTTTTCCAAACTGCTTTGTCATTTTGTCTTAAAATGAATTTTTAAGATGAGTTTTGATGGATTTTGAGTGATTTGGTTCCAAAGTAGCAAAAAAGACATTTGGCATTCCTAGTCATTGAAAACAAATCTTTTTAGCATCGCTGGAAATACATTCTTTCCGTAGAAGCATCTGAAAACTAGAAAAGTCAGCTGACATGGACAACAGAGTTATAAATATTTACATGACTTCATTTCTTTGGTGTATTAACATAGATGCTGAATTAAATCCTTCTTTAAATAACTTGGTCAGGTGGAGCCTCTTGTTTAAATAACCTGAATTACCTTGTTAACCTGTGTGGAAGTGCATACAGTGGAGAAATAAAAAAATTGGGAGTGCCTCCAGGATGATAAATCGAGCAACCAGTCAGGTTGGTGTGCATTGGGATGACAGATAAGTAACAGAATGTTAGGTTAATATCTAAAACACCTGGTGATGTAATTCTTTCTTTCAGTATATGTCTCTTATGGCTGAACTTGGTGAGGGACCAGAACCTCAACAGAAATCTGATAGTATGCAGCCTCAGTTTCATCCTCCACAACATCATCCACCTCAGCAGAATCAGCAACATCCACCACAGCAGCTTCAGCATAGACCACATTTCACACATCCTCCACCAAATCCTATGGTAAGTCATTGTACAAAAACTGCAACAACCTCCTCTTGACTTTGTTTACATATGGCTTGCCAGGCCTTTACAGAGTCTTGAAGACCTTGAATACCATTGCAATTGAATGTTGTTTTTAACCTTCAAGTTCCCACGCAGAACAAACTTTCACTTTTATATTGCTTTGCAAAAGTTGTTCCAGTTATATTCTTTGAGACCTCGACTGGTGACTGGCAACCTGAACTTATATTTACAATGTTTTTGCATCATGTTTGGCTGCCTGTACAGCACGTACAGGCAGCCAACACAGATGTAGAAATACTAAGTCATCTGTAGTTGTGTACATGTATATACAGTAATTATTATCTTAAAAATTAATCTGATGATTTAAGGGTAGACTCTAGAATGCTTTGATTAGATCATCCCCTCAACTTTCCCAACAATCATTTTTATACGTCCATTTGAAAAGATGGTCATATAACGTAAAGTGGTTGTCCGGTCTGTCCGTTGTTTTGGGTCCAGAGATTTTCTCGGCTGGTCAAGGGTCATTCCCTTCAAAACTTAGTATGCATGTTCATCAGCATGGGAACCTCTGCCTTCACGATAATAGTTCTGGTAGGACTATTTTTGATAGAGGTATGCCCCTTTTTGACTTGGAATAATTTGCCTTATCGGTCTGAATTTTGTTTGGAGATTTTCTCGGAGGTTTATGGACCAATTCTTTTGAAACTTGGCATGCATGTTCACCACCATGGTAACTTGTGCACTTGTAATTATAGTTGGGACTATTTTATCAGTTATGCCAGGCCTTTAAATTAATTTATTTTGGGCACACCGTTTGGCCCTAATTTGGGCACTTTAAAACCAGAAATAACAATTTCTGGTTTTAATGTTCCCAGATTAGGGCAAAAGGGTGTGCCTAAAATAAATGAATTTAAAGGCCTGAGTTATGCTCCCTGTCAACTTGGAATAATCTGCAACATAAGTCTGAATTTTGTATGTAGGGTTTCTCTGAGGTTTTTGGACCAGTTTCTTCAAAACTTGGTACGCATATTCACCACCATGGGAACCTGTGCACATGTGATTATAATTTTGGTCAGATTATTCTTTCCAGAGTTATGCTCATTTTCGACTTTAAAATTTCATATTTTTGTCAACATTTTGTTTTTTAGCTTAACTTGACAGAGTCTAGATAAGCTATTGCCATCACGCGTGCAGAAGTCTGTTCGTCTGTGAGTCTGTTCACATTTTCCCTTAGCACAGGCTACACCCTGTAGTTCTTATCCAATTGTCACAAAATTTCATATGCAGGTTTGAGGTCATGTCATGAGAACATTCCCCTTTTGGTGCCTGCCTGAGCCCAAGACCCGAAAACCATTAGCACAGTCTACAGGTAGTATTTATGAAGGAATTTCATTTTAACTTGGTAGGATGCCTCTGTATAATATCTAGATGAGAACGTCCCCTTTTGGTCATGATCTGTCAACCATGACGGCTACCCAAGCCCAAAACCCAAACACTTTTAGCACAGTCTACAGGTCATATTTAATATGAAGGGATTTCATTGTAACTTCGTAGGATGACTCTGGACGATGAGAACTTCCCCATTTGGTCGCAATCTGTCAACCGTGACAACTGCCCGAGCCCAAAACCCTAAGCAGTCTACAAGTTGTTAGCTCACCTGACTGAAAGTCAGGGTGAGCTATTCTGATCACTTTTCGTCCGTCGTGAAGGTGGTGTTTGGGCCTTTTTCTCCCAAACCACTGACTGCATATTAATGAAATTTCATGTGAGTAGGGGTTATATAAGGGCATTTTGATTTTTTGTCAAATTAGGTTTCGGCTCATATTGAGCAGAGGGATGGGGCAAAAATGCTCCAATTCTTAAAAAATCTTCTTCTCAAGAACCATCAATAGCAGAGACTTGATATTTGGTATGCAGCTTCCTTTTGAGGTGTAGACTCAGGTTTGTTCAAGAGAAGTTTGTCGGGCATTATTTGCCTTCGTTATGGGAGGGGCAAAAATTTTGGCCACGCCTAAAATTTCTATTTTCAGAACCGTCAGGTCGATTTGAACCAAATGTGATATGAGATGATAATGGGTCATAAGTAGTTGATTGATGGAAAAAAAAATTTTCTCATTGCCCCTTGGGAACCTCGGGAGCTAAAAATAGGAAAAACCTTAAAACTGCCATATCTCCAAAACTACACGGCACAGAGAATGCTTATTTTGTATAAAGCTTACTTTTATCCAGTAGAATACAATGGTTAAAAAAATCCCTATCTGTTTGATCACAAGGTACTTTTGTCAGGCCTTTGAAAAAGTGCTGAGTCAGCACTTTTTAACACTGTAGGCAATGGGAAAAAGATTAAAAAATCTTCTTCTCCAGATCCAGCAGGCAGAATCTTTTGATATTTGGTATGCAACATTGTAGGGTGGATCTGATTCAAGTTTGTTCAAATCGGCCCCTGGGTTCATATTTGGGCTTAGTATAGGAGCCTGATTTCGAACTTAGTGCATTTCAGGCAAATTTCTTAAAAAATCTCCTTCTCCAGATCCAGCTGGCAGAATCTTTTGATATTTGGTATACAACATTGTGGGGTGGATCTGATTCAAGGTTGTTCAAATCGGCCCCCTGGGTTTATATTTGGGCTCAGTATAGAAGCTTGAATTCGAACTTAGTGCATTTCAGGCAAATTTCTTAAAAAATCTTCTTCTCCAGATCCAGCAGGCAGAATCTTTTGATATTTGGTTTGCAACATTGTGGGGTGGATCTGATTCAAGTTTGTTCAAATCGGCCCCCTGGATTCATATTTGGGCTCACTATAGAAGCCCAAATTCGAACTTAGTGCATTTCAGGCAAATTTCTTAAAAAATCTTCTTCTCCAGATCCAGCAGGCAGAATCTTTTGATATTTGGTATGCAACATTGAGGGGTGGATCTGATTCAAGTTTGTTCAAATCGGTTCCCTGGATTCATATTTGGGCTCACTATAGAAGCTCGAATTCGAACTTAGTGCATTTCAGGCAAATTTTGTAAAAAATCTTCTTCTCCAGATCCAGCAGGCAGAATCTTTTGATATTTGGTATAAAACATTGTGGGGTGGATCTGATTCAAGTTTGTTCTAATTGGCCCCCTGGATTCATAGTTGGGCTTACTATAGAAGCCCGAATTCGAACTTAGTGCATTTCAGGCAAATTTCTTAAAAAATCTTCTCCAGATTCAGCAGGCAGAATCTTTTCATATTTGGTATGCAACATTGTGGGGTATGTTGTGGGGTGGATCTGATTCAAGTTTGTTCAAATCGTCTCCCTAGATTCATATTTGGGCTCACTATAGAAGCTTGAATTCGAACTTAGTGCATTTCAGGCAAATTTCTTTGAAAATCTTCTTCTCCAGATCCAGCAGGCAGAATCTTTTGATATTTGGTATGCAACATTGTGGGGTGGATCTGATTCAAATTTGTTCAAATCGGCCCCCTGGGTTTATATATGGTCTCAGTATAGGAGCCCAAATTTGAACTTAGTGCATTTCAGGCAAATTTCTTTGAAAATCTTCTCAAGATCCAGCAGGCAGAATCTTTTGATATTGGGTATGCACCATGCTTAGGGGGGTGAGATTCAAGTTTGTTCAAGCCAAGTCTCTAGGTCCATATTTGGACTCACTGTAGGAGCTTGAATTGTAACTTAGTTCAAAATGAGGAATTTTCTTTAAAAATCTTCTTCTTCAGATCCAGCAGTTGGAATGTTTTGATATTTGGTGTGCAGCCATCTTAGGGGGGTCATATTCAAGTTTGTTAATAGTCAAGTCCCTATGGGAGCCCGAATTATAACTTAGTCCAATATGAGTAATATTCTTAAAAAAGCTTTTTTTTTTTAGATCCACTGGTCAGAATCTTTGGATATTTGGTATAAGCTTTTCTTAGGACGAGCAGATGCAACTTGTTGAAATCAATTCTCTGGGTTGATATTTAGGCTACCATGTTAGGTGAGCGTCCTCAGGCCCCTTGGGGCCTCTTGTATTTATGAAGGGAATTTCATTGTAACTTGGTAGGTTGACTCCATATAAAGTCTAGATAAGAACGTCCCCTTTTGGTCGCGATTGGTCAACCATGACACCTACAGCGCCCAAAGCCCAAAAACCTTTAGCACAGTCTACAGGTTATATTTATGAAGGGATTTCATTGTAACTTGGTGGAATGACCCCAGATAATGTCTAGATGAGAACGTACCATTTTGGTCACGATCATTCAGCCGTGACAGCTGCCCAAACCCAAAACCCAAAAACCTTTAGCACAGTCTACAGAGTGTATTTATGAAGGGATTTCATTGTAACTTGGTACGTTGATTCCATATAATGTCTAGATGATAAAGTCCCCTTTTGATCGTGATTGGTCAATTGTGATGGCTACAGGGGCCTGAAGCCCGAAAACCTTTAGCACAGTCTACAGGTCATATTTATTAAGGGATTTGATCGTAACTTGGTAGGATGACTCCAGATAATGCCTAGATATGAACGTCCCCTTTTGGTCGCGATCATTCAGCCGTGACGGCTGCCCAAGCCCAAAACCCGAAACACTTTAGCACAGACTACAGGTCATATTTATGAAGGGATTTCATTGTAACATGGTAGGATGACTCAGTATAATGTCTAGATGAGAACTTCCCCATTTGGTCGCGTTCTGTCAACCTTGACGACTGCCCGAGCCCAAAACCCCAAAATTCTAAGCACAGTCTACAGATCGTATTTATGGAGGGATTTCATTGTAACTTGGTAGGTTGACTCCATATAATTTCTAGATGAGAACGTCCCCTTTTGGTCACGATTGGTCAACTGTGATGGCTACAGGCACCCGAAGCCCGAAAACCTTTAGCACAGTCTGTAGGTCATATTTATGAAGGGATTTGATCGTAACTTGGTAGGATGACTCCAGATAATGCCTAGATGAGAACGTCCCCTTTTGGTCGCGATCATTCAACCATGATGGCTGCCCGAGCCCAAAATTCTAAAAACTTTAGCACAGACTACAGGTCATATTTATGAAGGGATTTCATTGTAACTTGGTAGGATGACTCAGTATAATGTCTAGATGAGGACGTCCCTTTTTGGTTGCGATTGGTCAACCGTGATGGCTGCACAGGCCCGAAGCCCAAAAACCTTTAGCAAAGTCTACAGGCCGTATTTATGAAGGGATTTCATTGTAACTTGATAGAATGACTCGTTTTGGAATAATTTCACTGTAAATTGGTAACTTTCGTTGATATACATTAACTGTGACGGCCACATACATTAACTGTGAGGGTCACATTAACCCACCCCTTTAGTATTGTCTACACCTCATATTATTTTTATTTTAAAACATTGCATACAGGGAACAGAAATGAACATATTCCCAATTATCACAATTCTTGTCTTATTTCATAAGCCTTTCATTAACATTGAACATTTTCCTTTTCATCAAACATAACACACAAACAAGTTAAGCTACAGTGTCATTGACACTTTCATTTGGACAATAACTTGAGTTTGGATTTGTCCATCAGCACGAAACTTGGTTTGTTTCATACTAAACTACAAGTTCAGTTCAAATTGTGGTTGTGTTCGGTGTTATTGGTTGGTCCATGGTTCAAAACAATAGTTATGTACAATTTGAAAAAGCCCACTGGGCATATTAGGCAATGCTAGGAGTTGCTCTTATTTAAGAATCATTTGTTTTCTACAACTAAAATATATAACTCCTCTAACAAATTTAGTTTTCAGAAGAGACAAAGTCTTTTGCTCACCATACAGACAATAGAAGTTGACGGTCAGTCTCACATCACAGTGTGCTGATGGGTCTTGGAATCTTGAATATCCTGGAAATATGTATGTTAGGTTGGTCCTTGAAAGTTCTGGAAAACAAGTCAAAATTTTAGGGGCACCTTGTCTTGCATAACACTTGGATTTGCTCAGGTTCTGCTCTACAGTTACTCACGATTACACAGACTAAACATAGGGCATGTGCTGAAACTAATGCCATGTAAATTGGAGATACATTTTTTGTATTAGATATATGATTACAATATGCTATTTATTGGACAAGACTCGTTTCGTTTGCTTCTGTATTAGTTCAGAAAAGTGGGTCTAGAAAAAATTAGAAAAGTGGTTCTCGCTCATGTCTGGTCTGGTATGACATCAACTTGGGACCAATACTGAATGAACTTTAACTTGCTGTCGTGCTCAAAATATGGGAGAATGTCATCTCTAGGATCACTCAGGGGTCATTAAGTGCATTTTTTTTAAATTGTGGAAGTCGCATTTGAGACCATGTAATATATCCCTGAGTCTCATTTTTATGCCCTTGCCAGTTAGGTAAAGGGGCATTAAGTGTTACCTGTGTCCTTACGTATGTCCGTCCCGAATATGGTTTCCGTACGATAACTTTAGTTTGACTGAACAAAATGAAACAAAACTGTATACATAGGTTTATAACCACTGAATTCAGGTTGGGATTGATAGTGGGCTTGGTCCAATATTTTTTGGCAGAGTTATGGCCCTTTTTTAAACTCAAGGTTGGCAGTGGGGTTGGGGGGGGGGGGGTGCATTGCCATCCTTGGTGTTCGCATGGAGGTTACGCAAACTTAAATCCACGCAAACGGATGACCAGTTAGCCAGATATTGCATCTTGAATGGTAAAGTCTGAGTAACTTATCCAGCTTTTCTAGTGTCTGATAGATTTTTGCCTTGAGAGGCTATATATATTTCAGTTGCACTCAATATATGAGTATTTGTGAATGATAAAGAAGCAGTTTCTCAAGAATTTTTGTACAGCCGAATGTTCAATTAACCATCCCAAAACACAGGAATGGTCAGCCGGTTAGAATCAATTTTAAAATTTTTTACACTGCTCACTGGTAATGCAGTAAGTAACATTGCTGCGCTTCACATTCCTCTTATTGTTTTTAATTTTTTTGTAAACTAAAAATAATTCTATTTTGTTTCAGAGTGTGAATCCACCATGGCAACAGACTGGAAACATTAGACCGCCTCCATCAGCTGGAGCTCAGCCTCCCAATTTTCCAGTACAGCCTCCACCAGCCAGTGTTGCTCAGGCTCCTATTGTGACACAGCCCATGCCTGGTCAGCCACCTCAACAATTGCCACCAAATTCATTCAGTCCTTTACCCCCAGCACAAGCTCCTGCTGGTATACCAGCACAAGGGATATCAAATCCTGCTCCTAGTGTGGGAACTATCCCACCACCTACAGCTCCATGGATACAGCAACACTTTGTAACAACAAACCAAGCACAGACTCCTAACTCATCAGCACCAAATACAAACAGTGAGTTTTATTTTTAGTGCAGAGGAACGATGTTTAATTGAATAGGCACTCTGCTAGTGAAAGATTTTCATTTGTAAAAAAGTTTTCATATAAATTTGGGAATTCTGCTAATAAACTAAGCATTTATGCTATTCTATCTTATTTGCCAGAGCTCATTGAGATTTTGATAAAATGCCAGTATTGGATGTACTGAAGGCAAATAGGCCTATAAACTTGGGGAATTCTGTAGCTGTCTGAGTAATTCTTAGATTACGAGATTTTTATCCCCCCGAAAAAAAATTTCGGGGGATATAGTCGTCACACGTTTTTTTTTGTCTGTCCGTCCGTCCGTACGTACGTCCATCCATCCGTCCGTTTACATTTCGTTTCCAGATGATAACTTCCCTTGAAATAGTTTGATTGTAACCAAACTTGATATGTGGCTTAAACATATAAAAATACAGGTCAAGTTCGAATCCGGGTTCATCCTGATTAATATTACCAGAGTTATGCCCCTTTTTAATTTAGAAAATCTTATGATTTTTGGTTTCCCGATGGTAACTTCCCTCAAGATAGTTTGATTGTAACCAAACTTGATATGTGGTGCAAACATATCAAAATACGGGTCAAGTTCGAAAATGGGTTTGTCCTGATTAATTTTAGTGTGGTCTGGTCAATTTTTTCAGAGTTATGCCAAATTCAATGTACTTTTAAGTTTCTGGATGATGACCACACTTTTTTCGGGGGGATCAGCTGCCCCGTGGATGTGGCAGCCCTCTAGTTTATTCTGTTAACAGGAGTGCACTTGATAACTTATATGAAGCTAACAGGTTCAGTTTGTACTAAAGATATGGTACATTGTTTGGTGTTTTAAAGTTATGTGCAATAAACAGGATTATTCAGTTGAGAGATATCCAATTCACCCTTCACCTAATGAATCAAACATCTGCCTGCGCTATTCGAAGTTGAGAAGTTGAAAACAAAATTTTTTCAAGATATTTCAATAAAACCATATCATATGACTCCCTCATTGCAACAAGCTCAGTGAACTCATCCCATGAGGGAAGCGTATTATGGTTTTGTTTTGGTATCATTTGCATTGGTTAAGTGGGCTCCACTCTACAGTGTACATGACTTCGTTCAATGTCGTTTCATTTGATGCATTCCAACTGCAATACATTTCACACAAACAGACCATTTAATTACATGTTTGCAAAAGAAGATACCTCATAGAAGAAGATACCTCTTTTTTTTAACCCTCAGAGACATCATTCAAACTTAATCACTTTTTACCCTAACAAAACAGATGCCCCAACATGCAGTCTCAGGGGAAACTCTCATGTTACATCCCAAGTGCCTCAGCAGTTGCTTCTGGGCAAGTGTTGGCTGCCTGTATAGGCCAAGAAGCAACTACTAGATGTAGACTTGAAGCGTAGAAAAAATTTTCAAAACTCTCCAAGCCCTTAAAGGTTTTAAGCGTTAAACACCCTCCCCACCCCCACCCCCACCCCCCTCCCAAACAGTTAACCCCAGAAAGTGGAGCTGTGCTTAATTATTCTGATCAAAAAGTTGTTTCATGGTACAATAGAACTCTGTAACCAGTGCCTTCCTTGTGGGAACAGTGTTGGAACTCTAGAAAGTGGAGAAGTGCTTGTTTACTTTGTTATAGAAGTTCTGCTTTACTGGTAAAACAGGACCTGGTAACCAGTGCCTGTGGTGGAAGTCCTAACTGAATTATAAAATTTATATTAAAGAAGTACAGATGTGTCAAGGTGAAATAACCAATTACTTCATGCAAGTAAATTGTACTTCAGCGGATTTTCTTACATTTTGAAATGATTTTGAGGCACTTACGACTCTCTCCCAGAAATTGTAACAGAGCAAATCTACACATGCTAAATTATTTCACTTCACAGATATGAAGCACATCCACAGAATATTGACAATTTAAAGTTGCGGTACATGCACTTCGGAAAAGAATACACCTATTTGGACTTCTAGTATTCAACCACTGGAATATGGAATACATTGGTGTTCAGTTATATTAACCCTTTGCACTCTGATGATAAAATACCAAATTTTCAAGCCTCCAATTTTTCTCTTAATGCAACTAGTAATTTACCCAGTTCAGTCTTGTTTGAGCTCAGTGAGCTCTGTCAAACAAGATAGAGTTGGTTAAGTTGCATTTTGGGAATAAAAATGCAGGCTGAAATCTTCAAATTTTTACATCAGTGTGCAGAGGGTTACGCACCTTTTTCGACAAAAACTGTCCACATAATATTTGGGTTATTTTCTGCAGAACATAGCAAACTGGATATTTCAAAATGTATGATTAATAGATACTACATTTTAACCCTAATGGGCCTAATTCCGACTTTGATAACTTTTTAATGCAAAGGAACAGGTACCCCAACATGCATTGTTTGAGTGAACTCAAAACTTGTTTTCTAAGTACATTGTCATTTGTATCTAAGCAAGTCTTGGCTGCCTCTGTAGGCAGCCAAGTCTTTGCTAGAAACAACTGCAAAACCACAGGAGGAAGACTTTTAATGTATAGGGAAAATGTATAAAAAATCTCCAGTACCTTAAGGGTTAAACATGTGCAAATATATACATTAATCAGAAGGTAAAATTTTGAAGTCTCCCAATTTGATACTAATTTGGAAGACACAACAAGCTAATAATAACTCTGCTCAAAGATTGTGTTCAATTTCAGTGAGGGATTGCCTGAGAACTAAAACCTTTTTCTTTTGCCTAATCCATTTTGGATTGCTTTAATTCAAAGTCTGCTAGATGGAATACCATTTTTAGAAAAAAATGTAAAATCTATTTCTTTTCAGGTGTTCCTCCGCCAGCAATGGCACCACCACCTCCACCACCTGTCAGTCAGACTGGAAGTGCACTGCCATGGCATCAACAACAGCCAACACAGACATCATGTAAGTTTACGAGAGTAAACTTCCATTATTATTTACAAATCTTTTTTTCACATTTCGGCCACAAAGAACCAACTTAGTCTGCCAGTTTACTTGAAAAGTATGTCAAAACAGTCCCCCAAAAGTGAAACATTCCACATGACTTTGCTCCTTCACTGTCTAGGGTCTAAGGATACAACTGAAAATAGTACAGTGGAGCCCACTTAATTGGATATCTCTTAACTGAATAACCCTGTTAATTGAATAAAATTTTCAAACAAAACCATTTACCATACCTCCAATACCAATGTGACCTGTTAATTGAATATAGGTTATAGAATAAACTCCTGTTAATTGAATAAAAAATCTTGCAACCTGTCGAGAAATTACACTAACTCTCCCCAGTTTTCCTTTGTTTATAGACCTATTTGGCCTCAGTACATCCAATACAGGCTTTTAATCTATTATATCTTGTTTGACAGAGCTCATGGAGCTCTGTCAAACAAGATATAATAGAATAAATGCCAATTTTATCTTTAGAGTACAGGAAAGTGACACAATCCCTGTTAATTGAATACTCCTGTTAATTGAATAATTTCCATTGGCAGAGTGCCTCAATTAACAGGGTTCCAGTGTACTCAGTTTTGAAAATAATTTTAACCACAGTAAAAAGTGCACAATTATACAAATAAACTCACTCCCTCCCACAGACACCCCAACCCCAGCACTGCTGTCCAACTGAGTTTAAAACTTTAAGCATTGTTCAGGGTTACAGAATTTACCAAGATCTGGCTAAGTGTTTAATCCGATATTTTACAAGACTGGTAAATATGTCTCTTTGATTTGTGATCGAAGTCTCCTTATTTAATTGATGTCAAAATTACAAACTAAACTCTTTACATATTTGACAGAATTAATCCACCTTGCTTGTGAAATAGTAAGTACAGTGGAACCCTGTTAATTGAATAGTCGCTTTGCCAAGCAAAATTATTCAGTTAACAGGAGTATTCAATTAACAGGGATTGTGTCACTTTCCTGTATTTTTACACTGCAAACCAATGGCCCAGACTAGCTGGTGCTTAACTCAAAGTTATTAAGGGCCACACACAAATTTTGAACCCCCCATTCCCCCAAATTTGCTTGCAAAACCAAAAATTAAAAGTCCTATCTGACTCTCCATACATTTACTCTCCGCGCAGGCGTCAGGAAGTGACCAGAATTGGTGCCAACATCATTCTTTGTTTGGCCCTAAAGTCAACAACAATGAAATGACATCTGTGCTTTAAAATCTCCTTTTTTGAGGATGCCAGACACAAATCAGTTTCAAGAATTGGTGGATACACGGCTGTTTTTGGATGAAGGAAGTGTTCAGCGGTGGTTTTGGACGTTCAGGGCTGTAACTTTATAATATTTATAAAATTATTTTGCGTTTCCTAATTTCGGGACATATGCCTGACATCATTTTTAAAAATGATTATTCCACTGTTTGTTAAGTATTCCTTCCCTGTCCTTCCATGAACCCTTCCTGTTAAACTCTTAAGCTCTTTGGCTATTTTTAGCTCATCTTGACAAAGTCAAGCTGAACTAATCTCATCGCTCTCCATATGTCCATCAACCCCAAGTTTTGGTCTTCTCCAAAGCCACTGGGCCAATTCAAGTGAAAGTTTGTGTGAGTGATGGTCCCGAAGGGGCATTGTATTTTTGTTCAACTCAACATGCCCAGCCCCATAGGGAGGGAGTGGGGGAAAATGCCCCAAAATATTTTTAAAATCTTCTTAAGAACCAGTGTGTACAATGACTTGATTTTTGCAATGGAGCTTCCTTTTTAGATGTAGAATCAAATTTGTTCAAACGAAGTTTGTGAACCAATATTTGGCTTTGTGATGGAGGGGTAATATTTTTGGCCCCGCTCGAAATTTCTATTTTCTGAACCGATGGTCCAGTTTGAACCAAATTTGGTATGTGGTATTATTAGGTCATAAGTACTTGACCCATGCAAAAAAAAAAATTTCTGCATCCCCATGGGAGCTAAAAATAGAAATATTTTCAAACGCCCATATTTCCCAAACCACACGGAACAGAGAGCTGTTATTTGGTATGAAGTATCCTTAGGATCAGTAGAATTGAATTGTAAAGATACAAGTTTGTTGAAATAAAGCCCATTGGTTCTATTTTGGCTCAATGCAGAAGCTCAAATTTTTAACATAGGGTAATATGGGGAATATTCTTTAAAACCCTTCTTCAGAACCACCAGTCAGACTCTTTTAATGTTTTGTATACATCATTGTTATCAGATTGAACATTGTTCAAACCAAGTCCCTAGGTTAATATTTGGGCTTCCTACAGAAGCCCAAATTTTAACTTTATTCAATATGGGGGATAATTTGTTAAAATCGTCTTCTTCACATCCACCAGTCAGAATGCTTTCATATTTGGTATGCAACATCTCTAGGGGGGTCAGATTCAAGTTTGTTCAAATCAGATCCCTTGGTATATATTTGGGCTCGCTATGGTAGCCCAAATTTTTTACTTAGTGCGATATGAGGAAATTTCTTTAACCAGGGTTCGCACGCGAGTCCTGGAACCTTGAAAGTCCTAGAATTTGGCTGTTTTAAATTCCAGGCCTGGAAAGTCCTGGAAAACGAACGTTTTATCGGGCCCATCCTTGAAAGTCCTGGAAAACCCGGTCAAAATTTTAGGGGCACCGTCGAACGTGCTCCAAATCACCGCTTTCTTTTTTGTTTCCGGATGCATGTTGTCGTATATTTATGTGCTTTTTGGAAAACAGTTATCTTGTGTTTGCTTGTGTAGTCTTTCAGCTTGATATTAAAATACGGGGAAAGTGTGTATTTCAAGAAAAATGATCAGAAGGAATATAAAGAATGGGTTAAGAATGATTCGAAAGACAAACAAAGGGCAAAATGTTGAGCGTGTGTAAAGTCGTTCAACGTAGAAATATGGGCATGTGTGGTAAATATATCACATATTTTTTGTTATTACAGATACAAATGTTGGTCTTGGAAATTTGCATTTTTGGTCCTGGAAAAGTCCTTGAACTTCAATCTTGATTTTGGGTACGAACCCTGTTTAACAATCTTTATCTTCAGATCCACCGGTCGGAATGCTTTCATATTTGGAATACAACATGGTGGGGGGGGGGGGGGGGGGGGGGGGGGGGTGTTTAGATTCCAATTTGTTCAATTCGAGTGCCTCGGTTAATATTTGGGCTCCATATTGGAACCTGAAATTTAACTTAGTACAATATGAGGGAATTTCTTCAAAAATCTTCTTCAGATCCACAAGTCAGAATGCTTTCATATTTGCTATACAACATCTCTAGGGGGGTCAGATTCAGGTTTGTTCAAATCGGATCCATAGGTTAATATTTGGGCTCGCTATGGTAGCCCAAATTTTAACTTATATGTTGTGCAATATGAAGAAATTTCTTTAAAATTTCTCTTCTTCAGTATTCTGTATTCAGTACCCTCTAGAGGTGTGAAACTAAGATTAATCCACATAGGTTGTATCAAGGGGCTTCATAGGGGAGCTCTACATTTTACATTATGATTAACTGAAGAAAAGGCATGATTTCCGGATTATTTTTGTAACTCCTGAGGGACTCAAGGATTGACAGTGTATCCTATGGAGATGGCTTGCTTAATGTAGACTCATCCTTGGACTCTGTTTATATTGTGTTCTGTTCAAGATGAGCACTTAGGCCCCGTTGGGCCTCTTGTTTATTGAAATTTTTTTATTAAATTTCTTGGGAGTTTAACATTTATTACAGAATATTATTCTGTTTCTTCCCCAGGGCTATGTCCTCACCCTAGGGGTGTTGGGCCGTTTAGTCTTGCATATTCTGACCGATGTATCGTTTTTTCTTCGTATGAAGATCTAGCTTTGCATCTGATAGCATTTCAATTGGTTCTGACTTTGGACCTTTTTGTGTGCCTGATGTCTTGTTTACATTGTTTACATTGTCAACGTCCTCATATAAAGGTAGTTTTTAGCTCAACTTGACAAAGGCAAGTAGAGCTATTGCCATCACTTCTTGTCCATCGGCGTACGTACGTTCGTCCACAATTTCCTTTGGCACACCTCACAGGTAGCATTTATGATCAGATCGCTTTGAAACTTGGTATGCTTGTTTGGGGGTGACCTCCAGATGGGAGCTATCGATTTTCTTCCATTTCCGTCAAAAAATGTTGCCGCGGCCAACATTCTTAGAACTTAGTTTAGTCAGACCTCAATATTTCCCTTTGGCACACCCTGCAGGGCACATTTATGATCGGATTGCTTTGAAACCTGGCATGCTTGTTTGGGTTGACCTCTAGATGGGAGCTATCGATTTTCTTCCATTTCCATCAAATGTTGCCACTGGCAATGACCTTTGAACTTAGTTTAGTCAGGGATCAAAATATTCCTTTGGCACGCCCTACAGGGCACATTTATGATCAGGATGGTTTGAAACTTGGAATGTTTGTTTGGGGTTACCTATAGATGGGAGCTATCGATTTTCTTCCATTTCCGTCAAAAATAGGTGTCATTGGCAACAACCTCTGATGAACTCAGTAAAAACTTAGTGCAGTTAAGCATCAATATTTCCCTTTGACACAACCTGCAGTGCACATTTATGATTGGATCGCTTGCAAACTTGGTGTGCTTGTGTGGGGTGACATCTATATGGGAGCTGTCGATTTTCTTCCATTTCTGTCAAAGAATGATGCCGCTGACCTTTCAACTCAGTTTAGTCAGACCTCAATATTTCCCTTTGACACACCCTTCAGGGCACATTTATGATCGGATCACTTTGAAACTTGGAATGTGTGTTCGGGGTGACCTCTAGATGTGAGCTATTGCTTTTTTCATTTCCATAAAAAATTATTGTCGTTATCACCAGTCTTTGAACTTATTGCATTTGTGCATCGACTTATCCCTTTTGCACTCTCTGCAGGGTATATTTATGAATTTACATAAAAAAAAAAACAAAAAAAACATTGCCACAAGCAGTGACCTTCTACTTAGTGCATCTGTGCATTAACATCTTCCTTTTGCTTATGCAAGGTGACAAAGATAGGAGCTATTGATTTTCTTTTTTTTTCCATCAAAAACTGTTGCTGTTAGCAACAATCTTTGAATTTATTGCATTTGTGCATCAGCATTATTCTTTGACATGGCCTACAGGCCACATTTATAATAGGATTGTTTTTTAACTTGGTGTGCTCATTAGGCAAGACCTTTATAGCCCAAGAACATTAGGTTTCACTAGGGAAAAAAATCGGAGAAAGCTGATTTTTTCAGGGAATGTCAAGTACATGTCACTGAACGATTAGACAAAAGTCCCCTAAAATCCCAGTTGAGCTTTTTTTTCTACAGCCTTTTTTCGAAAACGCATTTGAAAAAAATAAAAAAAAATCGCACGAACTTTGTAACCTCGAATTGATCCAACTGTATTTTTTGTTTACGCGTATTTCGAGCTACATAATGTCTAATATACATTTACCTAGAGGAAAATGTGCATTCTATGACAATTTCTGCGAAAAATTATTGAAAATTCACAAAAAAGTATCGGATTTATGCAAAAAATGACGATTTTCCTAACGGATTTGCCCAAAGGGTCGTAGTACAGAACGGGATGTTAGTTGGACAGACGATAAAAAATCCACCACCATTTGAAGACTTTTATCATTGCTTACAAAATAGACATTATGAAAGACCCCCTCTGCTTCTGGCCGAGTTCCCCTTTTGGCATAAAATTCGTCAGCATGAGAACTCAACTATTTTCGGGCTTGGGACCGAACAGACAAGTCTGTGTCTGGCAGCATTAGATCAATAAATAATATTTACAGAATGTACAAAAATCAATAAATAATATTTACAGAATGTACAAAAATCAATAAATAATATTTACAGAATGTACAAATCAATCAACATGGATTAAGTTACATTGACTATTATCAACGCTATATACAGAAATGACATGACCTATATACATATTATTCATCAAACTCAGAAATTTCCGACAGGACAGTGTTTCTGTGGTTGTTACAAGAATCCGAACTGCAATTACACAAACCTGAGCAAGAGAGTTCTGCCTTCTTACACCCACACCTTTTTGTACAAGCACTCTTGCAACCACAACTGATCAGATTCAGTAGGTTATCGGGGGCACATGGCTTTGTGGCTGCAGTCGGTACAAGAAGTCCATTGTCTAGCGACCACCCCCAATCCGTCGGAGGAAGCGAAGTGCCCAGCCATTGTTGGACCTGGAGATAACATCTGTAGACATGTTGTTGTGCAGCATCGCTGCTTGGTGGGAGTGAGGCTAGGTCGATGGGTTTATTCAGTTTAGATTTTGCTACATAACGCTTGTAAGTGACATATCTATATTGGTCGAGAGAGGAAACAGTTTTACTCCCGTATAAGATCAGGAGAAGTTGTTCCCCGGCTGTGGCTACTGCACTTGGTGTACTGTCATCCGCCAAAATTGTGTTGACATACTGTTGTGAGTCGCTAGTAACATCGGAGACAATTGTACTGAATACTTTCTTCTTACCAACTCGAAAGAGTGCAGAAGTAGTGTCACAACCACTTATAGAATGTGCTACAAGGAGGTTGCTTCTATGGTCACCCATTTTGGTTGCTATTTCACTAACTGAAACTAGTAAGTTTGGGGTAATGGAATACATCATGTGAATATTACATCCCGGTTGAACTCGAGAGGTAAGAATGACTAACAAGTCTGTGTCTGTTCCTACAACGACAACATTGTTGTCATCTTGAGCGATGTCAAGTGCAGTTTCGGCTATCAGTACATCAGCCTCAGCCTGCTTGGACTGAATATTGATAGCAGATAGCTCCTGCATTAGAAGATCGATCAGTTGGGTTTTGTTCTTGGCATTTGCAAGGAAATCGGATTGGGGTGTGGTGGCTGGTAACTCGGGTGAGATATTGATATCAATGGAATACCTGTCTTTAGATCTACGGGCTT
The DNA here is from genome assembly GCA_031216915.1 of Pictodentalium vernedei. NCBI lineage: Eukaryota > Metazoa > Mollusca > Scaphopoda > Dentaliida > Dentaliidae > Pictodentalium > Pictodentalium vernedei. The sequence continues at coordinate 381,206,316 of CM062297.1, forward strand.
GTTCCATGCCCTTTGTCGACATTGTACAAGCATAACCATCAAAAACAACCAGGACATTCGCCCCAAAATGTCTCACTAGATAATTGGAATATGATGTACATATGTCCTTATATGACAACTGTTTAGGCCACACAACTGCCCTCAATAAAAATCCACCATCTACAACAAACAGAGAATGTTCTGGGATTTTAGTTTGCTCGGAACCGTATGTTTTGAGGATCTTACCGAGCGTGCTTTTCTGTGTCTTCCTCATTCCTGCAGAATCAAACAATGCTGGTGGTTTCGGGGCGAGTTCATATTTGAGATACTCTTCCATCTCAGCTTGTGACTGAATAACACATGTGATGCGATTGAACAGAATTGTGGGGTCAATCACTACCTTACTTCCACGGACTTTGATGCTATTTGCCATCGATGCGAAAGACTTCACAGTGTCAACACGTCGTAGTTTGATGCTGTTGAACGTTTTGCTTACAACATTCGATACGCAACATTCACCAATTTTGCGAACTTGGTCACAGTTCACAGTTTCGTCGGCCACAAGCCCGGTCGCTATAGAGACTAATTGTAGTGGATCTCTATTCTGAAAGGGGGAATGCACTCTGAGCCAGTTCAATAATTTGGTGATATCATTGGCATCAGTCAATTGTGAACTTTGACGGAGATCCCGATGTTGTTCGCCATGACCAGTGTGAACATGAACAAAATTTTCGAGAGCATTACATATCGGAAGGCAAAGAGGTAGTCCATGTACCCATTTCGCAACAGTGCTATCGGTTATTCCCCTGCCATGTGTGAGACCACCAGGGAGCTTGAACATTCTCATTAAACACTGCTCTATGGTCTGATCAGAATATATCCCGTCCCAGAATTTATCTGAGCACCTTACGGTAAAGTAACCTTTCTCAGTGAACAACTTCAAATCATCCTGTTGCATTATTTCTGTTAGCTCATTCATCTGCTGCAAATAGAGATGAGAACTTTTTGCGTATGCAAAATGACCACCTGCGTGAAATACTGGAATCATATTGCGAACACAACATGTGTGGAGTTCCCAGTCGCCTGTGCGCTCTGCTCTCAAGAACAACTGGAGAAGACCTATTTGCTCGTAGTATTGTACCCAAAGCTTTCCTGTCATCAAGGGCGTGCACACATTACATGCCAATGCATCTTGAGTGTAGGCGAACACCACATTATGTGATTTAATCGAACATGGAAATTGAAACAATGATGCTATAATACGGTATTTGAATGAGAAAAGTCAATGCCGTTTGAATTTGAGTTTAGGGGGTATGGTTAATATTTCACATGTTTCACCAGTTCATTATGGAATAAATGACTATTGTTATATATCATTATAAAGCCACTGCTTTTCTGCAATTTTTGATATATAATTTAACTCCCAAAGTAGTCGTAGATTTGATTTAATGGACGTTGTGTACCGTTGTGTGTATGAAAACAATAAATTTTTTTGCGTAATTTTGTACATTTTCGTGAATATTTCACCATTGAGTGTGAGGATTGGTACAAAGTTGGCATTTTCTGTTTGGGATATGTATTCTCAATATAATTCAGCACGATATTTATGATTCTCACCCTACTAAGGCGAATAAGAATGAGAATATGGAGCTGGGTCGAATTTTTAAAAAAAAATTTTTTTTTCATCATAAAAATGCTATAACTAAAAAAGCTCAACTCGGATTCGCGGGAACTTTTCACACTTTATCCGCAATGTGTGTCTCGGAAACATATAAAAAAATCAGCTTTCTCCGATTTTTTTCCTTACTTTCTCATTTTTATGTCTAATGTGCCTGGACTATTAGATAAAGAGCTATTGATTAGCATTCATTTCTGTGAAAAAAGGTGCCATTTACAATAACCTCGGAACATACTGCATTTGTGTATCAACATTCTTCCTTTAGCCAGTCTTACAGTTTACATTTAAAATGCATGGATTACTCTGGCCTTGTGCACACACAATGCTGTTATTTTGAAATTTCATTAAATAATATTGGTACCATTGATCTTCAATTTTGCCATTTCATTTATAACTTACCAAGTTCAAGTTTGTCAAGTTGAGCTACAGTGTCATTAACACTTTCATTTATATTCTGTTACTGTAGTATACTGAATGATACACGGATTGTTATTCCGGTAGTGTAGCTGAAAAATTTTGGATTTTGTCCACACTTTGGCTCTATCGGTATGCCCTTGGGCTCTAAATGTTCCCTTTGGGAACTTGGGTGTTTTTTAAAAAATTTTTGTTTACAAAAAATATTTTGAATTTAATTATGATTGCTATTATTCATGTATCCCAGTTATATTTATATATTGTTGTGGAGTTTAGAGGACTGATATCGACTTTAGTTGATTCACTCCTGCGGACTCTGATGTTGGAGTCGGGTGTCACGGTACATTGTTGGCTGTGAGGTTCTGAGGATCAAAGCCTCTCACTGTGTTTTAATTCATTCTTTCAGTTTCTATTTCAGAGGAACATGAACATGATGATGATATTCTGACACCCATCTAAGTGTGCTACCATCGTTGTGCTCCATGGAACATATAGAGCTAGCTGCAGTGCTCATTATTGCAAGAGTTAGGGCCTTTTGTTAAAGGTTTTAATCTCTTGCTAGCAACAAGCTCGACCTGTGAAACGGTACTCTGTCCGTGGGTGCCGTGACGCCGAGTAAGTCCGTTGCGGTCTAAGAAGTAGATAGGGTAGAGTGTGCTTTATAATATAATATAAATAGCTCACCCAGCGACGACGGAAATAGGCAGGAAGTCAGCAAGTTCTTGTACTCGGCGAGGTCTGATAGACCATGAGCGGGAGAGACTCCCCTCCCTAATCTAGCAATGTCTGGGGCCAGATGTTGTTTTGAGAAACTTGCACAAGCCGGAGCATATGTCCGCCCTCCACTCTGTTTAGTCTGCAGCCGGAGTCGGCTTCAGTCAAGGCTTCCTCCACTATGTTTCACAATGCCGAAATGAAGTTTTCTGGTTGGAAACTTGCACGAGACGGAGCATATGTCTGCTCGGGACGCTCTGTCTAGTCTGCAGCCGAGGTCGGCTTCAGTCACGGCTTCCTCCTCTACGTTATTTAAGCACACAGGACCGCATCCTAGCTACCCGACTTCGGATATGCAGCTTGTTGCACAAAGAAGGAACCACTCTTCGCCCGTAAAGTGGCACCATCCGGTAGCTAGGGAGACGAGGCCTTGATCATTGGGACATTCGGAGAAGGGATCCGTTTCCGACACACCGTCCCATGAGCAGTATGCGGCTAAGGAACGGAAGACCGCTGTTCCTCAGGCCTCGATGACGGACTTGCTGTCGTAGATTGTGCAACAGATCGCAGCATCCCAGCAAGTGCCGTTGCAGCCTCCCTCATACTCAAAATCTGAGCTGTCTGACGGTGCTGGGTCGATCCAGTCGTCTGTTCACGCAGATGCAATGGACTGAGAATCGCAACTGTTTCTCTCGTATGGTGAAAGGGATAAGGAAGAGGATTACCCTTCACTTTCGGAACAGTACATGGTTGCAATGGCTTTTATCCATCAATACTACCCTGATTTTGTTCCGCCGAATCAGAATGCTGCGATGACCAGAGAGAAACCGCTGGCAGCGTTAGGCGCAGACTTTATCCGGACAAAGGAGGAAGTCCTTTCTTTCCGGTTCAGTTTATGCAGGTGTCGCAGGCCTTGTTTATGACAATGCCATGTTTATCCTCTTGAGTGTGAGGAAGAAGGCGGTTTCTTACCTTTATCTCCCGTGTACATACCATTTTTTGGACGACGTTCATTTAAAAATGGTCGGGAAAGATGTTCAGAGTTCTTCTGCGTTTGGATGAGCAGGCTGAGGATCTAAAGGTATCCTCACCTGCATCATTCACAATTCGCTCAGACACAATTGAGATGGCAATTTCTTCAAATAGAGCGAATTTGGATGCTATGTCTTATGCAGATCACCTTACAAGAGCTACGGCGCAACGTCTCAACGGAAAGGAATTTGAGGACGTCCATACCTCTCTTAGAGTCTTTTCCAGGGCAATTATGTATGCCACTTATAACTCCGCCCTAACAGCGGCTAATCTGCAGTTAATTGGACATGATGCTGCCCTTACGTCGTCATCATTGGTAAGATGACAAGGTGGAAAGCTCTCTGAGTCGCTCCAGTTTCTGGACATTTTATTTTCGACGACTAGCTTTCGTTAGTCTATGAACAGACTACTAAGAAAGCATCTAGTGCTCTGTTTTTGAAGTTGGCGTATCAACGACGAGTAAGGAGGGTGTTTCAGACAAAAATTGTCAAAAGGAAACTCCTCACGAGGGTATAAGAAACCCTCTTATAATTACTCTGGAGGTTGTCAGTATAGCGACTGGGGAAAAGGGCGTAGATCTGATCGGGACTATAAGTCTGATGCCCCTAGGCCGACGAAACAAGGTTTTTCGCGGGGAGGATGTGGTTCCTCCTCCCATAAGGTCATACAGGTGATGGTTTAGACCTCCATTGCTGACCAGTTGGTGCATGGTTATCAAGATATGCAAAAAAACTGGACAATAATCACGGACGATCAGAAGGTGATAAGTGTAGTCTCGGATGGCTTACGGCTATCATTCCGAGTAATAACCCCACTACAAGTTGTCCGCGTTAGACAAATCTTCCATCAAATTCTTGCATAAGAGAGTTTCTCCTACTGAGCGTTCGAAAGGCGAGCATTCGACTGATCGACTACGCGACAAGCAAAGATCTAAGGCTGCGTACTTTCTTGTCCTAGTACATCTGGCATTCTAAAAGTACCTGTGGTTCGCCATACAAGGGAAGGATGTCCCCTCGAGATATTCTGTACTCAGAACTGGAGTGTGACGACGCTTTCACTTGAACGAGTATTGTTTTATTGGACCTAGTAAAACAAGGGTTCAAATTGGGCAGATATTCAGTGGTTAACTCTGGGAGTTCCGCTGCAACTGCCGGATCTGCTTTTCACGATTATGAAGGATGTGAGTCAGATGGGTTGGGGCGCGACCCTAAGTCCTGCAGTCTGGAAGTGTCAGGGTCTTTGGGTCCCTCGGTTCTAGGAGAAACACATAAACATCAAAGAGATGTCAATATGGCTAGCGCTACAACATTGGAATCATATAATCACAGACGTCCATGTTCAAATTTGGTCGGACATCTCGACAGTAGTAGCGTACATCGGGCATCAGGGCAGCACCCATTCATTTCCGTTATGCCAACTAATGGAGAAGATTTTCCTATACGTCATGAATCATCATGTTCATCTGAATGTACGGAAAGGTCTCCTCTTGCAGTTGGAGTGGATGCTCAACAAGCGAGTATTTGGGCAGATTTGCTACCAGAGGGATCGCCCCAAGATAGATCTGTTTGCGACGCACTGGAACAATCTGTTACCTTCATTCGTGTCGCCATGCCCAGACCATTGAGCGTATGCGGTAGATCTCATGGGGATGAATGATAGGATACGCGTATTCTCCAATTCAATTGATTCATGTTTAAGATCAAACAGTCTCATTGTGAATCCTACTAGTACCACCTCTGTCATCACAGAAACCTTGGGTCAGTCTTCTCAAGTGTCTGTTATGGGACGTTCCCCGGAAGCTTCCTCCACAAGAGGACCTTCTTTATCAGGGGAAGTTTTTCTTCTTCATGTCCTTTTCCGCCTATAGTGGCATAATGGAGTCGGTTAGACGTGAGGAAACCATTGAGGTTCCTATATTATTTTATGACAAACACAAGAACAATTAAGTAATGCGGGTGAGGAGGGTTTGATATGACTTTGAATCCCCTCTCCCCCACCCCCCCCCCCCCCTCCCCCACTGCCAATATGTTTAGAGGCGATTACCGGGCAAGACGTAGTTTTCTTCCGCAAGCCTTGCATGAGTTTAAATACATACATGCATTTCAGGACTTCTCGATTGGCGGCTGGGTTGTGTTCTATGGCGACCTCATGGGCACATCCACTTTTTAGTTGGTTGGTTGGTTTCCTGTGATTGTTCGTCGATATGTCATATACGAGCTCATAATTCATCATAAATAAATTGCTAGTCTTTGGGTACCTCGGAGGCTGCATAGCCAGTTAACTGGTATTCAGATGATTACATGCAGGTTTTCAATGCTCACACGCATAATAATGATTTATTAGGCAGACGCATTATTGTATGTTATGGACCTTACAAATTATGAATTATTTCGTGGGCGTTCCGGAGTCGAGCCTGTTAATCATACCTACTTCCATTTCTAGATCCAGGTTTCTATTAATGTTGGTACTCAATCGAATACACCTTGTTTACACTCGTATATTCGTACATTTATAGTGTCATAGATATCGGATAGTACATGTCGGGTAGTGTTGTTACTGGAATTTATTGTATGCCTGAATGGGGTCGCTTGTGGGTTACCTCGGAAGTGTGTCACTTTCCAGAGATCGTTCATTGTGATTCTATTGGACATGTGTATGTTACATATTATATCTCCGGTTTTCAACCTATTTGCTTATGCCAAGTCTGGTGCACATTATATAGCGGGCGATATTAATTACCGGGATCGTCGCAGTAGTCTTAGCCTCTGAAGTGGCATTAAGCACCATTTTTTAATAATAATTAATACCTGAGTGCCTGTTTGACGAATATTGGTATTGTTTTTTTGGTACCGCTTTTTACTGATTCCAGAGCGCTCCCCTCTTTTTGAAGATTCCTTCAAAAGAAAAGGGGGGGGGGGGAATTTTTACCTCTCCTCTGGCTTGATAGGTAAGTAATTATGAGGGAAGCTGTTTTGTCCATAATTATATCCTGCATGCAGCTGGAGTTTTATTGTATATTGCGTATGTTTGTGGGGGATATTCTCTCATTCTCATATACGCTATCCTAATTTTTGGGGCCTAGTCCGGGCTGATCTTAAAAATTGGGATCTCATTACATCCAATTAGCATAGTCTTCATGCTAAGTGTACGGAATTAATTGAACAGGGCTCCTTTTTGTTTGATATGTCTTTTCTATTACTGTATAGAGAGACATACATATAATTTCTAATAATTTTAATTTCCTTTCACCTTGGATTACAGGATTGGAACTATGTTGATCTTCTAATTCTGAAGTCCTAGGCTCTCTACCTTTTTATGATTCAGCTAATCTGGGCCATTGGTTTACAGTGCAAAAATATTATAAATTTAAAGTAATTTGTATATTTTTATACTTACCAATGGCCCAGACGGAGATGGCCCTCCCGTGAGTGGGCACCAGACCTGTTAACTCTCCCGGTTTCACCGTGATTCTCCCGTTTTGAGGCATCAACTCACGCTCTCACGGTCACATCCTATTTTCTCCCGATTTGACACTTTTCAAAAATAGTTGTCCTGCTCTATTTTGAAAATTAAACAAGTTGTATTGAATGCCAAATATATTCTCATACTGTGGTGGATAAGTGAAATCAAAATTATGTAAACTCAAAATATAAATTAAATAAAAACATAATCTCTCAAGTGTAATTAACTTCAGCTGACCTTTTATATATACTATTGTTATGGTTCATACCAAGTTTATCCGTTTTGTGTAAAAAAAAATATAATTGAAAGTTTGTTGAAAACTGAAAAAAATCTGTTGTGAGATATTACAAGAATTAAGTTACCTCCCCTTACTTATATACTAACAGATTCAGAACAATCATGTCCAAGCTCCAGCAGAGTATTTTGTTAGCTCACCTGACTTGCAGTCAGGAGAGCTATAGTGATCACTCACCGTCCGTCGTCGTCCGTGAACATGGTGTTTGCGTCTTCTCCTCCCAAATCGCTGAACCAATTTAATTGATATTTGAGATAATAGTTTGTTATGACATCGCAATTTGATTTTGTTCAAATCAAGTTGCCTCGCCCCTTGGTAAGGCCACGCCCAAAAAGTGTGCCTAAATCTTAAAAAATCTTCTTCTCATGAACCAGCAGTAGCAAAGACTTGATATTGGGTGTGCAGCTTCCTTTTGAGGTGTAGACTCAGATTTGTTCAAGAGAAGTTTGTCGGGCATTATTTGCCTTTGTTATGGGAGGGGCAAAAATTTTGACCACGCCTAGAATTTCTATTTTCAGAACCGTGAGGTCGATTTGAACCAAATTTGATATGAGATGATAATGGGTCATAAGTAGTTGATTGGTGCAAAAAAAAATGTTTCTCATTGCCCCGAACCTCAGGAGCTAAAAATAGGAAAAACTTTAAAACTGCCATATCTCCAAAACTACATGGCACAGAAAATTCTTATTTTGTATAAAGCTTACTTTTATCCAGTAGAATAGAATGGTTAAAAAAAAATCCCTATCGGTTTGATCACAAGGTACTTTTTTCAGGACTTTGAAAAAGTGCTGAGTCAGCACTTTTTAACACTGTAGGCAAATGGGAAAAACATTAAAGAATCTTTTGATATTTGGTATGCAACATTGTAGGGTGGATCTGATTCAAGTTTGTTCAAACCGGCCCCCTGGGTTCATATTTGGGCTCAGTATAGGAGCCAGATTTCGAACTTAGTGCATTTCGGGCAAATTTCTTAAAAATCTTCTTCTCCAGACCCAGCAGGCAGAATCTTTTGATATTTGGTATGCAACATTGTGGGGTGGATCCGATTCAAGTTTGTTCAAATCGGCTCCCTAGATTCATATTTGGGCTCACTATAGAAGCTCGAATTCGAACTTAGTGCATTTCAGGCAAATTTCTTCAAAAATCTTCTTCTCCAGATCCAGCAGGCAGAATCTTTTTATATTTGGTATGGAACATTGTGGGGTGAATCTGATTCAAGTTTGTTCAAATCGGCCCCCTGGATTCATATTTTGACTCACTATAGAAGCCCGAATTCGAACTTAGTGCATTTCAGGCAAATTTCTTTGAAAATCTTCTTAAGATCCAACAGGCAGAATCTTTTAATATTTGGTATGCAAAATTGTGGGGTGGATCTGATTCAAATTTGTTCAAATCGGCCCCCTGGGTTTATATATGGTCTCAGTATAGGAGCCCAAATTTGAACTTAGTGCATTTCAGGCAAATTTCTTTGAAAATCTTCTTCTCAAGATCCAGCAGGCAGAATCTTTTGATATTGGGTATTCACCATGCTTAGGGGGGTGAGATTCAAGTTTGTTCAAGCAAGTCCCTGGGTTCATATTTGGGCTCACTGTGGTAGCCTGAATTATAACTTAGTTCAAAATGAGGAATTTTCTTTAAAAATCTTCTTCAGATCCAGCAGTCGGAATGTTTTGATATTTGGTATGCAGCATCCTTAGGGGGTGTGGGGGGGATGAGATTCAAGTTTGTTCAAGCCATGTCCCTAGGTCCATATTTGGACTCACTGTGGGAGCTCGAATTTTAACTTAGTTCAAAATGAGGAATTTTCTTTAAAAATCTTTTTCTTCAGATCCAGCAGTCGGAATGTTTTGATATTTGGTGTGCAGCATCCTTAGGGGTGGTGAGATTCAAGTTTGTTAAAGTCAAGTCCCTGGGTTCATATATGGGTTCCCTTTGGGAGCCCGAATTATAACTTAGTTCAATATGAGGAATATTCTTTAAAACCCCTTTTTTTTTCAGATCCACTGGTCAGAATCTTTGGATATTTGGTATAAGCTTTTCTTAGGAGGAGCAGATGCAACTTGTTGAAATCAATTCTGTGGGTTGATATTTAGGCTACCATGTCAGGTGAGCACCCTCAGTGCCCTGGGGCCTCTTGTCTTCATTTTGACCCAACAGGATTATTTTGTTTTTTTTTTCACAATGGGAGTTATGAATACTGAGGGCACCTTCTCTAATGTGAGTAATACAAAACACAATTCAAATATTTTTTTTAATAAAAAACAAAAACGAAATTACCACAATCACACACAACTTCATTGTACCGGCAACGACAGGTTTTTTTTTTTTTAAACAAAACGATACGTATTGTTAGCATTGACTCTTGAGTAATTTTTATTGTACAATAAAACCTGTCAAAAGATAATAAGAATATTTTCTCACTAAAAATGTCCAGACTGAACAAAGAATTTACATGAATAAATGGCATGAACGAAGAAGGAATGCTTGTGTTGGTTCTTGAACGTTTTGGTCCTGGGGCATTTCGGCCCAAGGTGTTTCAGCTTCCATATTTTGAAACACTGGGATGGGCTTGCATGAGCAAGGAAAAATGGCTGGAGCGGGAAGGGGGGGGGGGGGGGGGGGGGGGGGGGGGGGGGGTATACAGGTAAAGGCTAGATAGGCATCCACTCACATATAATTTGTGTGTGTGTGTGTGGGGGGGGGGGGGGGAACATTGTCCCTGGGGGGGGGGGGGGGGGGGGCTTGGACCAGTGATATCCATATTTGTATGCTTTTACTGACAAATACCATTAAAAGTGTTAAAATAAATTATTAAAATGAAATATATAATGCATTTGGGTTGGAGGGGGGGGTGGGTGTCCGGGTGGGGCTATGGGAGGCGTAACAAGGAAAATATTGATGTATTGGCCGCGTGCAAAAATCTCACTGACAAGCATCCAAGTCTCACTGAGAGCTCATCGAAATCTCACTGACAGTCACCTTCAGAGGTTAACAGGTCTGGTGGGCATTCATACCTCCCCGCTGAATTTTTATTTAGTACTCTCTTCTACAAAGAATGATGTTGGTGCCAATTCCAGTCATATTCCTGACGTCTGCGCATGCGCAGAGAGTAAATGTATAGAGGGTCAGATAGGACTTTTAATTTTCGGTTTTGCAAGCAAATTTTGGGGATTGGGGGGGTTCAAAATTTGTGTTTGGTCCTTGATAACTTTAAGCACAAGCTAGTCTAGGCCATTGGTAAGTATAAAAATATACAAATTACTTTAAATTTATAATTTTCTATAGACAAACTTAGCATTTAATCTATTATATCTTGTTTGACAGAGCTCCATTAGCTCTGTCAAACATGATATAATAAATTAAATGCTTGTAATCGAAGTACTGAGGCCAAATAGGTCTATAAACAAAGGAAAACTGTGGAGAGTTAGGGTAATTTCTCAACAGGTTACAAGATTTTTAGCTTAACTTGACAAAGTCAAGATAGCTATTGCCATCACTCGTGTGGAAGTCTGTTAGTCTGCAAGTCTGTTCACATTTTCCTTTAGCCCAGGCTACACCCTGCAGTTCTTGTCAGATCGTCACGAAATTTCATATGCATGTTTGGGGTCATGTCTAGATGAGAATGTCCCCTTTTGGTGACGATTCGTCAACTGGTATAGCTGCCCTTTGCCGAAAACCCAAAAACCATTAGCACAGACTACAGGTCGTATTTATGAAGGGATTTCATTGTAACTTGGTAGGATGCATCTGTATAATGCCTAGATGTGAACATCCCCTTTTGGTCATGATCTGTCAATCGTGATGGCTGCCCAAGCCCAAAACCCAAAATGTTTTGGCATAGTCTGCAGGTCATGTTTAATATGGAGGGATTTCATTGTAACTTGGTAGGATGACTCCGGATGATGTCTAGATGAGAATTTCCCCATTTGGGCTTGATCTGCCAACCGTGATGACTGCCCGAGCCCAAAACCCGAAAACCTTTAGCACAGAACCTTTACCACAGTCTACAGGTCATATTTATGAAGGGATTTCATTGTAACTTGATAGGATGACTTCAAATAATGTCTAGATGAAAACGTCCCATTTTGATCATGATCATTCAGCCTTGATGGGTGCACGAGCCCAAAAACCTTTAGCATAGGCAAAAGGTCATGTTTATGGAAGCATTTCATTGTAACTTGTTAGGTAGGTTGACTCCATATAATGCCTAGATGATGACATCCCTTTTTGGTCGTGATTGGTCAACTGTGATGGCCACAGGTGCCCGAAGCCTGAAAATCTTGAGCTCAGTCTACAAGTCATATTTATGAAGGGATTTCATTGTAACTTCGTAGGATCACTCCAGATGATGCCCAGATGAGAATGTCCCCTGTTGGTTGCAATCATTCAACCATAATGGCTGCCCGAGCCCAAAGTCCGAAAACCTTTAGCACAGTCTTCAGTTCATATTTATGAAGGGATTTCGTTGTAACTTGGTAGGTTGACTTCATATAATGTCTAGATGAGAACAGCCCCTTTTGGACACTATTAGGCAACTGTGACGGCTACAGGGGCCTGGAGCCCGACAACCTTTAGAACAGTCTACAGGGATTTCATTGTACCTTGGTAGGATGACTCCAAATAATGTCTAGATAAGAACGTCCCCTTTTGGTCGCGATCATTCAGCCTTGATGGCTGCCCAGCCCAAAACCCCAAAACCTTTAGCATAGTCTATAGGTCATATTTATGGAAGGATTTCATTGTAACCTGTTAGTTTGACTCCATATAATGCCTAGATGATGACATCCCCTTTTGGTCGTGATTGGTCAACTGTGACGGCTTCAGGGGCCCAAAACCCGAAAACCTTGAGCAAAGTCTACAGGTCATATTTATGAAGGAATTTCATTGTAACTTCGTAGGATCACTCCATATGATGCCCAGATGAGAATGTCCCCTTTTGGTTGCGATCATTCAACCATGATGGCTGCCCGAGCCCAAAGCCAAAAAACCTTTAGCACAGTCTACAGGTCATATTTATGAAGGGATTTCATTGTAACTTGGTAGGTTGACTTCATATAATGTCTAGATGAGAACGTCCCCTTTGGGCGCAATTGGGAAACTGACGGCTACAGGGGCCTGAAACCCGAAAACCTTTAGCACAGTCTACAGGCCATATTTATGAAGGGATTTCAATGTAACTTGATAGGATGACTCGTTTTGGAATAATTTCACTGTATCTTGGTAACTTTCGTTAATATACGTTAACTGTGAGGGCCACATACATTAACTGTGAGGTCATATTAACCCACCCCTCAGCTCTTTAGTACAGTGTACACCTCATATTATTTTTATCAAAAACATAGCATACAGGGAACAGAAATGAACATATTCCCAATTATCACAATTCTTGTCTGATTTCATAATCCTTTCATAAACATTGAACATTATCCTTTTCATCAAACACAACACACAAGTTAAGCTACAGTGTCATTGACACTTTCATTAATAATACTGATAACTTAAATATCAAACGGGGAGAATTACAATTATTAAGGGCAGTTATGCCCTTATTGTTTGACATATTTTGTCTTTCAGGGTTTCACTAACCTTTTACCCAACAGAGAGAGAACTGCAATTATCAAGGGCAGTTATCCCCTTATTGTTTTAACTAGACATATTTTTTCTTGCAGGGTCATCTATATTTTTGTTGGAATGTAATTCAAACTTAAGACAAAACTATTCATTATATTTTAATATTGACCTACTTGGTTATTTTGTTATTAAGAAGGTTAAAATGTTTCATTTTTAGCTCAACTTTGGCGAAGCCAAATTTGAGCTTATGCCATGGCCTGTCGTCCGTCTTTCCGTCTGTCTGTCTTTCCGTCTGTCCGTCAACAATTGGATACGGCTCGGGCTAGAGGCCGTATTTATGAACCGATCTTTACAAAACTTCTTGGGTACCTTTGTTATGACCGTGGGACGAGAACGAGTGTTTTTGGGTGCAGTCCGAAATTCAAGATGGCTGCCAGCCGCCATTTTGTACCGACGATGCAGAAATCTGTTTTTTGTACAGAACTTCCATATGAAAGCTCTGATTTGAATAATTTCTTGTATGAATGTTTAGTACCATGGGATACATCACATATAATACGGGTTTTTTTCTCGTGCGTAAATTATGCAAATTAGACTAACTTTGATGTTTTTTTGGTGTTACTTTCAGCACTGTAAGTGCAAATGCCAATACGGCTCGGGCTAGAGGCCGTATTTATGAACCGATCTTTACGAAACTCCTTGGGTACCTTTGTTATCACCGTGGGACGAGAACGAGTGTTTCTGGGTGCGGTCCAAAATTCAAGATGGCTGCCAGTGGCCATTTTGTACCGAAATTAGGTCTAATCAGTTTTTTGTACACAACTTCTATACGGCTCAGGCTAGAGGCCGTATTTATGAACCGATCTTTACGAAACTCCTTGGGTACCTTTGTTATCACCGTGGGACGAGAACGCGTGTTTTTGGGTGTGGTCCGAAATTCAAGATGGCCACCAGCAGCCATTTTGTACCAAAATTAGTGCAATCAGTCTTTTGTACAGAACTTCTGCATGAAAGTTCTGATTTAAATAAATTTTTGTATGAATGTTTAGTAACCTGGAATACATCACATATAGTACGGGTTTTTTTCTCGTGCAGAAATTATGCAAATTAGATGAACTTTGATTTATTCAGTGCTACTTATACACTGTAAGTGCACATGTCAATTCGGCTTGGGCTAGAGGCTGTATTTATGAACCGATCTTCACAAACTTCTTGGGTACCTTTGTTATCACCTTGGGACGAGAACGAGTGTTTCTGGGTGCAGTCCAAAATTCAAGATGGCTGCCAGTGGCCATTTTGTACCGAAATTAGGTCCAATCAGTTTTTTGTCACAACTTCTACACAGCTCATATTTGTGAACTGATATTCACGAAACTTCTTGGGTACCTTTGTTTTCACCTTGGGACAGGAATGAGTGTGTTTTGGGGGTGCCTTTGTTATCACTGTGCTATGAGAACAAATATTTTGGGGTTCAGTCAGACCCACTCTGGGACTCAAAAGATTTCTTTTCTAGTTTAGCATCTGACTGTCACCCACCTTTACAATACTTTACCTATACATTTGTTACAGGCAACGGTCAGTATTTATGTACAGACCGTTACAATACTTTATAAGTACCTTTGTTATCAGGTCATTACCTAGATGTTTGTCATTGCTGTGTCACATACTATACATGTACATGTCTTTGTCTTGACAAGTTGAGCTACAGTGTCATTAACACTTTCATTTATTTTCTTTTATAGATGCTCCTGTGCCAGTGCCACCTCCACCACCAGCAACAACAGTTTCTACAAGTGGAATGCCCCCATGGCAGAACAATAGTGGAAATGTTCCTCCACCACCGCCAAGTAACATACCTCCTTGGCAAGTTTCATCAGCTCAACAGCAGTCACCAGTGCCCCAAAGCCACATGCATCCTCCACCACCCCCTCCTAGTCAGCGACGTGGTTTCTCTCCGATGGCACCACCTCCGCCACCTCCAGCAGGATTTGACAATACTCCAAACATGTCTGGTGGACCATCGATGATGATGTCCCCACCTCCACCTCCTCCATCTTGATGTTGATGATCTATCATTCATAAATCTCAGTATAAGCTACAAAAAATCCGCCATCAGAATGAATTCTCATAAAAAGGAATAGATAAGTTATCTTTTAGATTCAGGGTTGATTTCAACATTTATTCATGTGTCAATATTTTTTCAACATTACCAGGCCTGGTTTTCTAAGGGGCGTGATATGATAGTCCCTGGTCACTTTTCTTGTGCACAAAATTTCAGGGGCCAAAAATCCAGCCACCTAAAATATTGTGTTGGCAGTTATATAAAAAGGTACTTCTGCAGCGACATATTAGTTGGTCATTGTCAGCATAATATTGCTCACTTCGTTTGAAATGACTTGAATTATGAATGCTAGTATGCACCAAGCAGAATGATGTGGTTAATATCCCCCTCCCCAAGCAATTTCTACCAGTTAATCGAATAACGCTGTTTATTTATTAGTTGAGTTGTGACCAAGTCAAACTCAACTTATAGTTTGATGAATGTTGGGCGGGCATAAACAGTGGTTTTCTGGACGATAACTTGATAGTGGTATGACCCACATTCATGAAACTTCATATGTAGGTTGGCATTGGTGAGAAAAAGAACCCTATTTATTTTGGACTCGCTAGGTCAAAGGTCAAGGTCACAGTGACCTTGAACATAGTAAATCATAAAAAATTGATTTCCGGATGATAACTTGACTATGGTTCAACCCACATTCATGTAACTTCATATGTAGGTTGGTTCTCGTGAGAGGAAGAACCCTCTTTATTTTGGACTTACTAGGTCAAAGGTCAAGATCACATTGGCCCTGACCACAGTAAATCAAAACAATTGGTTTCCGGATGATAACTTGATAATGGTTTGATTCATGTTCATGAAACTTCATAGGTAGGTTGGCATCAGTGAGAGGAAGAACCCTATTTATTTTGGTCTCGCTAGATGAAAGGTCAAGGTCACAGTGATTTTCAACATAGTAAATCATAAACAATTGGTTTCCGGATAACTTGATAATGGTTTGACCCACATTCATGAAACTTCATAGGTAGGTTGGCTTAGGTGAGTGGAAGACCCCTATTTATTTTGGACTCGCTAGGTCAAAGGTCATGGTCACAGTGACCTTGAACATAATAAATCATAAACAGTTGGTTTCCACATGAAAATTTGACTATGGTTCCACCCACATTCATGAAACGTCATAGGTAGGTTGGCATTGGTGCAAGAAAGAGCCCTATTTATTTTAGAATCACTGGGTCAAATGTCAAGGTCACAGTGACCCTTCACATAGTAAATTCTACACAATTGGTTTCCGGACGATACGTTGATCATGATTAAAGCCACTTTTGTGCTGCCACAACTTGACATTGGATCGGTGATCCTATCACGAAGCCGAGAGGTCCTCTGTTCGAATCCCACCTGCGGCAACCACGTTGTGTCCTTGGGCAAGACACTTCATCTCCATTGCCCGCGTGGGGGCACGATGACGCTGTGTACTAAGGCGTACTGCACGTCGATGGTACGCATGTCTTCAACCAATCTAACCCTGCCTGTGCTGCAGTGCGGAGTTACGATGTTGGGGAGCTGGCAGCTGTTCGTCGTTGCTCGGTGGTTCTCTCCGGGTACTCCGGCTTCCTCCACCCGTAAAACTGTCACGGTCATGATTAGCCATTGTGCATAAATATGTGACCTTAAACATCAATAAATAAATAAATAAATAGATCCTATCACGACAATTTTATGGGGGGGAGTAAGCAGGAGTACTTGGAGAGAACCACCCAGCAATGGCGAGCAACTGTCAGCTCCCCAGCATACTAACACATACTACACAAGTAAGGTTAGCATTGGTTGAAGACAAGTGCACCATCGACGTGTAGTATGCCTAAGGACACAACACGGTTGCTGCAGGTGGTATTCGAAAAGACGACCTCTCCACTTGCAGCTTGCACCTCTACCTATTTAGCCACCGCGGCCCCGAATAATGCAATTAAATAACCCAGTTAATTGCATTTAATTTCTACACCAAACCATTTACCATTCCTTCAGTACACTTTGCACTCTGATGTCAGAAGACCAAAATTTCAACCTTCTAGTTTTTATCCATAATTCATCTAGGAATTTAGGCAATTCAATCTTGTTTGACAGAGCTGAGCTCTGTCAGACAAGATTGAATTTGTTAACTTCCTAATTGCATCATGGGAAAAATTTGCTGCTTGAAATTTTGGCATCGGAGTTTAGAGAGTTAATTACATATAAATTATTGTGTAAAATCCTTCAAGTAAAATCTTGTGATCTTCTGAAGAATTCTTGATAACCACAAAAAAGCATTTAACAACCTTTTCAGTCCTGTTGCATCAAATGGAAGCATTTTACGCCTTAAAAAGTTAAAAATCTGTTTCTTAGACCGTCCTGCATGGTTCTCTTGGCTGCCACATGCTCTCTTTTTATAACCAATGCAAACTTTAAAAAAATAAAATCTAAATGTTTTATGTCTTCTATTTTACACATGTTAATAAAATTTATAAATTTGTCCTGTCTTGCACTCAAGGGTGAAATATGCCACCACCCATGCTATTCTGTAGATTAAAAAAATAAAACAAACCAAGAACATGAATTTTTGATGGCAAAGAAATAATTACAAAAATAAAATAAAAAAATGCCCACCTCCTTGCAGTTTTACAAAAATGGCCTCAGAAACAGAACTCTATGTGGAGCTTTATCTATTATATGTTGCTTGACAGAGCTTTGGGATCTCTTTCAAATAAGGTATAATATAATGAATGCTCCGTTTATGTGAGTACCTTGGGAAGTGGTGCAGTACATGCTTTGCCCCCGACTTGAAAAATCGAAGGGGTATTTAGTGGAGACCTCTGCCCATTCGTCCATCCTTTGTCTGTCCATACCAACATTTTCCCTTTTATCTCGGCAACTGCTACTCCTATTTCAATATTCGGTGTTGTGATAAACCATCATGGTGGAACGATACCTGTGTAGCATGAGTTTCTTCCAGACATTTTCTCCAGGGTTATGGCCCTTTTTCACTCTTCGACTTAGAAAAAAGTTTTGCGGCCAGGGGCATTAGCAGCGCTTTGCAATGCAGGCCTCTTGTTTACTGTGGTAAACAAATTCTACTTTACTGGTAAAATAGGACCCAGAATCACAATACCTGTGGTGGATGTCATCTGAGTTCTGCTTTACTGGTGCAGTAGGACCTGGAACTAACACTGCAGTGGACATCATCTAAATCAGGAAGCATATATATTGGCTAAACTTTACTTCATAACTATGTTGTGGTCATGATATAGTCTGAGAAGCTGAAAGTGACCTTAAACACCAATAAATAAATCATTAGAAAACCGGAACATGATCAAATTTCTGTTAACTTGTAGAGTGCTAAATTGTTTTTCAAATGATGTTTTGAAATGTGACATTTTTTTTCTCTCTGGAAGAGTTCACTCAAAAAATTGTCTCTTTTTGCTCAGAATTTTTAGTATTTCAAATATTTTGTTTTCATTTATTGGAGAGTGGCCATTGGCGCTCTCCAATAATGGGAAACAGAATATTTCATTTCAATATACTCTCTATTATTTTAAAAATAAGCATCACCTTACTGTGATGGCAAATCCACTATAGTTGCTTTCAGCACTTTTCAGTAAAGCCCAATAGTGGCTTCCAGCACTTAAACAGTTAATTGTATCATCCTGGTAATTGGATACATTGCTTTGGCAACGCAGAATTCCACTGTATTTTTCTTCCGTTTATGTAGAGCAAACTAGTGTTGACCATTTTTGGATCACATTGTGCCTGATTTCAGTGAAAAGCTTGCAAAACCAAAATGTAAGAAAATTCCTGCCGTGTTATTAAGTATGTTTACTTTTTGTTTACCCTAACCTAATAACTTGATTTCTCAAAAAACCAGGCCTGCGTTAGATCATATGGTCATTTGATACATTCCCATCTCAAACTGGTGAGATATTTTCTTGAATTTATAATTATTTTGGAGAGAAGGACCAAGGCAGTTTCACATTCTGTCTGACAAACCATTAAAAGTTGCAAAATTCAATCTAGCTGGTCACATTTCGTGTTTAACTGTTTTCCCAGGGCATCAGCAAAAACTATCAAACAGTTCACAAAAAAAAGTCATCCTGCAAATTTCTTATTTTTGGTCTAAAAAATACAGCTCATTCCATTTTGTGCCACAAAATTAAAAATATTGTTTTTAAGGAATTTTATTTTGTGTCATTTGCTATTCGGATTGGGTATGTTATTATACACTCTATTTGCAAAGAGATTTTTTCTTGTATTCCATGTTTGTAATGTACAGTACAGTCGGCGTGGACTGGCCATAATCCATGCGTGGGCAGTGATATCCAGGGAGGCGCGGTGCCTCAGTAGGTAGAGGTACAGGCTGCAAGCCAAGAGGTCCTCGGTCCGAATCCCACCTGCGGTAATCGCGTTGTGTCATTGGGCAAGGCTCTTCACCAATGGTGCACCTGTCTTCAACCAATGCTCACAATGCTTGTGTGGAGTTAGTATGTTGGGGAGCTGACAGTTGCTCGCCATTGCTTGGTGGTTCTCTCCGAGTACTCCGGCTTCCTCCACCCGTAAAACTGTCATGGTCATGATTAGCCATTGTGCAGAAATATGTGACCTTAAACACCAATAAATAAATAAATAGTGATATCCAGTCTTGGAAATATTACGCGCACGATTTCATCGCGCACCTTCCGCTTGCATAAATCTTATTCCACGCACGCGGTTTTCGGCGCGCCTATCTTTCACTTTCACTACACAGTACAGATGCTACAGTCTTGTTAAAGACTGACCTATTTTGAACAGCTCTTAAGTGGTTAAATCTACCAACATACTGCCCAGCAATTATGTTACAGCAATGTAAGTTTTGAAATCAACGAGTGCATTACTGATGACAAATGCGTGGGACTTCAAAGAATTCAAAAACGGTGCTTCCTTCACAATACATCAACACTGCACTCACAACACTCTAATTCTGATGTCTGATTTTGCTTTGTTTACACGTGATTTGAAGTTGACGACGTCTGATGTAGGTCAATCAGCTGGCCTCAGAATCGGCAATCTTTCTAAAGTGATTGTTTCATTTCATGTTGAGAAGTGAATTAATCCAAGTGCCAATCCCAATAAGAATTTGAATGGAAAGTACGTCCAAGTAATTTTGGAAGCAAGTGTGAGTCTTAACAATGGCTAATCGTGACCACAACATGAATATCAACATAAGACCAGGGGTAAGTGTTAATAATCCATGTTGCCCATTTTAGAGGGGTGTTGCACCTTCCAAGCATTGGTGACTGCGTTTTATTTTACCAGTAAAACATAGCTTGTTTACTGCAGTAAAAAAGCACTGCTTCACTTCCGGTGGGGAGGGGAGGGCAGTTATAGTCTTATCTAACTTAGTGGGGGAGCCAGATAGGATTCTAGAGGGTGGCGTAGAGGCACCCTGTGTGAATGACAACAGAACTCTTGAGACAGCCACCCACAGACATGTACATGTGGAGTTTAGCTGCCAGACACTGAACTACAAAGCAGCACAGTCCCTTTGATCTTTTAGATATGAATCAGGAATGCAACACTGTTGGTCTGCAGGCTGTCTGAGTGCAGCTAAAGGCAAATGTACGCGTGAATCGTGTCACGTGCTGTGCTTCCAAAAGTTATTCAAACAACAATTTGTGTTGTACTGCAGTCTTTGCAGATTCTGCTAAAGGGAATAAAGTTAAATCTTAAATTTATAAACCTCCCCAAAATGGAACACATGGGGTCAGATTGGAAGTGAAATGGAACTCACTGATGGTTGTATGTCCTGTGCATTATAAGATAGTCCCACGTGTAAGTAGTAATTATAAGGCAATTATCTAATGGACCAGTATGTTTTTACAGAGATAACTTTTTAGGCAAGCGATTTGCTCGCCTCACTGGTTTTCAGGCAAGCGATTTGTTGCCACCCTTGCTTTTTCATATGGCCAAGACTGGATATCCATGCATGCATTTACCAGGTAATAAAAATCATCGTCAGCAAAATTTTAGTTAATGAAGCACCAGGTTTCGATTTTGAGGTGTGTCATCACTCGATTTTGAAAAGCTCGGCGCCACTGATGCCACACCTTGGCAAAAAGCAGCAGTGCTCTATATGATCGGCTGTTTGAATATTCGAATTAACTTAACTCAAGTGGGGTTAATGCTCATCAAGCATCGATAGCACATGCTCATGGCCTAATGCAGTAATGTACATCTACATGGTACAGTCGCAGTGTAGGTTTCACCATCAAAAGAAGTCCGGAAACTTTGTCGCAACTTTAAACAAGCCGACACATCAACAGTCGATGCCACAGAGCATCCTAATTTAAACATGATGAAATTGGTTCATTAGAAAAACTGTAGACATACCAGTAATTCAGTAAACGCTCAGTTAACTATCGCAGAGGTATTTAACAGGTTAAAATAAAATGTCGCAGTCTGATCGCGATCTGTTTTTTAGCTCACCTGACTGAAAGTCAGGGTGAGCTTTTCTGATCACTTTTCGTCCGTCGTCCGTCGTCCGGCGTGAAGGTGGTGTTTGGGTCTTTTTCTTCCAAACCACTGGCCGCATGTTAATGAAATTTCATGTGAGTAGGGGTTATATAGCGGCATTTTGATTTTTGGGCAAATTAGGTTTCGGCTCATATTGAGCAGAGGGGTGGGGCAAAAATGCTCCAATTCTTAAAAAATCTTCTTCTCAAGAACCAGCAATAGCAGAGACTTGATATTTGGTATGCAGCTTCCTTTTGAGGTGTAGACTCAAGTTTGTTCAAGAGAAGTTTGTAGGTCTATACTTGGCGATGTTATGGGAGGAGCAAAAATTTTGGCCCCACCCCAAATTTCTATTTTTTAAACCGAGAGGCCAATTTGAACCAAATTTTATGTGAGGGCTTATTGGGTCATAAGTACCTAATTTATGCAGAAATTTTTTTTCCTGTAGCCCCGTGGGAACCACAGGAGCTAAAAATAGAAAAAAATTAAAACGCCTATATCTCAAAAACTGCACGGCAGTGAGAATTTTTATTTGGTGTGAAGCTTTCTTGGGACCAACAGAAAGGATTGGTAAAAAAAAATTGCTATCGGTTTTATCATAGGGTACTTTTTCGGGACTCTGAAAAAGTGCTGAGTCAGTATTTTTTAACACAGTAGGCAATGGGAAAAAAATAAAGAATTGTTTTCTTCCAAACCACTGCTCTAAAAGCTTTCATATTTTACATATAACATCTTTGGAACATTGATTCATATATTTGTAGAAATCAAATTCCTCGGTCCATATTTGGGTTCCCTATGGGAACCCAAATGTTCAAATTAGTGCAATATGAGGGATATATTTTAAAAATCTTCTTCTTCGGATCCACAAATCAGAATCTTTTGATATTTGCTATGCATCATCCTTAGGGGGGTGAGATTGATGTTTGTTCAAGCCAAGTCCCTGAGTTCATATTTGGACTCCCTTTGGGAACCCAAATTGTAACTTAGTGCAATACGAGGTATATTCTTTTAAAATCTTCTTCTTCGCATCCACCGGTCAGAATCTTTTGATATTTGGTATACAGTATGCTTAGGGAGGTGAGATTCAAGTTTGTTCAAGTCAAGTCCTTCGGCTCATATTTGGTCTCCCTGTGGGAGCCCAAATTATAACTTAGTTCAATATGAGGAATATTCTTTAAAAAAAAATTTTTTTTCAGATCCACCAGTCAAAATGTTTTGATATTTGATGTACAGCATTCTTAGGGGCTGAGAGTGAAGTTTGGTAAAGCCAAGTACCTGGGTTCATATTTAGGCTCACTGTGGGAGCCCAAATTATACCAAAATTTTTATTTTCCAAACCAAAAAGTCGATTTGAACCAAATTTGATATGAGGGCTTATTGGGTCATAAGTACCTAATTTATGCCGAAAATTGTTTTCCTGTCCCCCACGGGAACTGCAGGAGCTAAAAAATTTTTTTCTTTTTAAATGCCCATATCTCCAGAACTACATGGCACTGAGAATTTTTATATGGTGTGAAGCTTCCTTAGGACCGGAAGAAAAAAATGGTAAAAATTTTATCATAAGGTTCTTTTCTAGGACTAAAAGTGCCGAGTCATCATTTTTTAACAGTGTAGCTAATGGGAATAACGTTGAAGAATCTTCTTCTCCCAAAACACTGCTTCAGAAGCTTTTATTTTTGGGCTCCCTATGGGAGCCCATGTATAACTTAGTTCAGTATGAGAAATATTCTTAAAAAATCTTTTTTTTCTGTTACTCCTGTCAGAATCTTTTGATATTTGATTTTTGATTTTCTTAGAAGTGGCAAATTGAAGTTTGTTCAAGTTCTGCTTTATTGATAAAATTGGGCCCAGTAGTAACCAATTCCTGCATTGAAAGCCCTGTAAAGTGGGCAGTGATAGGCATAAACGATTGACCAAACTTGATATTATAATTACGCCTCTGTAAGATGTAGCCTTAGAAAGTGACCTTAAATTCCAATAAATAAATAGATAAATTATTGAGTACCCAATATGGGGATCTAACATATGAACACTCTGGGTTACTAAGTAGAGAAAACACTTTTATGTTGAAAAACTGATAATGACCACAAGGCAGAATCCCTTGCTATTTTGGTGATATGACTCGGCCAGTATCAGGTGAGCGCCCTCAGGCCCCGTGGGGCCTCTTGTTTCTTATTCAAACTCTGTATTCTACTTTCGATTCTGTGCGTGCATTTCAGTTTAGTTTACGGATTTATTTTTTGAAAAAGAATGTTCGAAATAATGAACATGTATTGTGAGTAAGTGATCTTTATTTTATTGTTATGACCCAATAAACGTGACTTAAAGTCACTATGAAAACTCGGATGTTTTTAGCTCACCGAAGGGAGCTCAACTTATCACCTGCCGTCCTTCATCGTGAACATTTTTCAAATGACTTCTCCTTTGAAACCACTGATCTGATTTTCACGAAACTTCATGTCGATGTTCATTACTATGTGGCAATTCATGTTTGTTCAAATGAAATGGCCACGTCCCTTGGGGCCTCTGTATGGGACATAACTCTGATAGCACCGTATGAATTATAGAAAAATTATTAAAAAATCTTCTTCTCCAGAACCAGTGAGCAGAATCATTTGATATTTGGTATACAGCATTATGGGATGGATCTGATTCAAGTTTGTTCAAATCGGGGCCCCTGGATTCATATTTGTGCTCACTATAGAAGCTCGAATTCGAACTTCGTGCATTTCAAGCAAATTTCTTAAAAAAAAATCTCCAGATCCAGCAGGCCGAATCTTTTGATATTTGGTATGCAACATTGTGGGGTGGATCTGATTCAAGTTTGTTCAAATCGGCCCCCTGGATTCACATTTGGGCTCAGTATAGAAGCCCGAAATCGAACTTAGTGCATTTCAGGCAAATTTCTTAAAAAATCTTCTTCTCCAGATCCAGCAGGCAGAATCTTTTGATATTGGTCATGTGGCATGCTTAGGGGGGTGGGATTCAAGTGTGTTCAAGCCAAGTCCCTGGGTTCATATTTGGGCTCACTGTGGTAACCCGGATTATATCTTTTGATATTTGGTATGCAACATTGTGGGGTGGATCTGATTCAAGTTTGTTCAAATCGGCCCCCTGGGTTCATATTTGGGCTCAGTATAGGAGGCAAATTTCTTTAAAAATCTTCTCCAGATCCAGCAGGCAAAATCTTTTGATATTGGGTATGCGGCATGCTTAGGGGGGTGAGATTCAAGTGTGTTCAAGCCAAGTCCCTGGGTTCATATTTTGGCTCACTGTGGTAGCCCGAATTATAACTTAGTTCAAAATGAGGAATTTTCTTTAAAAATCTTCTTCAGATCCAGCAGTCTGAATGTTTTGATATTTGGTATGCAGCATCCTTAGTGGGGTGAGATTCAAGTTTGTTCAAACCATGTCCCTAGGTCCATATTTGGGCTCACTGTGGGAGCCCGAATGATAACTTAGTTCAAAATGAGGAATTTTCTTTAAAAATCTTCTTCTTCAGATCCAGCAGTCGGAATGTTTTGATATTGGGTATGCAGCATCCATAGGGGGGTGAGATTCAAATTTGTTCAAGCCATATCCCTATGTCCATATTTGGGCTCACTGCGGGAGCTTGAATTGTAACTTAGTTCGAAATGAGGAATTTTCTTAAAAAATCTTCTTCTTCAGATCCTGGAGGAATGTTTTGATATGTGGTGTGTAGCATCCTTTTGAGGGAGATTCACGTTTGTTAAAGTCAGGTCCCTGGGTCCATATTATAACTTAGTCAATATGAAGAATTTTTCTTTAGAAATCTTCTTCAGATTCAGCAGTCGGATTGTTTTGATATTTGGCATGCAGCGTCCTTAGGGGGTGAGATTCAAGTTTGTTCAAGCCAAGTCCCTGGGTTCATATTTGGGCTCACTGTGGGAGCCCGAATGAGACCTTAGTTCAAAGGAATTTTCTTTAAAAATTTTTTTCTTCAGATCCAGCAGATGAATGCTTTTGATATTTGGTATGCAGCATCCTTAGGGGGGTAAGATTCATGTTTGTTCAAGCCATGTCCCTAGTTCCATAAAATTTGTCTCTCATGACTTCGTTCCTTTGTAGAGTTGATGAACCATGTCTAACTGAATGTGACCCCAAATACTTCTTTGAATCACTTTGTTTGAATCACTTTGCCTGGTGAGCGATTAAGGCCCCTTGGGGCCTCTTGTTTAATATAATACAGTGTGTGTATGATAGACGGTCTGTCACTATCATACACACGCTGTAATCTATTAAAACATCGCCGTTTCTGTAACTTCTTTCCAAAAGCAGAGCGTTTCATAAGTCTGGAAAATGGCGCTTGCGAATTAGAAATGGCCCACGCCACACTTGGCGCACCTGCATTTTACAAAATCGAAAGACTGGAAAAGTGCCCAGTCCCAGGCCTGGCATTTTTGGGAGAGCAATTTATTGGCTCGTCTACTGCTCACCTTACAAAAATGAGGAGGGCAAAAACTAGCCCTCCAGGCCTTAGAAAATAATGATCACTATAACAGCCTATTCCTAAAACCAACATCTTTTCAGATCTCTGCTATGTTAGTGATCTTCGTAAGATGGCCACACCGCCCCTCCCACACCTCCAGGCCTTGCCGAGACCCAGAGGTGTGGGAGGGGCAGTGTAGCCATCTCACAGAGACGACCTTGTCAGCAGCATCAAATAAAATGTACAAAGCCCACTAGGTACAATTCATTAATGGTAAAACTTCATTTTGCCACTTTTAGCTTTTGTTAGCTTGAGGAGAGCTAATCGCCTGTCTGGGCCATGCGGGGGGAGGGGAGGGGGGGATTTTTTAGCCCTCCTGCATTTTTAAGAATGCCAGGCCTGCAGTCCACAGCGGCCGTACTGTAAACAGGTTTTTTAAATCCTTTAATTTGGTCACATGACCAACTGAGAATTCTGTAGACAAGTTTGAATTTAGATATTTGCCATATTTCCAGCTTGTTGACTTGATCAGTCATATATTAACAGTTGAAAAGGGGTTTTAATCTGTCTTCTCATAATGAACCAATTGTGAATTCTTTCTGTTGAAAGGGTTGTTAAACCCCAGTAAACAAACAAACACAAAGAAAGACTCATTGAAATTTTCTGAAATACAATTTTTTTGTGAGGAGGCTTGACAACAGATTTAACATTTTGTGACCTGTTCAGTAAACTGGTACATGCTTGTCCAGGTGTTGAGATTTCCTATCTCAATATGAATAAGAAACAAAACTAAAAAAGTAAGGCTATTAAAAAAAAAATCTTGTTTCTCAGGCACCACCCTTGCTTGTCAGCAAATCTGCCTCATCACCCTTTTTTTTCACCTGGAAATCTTTTCTGACACTATTTTGCACTTGTAGGACAAATATTTAACCAACTATACCTTGTTTGACAGAGCTCACCAAGCGCTGTCAAACAAGGTATAGGTGGTTAAATTTTCAACTACATTATGGGAAATTTTCATTGCTGAGGACATGGGTTGCCACATGATAGTGTAAGTAGTTCAATTTCTGATTCCAACTATTTTCAAAACTGTTTTGTGAATAAACAAAAAAAAAGCCTCCCTCCATCATCATAAAATTGAGGAAAAATTGCCTGCAAAACAAGTAATTTTTTTTAGGCATCAACTAAAAATTGTATCTTTTTATTGTTAGGCAATGAAAAAGGTGGATGATTTTCAGGTGTTGTAGGCAACTGAACAATACCTGAAGCAATAACAAATCATATTTTGGTGGATTAACTTAAACAGTTATGTGGTGTGATAGTGCAGATGTGATAAATCTGATTATTTACAGGAGCTTGGTCCTCCCAATAAATGTGAAAAATTCTGTAGTCATAATCCTGCAGTGGAACGAATTCATTTGGTTATTTGTAGGATCTTAGAAAGTACATACAAAACTGGTGAAGAATACTTTGACAGTTTTTCAGCTGGTAAAGAATACTTTGACTGGACAAGAATATTTAGACAGTTTTTCAGCTTAAAGTCTGAGTCATGAACATGCAGTTGAATCGAATTGGCCACAACGAACAACAATCTTGTTGTAGGGTTCAAGTTTCTATCTATTTGACAGATTGGGAAAATTGGGGCAACAAGGGGAAACATTTCACATCCTATAGAGGGTAACTCATACTTATTTCTAAGAAGGTGATAATAGCCTTCCTCCCTCCATTCAGTTTTTGGATGAATGGAACATTTTCATTCCCCATGATACCTGAATACTGACACGACGTAACAATGATCACCGAATGGTCCCTTGCCATCTGATTTCCATGCAGTTCACAGAATTCCCACTGTAGCCATAATGTCTTCATCTTTGCAGTTTATTTAGCTTTACATGAAGTTGTAAGCACAGAGTATACCTAATGTTTTCATGTGCACAATATATGTTTGGCCTGTGAAACCGGTTAGGAATTTCCATTTTCTCACTGAATCACGCAAGGTCTTGTGGAATACATTGCCCCTTAAGTGCAACAAGGCACCCTCTGCAATGCCAGAGCATTATAGACTGTGCCTTGTTACACTCAAGGGACACTATAGTTTCCCTATGGTGCCCAGAGCAGGAGAGAGTGAATTCTTTGAAGAGAGGGGTGCATTTGGGTCAGTTTCTGAATGTTGAATCTTACTGCATAACATGGTGAAAGGGAAATATTCAGTTGATTTGATAACAAAAGAATTGATTTGCAAATCTATTTCCTGTTGCGATTTGAGAATCGATTAGAAGTAAAATTTCAGATTTGCATGGACCTAGTTTGGCATCATTGAAATTCATAAAAAGTGTCCAGACCATTAGCTAATTTCAGTGTTTTTGATTTCATTGTTAACCAGACTGGAAATATCACTCTCCTGCCAGATGTCTTACAGGTTTTTGTGTCATGGAAATTCCTGAAAAGTGTTCTACCCCTGAGGGTTAATTTCAGTGGTTTTGATTTCACTGTTAATCAGATATGTTGCAGCTAGTTTCTTTGTATATACACAGAACTTCTCAAAATGGAATTATACATTGATCTCTTGTAAATTAATTTTTGTAATAAACTTATTTAATTTTTGTTCATAAATTTTAATTTTATTGAAATATGAATTGAGGCTTTAGGCCGTATTTTGGACTTTTATTTTCCACTGATTCATGATCATATATAAGCTTAGAGAATCTTTTTCTTGATGACTAGTTACACACTACTGGAAAAAGTGTTGGGTCGAAATGCCTGAAGTGAAAGTTGCGATATTAAAAATATAAAATCGCCGTTTGCAGTTTCTTCTCAGTTTGAAGTAATCAATTCAGGCTTTTCAACATACATTTTCAAAGAAAGGAAAAACCTTAATCAAAATTTTCTTGGTGTCCAGCAAAAAACTGTCATGGACAGAACATGTTGATAAAAGTCCTGCTGTGGTAAACATGCTCTGTTTTACTAGTAGGTTCCCTGCGGGAACCCCGGAAAGTCAAGCGGTGCCTGTTCACTGTGGTAAACAGGCTCTGTTTTACTGATAAAATAGGACCCAGTCACCAATGCTTGGGAGGTGCAAACCCTCTCTAAAATGGGCAACATGGCTTGTTAACTCACCCCCTGGTCTTGAGTTGTTACTCATGTTGTAGTCATGATCAGCCATTGTGCAAACATATGTGACCTTAAACACCAATAAATAAATACTAGTAGAACTCCATCACCAATGGTCAACATGGAAATAAAGGATTAATTAAACTTGACTTTATCTCCATGTTGCAGTCACAATTTTGTGTAGAAATATGTGACCTTAAACACCAATAAATGAATAATCTATTGACTCTGAACACATTGATCTTGCTTATTGTCATCAGAAGCCTTAAACTTGGTTTCAGGTGAAATAAAGGAGTAAGTAATTTATTGGTCAGTTTTTACACACTTCAGCTGGTTGAGTGCTAGAAGCCACTATCAGGGCTTTCAAAAGAATGAGGGAACCAGATCAAAATCCAACATATAACTTTCTTGTGTTTCATATTCAGTCAAACACGAATAATATTTTGTTCATATAAATTTCTCCTAATACAAGTTATTGGAGAGTGCCTGGGGGCATGCTCCATTAATTTGTAATAAAACAAAATTTGAATAACAAATTCAGACCATCAAAACTAATCTAGGCCTCAACCAGTTAATGGTTTTAGCAGTTTTAGCAATTTTATCAACTGGTAAATTATTTTTGGCCATCAAAATTTGTTGACATATCTTTGCCTTGTTAAAATTTATGGGAGAGTGCCCATAGGCACTATCCAATAAATTGTAACAACGCAAATCCTTAAAGACCAAATAATTCAACTTCAAGGATAATATGAAGTACAGTGGCTCCCAATTAATTGGATATCTTTTAACTGAATAACCCTGTTAATTGAGTATAATTTCCCAACACAAAACCATTTACCATACCTTCAGTACAAATTTGACCTGTTAATTGAATATAGGTTATAGAGTAAAC
This sequence comes from Pictodentalium vernedei, assembly GCA_031216915.1. NCBI lineage: Eukaryota > Metazoa > Mollusca > Scaphopoda > Dentaliida > Dentaliidae > Pictodentalium > Pictodentalium vernedei. The sequence goes on from CM062297.1 coordinate 381,236,492, forward strand.
TGCTGTTAATTGAATAAAAAATCTTGTAACCTGTTGTGAAATTTTGGACTCTCCCCAGTTTTTCTTTGTTTATAGGCCTATTTGGCTCGGTACATTCAATAGACATTCAGTCTATTATATCTTGTTTGACAGAGCCCACGGAGCTATTTCAAACAAGATATAATAGAATAAATGCTAAGTTTATCTCTAGAATACATGAAAGTGACACAATCTCTGTTAATTGAAGTCTCCTGTTAATTGAGTAATTTTCATTGGCAAATTGGCTATTCAATTACCAGGATTCCACCGTATATCCACTGAATATGAAGTCTTTAAAATAGGTTAGATTAAAGCCAAAATATAGGCTACCAACACTCTACCAGTTCAGTGAATGGTTAAATTGCTGACCAATTAGTGCTTTGTGTATGTAAATATGTACATAAATAAAGGTAATATCCTGCTTGCATTGTTGACTTGTTTAGTAACCCACTGAAAAGACCAAAGCAGGGAATTGCTTTGGAGGTGTAGTACTGTGATCACAAATTTTTGATCGTGCCATAAGCCAGTGGGTCAAGATCTCGAAATGCTGCAAAATAAAATGCTACAAAATCAAATACCGGACCAACACAAACCAAAGCAGCATCTTGGATTCAGTCATTGTGTTTTGGTTGGTCCTACTAAATAACGAACACAAATGAACAAAAACAAACACAAGTAAAAAAGGGGGAAAATATAAGTTAATTGGTTGAGTGCTGGAAGCCACTATCAGGGCTTTCAAAAAAATAAAGGTACCAGAGCAAAATCCAGTATTTTTCGAGCTCATGCTTCATATTCAGTCAAACGCAAATAATATTTTGTTTATATAAAAAAAAATTAATGAATTTTTGGCGATAAATAAATTCAGTCCACTAAAAATAACCTCGCCCTCAACCTGTTATTAAAGGTTTAAAAGGGGTAGAGGGTGTGTGTACTCGTATATTTTACTCATGTGTAAAATTTTATCCGCTTCTAATGAGTATTTTGATAAGAGGATTTAAAATGTGTAGCGTGGAGTAGAACTTGTGTTCGTTAAATTGTCACTGTTGACTGAACCTACTAAATAACGAAAACTAGAGGTGACAGCAGGTAACTAGCTGTCAAGTTAAGTTGGATTATCCGTTACATAAATTGGTTTAAATTGTCTGTTTTAGCTAAAGTTTGCAGCCTCGTCGGTTGTCTATAGTTGGTGATTCTTTGATCTGTTCTGCAGGCATTTAAAATCTGCCACTTATGTGGTGTAGCCCATTGGGAAGGTTCACTGCCCTCATCGAATCCGTCTCTTGCTGTAGAAAGTGGTTGTGATTCAAGGGGTGATGTCTTGTCGATCTTTAGGCATGTATAATCTGCCACTAGCAGTTGTTGGCCCCGGCCAAGTCCCCACTGACAAGCATAGTCCGTCTCCAGCTCGATCAGCCCAGACACTTTCAGAGTTCACATCCAGCAATTGTATGGCCAAAGGTTTGACGCTCCCTAGACCAGTTGATGATCCAAGATGACAGCTTTCATTGTTTTATGCCTAGTGTGGGGGGGGGGGGGGGGGGGGGGGGGGGGGTAATTTTGACTCCATCGGGTTGGGACAAACCAAATGGGGAGCTTGGTCGCACTGGAGAGAAGAAGGGTCTCTGACATGATATTCCATAACGGTTACAAAAATACGGTTGGAGAAAGCTCCCGAAGTATTTTTTACACGCCCGTCATTTTTTGAATGACGTATTATGTTATGGCATTGTCTGTCCATCTGTCTGTCTTTCCGTAAACAATTTTTGTGTCGCCAGCTCCTCCAAAGTTTTACATGCTATATTCAAACTTTACAAACATGTTGATCAGTAATTGCTGTTGTGTGCATGTGACAAGAGCAGGTAACTCTGTTTTGTGTTTCCAGAGTTATGCCCCCTTAGTACTTGAAACATCACAGTATTGTGTCGCCTACTCCTTCAACATTTTACATGCTATATTGTTCAAACTTTGCACACATGGTGATCACCATTTGCCGTTCTGTAACTCAATTTTGTATTTCCAGAGTTATGCCCCTTTTCATACTTAAAACATTACTGTATTGTGTCGCCTTCTTCAACATTTTACATCCTATCATGTATTGTTCAAACTTTGCACACATGTTGATCACCAATTGCCACTGTGCATGTGACAAGAGCAGGTAACTGTTTTGTATTTCCAGATCTATGTCCCCTTTTAGTACTTCAAACATTACACTTTTGTGTTGCCTTCTCCTTCAACATTTTACTTGCTTTATTGTTCAAACTTTGCACCCATGTTGATCATCAATTGTCGTTGTACATATGACAGGAGCAGATAACTCCATTTTATTTTTAAACGGCAAGAATCCTCGCCGTTTATAGGTATTGTGATCCTCAAAATGTCCTTTTCCTTAGCGCCACCTGTCGACAATCATTAACAATGAAGTTAACCTGTCAATGAATGGACGCTACCTTTGTAAACGGTGAGGAGAATCTTCTGCACCTAAAAATTGTTTGCATTTCCATTCTGCACTAAAATTTCACAAAAACAATATGAAATGTGTGCACACAAGCATACAATTTGAAACCCTTTACCCCAGACAGGACAGAGGAATTTGCAATGACTGGAGGAGGGGGGGGGGGGGGGGGGGGGCGGCTGGGGACACACATAGTCGAGACAACAAAAATTTCAAACTTTGCCCCAGAAGAACTTGTGCATGTTCCAATTTTTACAGGCGTAGTCTGTGCTTTTATTAACTCTGGAGAGGGGAGTGGAGGGGGCATTCCCCAATCCTTCAGGAAGATTGTGGTGCCGAGTTTGTACTCCCCCCCCCCCCCCCCACACACACCCATATTAAAAAGAGTTGAGATAATCATAATCAGTATAAACATTATCGTTATAAAAACAAGCAGGCTGCACTTCTGAAAATGCCATGGTATAATCAAAAATGCATATCTCATTACAAAACCAACTGCGTTACACATCGGTAAAATTGTTTGGCAAAGAATAAAATAATCAACATAAATTGCCAACAAAGAAAAATAGGCCCCAGTTAGAAAAAAAAACAAAACAACTAAGAATTGATTTATTGAAAATGTAAGTCAAGAATAAACTAAAATTTAACTTCGCACTGCTTCGCACAGGTTTTTTGGTTGAGTTGTGTTAACAACTGAGATCTATGGTTTGTGCGTATGGGCATCCTCACAAATATACCAGTACACACACCCTCTACCCCTTTTAAACCTTGATTAACTTATATTTACCCCTTTTAGCTTAAATTGACAAAGTCGAGATAAGCTATTGCCATCACGCATGCGGAAGTCTGTTCACATTTTCCTTTAGCACACAGGCTACACCCCGTAGTTTTTGTCCGATCGTCACAAAATTTCATATGCAGGTTTGAGGTCCTGACTAGATGAGAACATCCCCGTTTGGTCGCGATCAGTCAATCGTGATGGCTGCCCGAGCCCAAAACCCCAAAACCCTTTAGTACAGTCCACAGGTCATATTTATGATTATCATTGTAACTTGGTATGATGACTCCAGATAATGTCTTGATGAGACCGTCCCCTTTTGGTCGCGATCATTCAACCATGATGGCTGCCCAAAACCCGAAAGCCTTTAGCACAGACTGCAGGTCGTATTTATGAAGGGATTTTATTGTAACTTGGATGACTCAGTATAATGTCTAGAAGAGGACGTCTCATTTTGGTTGCGATCGGTCAACCATGATGGCTACACAGGCCCGAAAACCTTTAGCACAGTCTACAGGCTGTATTTATGAAGGGATTTCATTGTAACTTGATAAGTTGACTCGTTCTGGAATAATTTCACTGTAACTTGGTAACTTTGGTTGAAATGCATTAACTGTGAGGGTCACATTAACCCACCCCTCAATTCATTAGTACAGTCTACACCTCAAATTATTAGCTCACCTGACTGAAGGTCTGTGTGAGATTTTGGAATCCCGGAAAAAACCCCTACCGGAAAAAACCCCTACCGGAAAAAAGCCCTCAGGAAAAAACCCCTACTGGAAAAAACCCCTACCAAAAATAACGGGGGTAGGAAAAAACCCCTACCTTTTTGGATAGATAATTAAAACAATGAATTTTCAATGAATCTGATCAATTTATTCCATGTAACCCTTTCCACTGCAGTAACCCAATAACACAATGTATGAAATAAGTGATGCATAAGTAATAAATACTATAATAGCACAACAAATAGCACAAAAAGATAAAACAAACAAGATAAGTATACACAAAAGACTGAGAACAGGTGAAAATGAGTTTCAACAAATAGCACAAAAATCGTATACTATACAAGAAAAAAAATGGAGGATCTGGACACTGGTGTTAACCCTTTACCTAATTTAACTAACTGTAACTAATTTAACTGTTTTTGAGAATTTCATAATTTAAGGACGATTGTATTCATATTTTTCAATAAAGCCATGGAGATATGGATAACATTGGAACTGGCTCCATGAGCCGGTTACAATGGCATCCATATTTCCATGGTTTTATTGAAAACTTCTGGTTGTTTTTTGCCGGTAAAGGGTAAACACATGTTTACATGTAGACCTACAATCTGATATTAAAACCAACACCTTTCAAAAAGTCATGTAAATTCTTATTTCCATCTTTGTATTCCACACAAAGTCTTTTCAATCTATCATTCAACATTTTCGTGTTTTTTCGAATTCTTTTTGGTAGTTTCTCACCAATGAGGTTTGCATGTAGCAAATCTCGCACTATGGCATTGTCTTGTTGCATGGCCATAATAACCTTCCATATGGAAGGGTGGTCGTGTCCTAGCAAATGCTGAAAACCATTATTCCAGCTTTCACATAAGTTGTTTGTTCTGGCACCATCATTAAGCGTAGCACTGTTGACATTCCAAATGTCTGGAGCATATAATACCAGATACATACGTTGAATCAAAGTAAGTAACTAAGTCACATAACTCCTCTGGGGCATTATCCTTCACCCATTCCATGCCCACAGGCACATCCTCTATGGGCAAAAATGCCAAGGCATTTAGAATGCCACACCAATGTTTGATATGTTCGTTGTCCTTGTACAAGGCTACCAGACCCAAACTCTGTATTTTTCTATGTGTAGATTGGCTCAAGTGGTAAAAACAACCCTGCCTTCTTACCGATTCGCCAAATGTAACATGTATGGCATTTAACACAGCTTGCTCAAAGTCAGTTACAATTACTTGCGGGTCCTGGAAATAACCATACTCCTCTGACTTGTTCAAAACAGCACTGAAAATTTCTTCATATGACGATTGTTGTTTATTCCTCACTAAGGCATACACACACGTTATGGCTGACTCACCAATAGGGGCACGTATCACATATACCTGAGTAAATATGCTTGGAGCAGATGAGAACGTACCGTCCATGAACCATACACTTGAGTTGGATAAATGTTCTAAACAATCTTTGGTGCCAAAAACAACTACACGATTTGACGAGTCTGGACCAGAGTCATAAATGAGGAATTGTTCTTTATCATCTCCTTCCGTCAAACACCAATCACCCTCGATGATACACTCGCCAACAGTCTTAGGGTTTGGAGGCAAACTTTTATTCTGGTTGTTTCGTATTGTCCGCTTGACAGACTCCTTTTTGCCCAGTGCCACTCTAACCTCTGTTGAAGCACCAACCAGTGTGTCAGCCAGCAGCTGTACAGGTTTGCTTCTAGAAAGTTTGGCCTTATCTTTCAGTGATGATTTCAGTTTTGCTGCTTCCACACTGGAGTTGTTAGATGGGTGACTGTGAGGTGTTGTCATAGAACATGTTGTCATCTGAAAACAAAACAAAACATTAGATTAGATGTATACATATACCAAATCAGTTTGATATATTTATAAAAATGGTTTGTATAAAAGGCATCTTTGCTCATAAAACTTCTAAAAGTGGGGAGAGGATTGGTGATTGCATTGGCCTGAACTGATTTCTCTTCTGTCACGATATGACCTTACTTGTTGAAAGTGACATTAAACCTAAATAAATAAAGGGTTTATATGTATCTCTCCACATTGATTCGAGGTGGGAACTCTGCACTGGGGTGAAGCTACGGGCTACTCTATGTTAATGGGTTGAGCCATACTCCCCACTTTATACACATCTACTTTTGTGGCCCTAGATCCATACGCTTTAACTAGCCGTCGAGCTACGGACCGCCGTCAGGTTAGTGAGTTGAGCTGCACTCCCCATAAAAGGCATATTTGTTCATCAAATTTATTTTAAAAAAAAAGAAGCTTTATATTCTTACCTCTAAATTGGTCTTTAATTTCCCAACACAAGCAAATGAACCACGGTTGCTACATTCCCACTGAATTGAATTTTTCAAAGTTCTCTTTTTGGTATACAAATAACCATCGAATGCTACCTTATGTCCACCTTTGTTATTAGGTATTAACTCCATGTTGGCTGTTTGATAACTGAATTTAAAGCTTTAAAATCCTCATTTTATATCTTTTGAACAGTGTTGTTATAATATTAAAAAAACAGAAAGTCTTTGAAATTAGGAATGAGTGGCTTCTGTGTAAGCAAATGTGATAAGTGATCATTAAAGTTTACTGATGTAGCTATGCTTCTCTAAAACATATCAAGTACTAGTCTATAGGTTGTTTTGATTGTTAAATCTGAATTCATAATTAACAATGATCAATAGATAACACATTTTCAGACACAATTATAGAGCACAAAGGATCTTATAACAACATTAAAAAAATATACTGCAGTGGAAAGGGTTACATGGAATAAATTGATTGATCAAATTCATTGTTTTAATTATCTATCCAAAAAGGTGGGGGTTTTTTCCTACCCCCATCATTTTGGGTAGGGGTTTTTTTTGGTAGGGGTTTTTTCTTGAGGGGTTTTTTCCAGTAGGGTTTTTTCCGGTAGGGGTTTTTTCTGGATCCCGAGATTTTGCCATCACTGGCATCCGTCGTCTGTCGTCCGTTAACTTCTGCAACTCGGTCTTCTTGTTCAAAACCACTAGCCCAAACCTTAACAAATTTGACATACAGTATATTGGATGTATCTTCTTTCCAGTTTGTTAAAATGAACTCGGTGCCCCCACTGGGGATGGGAGTGATGACCCAAAAGCATCAATTTCTCCTGAAATCTTATGAACCACCAGTCTGAATGCTGTGATATTTGGTATGTAAGCTCCTTTGGTACTCAAGATTCAAGTTTGTTCAAAGAAATTTTCTCTGTCAATATTTGGGCTCGCTACGGGAGGATCCCTATTTTGTGCCCCGCCCAAAATTTCTATTTTCCGAACCGAGAGGCTGATTTGAACCAAATTTGCTATGAGGTATTATTGGGTCCTAAGTACTTGATTCATGCCAAAAAAACAAAAATTTACTGCTGCCCCGTTGGAATCTCGGGAGCTAAAAATAGAAAAAAATTCAAATGCCCATATCTCCAAAACTGCATGGCACTGAAACTTTTTGTTTTGTGTGAAGCTTCCTTACGACCAATAGAAAAGAATGGTAAAAAAAATCGCTATCGGTTTTGTCTAAGGTACAGATTCGAGACTTCGAAAAAATGCTGAGTCAGCATTATTTCACACTGAAGGTGATGGGGAAAAATATAAAATAATCTTTTTCTCCCCAACCACTGCTCCAAAAGCTTTCATATTTCACATATAACATCCATGGAAGATTGATTCACATGGTTGTTGAAATTTAACCCCTGGGTCCATATTTGGGCACTCTACAGGAGCCCAAATGTTCAAATTAGAGCAATATAAGGGATATTCTTTAAAAATCATCTTCTTCAGATCCAACAGTCAGAATCTTTTGATATTCGGTGTGCAGCATCCTTCGGGAAGGGAGATTCAGGTTTGTTCAAGCCAAGTCCCTGGGTTCATATTTGGGCTCCCAAATTGTAACTTTGTTCAATATGAGGAATATTCTTTAAAAACTCCAGATCCAGCAGTCAGATTCTTTTGATATTTGGTGTACAACACCTCTGGGAGGGTTAGATGGAAGGTTGTTCAAATCAGGTCACTGGGTTAATATTTGGGCTTTTTTATTGAAGCCCAAGGTTTAACTTTGTCAAATATGAGAAAATTTCTTGGAAATTCTTCTTCTTCAGGTCCACCAGTGAGAATCCTTTCATATGTGGTAGGTAACATCTATAGGGGTGTCAAATTCAAGTTTGGGTTTTTTTTTTTTTGGGGGGGGGGGGGGGGGGGGGTGCTAGAGGGAACCACAGTAGTTGAAAACAAAACAAAAATTTTGTTCGGTTCATTTTTAAAACTTCACTGAACAGAGCTTGCTAGGAACCTTTCCTAGGACCAACAGAAATGAATGGTCAAAAAAGTTGCCTTTGGTTGCGTCATTGCAAATCAAAAAATTGCTCTTGCTTCTGTTCACTTACTGATACACTCATCTCTTTTGACAATTTGAGCCAGGTGAGCGTTTCAGGCTCACTTGAGTCTCTTGTTTTTAATGAAAATGGACAGGACATTTTTTGCAGATTTGTAATAAGCCTAGGTAGGGTGGGGGGGGGGGGGGGGGGTGTGCTCAGTAGTCAGAGATGCAGGCTGCAAGCCGAGAGGTCCTCGGTTCGAATCCCAGCTGCTGCAACCGTGTTCTGTCCTTGGGAAAGACACTTCACCCCATTGCCCACATGGGTGCACGGTGGCATTGTGAACTAAGGTGTACTGCACGTCGATGGTGCATTTGTCTTCAACCAATGCTAACCCTGTCTGTGTGGAGTTAGTATGTTGGGGAGGGTGACTGGACGTTTCGGCCTAGGACGTTTTGGCCACGGACGTTTCGGCCAATTGGAGATATTTCTCACAATATATGAGATTTTTCTATTATTATTTTAAATTTTTTTTACTTTATTTTTTTTATTTATTTTTTTTTTCTTTTGATTGTTCATTTTTTTTATTTAAAACATGAAAAGATTTTTCATAGGGATAGTTATAATCATTAACTATTATGTTTTTATAGTAATATTCCTTCAACCTACCTGTCAGCTTACTACATTTTATGTGTGTTTCCATAACTATTTAGCTTCAGCTTTTGATTATTAGCAGAATATTGATGAATGAAAGGTTTTAGCGCGCCGAAGGCGCGCAGGGACGATGTGGGATTTACAAATCCCTTGCGACCCGGTTAACCTTATTTTTTTTTTCCTTGGATTACACAGCCTAGCTTTCCTATTGCCCAAAATGGAGTCTGAGGGGGTTATGCACGCGGTTAGAATACCCGGCAGTTTAAGCTGGAGTGTTAGATGGTCAATACTCAACCCCCCAACGCCTTTAAAACTATTAGAGAGCGAGCTATGTTCGGTTCCAGTTCGGCGATGGTAGAGGTTTGAGTCCCACCATGGTGGCGAGCCAGAATGTAATGTTGTGCGATGGCAAGTTTAAGGGAAGAAGAGAAAAGAAAACCAAACAGCAACGCCGGTTTGGTAGCGGCCCCGGTATATGACCATAGCGGTTACAAAAAAGAAGTGGAGAAAGCTCCAACAGTTTAGTTTTAAGAAACCGGGAGTCATCCATCAAGCCTTCTGGGAGATAGGATGCCGTATGTGATTTTGAGGTATCTGGTTATCCTTCGGGAATCCCAAATGACCTCCTCCACCCCACCCCAATCCCCCCCCCCAAAAAAAAAAAAAAATCACTGACACACACCCTCAAGCCCTTAAAAGGGCTGTTAAATCTTTATTCAAATGTTTATTTATATCAAATGTACACTCGTTCCCAGCCAGACAAGCTTGTTTCAATCCTTGCCTAGCGTTTGGTGGTTTCTTGTATATGTTGCAGAAAGGTAGGTTGCACCAATTCCTCCTACGCTTTGTCTACCATTTCCACGCGTCTTCTTGATAGGAGTGTTGCAAGAAAATTTGAGAATGTTCAGTTAGAAAAGTAAAAGGTAGAGAGAAAGATAGGTATCCGCTATTGTATATTGTGCCTGCTGTGTGATTGTTGCTATGGATGGGGTAAGGGGTGTGTTTCTTCGGAGTCCACTCCCAACACGCAGAGTTGCGAGGCAATCCTCACAGACTCAATCCTAAAGACCTCAATGAGTAGCGAGGCAATCCTCACTGACTCCACGCAGTTTAATTCTATTGAGTAATTTTAATTTACTGTGGATTATTTTGTTTTTCTGTTTAGGGTTCGGTGTTCGTTCAGCTTCACCATTGATTCACTATCCTGGAGTATGTGGAGGGTTTTGTTATATAGATCTTATTAAGCGCGTTTCAATCGCGCTTCAGCAGAGTTGCGAGGCAGTCCTCACAGACTCTATCCTAAAGTTCCCAATGAGTAGCGAGGCAATCCTCACTGACTCCACGCGATTTAGTTATATTGTATAATTTTTTTCTTTTTTTTTTTTTTTTTTTTTTTTTTTTTTTTTTCTGGAAACTTATTTTGTTTTTCTGTTAAGGGATCGGTGTTCGTTCAACTCAACCATTAATTCACTATCTTGTAGTCTGTTGAGGGTTTTGGTTTGTAGGTCTTTTAATCGCGTATCAATAGTTTCTATTTTTGCTAGCTCGTGAAGTTCCTTTATCGGTGTCCATTTCGGTTTGCATAGTGCCACTCGCAGGGCATAATTTTGAACCCTCTGTAGCTTCTGAATGTTGGTTTTGCTTAGGTCGCTTGTTATTATGGCACCGTATTCTAGTACCGGACGTATAAATGTTTTGTAGAGCTTGAGAAGCACATCTTTGTTTGCTCCCCAATTTCTACCTCTGATCATCTTCAGAAAATTGATACGTTTAGTAGCTCTAACCGTAATGGAGTTTACGTGACTGTTTAGACTGAGATTGCTATCTAGGATAAATCCCAAAAATTTGGCCTCTTTGTTTGCTTCTAGTTTGTGATCGTATAACTGGAGATCGATACTCGGGAGTGGTTTTTTCCTTTGCTTTTTGAAGAACGTAACTTTTTGAGTTTTGGCGGCATTGAGTTTGATGCGCCACAGGGCACACCAGCTTTCAAGATCGCGAATGGTATCCTGCAGACGATTTTTAATTATGTTTCTGGACTTGCTGGCTGTCCAAATGCCTTTGTCATCTGAGAACTGCGATAGTTCAACAAAGTTTTTCCCTACTTTTTCTATATCATTCACATATATTATGAAAAGAAGCGGACTTAGAACCGACCCTTGTGGTGTTCCCGCTTCGAGTATTACTTCCTCTGACACCTCGCGATTAATCCTCACCTTGATTTTTCGGTCAGTTAGAAATGATGATATGATCCTTAGAATTTTAGTGGGTAATCCCATTTTCGCTAGTTTATATCTCACGCCATTGTGCCATACCGAGTCGAACGCTTTTTCTACATCCAAGAAAAGCGCGGTTCCGACTTCGTTTTGACTAAATGCTGTTTTCATATAATCGACCAGTCTATATACGTGTTCGATTCCCTCTTTCTGACTCCTATACGCTCTTTGCCATTTGTTGAAAAAATTGATTGATTCGAGATAGCTGCGAAGTCTCGTAGTGAGAATCCGCTCAAATATTTTCCCAACACAGCTAAGCAAGCTGATTGGGCGGTAGTTAGAAGGGTTGGTAAGGTCTTTGTCGGGTTTAGGTATCATGACTCCCGTGGCCACTTTCCAGCATTTTGGGAAGTACCCACAGGAGAGACAGCAGTTTAAGAGTTTGGTAAGTCTGCAGTAGAAGATGTTGGGGCACTGTTTCATTATTTTGTAAGAGACTTCGTCTTCTCCTGGGGACGAAGATGACCTGCATTTTCTGATTATACCCATGACCTCTTCTACGCTTATTGGTTCGGTTAATTCATGGTCGTCCCCGTCTTCATGCCTTTGGTCGAAGTTCGGTTCATTGAAGATTGAGTTGTTATCTTGGACAAATTTATTTACTCGTACCTTAAAATCGTTGTCATATCTGTTCCCTTCTTGTGGACGATGTGCCTTCTTTAGAAGTTCGGCAAAAGCACTGGCCTTTGCCTTGTCGTCTATGGCCATAGATCCGTCGCTAGTCTTTAGCGCATTATTATTGGCAATTTTGCTCTTTTGGCCAGTAAGAGTTTTAAATGTATCCCAGAACCTCTTAGGTTCTCTCAGTCCATTTAGGTTTTCGGTTGCTTTTTCCCATCTCACGCGATTGTCGTTAGCTATGGCCTTTTTTACTTCCCCATGAAGGTGATTATACGCGGTTTTAAGTTCTGCTCTTTTCATTTGATCATTCTCTGATTGGTAAGCCCGGAAGGCTTTTCTTTTTTGTTTGATTATTTGAAGAGTTGTTTGGGTTATTCTGTTTATCCGCGTCTTTACTGTTTGCTTGGGACAGATTTCATCTAGCGTACTGTTGATAACCTCGTTAAGGTGGGTGCAGGCTTTTTCTAGTTCATGAACATTTGAGGGGTCATTTGCCTTTATTTTTACTTCGATAATGTTTCTGAAGAGGTTCCAGTCAATTTTTGATAGGTTCCTCCTATTCACGGGAGGATACCTTGCGGGACCAGTATTACATTTCAGAGTGGCGTGAACCGGCAGGTGATCACTGCCTAGATCATCATCTCCTACAAATATGTCTTGCATTTGGCTGGTTAGTGATTTGCTGGTGATAATCAAGTCTAGGATATCTGATTGATGGAGTGGGTTGTTGCTTATGTATGTTACGTCTTGATCGTTATTTACCACGAATAGATCGAGTTCTTCAATGATATGGAAAAGGGCGTCACCATTAGGCTCAGTCTTATGACAACCGAATACCTGGTGTTTGGAATTGAAATCACCCAAGAATATGCAGTGCTTGTACTTGTTGGTAAAAAATTCAAATACTTTACTGTCTACTGTTGCTTGCGGCTTGTTATAATATGATATGATGGCCACGTGTTTGTGGTCAAGTTCAATTTCAGCTGCAATCACTTCAGCATTGAGGTGGTCGCATGGTATTGATTTGTATTTAATCTCCTGCCTTATTAACAGAGCGACACCGCCGCCTTTTTGGGCGGGGCGATCTCTTCTAATAATATCAAAACCACATAACGAGAATTGTTTGTTTGGTTTAAGCCAGGTTTCGCTAATTCCAATTACGTCCGTATTTATTAAATAATGTGACATTTGCAAATTTTTCTGATTAACGCTTCGAGCGTTCCACTGGACTATTTTTAGTGTATCCATGAATGGTTTAGGAATAACTGTACTAAGTTTATTTAAGTTTAATTACTATTTGTAATATTGTTACATAATTATATTCTGTTGACGGCCGCTTCTAATAGCGTGTGAGATATTTGAGTATTATATAACTTGGAGGCTGTTTTACTAATCTCTTTGCAAACGTCCGAAAGACTGGTGTCCAAGTGTTTCTTCATTATGCTGAAAATAGAGCCAGCCATTAGAGTACACGTGGAATAAGGGGAAGATGAGTTCTCGACATTACTTACATTTAGAGCTTTAAGCTGGATGTTTGTTTTAACTTTTTTGAAGTGGCTACAACCCCGGTAGTTGCTGGGGTGTTGACCACCGCAATTCGGGCATTTCAGAGTTTTAGCACTACATGCCTTCGCGATGTGTTTGTCACCGCATTTCATACATCGTTGCTCCCCGTTGCATTTGTGTGACAAGTGCCCAAATTTCTGACACTTGTGACACTGAACGGGTTGCGGAAGAACACGATATTCCTCGGTTTCGTATTTTTTGCCATTAATAATTACCCCTTTGCTTATCAGATTTAATTTCGTTGCTCTATTAGGGCATTTTACTTTTATTTTCCAAGTATGGTTACCCGTGGCTTTGGAGATTAGTCTCTCCCACGAGCATCCTGGAAGGGCTTTATCAATCGAGTTTTTTTCCGTTTTGGGGTGGACGCGTGTGATTACGACACAGGGGTTTGGTTGCGGGTGGCCCTGTGTCTTGTTGGTTTTATTGATCACCTTAGGGGGCGTTTTGGCTTTTACTTTATCGGCGTACGTCGCTCTATCGGTTGGGCTAGCTGTCGCATTCACTATTTCCGGTGATGTAGACTCTGTTGCGTTAACAGAGTCCCCATTTCTTGGTGTGACCACCGAGTCCTTTCCAGTAGCGGTGCTCTGTGAATTTTTCTTGATGATTTTTGTCTTCTTGACATGCCGATCAATAGTCATACAGAAACCATTTTCGTCTTCGACGTCCACGGTTTCATCATTTTCACGGAACTCATTGGAGAGTTTCCTTTTCGATCGATTTTGGTTTGGTGATTTTTTCTGTCGCTGTGATTTGGGGGCTTTAGCTGAATTTTTATCCAATTGAATTTCAACCGCCACGGCCGGGGAAACTGCGACCGTGTTGGTAGCTTCTTCTACTATGGAACGCAGCCAGTTATCCTGGCTGGGGGTAATTAGATCTGAATCTATTTCAGATATCCCCGGCAGTGAGCCGGCGGACGCAGGTCTTCTCATTTCTGTAGCAGCGTCAATACATGGTAACTCGGGAACAGGAGGAGCATGGTCCTCCTTACCTGGTTTGGCTTTCAGAATTGCCTTTTCCAATTCCCTTCTCAATTCAGCCTTTTCTTTATCTGCCTGTCGCTTCTGGGCTTGAAGCTCTGACCGCAAACCCTCTATGGTGTCATTTAATCTGGCTATTTCTTTCTGGAAGCCAGACATCATCGACATTATCGATGTCATATCAGTATTAGTGGAATTTCCACTGTTACTCAGACTACCAGAATTAAAGGCAGAACTGTTTAACTGAGCTTGACTTTGTTTATCCATTATTTTTATTTGTAAATAATTCTAAAATTCTAAATTTTATTTTTTAAGTTATTAAAGATTTTAATTTAATTGTATTGACTTAAATTGTATTGACTTAAATATTCGTTTTTAGTTTTAACAGAGAAAAGCAGACAGAAAATAGATAGAGTTAAAGATAAACACTTACAAAATTACACTAGAGTGCACAGAAGTGGTACAGAGAACAATAGGCTTTGTTAATATCCAAGCTGTGAGATGTGTTCAGTCAGGAGCTTTCACAGACACGTCCGATCAGTACGACTGTCAATAAACGAGCAGAATATTTCATTTAGGCTTCCTCTTTTGTCAGGGAGTGTTTTTACAGCAATTGGACTGGAGTTTTTGAGATCAATGAATTTTTAGGTCTCCTTGTGTTTTTGTAGTTAGAGCAATTGACAAGAAATTGTCCTTTTCTTTATACCTGCCTTATGTGGCTTCAAAGAGGGTTTGGTTTTTTATATAAATACTCCATGTTATCATACTCTCCTCATAGCCTCTGGTGTGCTAGGAGTCCTAACATGGAAATCATTACAACAAAAAGAGGTGGGAAAAAACTATGCGTTGAGGGACATATGTACACTGTGAAGTCAAGATTAGACAAGTATAAATCTGTAACATGGCGCTGTGTGAAACGTGACCCCCCCCCCCCCCCCCCCCCCTATCAACTGTACAGCTATCTTGAAAACAAATGACAATTATGAATGTCCAGTTTTGACCAAGGAGCATTCTCATATATCTGACGAAATAGAAGTAGATATTTCTAAGTGCAGACAGAACATGAAAGAGATGGCTAGTAAAACAAATAAGCCCAACCAGATTTTCACGACAATGCTTTCAACAGTATCTGATGAAGTGAAAGCCCGTCTTCCAAATGCAGATGTAAATAAACGTGTGCTGCGGAGAGCCCGAGCTCTTCATCGACCCAAAGATCCACAAACTCTACAGGAACTTGAAATAACTGGTGAGTGGAGCATGACTACAGGTGACCAGCCTGTTCCATTTTTGTTCAGTGACAATGGTCCTACTGCTGATGAGAGGGTTATTATTTTTGCCACTGAAAAACATTTACAGCAGCTAGCAAACTGTGTTACTTGGTGCATGGATGGAACATTTTCAGTTGCCCCAAATATTTTATATCAGTTGTATGTCATACATGGTCGTGTAGATAATGTGTTTTTGCCTTTAGTTTATGCTTTGCTCCAAAGAAAGACCCAAACAAGTTATGAGAGTCTGTTCAACAAATTAGCAGAGGCTGACTGTGATCCTACAACTGTCATAGATTTTGAAAGAAGTGTTAAGCTTTCTGTTCATTCTGTCTTTGGTGCTCATGTTAATATTCAGTATTGTTTTTATCATCTCTCCCAGTCAGTTTGGAGAAAAATTCAGTCACTTGGGCTTGCAAATTTATATGAGACTGAATGATTTTCGTCTTTATTGTGGACAGATAGATGCTGCCTGTTTCCGAAGTTCAGGAAGGTATGGATTATTTGAAAGAGACAATGCCAGAGGAAGCAGAACCTCTTGTTGAGTACTTTGACAGCACCTATGTTAGTGGCCAACTCCGCCAGAGGCCAGCAAGAGAGGTTAATGGCATACAAACTGTAAGGTTAAGACGAGTGCCGCCATTATTTTCACCATGTGACTGGAATATGCATGAGGCTACTTTTAGTAATCTACCCAGAACAAACAATATTTCAGAGGGCTGGAATAATAAATTCCAAGGGCTCGTTGGTCATAGCCACCATAGCATCTGGAAATTAATTGAGTGTTTACAAGCTGAGTGTGCACGTGTTACAGGTATTCTGTTGCAATTGGAGCGAGGTATCAGACCCAAAAAGAGAACAAAAAAGATATATGCTGAATTACAATCACGACTCCAAAACTTGTGTGATGATAGAGTGTGTGGTCGTAAAACAATTGCTGAATTTCTACGTGGTGTAAGTTACAATCTGCGTGGTGGTCAACCGAATATGTAATCTTGAATACAATGAAATGTGACATAATGAACTAAGAAAAAAATATTTTTCTCTTATTGTAAATGTAGCATAACAAACTGAGAGAACCTGATTTTTGATTGGTCAAATTCAACTAATTTTTTCCTGATTATCAAAAACTATGAATTCTGTCGGTAAATAGAGTGTCAAGTAGTAACGAAGAAGACGGATCTTCTTTCCAGATTATACCTTATGCCCCTCACTTGAATGAGCTCCTTGAGCTTGTTTAAGTGTTGGTTAAAAGGTATCATTTGGATAGAAGACTCCCCAGGCATCAACAACCATGAATTCTGTCTGTAAATAGAGTGTCAAGTAGTAACGAAGAAGACGGATCTTCTTTCCAGATTATACCTTATGCCCCTCACTTGAATGAGCTCCTTGAGCTTGTTTAAGTGTTGGTTAAAAGGTATCATTTGGACAGAAGACTCCCCAGGCATCAACAACCATGAATTCTGTCTGTAAATAGAGTGTCAAGTAGTAACGAAGAAGACGGATCTTCTTTCCAGATTATACCTTATGCCCCTCACTTGAATGATCTCCTTGAGATTGTTTAAGTGTTGGTTAAAAGGTATCATTTGGTTAGAAGACATCCCAGGCATCAACAGCCATGAATTCTGTCTGTAAATGTCAAATAACGAAGAAATGGATAGAAGATTCACCCGTCAGTAAAAAATATAACTTGTTTTCTTCAAATACAATAAAAAATAATACATGTAGTGGACATAAGTGAATATTCTCCAAAATTGTGCTTACTTGTGCTATGTATTATAATTGTTTCATTACTTGTTTTTGTTATATTTTTATGATAACGTTCAATAAATATAAAAAATGGAAATGGTTTTTCTTCATTCCTAAATCACTTCCCCCTCTCCAACTCTTCCAGAGAAAACAAAAAAAAAAAAATGTCAAAAAGTACCCTCAAATATATTTTGGCCGAAACGTCCACCCTGTCCAATATTTCTGGCCGAAACGTCCGGGCCGAAACGTCCGTGGTCGAAACGTCCCACATTCTATGAAAACATTTCAACTGGTGGATCTGAAGAAGATTTTTAAAGAAATTTCCTCATATTGCACTAATTTAATATTTGGGCTACCACAGCCAGGCTTGTCAATTTGAGGCGCGCGATCGCCCCGGGCCACAGTCGCCCGCCTGAGTTCGAAATTCCGCCGACGGTAAACGTCCGCCTGACCCCGATTTCTGCGGTCCATTAATTCTGTCAAAGGCACCTCAAAATCGGCAGTCTGAAACGGCAATTTTCGCGGATTGAAGAAGGTAACAAAGCGCAATTTGTAAAGTTTGTAGTGTGTCGTTGAAGCAGTAAGCCAGAGACAGTAAGTAACTTTCCAAATACGAGCGAGAGGTCTGCCAGTTCCAAAGTTGTAGTTCTTTCATGGTTGGTTGTTGATGCCTGGGGAGTCTTCTATTCAAATGATACCTTTTAACCAACACTTAAACAATCTCAAGGAGCTCATTCAAGTGAGGGGCATAAGGTATAATCTGGAAAGAAGATCCGTCTTCTTCGTTACTACTTGACACTCTATTTACCGACAGAATTCATAGCTTTTGATAATCAGGAAAAAATTAGTTGAATTGACCAATCAAAAATCAGGTTCTCTCAGTTTGTTATGCTACATTTATAATAAGAGAAAAATATATTTTTCTTAGTTCATTATGTCACATTTCATTGTATTCAAGATTACATATTCGGTTGACCACCACGCAGATTGTAACTTACACCACGTAGAAATTCAGCAATTGTTTTACGACCACACACTCTATCATCACACAAGTTTTGGAGTCGTGATTGTAATTCAGCATATATCCTTTTTGTTCTCTTTTTGGGTCTGATACCTCGCTCCAATTGCAACAGAATACCTGTAACACGTGCATACTCAGCTTGTAAACACTCAATTAATTTCCAGATGCTAGTGTGGCTATGACCAACGATAATGGCGGCACTCGTCTTAACCTTACAGTTTGTATGCCATTAACCTCTCTTGCTGGCCTCTGACGGAGTTGGCCACTAACATAGGTGCTGTCAAAGTACTCAACAAGAGGTTCTGCTTCCTCTGGCATTGTCTCTTTCAAATAATCCATACCTTCCTGAACTTCGGAAACAGGCAGGAATGCTAAAGCATCTATCTGTCCACAATAAAGACGAAAATCATTTTCAGTCTCATATAAATTTGCAAGCCCAACTGACTGAATTTTTCTCCAAACTGACTGGGAGAGATGATAAAAACAATACTGAATATTAACATGAGCACCAAAGACAGAATGAACAGAAAGCTTAACACTTCTTTCAAAATCTATAATGACAGTTGTAGGATCACAGTCAGCCTTTGCTAATTTGTTGAACAGACTCTCATAACTTGTTTGGGTCTTTCTTTGGAGCAAAGCATAAACTAAAGGCAAAAACACATTATCTACACGACCATGTATGACATACAACTGATATAAAATATTTGGGGCAACTGAAAATGTTCCATCCATGCACCAAGTATCACAGCTTGCTAGCTGCTGTAAATGTTTTTCAGTGGCAAAAATAATAACCCTCTCATCAGCAGTAGGACCATTGTCACTGAACAAAAATGGAACAGGCTGGTCACCTGTAGTCATGCTCCACTCACCAGTTATTTCAAGTTCCTGTAGAGTTTGTGGATCTTTGGGTCGATGAAGAGCTCGGGCTCTCCGCAGCACACGTTTATTTACATCTGCATTTGGAAGACGGGCTTTCACTTCATCAGATACTGTTGAAAGCATTGTCGTGAAAATCTGGTTGGGCTTATCATTTGTTTTACTAGCCATCTCTTTCATGTTCTGTCTGCATTTAGAAATATCTACTTCTATTTCGTCAGATAAATGAGAATGCTCCTTCGTCAAAACTGAACATTCATAATTGTCATTTGTTTTCAAGATAGCTGTACAGTTGATAGGGGGGGGGGGGGGGGGGGTCACGTTTCACACAGCGCCATGTTACAGATTTATACTTTAGTCCAGGCACATTAGACATAAAAATGAGAAAGTAAGGAAAAAAATCGGAGAAAGCTGATTTTTTTATATGTTTCCGGGACACACATTGCGGACGGATAAAGTGTGAAAAGTCCCCGCGAATCCGAGTTGGGCTTTTTTAGTTATAGCGTTTTTTTTTTATGAAAAAAAAAAATTTAAAAAAAATTCGACCCAGCTCCATATTTCTCATTCTTATTCGCCTTAGTAGGGTGAGAAATCATAAATATCGTGCTGAATTATATTGAGAATACATATCCCCAACAGAAAATGCCAACTTTGTACCAATCCTCACACTCAATGGTGAAATATTCACGAAAATGTACAAAATTACGAAAAAAATTTATTGTTTTCATACACACAACGGTACACAACGTCCATTAAATCAAATCTACGACTACTTTGGGAGTTAAATTATATATCAAAAATTGCAGAAAAGCAGTGCCTTTATAATGATATATAACAATAGTCATTTATTCCATAATGAACTGGTGAAACGTGTGAAATATTAACCATACCCCCTAAACTCCAATTCAAACGGCATCGACTTTTCTCATTCAAATACCGTATTATAGCATCATTGTTTCACTGAATGTGAGAAACAGGGACTGAACGTTTGTCCAGTGACGTTTGACCAACCACTTTATATCAAAGCAGTGGAGATTGTGTCTTCGTCAGATAAGTTGACAAAAGTTTTCGTTAGACTCGGCGGCTTCCATATGATTATGTCATATTTAGGGGCAATTGGTTCGATCATGGCTGGTAGCGGCTTGGGTGAACTTTGGGGGACTGTTTATGCTGGTGGGTCAATTCATCATTTGATCAGTGGTCATGCATATTCAAGAGCAGTTCGTGCCCATTTGCTAACACAAATTGCCATTACAAAACTTGTGTTTGAAGAAAGCCGAACACTAGATAACATAGACTGCACAGAAGTCAATGAAATATTCTGTGGACTTGCCAGAGGTGACTGTACAACAGCTGACGCTGTCATTCAAGAAAGTGTCAACCATCTACTGTCAAAATTACACGAACTGCTCCAGAATGCGTCCGTAGGACGCACAGGAAAGCTTTGGGTACAATACTACGAGCAAATAGGTCTTCTCCAGTTGTTCTTGAGAGCAGAGCGCACAGGCGACTGGGAACTCCACACATATTGTGTTCGCAATATGATTCCAGTATTTCACGCAGGTGGTCATTTTGCATACGCAAAAAGTTCTCATCTCTATTTGCAGCAGATGAATGAGCTAACAGAAATAATGCAACAGGATGATTTGAAGTTGTTCACTGAGAAAGGTTACTTTACCATAAGGCGCTCAGATAAATTCTGGGACGGGATATATTCTGATCAGACCATAGAGCAGTGTTTAATGAGAATGTTCAAGCTCCCTGGTGGTCTCACACATGGCAGGGGAATAACCGATAGCACTGTTGCGAAATGGGTACATGGACTACCTCTTTGCCTTCCGATATGTAATGCTCTCGAAAATTTTGTTCATGTTCACACTGGTCATGGCGAACAACATCGGGATCTCCGTCAAAGTTCACAATTGACTGATGCCAATGATATCACCAAATTATTGAACTGGCTCAGAGTGCATTCCCCCTTTCAGAATAGAGATCCACTACAATTAGTCTCTATAGCGACCGGGCTTGTGGTCGACGAAACTGTGAACTGTGACCAAGTTCGCAAAATTGGTGAATGTTGCGTATCGAATGTTGTAAGCAAAACGTTCAACAGCATCAAACTACGACGTGTTGACACTGTGAAGTCTTTCGCATCGATGGCAAATAGCATCAAAGTCCGTGGAAGTAAGGTAGTGATTGACCCCACAATTCTGTTCAACCGCATCACATGTGTTATTCAGTCACAAGCAGAGATGGAAGAGTATCTCAAATATGAACTCGCCCCGAAACCACCAGCATTGTTTGATTCTGCTGGAATGAGGAAGACACAGAAAAGCACGCTCGGTAAGATCCTCAAAACATACGGTTCCGAGCAAACTAAAATCCCAGAACATTCTCTGTTTGTTGTAGATGGTGGATTTTTATTGAGGGCAGTTGTATGGCCTAAACAGTCGTCATATAAGGACATATGTACATCATATTCCAATTATCTAGTGAGACATTTTGGGGCGAACGTCCTGGTTGTTTTTGATGGTTATGCTTGTACAATGTCGACAAAGGGCATGGAACAAGCCCGTAGATCTAAAGACAGGTATTCCATTGATATCAATATCTCACCCGAGTTACCAGCCACCACACCCCAATCCGATTTCCTTGCAAATGCCAAGAACAAAACCCAACTGATCGATCTTCTAATGCAGGAGCTATCTGCTATCAATATTCAGTCCAAGCAGGCCGAGGCTGATGCTGATGTACTGATAGCCGAAACTGCACTTGACATCGCTCAAGATGACAACAATGTTGTCGTTGTGGGAACAGACACAGACTTGTTAGTCATTCTTACCTCTCGAGTTCAACCGGGATGTAATATTCACATGATGTATTCCATTACCCCAAACTTACTAGTTTCAGTTAGTGAAATAGCAACCAAAATGGGTGACCATAGAAGCAACCTCCTTGTAGCACATTCTATAAGTGGTTGTGACACTACTTCTGCACTCTTTCGAGTTGGTAAGAAGAAAGTATTCAGTACAATTGTCTCCGATGTTACTAGCGACTCACAACAGTATGCCAACACAATTTTGGCGGATGACAGTACACCAAGTGCAGTAGCCACAGCCGGGGAACAACTTCTCCTGATCTTATACGGGAGTAAAACTGTTTCCTCTCTCGACCAATATAGATATGTCACTTACAAGCGTTATGTAGCAAAATCTAAACTGAATAAACCCATCGACCTAGCCTCACTCCCACCAAGCAGCGATGCTGCACAACAACATGTCTACAGATGTTATCTCCAGGTCCAACAATGGCTGGGCACTTCGCTTCCTCCGACGGATTGGGGGTGGTCGCTAGACAATGGACTTCTTGTACCGACTGCAGCCACAAAGCCATGTGCCCCCGATAACCTACTGAATCTGATCAGTTGTGGTTGCAAGAGTGCTTGTACAAAAAGGTGTGGGTGTAAGAAGGCAGGACTCTCTTGCTCAGGTTTGTGTAATAGCAGTTCGGATTCTTGTAACAACCACAGAAACACTGTCCTGTCGGAAATTTCTGAGTTCGATGAATAATATGTATATAGGTCATGTCATTTCTGAATATAGCGTTGATAATAGTCAATGTAACTTAATCCATGTTGATTGATTTGTACATTCTGTAAATATTATTTATTGATTTTTGTACATTCTGTAAATATTATTTATTGATCTAATGCTGCCAGACACAGACGTGTCTGTTCGGTCCCAAGCCCGAAAATAGTTGAGTTCTCATGCTGACGAATTTTATGCCAAAAGGGGAACTCGGCCAGAAGCAGAGGGGGTCTTCCATAATGTCTATTTTGTAAGCAATGATAAAAGTCTTCAAATGGTGGTGGATTTTTTATCGTCTGTCCAACTAACATCCCGTTCTGTACTACGACCCTTTGGGCAAATCCGTTAGGAAAATCGTCATTTTTTGCATAAATCCGATACTTTTTTGTGAATTTTCAATAATTTTTCGCAGAAATTGTCACAGAATGCACATTTTCCTCTAGGTAAATGTATATTAGACATTATGTAGCTCGAAATACGCGTAAACAAAAAATACAGTTGGATCAATTCGCGGTTACAAAGTTCGTGCGATTTTTTTTGATTTTTTTCAAACGCGTTTTCGAAAAAAGGCTGTAGAAAAAAAAGCTCAACTGGGATTTTAGGGGACTTTTGTCTAATCGTTCAGTGACATGTACTCGACATTCCCTGAAAAAATCAGCTTTCTCCGATTTTTTTCCCTAGTGAAACCTAATGTTCTTGGGCTACTTGTCTGATCTTGACTTCACAGTGCACATATGTCCCTCAACGCATAGTTTTTTCCCACCTCTTTTTGTTGTAATGATTTCCATGTTAGGACTCCTAGCACACCAGAGGCTATGAGGAGAGTATGATAACATGGAGTATTAATATAAAAAAACAAACCCTCTTTGAAGCCACATAAGGCAGGTATAAAGAAAAGGACAATTTCTTGTCAATTGCTCTAACTACAAAAACACAAGGAGACCTAAAAATTCATTGATCTCAAAAACTCCAGTCCAATTGCTGTAAAAACACTCCCTGACAAAAGAGGAAGCCTAAATGAAATATTCTGCTAATAATCAAAAGCTGAAGCTAAATAGTTATGGAAACACACGTAAAATGTAGTAAGCTGACAGGTAGGTTGAAGGAATATTACTATAAAAACATAATAGTTAATGATTATAACTATCCCTATGAAAAATCTTTTCATGTTTTAAATAAAAAAAAATGAACATTCAAAAGAAAAAAAAATAAATAAATAAAATAAATAAAAAAAATAAAGTGAAAAAAATTAAAAATAATAATAGAAAAATCTCATATATTGTGAGAAATATCTCCAATTGGCCGAAACGTCCGTGGCCAAAACGTCCTAGGCCGAAACGTCCGTGGCCGAAACGTCCGTGGCCGAAACGTCCGGTCACCGTTTTCATATTTGGTATACAACATCTCGTGGTGGGGGGGGGGGGGGGGGGGGGGTCAGATTCAAGTTTGTTCAATTCAAGTGCCTGGGTGTTAATATTTGGGCTCCATATGGGAACCTGAAATTTAACGTAGTACAAATAAGAGGGAATTTCTTCAAAAATCATCTTCAGATTCACCTGTGAGAATCATTTAATATTTGGTATACAACATCTCTAGTGGAGTCAGATGCAAGTTTGTTCAAATTGTTTCCCATGGTTAATATTTGGCCTCCCTATGGTAGCCCGAATTTCAGCTTAGTGCAATATGAAGAAATTTCTTTAAAAATCTTCAGATCCACTAGTCAGAATGCTTTCATATTTGGTATACAACATCTCTAGGGGTGCAGATTCAAGTTTATTCAAATCGGGTCCATGGGTTGATGTTTGGGCTCGCTATGGTAGCCCAAATCTTAACATAGTACAATATGAAGAAATATATCTAGGGAGGACATATTCAACTTTGTTGAAATCGAGAGCCTGGGTTAATATTTGGGCTCCCGATGGGAGCCGGAATTGGCCATGTAGCTGAAGAATAGGAGATTTTGTGTCCATTAACCTCTAGATGTGTGTAACTAAGATTAATCCGCATAAGTTGTATCAAGGGGCTTCATAGGGGAGCTCCACATTTCACATTATGATCAACTGAAGAAAAGTCAGGATGCTCCGACTATTTTTGTCACTTCTGAGGGGCTCGATGATTGACGGTGTATCCTATGGAGATGTAGTACTTAATGCAGACTCATTCTTGGACTTCGATGGTGCACTTGTAGCTGGTAGGGGTGCGGGCTGCAAGCGAGAGGTCTTCAGTTTGAATCCCACCTGTGGCAACCGCGTTGTGTCCTTACGCTTCACCCCCCCCCCCCCCCCCCGTTGCCCATATGGGGGCACTGTGGCGTTATGTACTAAGGCATACTGCACGTCAATAGTGCACCTGTCTTCAACCAATGCTTACCCTGCTTGTGTGGAGTTCGTATGTTGGGGAGCTGCCAGTTGCGCGGTGGTTCTCTCCGGGTACTGCGACTTCCTCCACCCGGAACCGTGTTGGTCATGATTAGCCATTGGGTAGAATTATGACCTTAAACACCAATAAATAAATAATTCCCATACTTTAGCTTACTTCTTCTAATCACAAACTTTGAAAGCTCATCAATCGCACTTACCACTTATTACCAACTAGCCAGAAATAAGCAGACTGGCATCTGCAAATGAGGTCCCCAGAGGGGGACTTTGGTGATGATACCCAGCACAGCAGGGTAGTATTACTACATTTACACTCTATGAATCTCAGTCTGAATCAGGGTCTCAAACCTAAACAGAAAGAGTTAACCAGAGGATAAATTGGCCTCCTGTATTGGACAGCAGCAGCAAATTCGCCCTCTGGGAACCTCATTCTGCAAATAACAGATTGCTTATTTACTGGCTTGATTACCAATAATGATTAAGTTTAATATCATTGGCCTGTTAGGTTTTATATAACACTGGTGTTCCAAAAAGGGGTTATATTTCATCTTAATTTGGGAGAATCCACTTTGATTCTCGCAAATATGGTTGCGAGAATCCATACCGGCTTTAAGTATCCCAGGAGCACGAGACCACCATTGTTGAACCCCTATTGTATACTGATAACACATGTTAACCCTTTGTACATCACAGCTTTTTCATTTTTAAAACCCAAACTGAATTTGATAATATTTAAAAAAAATAAACAATATTTACCAACAAAACCTTACAAATATGAATGCCATTGGGACCGGCTCATTAGCCTGAGCCGGTTTGAATGACGACCATATTTGAAACAAAAATTTTTAACCTAAATGAGCTATTGGGATTGGTTGTGCTCTGTTGTCCGTCCGCAAGATCCTTTGACCGTCCCACAAATCATTCCAAATCGTGGCTTTGGGGCAATGTCCAGATGGGAGCTATTGAATTTTTCCGAATTTTATCAGAGAACATATCTGCCAGCGGCCATCTTAGATTTGGCATATAAATTGTCACCAATCTTGTTGGCACACCACACAGACCGCATCTCTCACCTGATCTTTTTTCAAATTTCATATATTGCTTTAGTGCGATGTCAAGATGGGAGCTATCGAATTTTTTCGAAGAGGGGAACTTGGTTGGATGCATGTTAAAGATGATAGATTAGATATGGGAAAACTATGTTGCATGTACAGTGGCCATCTTGGGTTTGGCATATGAATTGTCGACAATTCTATGAGAACACCCTACAGGCCGCATCTCTACAGGCCGCATCTCTCACCCGATCCTTTTCAAATTTAATATGTAGCTTCGGTGTGATGTTTTGATAGGAAGAATTGAATTTTTCTGAATTTAGTTGAAAAATATGGCCACCAGCAGCCATCTTGGATTTAGAATACAAATTGTCAACAATTCCATTTGCACACCTCAGAGGCTGCATCTTTCGACCGAGTTTTTTCGAATTTCATATGTAGCTTTGGTGTGATGTCTAGATGGGAGCTATCGAATTTTTCTGAAGAGGAGAACTTAGTTGGATGCATGTTAAAGATAGATTAGATATGGGAAAACTGTTACTGGCAGTATTGACAAGGCAGGTAAGGAAGTTCGTGAATTATTCCATTGAGGCTGGATGTCTGGAAGGGGGCGCGAAACAGGTTCTTTGCTGTTCGAGGTGAGATCAATGACTCGAGTTGAGGGAAAAAGCGAGGAAAGAGGGTGCCATGTGTGCATTTTAGATAGCCCGAAATATTTGCCTGGAAAAATAAGATTCCTTTAAAAGCTAATGGAAGAATGAGGTGAAAAACAAGATATATAAGTGGATGAGGGATGATATGAGGGAAAGAGTCAATATGATAGTTGGGGTGATTGAGAGAGCACAAACGGGGGAAAATAATAAAACAGTTTGTGTCAGAATGCTGGGAGATTAGGAATGATCGTCTCTATATGGCGGATCGTGGGGAGAAGAGTGACTAGCGGGTGACAGGATTGGTGTAGACGGCTTCCTCGTTAGAGGGCCGCTGCAAATCAGTGGAAACTAAATATGTGTGTTGTTTGGTCTATGAGCTCCTTTGGAACAACCAAAAACTACGAGATGGCATTTCGTCCGCCCTCTTCAGTCTATGTGAACAGCATCAACTCTAACATGGGAAACTGATCCCACGGTGACGTTATTTAATTATTTATTTATCAGCTCATCTTGACAAAGTCAAGCTGAGCTAATCTCATCGCTCTCCGTCCGTCGTCCGTCAACACCATGTTTTGGTCTTCTCCTCCAAAGCCACTGGGCCAATTCAAATGAAAGTTTGTGTGAGTGATGGTCCCAAAGGAGCATTGCATTTTTGTTCAACTCAACATGCCCAGGCCCCATAGGGAAGGAGTGGGGCAAAAAGCTCCAAAATATTTTTAAAATCTTTTTCTCATGAACCAGTGTGTACAGTGTCTTGATATCTTCTATGGAGCTTCCTTTTGAGGTGTAGAATCAAGTTTGTTCAAACGAAGTTCGTGAAGCAATATTTGGCTTTGTAATGGGAGGGATAAGATTTTTGGCTCCGCCCAAAATTTCTATTTTCTGAACCGATGGTCCGGTTCAAACCAAATTTGGTATATGGTATTATTGGGTCATAAGTACTTGACCCATGCAAAAAAAAAAAAAAATTCCCGCATCCCCGTGGGAACCCTTGGAGCTAAAAATGGAAATATTTTCAAACGCCCCATATTTCCCAAACCACACGGAACAGATAGCTGTTATTTGATATGAAGTATCCTTAGGCCAGGAGAATTGAATGGTAAAAAAAATTGCCATCGGTTATGTTAGGGTGTTCTGTAATGGGCATCGAAAAAATGCTGAGTCAGCATATTTGCAAAAATAACAAAAAATCTTTTCTCTTGAACCAGTCATCATAATCTTTTGACATTCGGTATACGGCATTCATAAGGAAGGGGGGGGGGGGGGGGTCAGCTACAAGTTGTTAAAATAAAGCCCATTGGTTCATATGTTTGGGCTCATTACAGGAGCCCAAACTTTTTACATAGGGTAAAGGGTAATATGGGGAATATTCATTAAAAATCTTCTTCTTCAGAACCACCCGTCAGAATCTTTTAATGTTTGATATACATCACCGTTATGAGGGTCAGATTCAAGATTGTTCAAACCAAGTCCCTAGGTTAATATTTAGGCTTCCTAGGGAAGCCCAAATTTTAACTTTGTTCAATATGGGGGATGATTTTAAAAAATCTTCTTCTTCAGTTTCACCCGTCAGAATGCTTTCATATTTGGTATGCAACATCTCTAGGGGGGGGGGTTCAGATTCAAGTTTGTACAAATCAGATCCCTAGGTTTATATTTGGGCTTGCTATGGTAATTCAAATTTTTACTTAGTGCGATATGAAGAAATTTCTATAAAAATCTTCTTCTTCAGATCCACCAGTCGGAATGCTTTCATATTTGGTATACAACATCTCTAGGGGGGGTCAGATTCCAGTTTTGTCCATTTTGAGTGCCTGGGTTAATATTTGGGCTCCATATGGGAACCTGAAATTTAACTTAGTACAATATGAGGGAATTGCTTCAAAAATCTTCTTCAGATCCTCTAGTCAGAATGCTTTCATGTTTGGTATACAACATCTCAAGGGGGTCAGATTCAAGTTTGTTAAAATCGGATACATAGGTTAATATTTGGGCTTGCTATGGTAGCCCAAATTTTAACTTTGTTCAATATGGGGGATGATTTTAAAAAATCTTCTTCTTCAGTTTCACCCGTCAGAATGCTTTCATATTGGTATGCAACATATCTGGGGGGGGGGGGGGGGGGGGGGGGGGGTCAGATTCAAGTTTGTACAAATCAGATCCCTAGGTTTATATTTGGGCTTGCGATGGTAGTTCAAATTTTTACTTAGTGCGATATGAAGAAATTTCTATAAAAATCTTCTTTTTCAGATCCACCAGTCGGAATGCTTTCATATTTGGTATACAACATCTCTAGGGGGTCAGATTCAAGTTTGTTAAAATCGGATACATAGGTTAATATTTGGGCTTGCTATGGTAGCCCAATTTTAACTTAGTGCAATATGAAGAAATTTCTTTAAAATTTCTCTTCTTCAGATGCAACAGTCAGAATGTGTTCATATTTGGTACACATCATCTCTAGGGAATTCAGATTCAACTGTGTTCAAATCGAGAGCCTGGTTTAATATTTGGGCTCCCTATGGGAGCCGGAATTGGCCATTTTGCTGAAGAATTAAAAATGTATTCAGTACCCTCTAGAGGTGTGTACTAAGATTAATCCACATAGGTTGTATCAAGGGGCTTCATAGGGGAGCTCTACTTTTTACATCATGATCAACTGAAGAAAAGGCATGATGCCCGGATTATTTTTGTCACTCCTGAGGACTCAAGGATTCAGAGTGTAGCCTACGGATATGGATTGCTTAATGTAGACTCATTCTTGGACTCTGTTTATATTGTGTTCTTTTCAAGATGGGCGCTTCTGGCCCCGTGGGGCCTCTTGTTTGTGTTTAAGGTCACATTTCTGCAGGGTCCTACTAAAAACCAAGAAGAACCAAAAAATAAACATACAATACCCTTTTTAATGCTTTACTTACTATGGGTGTGTACTGACCTGTATTATTCACGATTAATGACATTTGATGTATAAAAGTCCCGAAATACTGCCGAACATGTAACCGCGCGATCCAGAAACTTCTTGGTCTTTAGCACAGGTACTCGACACAAGCCGGGAAATCGAAAGAAAAATGATATTTGACACCATTTTTGAATCTATGCTGGCGTGCCCCTGTTATGGTATATAAATATTAACAAGGTAAACAACTCGCTTTTCGAAAACGATAGCACTCATCTTCGTCCCCCTCCCCCCCCCCCCCCCCCCCCCCCCCCCCCCCCCCACCATCAAATTTGACTCACACAACGTATCCAGCAATACCAGTATCAATGGAAAGGGGAATGAATAAGCTTTACAGTGGTGTATTACATGACCGTTGGGTGTTCTTGGGTTGTTCATGATAACTTGGAGAAGTCGCAGAAAAGGCCGAAAAAACATTAGTCGGACAAGAAAGCGCATAGTGAAATGAGGTTACGAGCGACAAATTATCCGATTTATTATAAATAATTCGAGGTCCCATTGTATATGGAGGGCAGATTCAAATATTAACCGTAGCCCTTTATCAATTACTAATCTCGGATCCACATTTATTAATTCTGGAGTTCACATTTAACGTTTATACACTTTTTAGCCGTAACTTTGACATCTTTTCCCAAGATGACCTGAGTGGACGGCGTCCTTAGATACGCGACTTGCGCAAAAGCTTTCCCCATTCTCCCATTGGCTTATTTTCATCGATGATTTTCTCGGCATAAATAGTAGCCAATGGGATGTCATTGTGCTTCTATGGATGCCGCTAGCTTTTTTAATTCCAAGGGAACGTTAAAAAAAATGTATAAACGGCAAATGTGAACTCCAGAAATCAATAAACGTGGATCCGAGATTAGTAATTGATAAAGGTATACGGTTAATATTTGAATCTGCCCTCCATATACAATGGGACCTCGAATTATTTATAATAAATCGGATAATTGTCGCTCATAAACCTCATTTCACTGTGCACTTTCTGTCCGACTAAATGTTTTTCGGCCTTTTCTGCGACTTCTCCCAGTTATCATGAACAACCCAAGAACACCCAACGGTCATGTAATACACCACTGTAAAGCTTATTCATCCCCCTTTCCATTGATACTGGGTATTGTTGGATACGTCATGTGAATCAAATTTGAGGGGGGGGGGGGGGGGACGAAGATGAGTGCTATCGTTTTCGAAAAGCGAGTTGTTTACCTTGTTAATATTTATATACCATTACAGGGGCACGGCAGCATAGATTCAAAAATGGTATCAAATATCATTTATTTTTCTTTCGATTTCACAGCTTGTGCCGAGTACCTGTGGTCTTTAGTAGGTTAGCGCAGCAGCTTGGTTTACTTCTTGGTGTTCAGTAGGTTAATTAAGCAGCTTGGTGTCTGACCTGGCTGTCGATAGAAACTTCCCACTGTTTTTATCTGGGCTGGGGACCGACAGAAATTAAGAGGGTTTTTTAAGTAAAAACTCCCCTCTGTTTTTATCCGGGCTTGGGATCGGCAGACAATGTCTGGCAGCATCACAATCAAGAAAACCAACTAAACTATTTGAATCTTCAGGACCACTGGCAGACAACTCACAATCGACAGAACCAACTATCTGAATTTTCGGACCACCAGCAGACAACTCATAATCGTCAGAACCAACTGAACTATCTGAATCTTCAGGACTAACAGACACTCACAATCGACAGAACTGGAACACTCGCCCGTTCCCGATGGCGCCTCATCATCTGGGACTACATGGATGGCTTCGGGGGTCGGGATCAATTCGGCCTTGTTTCGATTCGGTCCGCGTCAATTCGTCCTAATTTCAGTCCGAATTTACTCACTTTTTAGGCCGAAATGACCCTACTTTTAGACAAAGACATATAATCGATTCAAGTATATTTTTGGTAAATAAAACAACAGAAATTCTGATTTTAAAGACGTTCGTTGGGAAAGAATAGGGTACAGATAATTCTTTCTTTCATTTCTAGTTTCTGAACAACTGTTCTCTTTTTGCAATACCGAGGTTTCTCTTTTTGCAGCCTCGGGGACCATTCCTTCGTTTGCTGCAGCCATCAGTCATAACATTACAATGATCCCAATCATACAAACCAGAAGGAAACAAACACATCGAACAGTAGAAGCTCAAGGAAGATTTTTCAAAGAAACTGAAGTCTCCCACATACAAAGCCTCGCAGTCAAGGTGGAACCATCTGTCACACATATCACAGCCAATGCTGTGGACATTATGACAACTTTCATTACAAACACCACATGGACAAAATTTTGAAGACATGGTTGACGTTTAAGTCGTGTTGTGATCAGATCAAAGATGAGACGACTTCATTTTGATGGATGATTCAGAGCGCCGAGAGCGCACAGGACGATGTGGGATTGAAATCTCTTGCGACCGAAATAATTTTATTTGCTTATGAATCCACGATAGCCAGAACCGAGGGCCAATAATCTTATTTGGTTTGAGTGTGCGCGCTAGCAGTAGGATACTGGGATCAGACCCCCCCCCCCCCACCCCCCCCCCCGAGAACCTCGAACTTGAAGATGACTAGGAATTGTGCATAACTATAAGAATTCTGCTCTGTGTTTATTTAGAAACGTGGGCATATTTATGGTAATCCTGGAACCGGAGTTTGATGGTTGTTTAGGGAAATAGAAAAAAGAATCCCCGACAGTCGCTGTTTTGGGAGCAACCCCAGAATATTATCATTAACGGTTCTAAAAAAGGAAAAATCCACCAGTATGTGTTTTTGAAAACTGGGAGTCATCCGTCAGCCTATAAGGGAGAGTGGATGCTGAGCCTTGGGTCATCTGGTCTGCCTTCAGGGGGAAGGGATGACGGAGTGATGGAGACAAAACAAACAAACAAACACACTCAGTCATACACCCTTAGAAGGGCTGCATTGTATCTTCACTCTTGTGTTTATTTATTTAAAATGTTCACTGGTCCCAGCCAGGCAAGCTTGTTTCAGTCCATGCTTGGTATCTGGCTGCCCTGTTTATGCAAACAAAAAGCTTGTTGTAATTCCTTCTGCTCTTCGTCTGGTTCAAGAAAATTTGAAAGTGTTCAGTTAGAAAAGTTAAAGGTAGAGATAGATAGAAATCCGCTATTGTATGTTGTGACTGTTGTGTGATTGTTGCTATTGATGGGGCGAGGGGGTGGGTTTCATCGTAGCTAACTCCCCCATACGCAGAGTTGCGAGGCAGTCCTCATAGACTCAATCCTAAAGTTCCTAATGTGTAGCGAGTCAGTCCTCACTGACTCCACCCTCAGTGGCGCCATGCCAAACGGTGCACGGGGGGGGGGGGGGACCCCCCCCCACCAAATATTTTCGGTGAAGGCCTGGGAAGTGCCATCTCCGGCAATCTGGGAGGCATTTTGTGCCAAAATTTTGGGGCGCGCTACGCGCCAACCGAGAGTGGCTCTCCGCTTAGATGGTGTTACCGATCTGCCCCCCCCCCCGATTTTTCCCAAGCATGACGCCCCTGTCCACCCTCCATATCTTTATTACAGAGAGATAGAAATCCGCTATTTTATATTGGGACTGTTGTGTGCTTGTGGCTATTGATGGTCGAGTGGTGGGTTTCGTCGTAGCCTACTCCCTACACGCAGAGTTGTAAATACTTTTCTCTATAAAAACTTATTCTGTCAAAACTTCACAAATTTCGCCAATACAAATTATTACTGAAAACTGTCCAAGTCTAATTAACTGGAAGTAGTAGTGCTCGCACGTTTCGGGGAATAGTTGGATGACCTCGGTGGATGACCTCGGAAGTGACGTCATGTCACGTGACCTAGTGGCGCCATGTTGTGTTGTCATGGTAACCCGCGTGAGCGGCCATGTTGTGACGTCATCTCCATAGTGATACGTGGTGGTAGTACGCATGCGCAGCGCGTGTTGTTAGGGTGATAGAGCTTCCGTCGTCCATTTTTTATACTGGAAGCCGCCATCTTGGTTTCTATGGTGGCACGTGATTGCTATGTTACCAATGGCTTCTAACAAGACAGGGGTATGTTCGAGGGTGTGTTCCTTTGTAGAAGAGTAAATCTGATTACCACAAACAACCCGACAATCCCTCCAAATCACCAAAATCCACCCAAAATCACCGAAATTGACTTTATTTTCCCATTTTATCGGCTTAGCACGTAATGCCATAGTACTAAGGGAGTATAAGGGGTGCGTTCGATTGAACAGGAGTAATGTTCTGGCTTAGAATTCTCCCAAAATCCCTTTTTGGATCCCTATCCCATGACGTTTTTCCCCTATTAAGAATAGCACGTAGTGCTATAGGACAAATTTACCCAGAATTCTCTGCTTCTATCTATATATGCAATAGTTTTTGTCTATCTGACCCTGTTCCTTTATTCTAGAGTATACTCCAGTAGCGTAGAAGAGCCTATCAACTGGAACAGGTTTACTTATTATTACTATATTTAGCAATTTCTGGTCTATTCTTGTTAGTTCTGACCCTATTCCGTGTACTCTTGTTGTTTCATATATCTAACTAACCAATCAGATTGCTTGATTTCCCATAATCTGAATGCAGAGTTATCTCCCTTCTGTATAATAAAAGCCTATATCCAATGGCAATATCCCCAGGCACCCCAATTTTAGGGAAACACCTGTGGCTATGGAATCCCTTTTTTTGTCATATGTGCTTATGTGAAAAAGCACAATGTGACTCAATTGAGGGATTTTTAATACGACTCTTATCCTCATTTCAGAAAAAGGGGTGCCGAAGGCCATATGCTTTTCAAAAAAAGGGGTGCCGAAATTGGGGTGCCGGGGATATTGCCATTGATATAGGTTTTTATTATACAGAAGGGAGATAACTCTGTACGATTCAGTGCCGTAGCGCCAATGGGGGCCGGGGGGGGGGGGGCACGTGCCCCCCCCCCCCCCCAGTTTTTTTTTTCCGTCGGGGGTTTGAAAAGATCAAGGCCTATGAGTAGTGAGATCTCCAATGTCTGTGGAGTACAGTTTTCAGCTTCAGAATCACACCCTACTTTTAAGTTTGAGCGGAACCCAAATGTTTTCTCATCATTTTGCAGAAGCTTGAAAAGTTACGAAAAACATTGAATGGTGGCAAGAGTTTCCAGTCAAATTCGTAGTGATTTCGTAGTACATGTATCTCAGATTTTTGACTTACAGCTGACTTGACTTATGCCTCTGGCTCCGCTGGGGTGCAAAGGGCCACAACAGAACTCCTCCATCGAACACGGTTTTGTGCAGTCCTTTTCAGCTCTGCCCATGTCATTCCGACTGCCTTCACTTCAGTGTCTGTGCTCCTTCGCCAAGTTTACCTGGGTCTGCCAACTTTCCTCTTGCATTGAGGGTTCCAGTCAAGTGCCTGGCGGTTGACGTTGGATGATGGCTTGCGAAATGTGTGGCCTATCCACCCCAGTCTTATAGCTGAATTAAGTATTAATTTTTTAATTTATGTACAATGATTTAAAATGCAGGCGCAATGTTTTAAGTTTCTCATTTCATAAATGCCTTCATCTCTACAATCATTTCTTTCAGTGTCATTGTCAGGGAAGCTGCCAAGAAAGCCGCCAAAACTCACTTGGTAGTAACTTAGTTCCCCAAAAACACATGAAAAATATAGTTTTAACTTTTAATTCGTAAATTATATCATCTATTTTTCTTCTCAATACACCGGACTTCATAGAGCATTGCGGGAATCACTTTAATAGCTCCGTCGTCTGCATTGCGGGAATCACTTTAATAGCTCCGTCGTCTGCTAAGTGTAAATCACATTTTTTAGTTCAAGGTCAATTATAAAAATATCAACAAAAATGTTTTCTAAAAAACCAAAGCAGATGTCTCTATTGTCGTGGGTTAATCCACAAGATAAAACAAATATTGACGAGTCAGAGAGTGTGGAGGCTTCAAGTTCTACTAGTGCCAGTTGCCAAGAGAAGGGAATGTCAGATGACAACGACCAGTTTGCAGAAAGGGCACAAGGAAGTATGCATGCCCCCCGGCAGGTTGAATCTGTGTTGACTATAGCCTGTTCTACTTCTAGAATACATGTTTCGGATAAACCAAATCAACCAAAGCAATTTCCTTTTCCTTTGAAGTTCTTCGGCGACAGAAAGAGGTCTTTCCAGTCAGCATGGTTTGATCAACATCCGTGGCTACATTACGATGAAAGTATCGATGCTGTTTTTTGCCACACATGCATGAAGGCGGAAGAAAACAACATGCTTTCGTCTGGCAATGCTGAATATGCATTTACACGAGATGGTTACAGCAACAGGAAAAAAGCAACTGAGAAAAAGAAAGGCTTTAGAAAACACGAAAATAGTTCTTCCCACAAAGAAGCTGTCGCAAGATATATTTCTGCCCCCGCCAACATTATTGGTGACATTGGTGAGTTAATTAGTGAACAACACACCAAAGAAAAGATGAACAATCGTAAAGTTTTGTTGACCATTTTGACTAACATGAGGTATTTGGCAAGACAGGCCTTACCTCTAAGGGGTAATTGGAATTCAGAGACAGGGTGCGAGGAAAACTCAAATTTCTTCCAGCTACTGAAACTTCGCACACAAGATAATATCGAAATTCTGAATGGGTTAAGGCGCAAAAATGTCAAATATACCTCACCTGAAATTCAAAATGAGATGTTGGAGGTGATAGCCCTTGGAATCCTTCGCGATATATCAAGCAAAATTCAAGATGCTACATTCTTTACCATAATGGCAGATGAGACTGCAGACATTTCAAACAGAGAACAGTTAGTTGTGTGTATTCGCTATGTAGATGGAAATTTTGTGGCCAATGAGGACTTTATAGGACTACACTCTTTGGAGAGAACGGGTGCCAATGACATTGTTGCTGTCTTGAAAACTGCTCTTGATTCTATGCATCTTCGAATAGAGAATGCCCGAGGTCAATGCTACGACGGTGCTGCTGCTATGGCTGGTGCTAAGACTGGCGTTGCCACTCAGATCAAAGATCTCAATCGCAAATGTCTGTACACTCACTGTTACGGACATGCTGTTAACCTTGCCGTTGGAGATGCAGTGAAATCCGTGAAATGTATGGGGGATTCATTGGAGACAGTGAGGGAGATTGGAAAACTTGTAAAGAAATCACCTCAGAGGGATACCAATTTGGATAAGATCAGGGAGGAGACCCAGAATCAGTTTAAAGGTGTTCACGAGTTCTGTCCAACAAGGTGGACTGTGCGTGCTCAATCAATAGCAGCTGTATTAAATAACCACGCTGAGCTTATGGAACTGTGGGAGTGGTCTTTAAATACATGCAAAGACACAGAAATGAAAGCGCGAATTCGTGGAGTTCAGTCAATGATGATGACATTTCCATTTTTCTTTGGATGTACCCTTGCTGAATTAATATTGAGGCAACCTCAGCCAAGCCCTACAGGGTACTTCTGTGTCTGCTGCTGAGGGACAGCGACTTGCAGAGACTGTTTGTAAAGTTCTCGCAAAAGACAGAAGTGAAAGTCATTTTGATCTGTTCTGGGCAAAAGTGTTAAAGAGAAAAGAAGAATTTTCTGAAATTCAAGACCCACAGTTACCACGGAAAAGACGGGCTCCCAAAAGATTAGAAGTCGGAGATAGCAACACACATTATTTTCCTTCCACGGTCAAAGAACATTTCCGACACATTTATTTAGAGGCTCTTGATGTGACAACACAATGTATACACTCCAGATTCAACCAGGAGGATTTCAAGGTGTATCGAAGCACCCAGGAACTTCTTTTGAAGGCAGTGGCATGCCAAGACCACAGTAAAGAACTGGAAAAGGTAATAGCCGTCTATGACACCGACCTGCAACTTTACAAATTGGAATCACAACTTTCTCTCCTACCCGAGACAGTGAAATCAATGGGTTTTGATGTCAAAAACTTTGACTTGGGAGATTTACTGAAATTTCTTCAGTCACTTCAGAAGGAACAGAAAGAACTACTGAGTGAAGTGTGCATTCTTGGTAAGCTTATGCTTGTCATGCCCGCTACCAATGCTGTCAGCGAGCGCTCCTTCTCAGCTTTGAAGCGAATCAAGACATATCTGCGTTCTACTACCAGCCAGAATAGGCTTAACAATCTAATGCTTCTCCATGTTCATAGGAGCTGACAGATGCTGTAGACATCATCCAGGTAGCTAACAGTTTTGTGGCAGACAGTGCACAACGGAAGCAGTTGTTTGGAAAGTTTTCGCAAGCTGATCTTCCAAGTCAGTCAGACTGTAACTCAAAGGCCACCCAAACTGCCGAATAACTTTTTTATTTCTCCTAACACAATGTCGATTTGGGTCAATTTTAACTCAACTATGGAAGAATGTCACATTCTTCCATAGTTGAGTTAAAATTGACCCAAATCGACTGGGCTCGGTGAATGTGATACTAATGAGTTCCTATTCACTCAACTCAGTCGATGTGGGTTAATTTTTAATCCACTGATGTTGGATTTATACGTGTTTACTTTGTGTGTCCATTTTTACAGTGTGAGCAGCGATGTAAAATGCAGAGAGGATCATTTGTTTCATGTCATGGGCGGATTTAAGGGGGGGGGGGGGGCGGAGCCGGCGTACGCCCCCCCCCCTATTTTTGCAGAGCTACCAATTTTCCGCTGAGTCAGAATTCAGCACCTCGAATATGATCTGTTATTTTTGACGAATCCGCAACGGTGTGTGTATACATGTCCATTGTAGGTTCCTACAAGTGAAGATAACCACATGAGTGGCATACCACATTCCTAAATTTCAGTAATTGCTGTGTTTGTGAATACTTTCCATCGCCAATGGAGGGGGTTGGTTAACGACGAAGTCGTCCCAAACACCAAGAGGATTTTCATCCTAGAACCAAAATGATCCTCCATTTGATCTCTCACTTCCCAAAATTTTCTGTGAGTGCTAGACACAGTCTCTTGTAGTAGGGGAGGGGGGTTTCCTCGTAACAAGGAGACCCCCACTACAAGAGACTGTGTCTAGGCACTCGCGACAGATGCCTTCAGAATTGCACAAAACGCGAGTTTCGATCGGTTCTGAAAGCGGGGGCGATTTCAGAACCGATCGAAACTCGCGGGAAATTATGTTGTTCTGATAGCATGCCTATAATATGTTGAAGATTTTGCGTCTTTTGGTCATTATTTTTGATAACTTCGTCACACAAAACGGACCCATGGTCAGCCCTGTGCATAGCCCCCCCCCCCCCCCCCCCCCCCTCACCCATCCCACCTATTTCAAATTCTGAATCCGCCTTTGAAGTGATTAAAAACCGGACCAAATTCGCAGGATTCCATGCTCAAAGTCGAGGATTTTGCTAGTTTGGGCCTCAATTTTCAAAAATTTTCTCCCACGAGGCCAAACCTTGGCCGGCCCCGTGCGTTAGTACGCCCCCCCCCCCCCCCCTGTTTTCAAATCCTGGATCCGCCCCTGCATGTGTTAATCAGATGCATCATGTTTCAGTGAAGCACGATGTATCTGGTTAACCCATAAAACAAGTTATCCTCTCTGCATCAGTTAACCCTATTCCCAACGATTGGAGCGGATGACACCCAAAGAAAAAAAAATGTAAACTAAACTTTTTCATTTTTCGCAACCAAAACGTAAGTTGTGACATGGTCGGCATGTCTATTGAAAGTCCCAATAAATGATCGTAAATCCATCAGTTTTACTTGTAGATTATCATTCATGCATTAGATTAGTCCATTAATTGGTCAACTATCACCTCATCTTTTGTCGACTTGTTATCCCATAATCTGGTTTCTGAACTGGGCGGGTTGTCCTGATAGGGCTTATTTATAGTGGGGGCAGGTTGTCCGAGGTGGGTTGTCCCAAGGTAGATGGGTTGGGACGGTGGGTTATAGTAAGCGTAAAGGGGGTATTTTCATTTCAAAATTAATGAGCGTACCGGTTAACCTATGTAGTTGTTTCACCAAACCCAGAACAGTGAGTAATGGCGGACGCCGGTCTAATTTCGTCATTGTGGGTTAGCGTTTTTTGTTACTATGGTGTGCGTCTTAATTAGTTGGCTGATTTTCCAGTTTATACATTACTTATAAACTGGAATGGCAACTAACTATTTCCAAAACCTACACAAACGGGGAAAATTCAAAATTGCCGTTAAGAAAAGTGAAACTTTTACAATAATAAAATTCGCCTTATTCCACCCCCAAACCTCACCAGTGAGCTCCATTTCAACGCAAATTTTCAAAATTTTCTGGGGGGAGAACCCCAGACCTCCCTTTGAATGCTCGTGCCTTCGGTACTCGCGTCAGATGCCTTCGGCATCTGCATAGGCGGTTCCATTTAGGTCACTGCTGGTGTGCCCCCCTCCCCCCCCCCCCCCGGTTTGGGGAGGCTTGCTACGGCCCTGCGATTAAGTACAGGTTATGGGAAATCAAGCAATCTAATCGGTTAATTATAATTTATATAAATGATCTAGATAAATGAAACAACAAGAGTACTCGGAATAAGGTAGGAACTACTGTTATTACGTACCACCTTACCAGTAACAGGATGATACAAAGCATTTGGTAGGTTAATACTATCAACGGTTAGGATGGGATCTATAGGGGAATATACCAACCATACTCTGCTGCCGTTCTGTATTACCAGGCATTGACCCCCACCCAGAATACCGCTCAATAATATGAAGCACCTGGTGGATCAGTAGTACCAAGGGCCAGCAAGAGGCCTACAGGGATATGTACAGCCTATGCTATACTACCGTTTTAAACTACCAAGCATTACCCCCACCCCCACAAAATCACTAGGTCTACCATAACGTACTACATATACCAGCCATATAATAAAACAAAGCAATCGGTTGGTTAATAGTACCAAGCACTAACAGGGGCCTATAGGTGTATATACCGCCATACTATAGTACCGTTCTACACTACCAGGCAGTACCCCTACCCACAATACCCCAATGCCTAGCATTGCATACTACCTATACCAGTCATAGGATAACATAATGCATCAGGTGGATTAATAGTACTAAGGGCCAGCAAGAGACCTATAGGGTTATGTATAGCCTATATAGTATCCTCAGATAAGTATCCTATAAAGGTATCCTCGATAGGTATCCTCAACAGGTATCCTCAAATAATACAATACCAGGCCATAGGTATCCTCAAATACCCGTATGTGTCTATGTGATAGGGCATATTGTGTCACATTGTGACTTTTCACATAAGCACATACCGGCACATAAAGCATGTGCCTATGTGATAGGGCATATTGTGTCACATTGTGCCTTTTCACATAAGCACATATGACAAAAAGGGATTCTCCAGTAGGTATCCTCGATAGGTATCCTCAGATAATACAATACCAGGCCATAGGTATCCTCAAATACCCGTATGTGCCTATGTGATAGGGCATATTGTGTCACATTGTGCCTTTTCACATAAGCACATATCGGCACATAAAGCATGTGCCTATGTGATAGGGCACATTGTGTCACATTGTGCTTTTTCACATAAGCACATATGACAAAAAAAGGGATTCCATAGCCACAGGTGTTTCCCTAAAATTGGGGTGCCTGGGGATATTGCCACTGGATATAGGCTTTTATTATACAGAAGGGAGATAACTCTGCATTCAGATTATGGGAAATCAAGCAATCTGATTGGTTAGTTAGATATATGAAACAACAAGAGTACACGGAATAGGGTCAGAACTAACAAGAATAGACCAGAAATTGCTAAATATAGTAATAATAAGTAAAGCTGTTCCAGTTGATAGGCTCTTCTACGCTACTGGAGTATACTCTAGAATAAAGGAACAGGGTCAGATAGACAAAAACTATTGCATATATAGATAGAAGCAGAGAATTCTGGGTAAATTTGTCCTATAGCACTACGTGCTATTCTTAATAGGGGAAAAACGTCATGGGATAGGGATCCAAAAAGGGATTCTGGGAGAATTCTAAGCCAGAACATTACTCCTGTTCAATCGAACGCACCCCTTATACCCCCTTAGTACTATGGCATTACGTGCTAAGCCGATAAAATGGGAAAATAAAGTCAATTTCGGTGATTTTGGGTGGATTTTGGTGATTTGGAGGGATTGTCGGGTTGTTTGTGGTAATCAGATTTCCTCTTCTACAAAGGAACACACCCTCGAACATACCCCTGTCTTGTTAGAAGCCATTGGTAACATAGCAATCACGTGCCACCATAGAAACCAAGATGGCGGCTTCCAGTATAAAAAATGGACGACGGAAGCTCGTATCACCCTAACAACACGCGCTGCGCATGCGTACTACCACCACGTATCACTATGGAGATGACGTCACAACATGGCCGCTCACGCGGGTTACCATGACAACACAACATGGCGCCACTAGGTCACATGACATGACGTCACTTCCGAGGTCATCCACCGAGGTCATCCAACTATTCCCCGAAACGTGCGAGCACTACTACTACTGGAGTGACGGCGGAGAACCTGGAGCAGAAAGTGATCTGTGCCCCTGAATATTTAAGATGGTCATCGAGGTAACAGTTGTTGGAGCCCGAGATGAAACTGACTTTCATTGCTTGCTGTCGGCTGTTATGTACACCGAGGAATGTGACTGGCTTTGGGCTTTTGCGCAATCTTGCTGACTACGGACCACGAGTCGTCAGCAAAAACAGTCAAGTCAGTCAGGTGATATGAGGCACCCTCTACCAAAGAGATAGTGCTTACTCAGACTGATTGTAGTGTTTGACAAGACAATGCAACTTTAAATCAAGTTAAAATTCCTCACCACCTGTAAGGTTGGACATTGATATCACAATCGACAATTTAAAATTCCAACACATCTGAAACTCTGTCTGAAACTTCGAGTCTCAGAGTACAGTCAGATACGCCTGTACGCGGTACTTTTTAGCAAAAGGTGCCTCAATATATTCACTTTTAGGACAAATTGTTTCACCCAAGATCGTTCGAGAAAATATTGTTTTAACTGCTTATTACCAATATTTCTCATGCCATGTTCGACCTGAAACATATGTGTACTTCCGGATTGACAGTCAGGCAAGTCACTGTTATATTTAAACACCAGAACAGTGTTACTTGATTGACAACTAACAAAGACCTTTAATAACCTCGTCATCGCCATTTAACATTACTTGACAGGTTATATGCATTTTCTAATATTCGCAATTACAAATAATACTTGACTAGAGGATACCGGGTACACGCAGTACATCCGTACTAATAACTGGATTTCTATAATGCTGGCTTTCTACAATATACAGGCCATCTAATTGCTATGGACACCGATTAATTCTTTAACTAACATTTAATTTACTTAATGATAATATATTAATCCATTAACTTGGTACGCTACATTTCGCAACAACAGTACCATCCACCCCAAGCAGTATTTGTCTTTATGATACACCGCTGTCACCGCTTCACTTCATATATCCATATAGCATATAGATTACCGCTAAATCTATTGCACGCAGGCATATGAAAAGTCGCTTGATCACAACCGTCGTCTAGATCCTCAGCATCCCATATCCCAGTTCCGGATTCCCGCTAGTCGTTGCTCGTGAAATATCCCCCATAACCGCAACACCATAACCGCCAGTACCATTACTGCTGGCCCAGTCACATCAACATGGGACTTGCACTGTTGAGATAACCACTTCGAACCATCGCTCATCTCTTTAACCGGTCGCTCACCGTGTGACTCTTCTCAAGAACACTCTCGTCCTCTCTGGCGGGACCATCTTGCTTTCGGGAGAAGTTTCTCCTCCAAGTCTGAGAACCAGATCACTCAACCAAGCAGCAGTCGTCTCTCTCTAAACTACAACTATACGGAAGGATGTTTCTGTGTTTCCTTCGACCCATACTCTTCGTTTGAGTTGGCTCTGACAACATTGCATCTTCAACATCTTTTTCTTTACTGTCCGTCCATTGTGGTGTCAGCAACGCCGGGCAGCTCTATCGCATACGTTGCTGTGCATTCTTCTTTTTTTGTCTTCTCTCATGATAGGTGTGCTTTTGGCCGGTTAGGCTATTCATTTGCCACCTTCGCTCTGGCAGATCCCATGCCTCTTTAGCTGTGTCTTTGTTTGGTCGGACCCCCTATAACCATGAAAACAAAGCCCAAATTGTGTAATATGTGGAAGTAATCTCGAGCCACTTTGGAGGACAATTCGGGCCACATAGTAATCGGATCGAAGTTAGATGCGTGACCAGCCACTTTTGCGGACAGACAAAGGTAACAATCAACAAAAGGCTCAAATCAGAAGCAAGGCTATAGCTGTATGAGTTAGCGCAGGCAGTGTTGATGGGATATTGGAGAAAACGGGAGACGCGAGTATAGGAGAACCCAAGCCTTCTTTATTTATGTAGTTTAAATATATATTATTTGGTACACTTTCGTGCAATTTGGATTGGAGGACTCGTGCTAAACACTTAGTTTACCCTCATCTCCTAATTTACAATACACATTTAACATGGCAAACAAAATAAGTTTACCCTCATCTCCTAATTTACAATACACATTTAACATGGCAAACAAAATACTAAATAACAAAATGAAATTTTAGTTTCTAACAAACAACAGAAACGGAGAAAGAGTGAAAGAAGGAGAGAAAGAGTAAAAGAAAGAGAAGAAAGAGGAAGGAAGAGAGTGCGGACTGGTGATAACTTATGAATAATCTCATCACCTAATCTTGTGAGGAGATACATACATTTTATCACGGATTCGTTTATATAAACCAACTGTTGAGATACTTTTCTTCATAATATAAATGGTTCATCGTGACGTTAGGCTATGCTCAGTAAGACTTCGTTCTTCAACTTGCAGATCATAAACTCCATGTCCAAAAAACAAGCATGACTAGTGTAGGCTGGCACTCTAGAGACTAATGGGAAATTAACATAGGATTGTTTTTCACGTTCTAAAAACTATAGGTACTTTATGATACCAAATGTGCTACTCAACTTGTCCCGTGTTGGGTACCAGAATTATGGGAGAAACCAAAACTGTCTGGTACTTCGTTTC
This sequence comes from Pictodentalium vernedei, assembly GCA_031216915.1. NCBI lineage: Eukaryota > Metazoa > Mollusca > Scaphopoda > Dentaliida > Dentaliidae > Pictodentalium > Pictodentalium vernedei. The sequence continues at coordinate 381,281,466 of CM062297.1, forward strand.
GATTTACTGGAAAACCAAAAGTTTGGTACTTGATTGAAATTATACACGTTTTCCACAATCAAGATTTTTATTCTATCAATCTTTCCAATTACTCCATACATGGAAGCACACTACACAAATGGCATGAGGCGCCCTGAGGCTTACAGAAGAATCAAATAATAGGAGCTACACAAAGCACTAATAAGAGGCAGACTGCCTTAGCAGAAATATAAAGGAGTGAAAATCATGACCAAATAGCTGGGAATCACTTTTTTATTTTGCAAATTTTTGCCAGACCCAGAACCGGACCCACCCCCTAATGAACTGTAAAACATGGGGAAATTCTAACATGGAGCCCCCAACACATTATCAATGCTCTATTCTGTTCTAAGTTATGAAGCTAAGCACTTGAATTCACTTTAGTTGTAATTACTTGTCTGTAAAATGATATTTGGCAAAAAATTGCATGACACCGGCAAAAACTGCACTTTGGGACTCGGAACTATCCACCCACCCACCCACCCGGACCTTGTATTCTGGCATTTTTTGCGCCCCCCCCCCCCCCCCTGCTCTGGTGGCTTTTTAAGTTGGCACTATGACGACTTTTTGATCAACGTTGATCAAAAAGTTGCCAGAGTGCCAACTTAAAAAGTCCCCAGAGTGCCTTTCTGTAGTAAATTCCATTCAGTCCCCAGAGTGCCAACACTGGGCAATGGGAAATTACTATAGAAACAAAACGTTGATCAAAAAGTTGCCAGAGTGCCAACTTAAAAAGTCCCCAGAGTGCCTTTCTGTAGTAAATTCCATTCAGTCCCCAGAGTGTCCCCCCCCCCCCCCCCCCCAACACTGGGCAATGGGAAATTACTATAGAAACAAAAATCTTATGTTAATTTCCCATTAGTCCCCAGAGTTCCAACCTACACTACGAACATGGACCAATAATGCAATCTGACCAGTTGAATCTTCGAGTGTATTCGGTCGCAACACGCGCACAAATAACAATTGTGGAGGGTGGCATTGAAGACTAAATCATAAACCTAGAAAAGATGATTTACAATTTTATTTGTTACTGACTTGGTTCTATATGTGGAAGCTAAGCAGTCTCAACACAGGTGGAAATGGTATCTGGTTGTAAATTGTAAAGACTGAGGAGAAAAAAGCCGCTCCATTCAAGGCAAACTGACTTACGGAGTAATTTGGAAAAGTGTGGTAGTAACTCTGGGCCACTAATCAGGTTTTACTTAACCAATTTATTACTGTCTTGTAAGTATGGCTTCACATCTGTGATAATAAAAGCGAAAGCACGTGACCACAAGGGATTATTAACTTTTCATTTATCTCTTTGCTTTTTATCAATAAAATTACAGAATATGATTACGCGTGGAACAAGCTCGAGAAACTTGTTCCAATAACTGCCATATTTCTATAATTTGACAGAATTTCAGCTATCAAGTTTGTTGGGAATAATTTTAGTGATGAAGCTCTCTTCATTGCACATTCGAAACTTTTCTTTTTTGTCCATGGAATCCTACACATGTGAGTGTAATTTACAGCCTAACCGTTTTTACAAAGTTGCAGGTATTAATTTTGTTGGGATTAATTTTAGTGCTGTAGCTTTCTCATTGTGAATATGATGTTTTGGATCATAAAAGACGTTTTGGATAATTATCGGGGGATCTCTGTCGGTAGCAACATTGGAAAAGTTTTCTGTAAAGTCCTGTATGGGAGATTAGAGGAGGTGATTGAGAAGAAGGGTTTTTTTTGGGAGAGATCCGGAATGGCTTCAGGAAGGGAAGGAGAGTCACTGACGACCCTTTCACGCTATCCCTAATGATAGAATCCACGAAAGCAAAAAAGAAAAAGATGTTTATGACCTTTCTGGATGTTAAAAAGGCATACGATAGAGTATGGAGGGAGGGTATGTAGCGCAAGCTTGAGGCTCTGGGCTTGAGAGGCGAGTTTGTTGGAATTATGAAAGCATTATATAAAGATGTACAGAGTGAACGTAGCCTGGGTAACATAACGACAAAATGTGTGCCCATGGAGATAGGCCTAAAACAGGGTATATCCTTTCGCCAATTCTTTTTGCATTGGACATCAAAGGTTTAGGAGATGAACTCCTGCATAGCGACGAGGGGTAGCAGTTGGGGACTTGAAGATCCCAGGGCTATTTTTGCAGACGATATGGTGCTAGTGTCAGAAAGCGAAGAGGGGCTAGCGAAAATGCTGGGAATTGTTGGGAAATGTGGTAGCAAATGGAGACTCGAACTTAATGAAAACAAGAGCAAAGTTATACCCGTGGGCCGCAAAGTGGATCCACGCGAAGGTGGAGAGTGGGGGAGTTCTGCATTCCGGAAGGTAGCAGCACACTTCTTAGTGTAGGAGAGACCGGTGGCTACGTATATTTGGGGGTAAATATAAACATCACAGGAAGAGGCATCTACCGAAACCACACAAATAAATTGATTCTGAAGGGGAGGCGAATCCTTAACCAAATGAAACTTATAGGGAGAAACAGTTTCAATTAGATTTTCCTGGGGAAACCCATTTGGGAAATGGTGAGTCTGCCAAGTATAACATATGGTACGGAAATGGTACCCTAAACCAGACGGCTGTAAAGAGCTTGGAAATCCTGCAGAACGATGCAGGCCGATGGATAACGGGGTTGAGTAATGCCGCAGCACTGGAAGCAATGAGGGGTGAGCTTGGGTGGATGAAGATCAAGGACAGGATAGACTTACTGAAACTCGGTTATCTTAATTATTTGGTAAATCTCCCCGACAGCCGATGGTGTACAGTAATGTTCCTGAGAATTTTCAGCTCAAATATCAAGACAGGGTGAATGATCCAAGTGAGGGAACTAATAGAGAACTACTCATTGGAGATCTCGGACCTAGACGTTGGGGCAAACCAGGGTAAAAAAAATCGTCAAAGAAAGGGTCATGGAGGATGGTAACCGTAATTGGCGAGAGGGGGTCAAATCAAAGAGGTTTTTGGGTGGCCTAAATGGTAGAGAGAAGCTTGGTTTCGAAGAGTACCTTGATGGCACCTTTGGGGGTCACTGTTGTTCAAGCTGAGGTCGCGGTCCCTGGAGCTGAGGGGAAAATTTGGGAAAAACAGTGAAAAGGAGTGCCAGATGTGTAATTTGGGCGTGGTGGAGACCCTGGAACACTTTCTTCTAGAATGCCCAAAATACCAGCCTAAAAGAATAAGATTCACTGGGAGTATAATGGGGAAGAAGGATGGGAGAATGAAGGACATGTGGTTAGTGGGGGACTCAAAGGAGAGGGTTAATATGCTAATCGGAGAGATTGGGAAGAATGGGGCAAGGGATGTCATCAAGCAGTTCATCTCCGAGTGTTGGGAGGAGAGAAGAAGCGTGGGAATAGGGAGGCAGTTGGGAGTACAGGGGTAACCGAGGCCTTCTCATTCAAGAACCGCGACAAATCAGCGGCCGGCCAAAGTGTTATTATTATTATTATTATTGAATGAAGTTAGATATGGTTTTAACGAATACACGAAGCTGAGTGAGTCTGTTTCGTTCTTGGACTTTGCTAATCGTTTTAATTATACATTGTTTTTTAACTTCTCATTACCACGGGCGAGGATATTTTGCATTTAAATTACCTCACAATGTATGCAGTTTGTCGAAGCTCGTGGCAGGGACGTGGCGACAAGTGTGTGTGTGGGAGGTGGGGGGGGGGGGGGTGTCACCCTCCCCCAATCCTGGCCAAAATTTCCTATAGTTGGGAATTCGGAGGGCAAGACATGAGCAGTTGGAAATTCCATCTATCTGGATGTTAGAGCTTCTTTTGTGATGTCTCCTTTACTTCCCAAAATCCCAACTCGGTTTCAAATAGGCAAAAATTCCAACTGTTACTATTTACAACATAGTGTACTCATTATCGAGCTTATCGTAATAAAAAAAATCCTCGAAATGCACTTCAAGAATTTTAAATCACATCATGTAAAATCGTTATCTTGTGTTAATTCCATCATTCACAGTTACAAAATGATGAAACATAAAAAAACTGATCATTCCTACCTAAGATCTGATTTAATGTTAGAACATTGTGAATTACTCAATGTTCTCAACATGAGCATTTGTTTAGCACATATTCGACTCCCAGAATAACACCAAATAATAATAACTGTTAACCTGACAATTCTATCATAAATGTGTTGGCATTTCAGTTACTGTAGAATCAGTTTTATTTATTATTTATTTTATTTTTTATTTCATGGCTTCATTTTCTAAATTTTTCTCGGTAGTGAATTTCCAACTGGGGGAGGGACCGGGAGGGGGGTTCCCCTCCCGGTCCCTCCCCCTATTTGGAAATTCCCTTCACTACACCCCCTCAATCGGGAACCTCTAGCCACGACCCTGGCTTTTAGTATGGCCTTTCCTTGGGGAAATCTGCACACAATCAAAATCTTACAATATCACTCAACAACACTCAGCAGAATGACACAGTTGATGGCTCAAAAATAGCTCATAATGGCCAAACGTTTCTCAGTTTTGAAAATAAATTTCCAATTTCCGTGCGTCGTTAGCGATAAACCTGTGTTATAACGGGGAATATTAAGAAAAGTCTGTTTGTTATAAGATCGCTGTGTCATATTTGTTTTAGGTGAAATAAACTACTGGGCCACATGTTTCCACTAGACTATGCTTAAAAATAATTAGTTGTTGGCATTTGAGTGTACGTTTATGAGTGTATCCACACATGTGTGTGAGTGGGAGGGGCGGAGGGTCTGTGAGCATGTGTCTGTGTGTGTGAGTGAGTGAATGAGTGAGTGAGTGAGTGAGTGAGTGAGAGGCGCAGCGTGCGTGTGTGCGTGTTCGTTTGCGTGCGTAAGCGGATATATGTTTATATAAGTGGCCATTATTGAAAAGAAATTCACATGAGCATTAGTGCATATACATTTGCTGTTTTGTTTGCAGCTGTGTGTATGTACTTTTGAGAATAATGTCACGTACATTTATTCCCGTATTTGTTTTATTTTAGTTATTTTATTTTTCTCACTGCCATACCTTTTCATGTATTATGGTTGAGCAAATAAAGTTATATATACTCGCCCAAAAAAGAAAGTGTGCATTGCAGAAACTGATCAAACTCCACAAAAATAATTTCGTAGGTGTAAAGAGTGTTAACCTGTTCATGAATAAGTTATATTGAACACAAAAACAGCTTTCCCCGTTAAAATTGCATTAACGTTAAATGACGTGCTGCACGTTTGTGAAAAGGCATGTTTTGCACGTGGAGAGTCTGAAAATTCATGCAGCAGTGTGAATCCTTGGGTATTTAAACACTAAAGTAAGGCCTTCCTATCGTTCACATTCAAACTTGCGCTGCTGTTAAAACGACTCCACATTAGCATGCCAAGATTGACAATGAATCAACGTCGCCTTGCCCTGGGTATGATTAGAGCTGACAGAACACACAGAGAGGTTGCCCAACATTTGAACTGCCACCGTAACATTGTAGACAGGCTAGTCCATCGACATGCACAACATGATGACGTTCGAGACCGACCCCGCTCCGGGAGACCCCGAGTTACCACCCCTGCACAAGATCGGTATATCCGTGTCGTCCATCTCCGGAACCGGCAACAAACGGCATCGACGACAGCCAGGAACATCCCTAACCTGAGACGGATACATCCTGAAACAGTAATCAACCGGCTGAGAGAATACGGCTTACGTCCTCGAAGACCTGCGATTCGTCCGATTTTGACGTTACGTACGTCATCGTCGTGCTCGACTGCAGTGGTGTAGACAACATCTCAGGCATCCCTTACACAGGTGGCGACGTGTTTTATTCACAGATGAATGTCGTTTCCATCTTTCATCATCAGATGGCCGCCAGAGAGTGTGCAGACGTCGAAACGAACGCTACGCAGATCCATGCGTCGAGTAGCGAAACCGTGATGGGGGAGGGTCTCTCATGGTGTGGGGTGGCATCACTGCCCGTAACAGAACTGAGCTGGTCATCATTGATGGCAATCTCAATGCAGCCAAATATCGTGATGAAGTGCTTACACCTGTTGTTGTCCCATTTCTGCAACGTCACGGCCCCGGCGTCATTCTACAGCAGGACAACGCCCGACCCCACGCAGCTCGTGTTGTTCAACAGTATCTGCAGCAACAAGTGGATGTTCTTCCCTGGCCCGAAAATTCGCCCGATATCTCACCCATTGAGCACGTATGGGACGAAATGAAACGTCAGCTACGCCGGCTTCCCCATGCATCGTCAACGCTTGTGGAACTCCAAAGACAGCTTATCAGAATATGGAACAACATCCCACAATCCTTCCATGCTAACTTGTTCGCTTCCATGAGGCGTAGATGCACAGCAGTAGTCGATGCAGACGGAGGTCATACCAGATATTGAGTGTGTGACTTTTGTGTTTGACCCTTAGTGTCTTTGACTCTCCATGGCACCAAGAGTATCCGTCGTAGCGTAATGAAATTTCTCGTGTTGATCACAAATTGATTCATCTGTGATTGAATAAAATTTCCATGAATAAAAATGATATATATCTTTTTTTAGTGTTATTTTTTAGCATGCACTCTTTCTTTTTTGGGAGAGTATATATATAACTTACAGGAATTCTTTATTCTCCAATGAGCATTTTACAGCATAAAATGAACATTCTGACAAATAAAAAAAAAATATCGGTTTCTTATTCATTTTTTCAAAAGGCTTTCTCAAGGCAAAATTGTCTCATTTGTCACCTGCAAAATGTCAACCCTCAAACGTTCTGGGTTAGTCATAAAACACTCATGCGTGACCTTAATCTCCGACCTTAACGCACTTGACAGTACGAAGTTGAATGAAGACCACCAGGAAATTATTTTGGCCATTTCACCATTACTGAGCATTATTTACTAAACCCGCACGATCACAAAGTAAAACTATGGCCCACAATAGCCATTTGGAAGAGCCATTAACCCCGGATATGACCTTTTATTAGGAATCGAGACCTATGGTTATCCAAGTCGGCGGAGTGTTTATTACGGTACCTAAGGATTTCCACATCACTTTCTCTCGTACGTCAGTAGTATGTCTTGTATGTTTCAGGCATTATTTGCAGGGCCTCGGTGCAGGACCTCGGAAGTGATGTCATGCCACGTGACCTAGTGCCGCCATGTTGTATTGTCATGATAATCCGCGTGGGCGGCCATCTTTTGAAGTCATTACCATAGTGATATGTGGTGTTAATGCGCATACGCAGCTCGTGTTGTTGGGGAGATAGTGTTTCCGTCATCCATTTTGTGTACTGGGGGCCGCCATCTTGGTTTCTATGGTAGCACGTGGTTGCTATGTTACCCAAATAGACAATCCCTCCAAACTACCGACACGGACTTAGCGAAACCCCCGTTTGTGCATATAATAGTAGCACGTGGTTGCTATCAGCCTGAAAGGCCTACAACAAGGCGGAGGTATGTTCGGGGGGTATGTTCGATGAACAGGAGTATATCTAATTACCACAAACAACCCGACAAGTTGTACTTGTTCGAATTCTTTTAGAATCTTCTGCTTTTATCCATCTATGCTATAGTTTTCATCTACCCAACCCTGTTCGTTTATTCTGGAATATATTCCAGTAGAGTAGAAGAGCCTATAAATTGGAACAATTTTGTTACTATATTTACCTTTTCTGGTTAGTTCTGACCCTATTCTGAGTACTCTTGTTCTTGTTTCATTTATCTAGAGTTATGACCCCTATGTCGATGCGTTAGAAATTAAGAATTGACCATTGGTACAAACATTTTAAATATGGTTTTTACTGGACATGGGATATGCGAAGTTGGTAAAAGAGGGGTTTGATACAGGCGTTTATATTAAAAAAAATATTGAAAAATATATGGCTTATATATATGCTCGGACTGCTAGTACCAGTAGGACTGGTAACGGCTCCCAGCTCCAAGCACATTTATGTACGACAGCAGACAAAATTGGTTCTTGTCTGCTATCGCGCATAAATGTGCTCGGAATGCAAGCACTAGTGGGATTGGTAACAGCTACCAGCGCACTTAAGACCTTCCGGGGTTGTCGTTATTTTATTTTTATTTTTTTCCGAGCAGAGAACAGGTTTACACACAATACCACATCCGAGGGTGTTACTTTCCTCTTCTTCTCTCTGATTAGTGGTTAGGCCATTTTGTTTATTTTTGGCAAATTTTGGGGTTTTTGTCTACTGTCGCATATTTCCTTGAGTTTAGGTATCAGAGTGCTATCTTCGAACCGTTCTAGGTTTTTGGTAGCTAGCGTGGCGAGGCGGTCTTTGACGGCTGGGATTTTGGCCCTTTGGTGGAGAAGTTTGATAGGGGTGTCGTATGGGGCTTGGATGGCTATTTTCAGTGCTTGGTTCTGGACTCTTTGGAGTTTGGCAATATTCGTCTTGTAGGTATCGGTCAGGACTAGGGCCCCCGTATTCAATTATTGGTCGTATGAAGGCCTTGTACAACTTGAATAATACAGTTTCATTTGCCTTCAAGGTGATTCCCAGGAATTTTGCTTCGGTGCATTTTGGGAGGGTTTTGCCTTTTAGTTGGAAGTTGAAGTCGTGTTTTTTCCTCCTAGCGGAGAAGGTTATCCTCTGGGTCTTGTTTACATTTAGTTTTCTTCTCCATTTGTCGCACCATTTTTCGAGGTCGTCTAGCGCGCTTTGGAGAGATTTTTTGAGGGGGAAGGGTTGGCTATTGGAGTCCCATAGGCCTTTATCATCAGCGAATTGTGAGATTTGGACACGTTCCGATGTGATTTTGAGATCGTTTACGTAGATTGTGAACAGGAGTGGGCAGACTACTGACCCCTGTGGTGTACCGGCTACAAGTGGGATACTTTTTGACATTTCTCCATTGACTCTAACTTTGATTTCGCGATCGTTTAGGAAGAAGGAGATTAGTCTATGTAATTTTTTGGGGATATTGAGTTTGATGAGTTTGTATCTGATGCCGTTGTGCCAGACTGAATCGAAAGCTTTTTCTACGTCCATCAGAACGGCGGCACCGAGATTATTGTTATCGATCGCGTTTTTCATGAGTTCTACTAGGCGATAGATGTATTCCATGCCTTCTTTGCCGTGCCTGTAGGCTCTTTGCCAGTCGTTGAAGAAGTTGGTTTCCTCGAGGTGACTCCTAAGTCGATCGGCAAGGATTTTTTCAAATACCTTGCCGATGCAGCTAAGGAGGCTAATGTGTAGTTGGCTGGTTTGATGAGATCTTTGTCGGGTTTGGGTATCATGACCTCTATGGCTGTTTTCCAGCACTTCGGAAAGCATCCATGGGTGAGGCACGTATTAAATATGATTTTCAGTCTGGTTATGTAAGAGTTAGGACTTTGTTTGAGGATTTTATAGCTTATTTCATCCTCTCCCGGGGAGGAGGAGCTTTTGATTTTTTTTATCACATTGATTATATCGTCGGCCGTGATGGGGGTAATTAGGTCGTGGTCGTCCCCTTCCTCTAGTTCGTTGCTGAAGTAGGGATCGCGGTATACCTCTGGGTGTGAGTTTACGAAGTTGTCGATTGCATTCATGACTGAGTCGTCATATTCCGGCTCTATGTGGGGTCAGTGAGTATGGCTTAATAGTTCCGCGAAGGTTCGGCTTTTTGTTTGTCGCTGGCGGCGAGGGTGTCGTCAGCTTTTTCGAGCGGTTTGGACTGTCTAGGGTTGCTTTTTTGACCTGTGGGCACGTTGAAGGTGTTCCAAAATTTTCTGGCGTCTTTTGTCGCGTTCAGGTTGGATGTGGCCCTCTCCCAGTTGTTTTGTTGCTCGGCCTTAAGTGCTTCTTTTACCTCGCCATGAAGGCGGTTGTAGACTTTTTTGAGTTCAACTCGCTTGGTGGGGTCCTTTTCAGATTTGACCTTACGCAGGGCTATTCGCTTTGTTTTTATTAGGGTGAGTGTGCTCTCGGAGATTGTTCGTCTCCAGGGGCGCACTTCCTCTTTGGGACAGATTTCGCCTAGGGTGGAGGTTATTACTTAGCTGAGGTCAGCACACTGGTCCTCAATATAGCTCGCGTTTAGGGGTTTGCTTGTTGTGAGTTTGGCGTCGAGAATGTCGCGATATAAACGAAACGGTTGTTTGAGTATACCTTTTATAGGATACTTATTTGAGGATACTTGTAGAAATCTTACATCCAGGTACTTTTGTTCGATATTTGATAAAAAACAACAATATATAACATTTCATTCATTTTTATTCGAATATATTGTTCATAGTATACAGTTTACGGGTCCTACTATTTAACGAACACAAACGAACATAAACGAACGTAAACGAACAGAAGAGAAAATAATAGGAAATACAAGTTAAAAATGATCGAGGGTGCATATGCAGGTATATGTGGGTGTATATTATTCGTTTGTAAAAGTTTATTCACTTCTGATGAGTATTTTGATGATTAATAAGGTTTATAAAATGTACGACGGCGCGAAATTCTTGTGTTCGTTAAGTAGTAGCCTGCTTGAAGCTGTCGACAAGATGCGACAAAGGTGTGAAATCAATTAGCTGTCTATCTGAGGAAGAATGTCGCTGAGGAAAACAGCGAAATTTAGGTTTAAGAGGATGACAAGCGCCTATTTTAATCGTGTGTAAAATTGTATCCACGTCTGATGAGTATTTTAGTGATAAATAAAGATTATAGCCATTATTTGGATTGACAAACATGCATCAAACTCTCGCTTTGGATTCCGAGGACGCATCACGGCGAGTCGGGGACAAACCGTGATCTACCCTTAGAAAGCGGAGCAAGACTCGGATACATGTAGCATATTGTACACCCACATAATGAAAATAATCTAAAGATCTTAAAAAGTCATTAAAGTCCAGTTTAAGCTTTCCTGAACACTTTCCCCGAACAAGCTCACCCTCCACCAACGTGGGCTCCCACTAACGAGAGAGGACAACCAGGCGCGTAGCCAGGAAAAAGTTTCCGGGGGGGGGGGGGGGGGCGATAACAGGGGAGGGGGGTATAGCCATCAGATGCGCGAAAGGCGGGGGGTGCTGGGGGGGGGGGGGCTTCTCCAGGATTTTTTTTCGGGGGGGGGGGGGGGGGGTTCTCCCCCAGGAAAATTTTAAAATCTAAGTCTACTGGCGGAAAACATTTGGAAGGGGACACAGCTAGATTGGGGGGGGGGGGTAAGTGCCCCCCAGCCCCATGTGGCTCCGACAATGGGGACAACCCTACCCATACTCTCCTAGAAACGCGACCCGAGAAAAAATCCCCCCCCCCCCCCCGCCCCACACTGACTCTCTCCAACGAGGGGGACACCCCGGGCTCTTTCCAGGAAGCGGGTTCCATGATACAGTAACCGCTTCGCGGTGATGTCTTCTACATACACCCCATCCCGTTTTTTTTTTATTTAAATTAAAAAAAAATTAGCAATAAATTTTAAACTCCCCTCATCCTTTGCCCGGGCTTGGCACCGGTGGACTTAACAAAGTCAAATCAGGCGGATTTTTAGTTTTTATGTTTTCCAAACAATTATTATATTTACTTCTTTGAAGTACAGCTTGGTTGTTCTGGCAATAATAAATTTCAAGCTAATGTGGGTACTCAAAAGTATATAACATAGTCTGATTTCCTAACTTTTCAGTCTGATCTTCGATCTGATTACTACAATGTCTTCTCTAAAGTATCCTTGAGGTTTATGTGGTGACGAGTGTCATGAGATCAAAAGTATAGGGTGTGACTTATGCAGCCGGTGGTTTCACCCACAATGTGAAAGTCTCAGAGCTCAACAGTTTGGCTTCTTCACAAAGTCCAGTCTAGACTTCTTCTGCAGTTCCTGTCTGATTCAAGAAGGTAGGTTTGACTGGGAATTAGCTCACATGCGGTTGATGTCTGGTTTAGGTGAGGGCAAGTTGGAAGAAGCTGTAAAATGTGAAGCAATTTTTTTTATGCCTCTTCCCGCTTGTTCAGTTATCAGACGTCCATCGATACCACCCTATGAAGTCCTACAACAGGGATACACAGATGTCCGGCCTTCTTGGATCACACTGGATCGAGTCTGTTCCAAATGCTGTGAGATCAATGGCAATTGTCTATTCAATTCAGTGTCAGTGTGCTTAATTGGGGATGAGTTAATGAGCACCGAACTCCGGGTCAGAACATGTAAAGAGCTGCTGCTAAATAAGTCATTTTATGATTCGTTTCACAAAAACACCGAAATTCCTTTTGTCAGCCCGTCCCTAGATGATGACGTCAATGCGTGGTGCGCGTCAAAAAGACTGGTCTTCAGCGTGGACCATGCATGCTGTTGCGTTAGTTATTGGACGGCCCGTAAGATCTGTGTATCCAACAGTGAATGGCCCAGCTGATGGAAATATCCGAATACTTAATACAGCTTTCAAACCAAGAGTTGGCACAAAACATAAGTCTATTTCGATATTGTGGGCAGGTGAACGCCCAGACATCAAGATAGAATGGAGTCCTAACCATTTTGTGCCACTGATTCCATCTCAGCCAGTGCCCCCAGTAATTCATGTCATTTTTGATTGTTTCCGATTTGGATTCCGGGCGAAGCGATGAGGTAATTGGTGTTTCGGAGAGCATATTGGAGGACAGTATGCATATCGAAGGAGATATTGAGTCACACCAGCAAGCTAACGTCACATCTGACCCGGGGTTAGGAGTGGTGTTTCTGAGTTTACAGCGGAGGCACGTGAACGTGATGTTGAAATCCAGGTGCCGGAGGGTCAAACGAATGATGACAACGAGATTGATTCGGAAGGGAGGGGTGACATGTCTGGTACTAGAGGAGATTCATCTGGTGAATCTGATACAGATGACTCTTTTAGTCCTGATGTCACTTGTCTCTCTTCTACGGTTACACATCCATATCGGAATCCGACAGTTAACGGTTTGAATGGTAAATTCATCCCAGCTGTTGATCGACTATATGAACTGGCTTTGGTGGCGGAGAATGTCTTAAATTTATTTTGCATAACTCATTTTTCACATTAAATATAATTATAGTAAGGCAGTGAATTGAAAAGAAAATCAGAATATATCTGCCAAAGAAGTAATAGAATAACTTTTTGAAAAAAACCCAAAAAACTCTAAATCCGCCTCACTTGACTCTGTTAAGTATGCCGGTCCCAAGCCCAGGCAAAGGACGAGGGGAGTTTAAAATTTATTGCTAATTTTTTTTTTTGGAAAAGCACAACAAAAACTCTAAATCCGCCTGACTTGATTCTCTTAAGTCTGCCGGTCCCAAGCCCGGACAAAGGATGAGGGGAGTTTAAAATTTATTGCTAAAAAAACATTTTGGAAAAAAACAACAACTCTGAATCCGACTAACTTGACTCTGTTAAGTCTGCCGGTGGGGGGGGGGGGGGGGGGGGGGGGGGAGGGGTTAAAATTTATTACTAAAAAAAAAAATTGGAAAAAACCTCTAAATCCGCCTGACTTGACTCTGTTAAGTCTGCCGGTCCCAAGCCCGGGCAAAGGATGAGGGGAGTTTAACATTTATCTAATCCAATACTATTAGCCTTTGCCTGTGCTCCGAATTTATTATTTTTTAATAAAAAAATAATAATAATAAATTCGGAGCACAGGCGAAGGCTAATATTATTGGGCTAACATTTATCGCGAAGCGGTTAGGCCTACTGTATCACGAAACGCGTTTCCTGGAAAGAACCGAGGGTGGATGGGGCTCGTTGGTGAGAGTCTGTGGGTGGAGGTGTCCCGGGATTTGTCGTTGCCACAGGGGCAGGTGCCCCCTCCCCAAAATGTAGCTGTACCTCCTTCCAAATGTTTCCCGCCAGTAGTTAGACTTAGATTTTAAAATTTTCCTGGGAAATTTTCCCCATACCCCCACCCCCCCCCCAAAAAAAAAAAAAAATCATGGGGAAGGACCCCCAGACCCCACACCCCCGCCTTTCGCGCATCTGATGGCTATAACCCACCACCCCACCCCCACCCCCGCCAGTTATAGCCCCCCCCCCTCCCCCCGGAAACTTTTTCCAGGCTACGCGCCTGGTTGTCCTCTCTCGTTAGTGGGAGCCCGCGTTGGTGGAGGGTGAGCTTGTTCGGGGAAAGTTTTCAGGAAAGCTTAAACTGGGCTTTAATGACTTATCCCCAAGATATTGTAAGATCTTTAGATTATTACCATTATGTGGGTGTACAATATGCTACACGTATCCGAGTTTGTCCCCGACTCGCCGTGATGCGTCCTCGGAATCCAAAGCGAGAGTTTGATGCATGTTTGTCAATCCAAATAATAGCTTTAATCTTTATTTATCACTAAAATACTCATCAGACATGGATACAATTATACACACGATTAAAATAGGCGCTTGCCATCCTCATAAACCTAAATTTCGCTGTTTTCCTCAGCGACATTCTTCCTCAGATAGACAGCTACTTGATTTCACACCTTTGTCGCATCTTGTCGACAGCTTCAAGCAGGCTACTACTTAACGAACACAAGAATTTCGCGCCGTCGTACATTTTATAAACCTTATTAATCATCAAAATACTCATCAGAAGTGAATAAAATTTTACAAACGAATAATATATACCCACATATACCTGCATATGCACCCTCAACCATTTTTAACTTGTATTTCCTATTATAGTAGGACCGCAGTTTACAATTCAATTACTCAGGGCATCGTTTTCGTCTTTGTATTTCTTCAGTCTTCTCTCATATGCTAACCATCTCATCTTCTTGTTGGTTGGAGCTTCATAAATTTATATATTTGGCACGAATGCACCGCCCCAACACCATTCACTCCCCCCCCCGAAGAAAAAAATATTTTCCAACCTACACCCTTGCGGTACCCAGAAAGATAAGGCCCTACTTTTTGGAGCTTACTAACTTCTGTAACTAGATTACGTTTTTTTTTTGGCTGGGGGGGGGGGGGGGGGGGGTGGAGGGGGGGGGGGCGCTCCCGTACCTACACTTTGCCTCCGGTCTCTTGCTGTCTCATTTTCTGTCCGCTGTCTCAATTTAGTACGACCGGACGTGACAGCGCCCGGAAATTTGACCTCGCCGGCATTTTTATGAAAAAAGTGAAAAGCATAAAACTGGACGTTTATATAGTACTTATTGTCACCAACTTAAGATTAGAGCTTTTGTAAGTTCCTCCCCCATAAACCACATCGCTGTTGGACCTTATTTTAACCAAAATGCGCCTGTCTTTTAATATCACCCAATTTCGCGGTAACAATAGTTTTATTCAATTTGCCCCCAGTTTGATTGAGCCTTTGCGATGCACAGATTCTTGACATTGGTGTATGAAACTGCTGATGCAAAATTCCAAATCGCTGCATTGTTCATGCAACGTTCCATCCGTCAGTTCTAAAACTGTCGGACGAAAAATGGCCCATTTGAATGCAGGTAATTTTTTTTCCTCATGTCGTTTTGCCTGGGCTAAAGTGAGTTCGTTTTGGGTCGTTTCAATGAGATCTGGACTATTCTACGAAAGACAAACTCGACGAAATGGACTATTCAAGGAGAAGACAATTCGAAGGAAGACAATTTCGAAAAAATTTTTTTAAAAGGGTCAATTCGACAAATATATTTTTAAAAATGATATTAAAGACATTTCCAACAAGACTGTGATTGTCTTGAAAATGAAATACTATTCGCACACAAATGTCCAGCTCGCTTTACGGATTTTACACACTGTTTTTACCAATTTGTTCTACACCACACCTGTATACATACATATTTATTATCCGCACAGGTAGCTCTTCCGAGCCGACGATTTGCTTTCGTTTTATTTCGATTTCGCATTTTAATTTACAAGTTTTTTTTCCAGCCACATCACTCTTTTCAATCGTGTTACCAGCTGTACCCGGCCAGTGCGATCCATACCAGTGTCACTACCGATACGATCACACTTTACCTGCACACGATTCCTTCTACCCACCTAGTACCAAGGTAGAATTCTCCTTTTGTGAAAAATGTAGCCCAAATATTATTTTGTGAAGCACAAGTATACACTAAAATAGATCCATGATCAATTTTGGGAACATTTCTTTTTTTTTGCATTGAAAGGGAAACTTTTTTGTTTACGGAAAAACATGTCCCGTTACTCCGAGGTGCCAAATAAGAGTGTCGGCACTGTTATTAATTTTGGAGGAAAATTCCAACCATCACTGTTATTTGGTAATGAGATATAGAGCAAAAACGCCATCACTGTTATTAATTTTTGATGAATATGCAAGTCATCACTGTTATTCAGCCATCACTATTATTTGGCACCTGAGAGTAGTCACTATTTTTCAATGAATTTTAACAAAAAATTGCAGCATCTTTTAAATCAATGAAAGGTCTGTCCTCTGGTGCAATATTTTAAAAACACATCACCTTCTCTATGTTTCAGGGAAAGTAGGACTGAATAATTGCATTGCTTTTAAAATTAACTGCCAAAAAAAATTGTCCCATTAGTCACAAGCTAAAGCAGGTATCAGTAGGCACCACAGTGCAAAATTTTGATTTTGTGATTGTTTTGGAGTAGAAACTTTATAGAACGGGGTCACCCATGTATCTAGATTATTGATACAACTGTGTGTTTATCAACTTCTCAATGTTAAAAAAGTGTCGCACCTGGCAAGGTCTGCCAGTTTGATTATGACACTGGCACATGCTCTGTCGACGTTAAGTCATTTAAATGGGTAAGCATCTTTTATTGGGTAAAAAGTTGGGTTGCCCCGACCCACCTATGCCCCCCCCTCCTCATTTACTAAATTGAACAAGTTCCATTTTACTGTCAAGATAGGACTCATGTTGTCCCATTTAAGAGGACTTCCACCCCAGGCATTTGTTACCGGATGCGAGTTTACCAGTAAAACAAAACTTGTTTGCCACAGTAAATAAGCTCTCCTTCCCTTCCCTGGATTCCATGGGGGGCAGGTTACATTATTAACAGTTGAGTTATTATTCCTTGTTTAAAAATAGTGTTATGAAAGTGATTTTGTTGAAATTAATTCTTCTTTATATTATTCATGCAAGCTTCAACCCTGAATTGATGCATTGCAATACAACATGACCACCATTTACATTTTGTCCCATTAGTCACACTGAAGTGTGTCCCCTTAGTCACACCACTGTTGGGATATTATCTCACACATAGTCAAGATACAAGGTCTACACCAGTCTTCATTCTGAGGCTGGAGTACCTCAATACGACGGGACAGAGACAGTTTTTGTCTATTTGCCGCTGTGGGGATAAATTTATTTTTCCCCTAGGAGAATCAAAAGATCATGTCCACTTTTTGTCCCATTAGTCACGGTCTATTTTTAGACCTCGGCTAACTGAGGGTGCACCCAAAACCTCATTCTTCCAATTGATGAGATATAGAACTTATGCAGTATTCACACAATACCTAGAAACCTTGGCATTTGCACAACATTAAGCACACAAGACTACAAAATTAACAGCAGGTTGTCCCGTTAGTCACTATGGAATCGCTCTTAATTAAGTGTAATTTACGAGAAAAATTCTCAGCTATTCATGCACACACACTCTTGCCCCCACCCAATAAGTTCCGAGATAAAAGACCCTATCTTAGCTATCTTATAACATACTCTACTCAACGTTATATTGGTGGGGTATGTTGTAAACATAACTTCTTTTAATCCGTTGGGGGAAATAAAAAGTTTTCGGCGAACTTGTACTTTTTTATCGTCGAACTGTCCAAAGTTTTGTCGAATCGTCCTAAGTTTTGTCGAATCGTCCAAAGTTTCGTCAAATTCGTTCAGAAGTTGCGTCGAATCGTCCAAAATCTCGTCAAATTATCCTAAAAAAAAATCATCAAATTTGTCTTTCGTCGAATAGTCCATAACCCATTTCAATTAAGATGGCCATTACTAGTTGTTCTCCTGAAATATCGTTTCTAGTTCTGAAACGGTTAGTCGGATAACAGGTTTGAAACTGGTTATAACCAGTTGGAAAAGCTGTCAACCGGATAACCGCAATACCTAGGGCCTATACTATAGTTTACGGGATAGCTTCTGGAAAATAAATAGTATTTGACTGTGAGATGTTAGAATTCTTTTTCTGGCTCAAGCATTGTCAAAACTACAAATATTTGTTTTTTTACTATGGCATGTACTCTGTGTCTCAGAGAAGGGTTAAGGTTCTAAAAAAATGGAATTTTGTTTATTTTGAAATTGCAGCCTCCGATATTCCTTAAATTCAAATTAAATATACACAAATTATACATCAAAATGAAGGTTGGGAGGTATAGAACACAAAAAATTTTTGAAATCAACTCATAGAGTTGACAGCAGGCACCACTGGTTCCTGGAAGTCTGCTACCATATATACGTATCAGAACTGATAATACAATAATATGTCCTGAGAACAGCTTGTGGCCACATGTGCTTCACATATCCAAGAACATAGGAAGGGCATCAAAATCCTTCAAAACACAGTGACAGAGCTGCATGGGGGGGTGTGGGGGGGGGGGGGTCAATTCCCAAACCGACGGCTTTGTTTACATTGTAAATTACTTTCAATTTCCGGTCAGTGTCATCAGACGGAAAAAGCATCGATATACAACGCGCCTAAAATTAAAGAATGAGAAAGATCACCTTAATACAGTATACTATTATTATATGAGACTGCACAGTTTGCATGTTCAATGCAAGGTATCATGACACCTTTTGAAATTTCTTGGAATTACGATTTTGTTTTTTGATGGAAATTTGTGGTATCGAGTGATTATCGCATGTCCCTCGAACATGGAATCCATCTTCAATAAAAAATGCAGACTGTGTTGTCCTTTTCCCAAATGCAGTCCTATCGCTGCATCCTATCGCTGTTTTGAATGCCTAGCTTTGTTCTTGGATGTGTGAAGCACATTTGGCCACAAGTTGTTCTCAGGAAATATTGTATTTTCCGTGTTCTTTTCCTCTCAACCTTCATTTTGATGTATATTTGTGTATAAGTAATTTGAATTTAAGGAATATCAGAGGTGAGAATTTCAAAATAAACAAAATTATTCCTTGGTGAATACCAGGGCCTTTTCCTTTGTAGATCCAAGACTCTGGAATTTATTGCCAGCACATATCCAGCCTTCCATAAGCTTAGATGACTTCCAAACAAAACTCAAGTCTCATCTCTTTCGAGAGGCCTTCAAAGTTTCAGCTACCTAATTTGATCAGTTTTTGTTTGCTTCAGAATTTTTAGTAGGGAGCTCAAATATGCATTTATTTTCCAAGTAAAGCATTTTAGAGCACAACCATGTGATTTTATGCTATATAAAAACTGAATTATTATTCTTGCATAGAATGTTTTGTCAATTTTATACGTTGATACACAACGTTTTCATGAACTAAGCATTGTTTAAAAAAGTTTGCTGAGAATTCAATGTTATTGATGCCAAAAAATACTGTAAGGCCATAGAGAGTTTATTAAGTGATTCTCCGGCAATTGCCATTTAGCTTAACTTGACAAAGTCAAGATACAGTTAAAACTAGAAGTCCTGTCACAAACTGTGTGCTTATCTAGGCTTAATTGCACGTAGGAATTGCACACAATTGCCATATCGAATGGCATCCAAAGCACGGCAGGTTCTCCTGGTTACTCATAGCAAACATAGGCAATGTTTCTGCTAATGGAGTAACCTGGAGGTCCATTGGCTGAAACATTGCTTAAGCACAGGCCATATGTTCAGAATTTGATGGCCTAACTATGGTCATAACGCATAAATTAATGTGCAGATCGATGTGCTATTTGTACGCATTTCTTGACATGACTTCTAGTTTTAACTTTAAGCTATTTCCATCATGCATATGGAAGTCTGTGAGTCTGTTTACATTTTCTTTAGTACAGGCTACACCCTGTAGTTCTTGTCCGATCATCACTAAAATGTATATGAACGGTGTCATGTCTAGATGAGAATGTCCCATTTTGGCCGCAATCGGTCAACCCTGATGACTGCGTGGGTTGAAAACTCAAAAACCTTTAGCATAGTCTACTAGGGGGCACGGTGGCTCAGTAGGTAGAGGTGCAGGCTGCAAGCCGAGAGGTCCTTGGTTCGAATCCCACCTGCGGCAACCGCGTTGTGTCCCTGGGCAAGACACGTGGGGGCACGGTGGCATTGTGTACTCAGGCGTACTGCACGTCGATGGTGCACCTGTCTTCAACCAATGCTAACCCTGCTTGTGTGGAGTTGGTATGTTGGGGAGCTGACAGTTGCTCGCCATTTCTCGGTGGTTCTCATCGGGTACTCTGGCTTCCTCCACCCGTAAAACTGTCATGGTCATGATTAGCCATTGTGCAGAAATATGTGACCTTAAAACACCAATAAATAAATAGCATAGTCTACTGGTCGTATTTATGAAGGAATTTCATTGTAACTTGGTAGGATGACTCGGTATATAATTTCTAGATGAGAACGTCCTATTTTGATCGGGTTTGGTCAGCAGTGATGGCCACAGGGGTGCATGACCTAGATTCCTTTAACACAGTCTACAGATTGCATTTATTAAGGGATTTCATTGCAAATTGGTAGGATGACTGGTTATGATGTCGAGATGAGAACCTCCTATTTTGGTCATGATTGGTCAACTGTGATAGCCCCAGGGGCATGTGACCTAAATTTATTTTAGCACAGTCTATAGTTCATATTATGAAGCAGTTTCATTGTAATTTGGTACTCTTGAGTGCCTAATAAAATAGTACAGGGTGGAAAATTTCCTGAAAATTAATAATAGTACAGGGTCGAATAATAGTATAGGGTGGAAAATTCCAAGATGTGAGCCAGCCGCTATGCTCTCAACCGTTTTCAGGCGTCTCATGCTCTTGAAGTGGTGAAGGGCTAAATTACTTTTGGTTATCTTAATTTTCACATGGATTTAACTTGTTGCAATCTATGGGAGAGTGCCTGTAGGCACTCTCCCATAAATTGCACCAGGGCAAAACCTTATAGACTAATTAATTCTGTTTCAGTGACGGTATGAAGCACATCCACTGGATACTAGGTCTTAAAGTTATGGTAGCAGTACTTCAGAATAAAGCCCAAATGTATGCTTCCAGCTCTCTACCCATTAACATTTCCATTGCATCCTGAGTTTGCTTGTACATGCACCTTACTAGTTTGATTTGGTGAACTTCTTGAGATATGCAGCCACTCTGCACATTCGATTGCTGAAAATTAATAATCATACATGGTCAAATAAGGATCATACAGGTGGGAATTTTGTTCGAAAAAGAATAATCATACATGTATGATTATTAGGCACACAACAGTAGGATGACTTGGTATGATGTCTAGATGAGACTGTTTTATTTTGGTCATGATTGGTCAGCCGATAACACTGCTTGGGCACGTGACCTAGATTCCATTAACACTGTCTACAGGTTGTATGTATGAAGAGATTTCATTGTAACTTGGAAGGATGACTCGGTATCTAGATGAGACTCATATTTTGGTCACAATCGGTCAACCTTGACTGCCTGACGGCATGTGACCTAGATTTCTTTACCAAAATCTGCAAGTCATATTTTTATACAACAACCAATGGCCCAGACTAGCTGGTGCTAACTCAAAAATTAATCCAGGGCCAAACACAAATTTTGCCCCCCAATCCCCCAAATTTGCATGCAAAACCGAAAATTGAATGTCCTATCTGGTCCTCCATACTTTTGGCGAACTGCGCATGTGCAGTATCCAGGAAGACACCAAAATTGGCGCAAACCATCATTCTTTGTTTGGCCCTCCAGTCAGTAACAACAAACTGACATCTGTGCTTTTAAATCTCAGTTTTAAAGATGCCAGACACAAATCAATGGTAGAATTGGTTGGTCCAAGGACATAATTGGACGATGGAAGTGAACAATGGTGGTTGGAAACGTTCAGGGCTGTAACTTTATAATTTTTATCAAAATTATTTCATGTTTCCCAATTTAGCGACATGGTCCTGACGTCATCATTCTTGCTAATGATTTATCCACTGTTTGTTAAGTGTTCCTTCCCTATCCTTCCTTGAAGCCCTCCTGTTAAACTCTCAAGCTTTGTGGCTTATTTTATTGAAATTTTTTTTTATAAATTTCTTGGGAGTTTAACGTGTATAACAGAAAGTTTATTCTGTTTATCCCCATCGTTAAGTCCTCACCCTAGGGGTGTTTTGGCATTTGGGTCATGCATCTTCTGTCCGATGTATCGTTTTTCCTTCATCTGAAGATCTTGCTTTCCATCTGGTAGCTTTAAAATCTTTTACTGACTTTTGGCCTTTTTATTCTGTGCCTGATGTCTTGTTTCCAGTTTTTTCCTTGACGTTGTTTACATTGGCAAAGTCCTTAAATATATGTAGTATGTTCTTATTATTACTGCAGGATTGTTGTAAGATACATGTTTTAATATTCCGGTAGTGTAACAATAATTTTTGGAATTTTGTCTACACTTAGGATCTATCGGGATACCCTTAGGCTCTTCATGTTCCCTTTTGGAACATGGGCTTTTGTCAAAATTTTTTCGAAAGATTTTTTGAACTTAATTTTTCGATTTTGATTGTTGATTATTATGTATCTTTATCATATATTTATTGTGGAGTTTGTGGGAGTCCGATCGACTTTGTTTTGATTAATTATGAAAGCTTATTGCTCAAAATGCAAGGCGAGGAAGTCTTCCTCTGATTTACATGTGTGTTGCCTTGCCTGTAGTCGATGTTCTCCCACGAATTCTTGTCCAACGTGTTGATTGGGATGATAAACGTTGGACGCGGGTGTCACAGTATGTTGTTAGTGGTGAGAGGCCAATGCCGGTTCTCTCACCGCAGAGTCATTCAAGTTTTTCAGTTTCTTTTTCAGAGGAACAAGAACATGGTGGTGGTTATGTGATACCTACCAAATGTGTGGTACCATCGTCATGCTCTGATGAGCAAACAGAGCTATCTGCTAAGGTGCTCTTAAATATTAGGCAAGGGATAAAGCCACTGGGTGGTGGTTTTAATCCTTTCCCAGCAGCTAGCTTGACCGGTGAAGCGGTTACTCCGCCCGTAGGAGCCGTGTCGCTGGGCATGTCTGTTGCAGTCGAAGGAAGTGTAGTGGGTAGAGCGAGCACCTTAAAAACAAAACAAGCTCACCCAGCGACGACGGAACAAGGGAAGAAGCCAGCAATTTTTTTGTCGGGAGGCTCGGCGAGGTCTGAAAGGGCCGCAAGCGGGAGAGGTCCCTCTTTAACCCAGCAACATCTGGGGCCAGATGTTGTTATGAAAAACTTGCGTGGACCAGAACATACGTCTGCACCTGCCGTTCGGGATGCTCCATCTAGACTGCAGCCGGCCTCGGCTACTGTCACAACTTCTTCCGTTATGATTATAATGCACACACGACCGCATCCTAGCTACCAGACTTCGGATATCCAGTCTGCTGCATGAAGAAGGGACCACTCTTCGCTTGTGAATTCGGACCATCCGGTAGCTAAGGAGATGAGGCCTCGATCATCGGGATGTTCGGAGAAGAGATCCATCTCCGGAACGCCGTCCTAGGAACAACAAGCGGCTAAGAAACAAAAAGCTGCTGCTCCTCAGGCCTCGATGGCAGACTTGCTGTCGCAGATTGCACAGCTGATTGCAGCATCCCAGCAAGTGCAGGAGCAGCCTCCCTCAGACTCAGAACCTGAGCTGTTGGACAGTGCTGGGTCAGTCTCGGTCTAATCGTCTGTTCTTGCAGATGTAATGGACTGAGATTCGCAACTGATTCACTCGGATGGTGAAAGGGATAATGAAGAGGATTACCCTTCCCTTTCGGAACAGCACATGGTTGCGATGGATTTCATCCTTCAATACTACCCTGAATTTGTTCCACCGAATCAGAATGCTGTAACAAGAGAGAAATCACTGGCGTCGCTAGACCCAGACTTTGTACGGAGGAAGGAAGAAGTTCTTTCTTTTCCGATTCAGTCTTGGCAGGTTTTGCAGGCCTTCGGCGATGTAGACGAAGCTATATTCAACCTCTCGAGTGCGAGGAAAAAAGGCGGTTTCTTGTCAACATCTTCCATAAATATACCGTTCCTTGGACCACGCAGGGACCAGCCGTGAGGGCGACTAGGGCGATTATGTCGCCCTTCTAAGCCCAAAGTCGCCTAGAAAAATAGTCGGGGCGATTACAAGTCGCCCTCTAAAAATTGGCCAAAATGAGAAAAGGCTGAACTGAGTGCTGCGAGGTTTACATGAAAACGAGTTTTTTCAAAAATCGAATGTGCTCGAGTGTGATAAATGGGCATTTTAATTTGTCAAATAAACGTCCATTTATTTGAAATCACACGACAGTCAATTGTCCATTGTCGCTTTTGGCAGATTTTTTTATTTCTATTTTGTTGCGTTCCAGTCGGAGCTTCAAGTGTCGAAACGAAAATAGGTGACTTACGCGACACAACAAAACAACCCAGTTTGAAAGTAGGTTACGTCGCTTAGGATGCCGAAAATGTATACACAACGGACGTATTTTATAACACATTATTTTCATTTCGATTTGCTGACGACTGTTAAGTGTTGGGCTGTCTATTCCCAGAAAAACACGAATGGAATTGAAACACATGAAAAAAAGCTTTAGTGATGTCAAGAAAAGCTTTGTACAGGACACAAGTGTGCATATGGACGATCTTGAAAAAGGGTCCTCCTAAACATCGGAATGACATGAAATGACGCGGAATGACACCGGAATGCCATAAAAATGATGCGGAATGACATTTCTTTTACAAAATACTCGACCCCAGAATGTATTTTGTTTATCAACTAACAAAGTACCTCCCAAGCAACCTTCTTACATCTGGTCCTGTTCACACTTTCAGACTTAGGAAATTATTAGCTTAGTAGACTTTGTTGAAAGGCAACCACAGGAGGGTGATGGGGGATTGGCACGAAGAAGAGGTGAGGGGTAATGAAGGAGAAGGTAGCAGTGGGGGATTTTCAGTCAATAATTACATTGTGATTTTTTAACCTGGCACAGATGCATCATAGACAACTGGACCTGGATTATTTGTACGTTAATGGAGGACCACAAATTGAAAATATGAAGGGCGGCGGGGGTGGTACATGAATATTCTTAATTTTTCCCACTTGCCTATGAAGTCTTTCTACATGACTCTGCAGTCTCCCTATTTTTTCTGGAGGGAGACTTGAAGTCTCCCTAAAATTCCCCCCTAGGCTGGTCCCTGGGACCATGTTCATTTAAAACGGTTGGAGAAGATGTTCAGAGAGCTCCAATGCATTTGGATGAGCAGGCCAGGGATTTAGATATATCCTTACTTGCATCATTCAGTATTCGCTCAGATGTAATGGAAACTGCAATTTCATCAAATAGAGTGAATTTGGACGCAAATGTCCTATGCAGATCACCTTACTAGAGCTGTGGTGGAACATCTCAATGGGAAGGACTTTGAGAACGTTCGTACCTCTCTTAGAGTTCCTTCCAGGGCACTTATGTATACCACGTATAACTCCGCCCTGACAGTGGCTAATCTGGAGTTAATTAGACGTGAAGCTGCCCTTGCGTCATCAAGACTTATAGATGATAAGGTGAAAAGCTCTCTCCAGGTCGCTCCGGTCTCCGGACATACTATTTTTGACGACAAGCTTTCATTAGTATACGAACAAGCTATTAAGAAAGCGTCCAATGCTCTGCTATTGAAGTTGGCGTCTCAACAACCCGCTTCAGCAGACAGGAGTAAAGGAGGACGTACCAAATCTAAACCATCAAAAGGGAACTCCTCGCGAGGGTACGAGAAGCCCTCATACAATTGCTCCGGAGGTCATCAATATAGCGACTCGTGAAAGGGGCGTAGGTCTGATCGGGCCTATCCGTCAGACACCCCTAAGCCGACAGGGCGAGGTTCTTCATGGGGGGGGGGGGGGAGGCATAGTTTCTCCTCCCGAAAGCCTCGCAAGTCATACAGGTGATGCTCAAGATCTCTATTGGTGGCCAGTTGGCGGAAGGTTATCAAACTTCGTGAGAAACTGGATAGCAGTCACGGAAGATCAGTGGGTGAGAAGTGTAGTCTCGGATGCCGATGGCTTATGGCTATCATTCTGTGCAAAACCCCCACTAACAAGATGTCTGCGTTGGACAAGTCTTCCGTCAGATCCTTTCAAAAGAGAGTCTCTCCTAGCGGAGGTACAGGCTCTCTGATTAAAGGAAGCAACAGAGGTCGCCGAGAATCAAAATTCTCAGGGTTTTTACAGTCACCTGTTCCTCGCACCAAAGCCAGATGGCTCGTTCCGACTGGTAATAGACTTGAGCTGGATAAACAAGCTTATCGTGGCTCCAAAGTTCTATATAAAGACCATTGGGTCGGTGAGAGTGAGCATTCGAGTGAACGACTATGCAGCAAGCATAGATCTAAAGGATGCTTACTTTCATGTCTTGGTTCATCTGGCATTCAGAAAGTACCTGCATTTCGCCGTACAAGGGAAGGTTTATCAGTTCAGAGCAATGTGCTTTGGTCTGAATCTGGCTCCCTGGGCATTCACTCGAATTATGAACTCGGTAATGTCATACTTCCAAGCTAATTTGTCTGCGGTAACATCAGCTTACTTGGACGGCATTCTGCAGAGATACAGCAACAGAATTATACTTCAGAACGATGTTCAGAGTCTGCTTCTATTACTTCGAAGTCTCGGTTTCATCGTAAATGAGAAAAAGTCGGATCTAGCTCCATCCAAGTCGTTCACTCACTTGGGAATGAGCTTCGAGACTCACAACAATCTGGTTTGTCTGCCATTACCTGGAACGAAATTAGTCATTTGTTATGCTCGCTTTTGTCTACATTCAGGTGCATTAACAGCGAGGGAATTCATGCGATTGATGGGGCTGTGCGGAGCGGTTGCAGATCTTATTCAGATGGGCCACCAGCGCACACGTCCCCTCCGGATTTTCTTTATTCAGAACTGGAGAGTGAAGATGCATTCGCTTGAAACCAGTATTGTTTTAACAGACCTAGTAAAACAAAAGGTTCAGATTTGGGAAGATATTCAGTGGTTAACTCAGGGAGTTCCTCTGTAACTTCCGGATCCGGGTTTCACGATTATGACGGATGCGAGTCAGATGGGTTGGGGCACGACCCTAAGTCCCGCAGACTTGAAGTGTCGAGATCTTTGGGACTCTCTTCCTAGAGAAGCACATAAACATCAAAGAGATGATGTCAATATGGCTAGCACTTCAACATTGGATTCGCCTAATAGCGAACGTCCACGTTCAAATACTGTCGGACAATTCGACAGTAGTAGCTTACATCAGGAACCAAGGCGGCACTCATTCGATTCCATTATGCAAATTAACGGAGAGGATTCTCCTATACGTCATGAATCATCACGTTCATCTCTCTGTCCGTCATATACCGGGTCATCTGAATGTACTAGCAGACTCGCTCTCTCAGAAAGGTCGCCTGTTACCATCAGAATGGACTCTCAACAAGCGAATATTCATACTGATTTGCTACCAGTGGGATCGTCCCATGATAGATCTTTTTGCGACACACCTGAACAACCAGTTACCGACGTTCGTGTCGCCATGCCTAGATCATCGAGTATACGCAGTAGACGCTCTGTCAATCTCATGGGACGGAATGATAGGATATGCATATCCTCCAACTCTGTTGATTCAGCAGATTCTGTTAAAGATCACACAGTCTCATTGCAAAATTCTGCTAGTAGCACCTCTGTCATCACAGAAACCTTGGATCAATCTTCTCAGGTGTCTATTATGGGACATTCCCGGAAGCTTCCTCCATGAGAGGATCTTTATCAGGGGAAGTCACCTGCCCTGCATCATAATGCGGAAGGTCTCAACCTTCACATATTTCCGTTGTGCGGTCCTTCTTGCATGGAACACAGTTTACAGGACGCACAGTGGATGCAATTTCTAACTGTAGGAGGTCCTCCTCTATGTTGAACTACACAGCGAAGTGGAGGGTTTTCTTCCATTGGTGTCAGGATCAGTCGATTGACGTATTATATCCGTCCATACCAAATATTGCCGATTTCGTGGTCTACTTGTTTGATGATCTCAAACTGCAGTTTGTCGCTATTAAGGGCTATAGGTCTATGTTATCAGATACTTACACTCATCATGATAACTTAGCTATTGAATCAAATACTTCATTATCCAAGCTAGTTAGAAATTTTTCTATTAATAGACCTAGAACCCTCAGATTAATACCTAAGTGGAATTTGGTTTGGGTTCTGTTGAAGCTCAAAGAAGCTCTGTTTGAGCCGTTGGATGTCGTAGAGTTCAAATTCTTACCTATAAAACGGCGTTTCTCTTAGCCTTTGCATCTGCTAGAAGAGTTAGTGAACTTCATGCTTTATCTGTTGATGAATCTCGCTACCGTAGTGTGGGTAATACTAGTACCCTCACTGCAGAAGTGGGATTTTTGGCGAAGAATCAGATTCCAGACAAGTGGCCTGAGCCTATTATCATTATGGCTCTGCCGTCCTCTGATAACCGTAGACCTTTGCTGTGTCCAGTCAGGGCTATGCGCATTTATAAACGTCGATCAGATTTTGTTAGAAAAGGAAGAAAACGTATCTTTCTTTCATTGATTTCTAACGGATATTTCCGTTCATTCCGTCGCTAGATGGATTCAGTTGGCGATACACATTGCCTATGAAAATCTTCAGATCAACGTTCGGTTAAAAAGATATCAGCGCACAAGGTTAGAGCACTGTCCACTTTTTGGGCTTATTCTAACAGTATAGACGTTTTTTCCCTTATGATCCATCTCCGGTGTTCTTAGATCATTAGGTCCTCTTTCTGTTGCTCAGAATGTCGTCCATTAATAGTTATTTAGGCAGTCCATTCCAGCATTCACTCTGTTTGCTGCCCTCTTTGTTCTGAGGACATGTACCTCAGAACAAGGGGAAGGGGGGCGGGGGCTGTTTTTTCCCTTATGATCATCTGGCTTTATAGTGAAAAGTAAGGGAAGACTTCCTCCGATGTCAGTAATCCTGAGCCTGTGCTGGGATGGTTTTAATGTGTAGCTTGGTGTGAAGCAAATACTATGTCTCATTTATGTACGGTTTTTAAAGTGTAGCTCACTGTGAAGCATTTGTATATGTCACGTGTCAAACGGGCATTAATATGCAATCCTCAGACACTTTTAAATGAGTATAAAGAGTCTCATTCTCTGGACTATCTTTATATATTGGTTTTCCATCACCGAATTAGTATAATGGGTTATGCTGGCATTAAATGGAGAATTATATATTATATAATACTCAATTACATTGTTGGTGTTATGCCTTTCTCTTTTCTCGTAAAGGAGAAAGACATATATGATTCCTATCTTCTCCTATTCTCCTGTAGGAGATATCTTTTACTGAAGTAATATTGAGAGATTGGATTTTCCTTCAAGTCCTAGGCCCTCCAGCCTTTTTGGCTCACCAACGATAGTTGTGTGAGCCTTTGGCATAGCCCTCATGTCGGCGTCGTCTGTGTCGGCGTCTGCATCGACGCCCGGATTCATTCATTATACCACCCACTTGAAAAGTGGGCGGTATATAGCATTCCTGGTGTCCGTACTTACGTACGTCCGTACTTCCATACGTCCGTACGTCCGTGACGCTTTGGGAGTACACATCTGCTATCCGCTACTCCTCTTAAACCAGTGGGTGGATTTCATTGAAACTTACAGGCATTCTTTTCTATACATTATAGATGTGCACCTCCTATTTTGCTTTCAGGTATTTTTATTTTTTACTCTTTCCCAAAGGGCGAAATGAACTTAGCCAAATTGTTGTGATGCTTTAGGGGGGTACACTCCTGCTATCCGCTACTCCTCTTATACCAGTGGGCGAATTTCATTGAAACTCTCAGACATTCTTTTATATACATTATAGATGTGCACCTTCTATTCTGCTTTCAGGTATTTTTATTTTTTTTTTTGGGGGGGGGGGGGGGGGGTTGTCAGTGTTTGTGCTCTCTACATTAAACACACTTTTACTGTTGTAAAATGTTTCTTGGTGGGAGTGGGTGGTATCATTTAGTGAGCAGTGCTCACAGTTTTTCTAGTTTTGAACTTTTGTGTGCAGGTTTTGATTTTTTTTTTTTTTTGGCTTTTTTTTTATGTCAGCATGCTTTTCAAGGATAGAAATATTTTATTCAACCCTTTCCATGCTTAGTTACTTGAATTTTGGTCTTTTGTATACAGGTTTTTTTACTTTTCTGTGCAGGTTTTTGACTTTTGTGTACAGGTTTTGAAATTTTGTCTTCGGGTGGAGTTTTACCATTACTGGCATATTGCCATGGTAGTTGCCTTAACATTACATTATTTTTCTCAATTTTAACCCTTTGAAACAAATGTGATACTTTTTTGACTTTTATGTGCAGGTTTTGAGGTTTGTCTTTCTTTTCTTCCAAGTGGATATTTCTCAAGTAGAGTTTCACCTTACTGGCATATTGCCATTGTGGTTACTGTGACATTTGCAGGGTATTTATCTTAATTTTAACCCTTTGAAACAAATGTGATACTTTTTTGACTTTTATGTGCAGGTTTTTAGGTTTGTCTATCTTTTCTTCCAAGTGGCGACTTACCTTGTAGCATATTGCCATGGTTCCTGTTTTATGTTAGGATGTTTCTTGGGTCTAGTATTATATTATTTAACCCTTTAGCTGCTTATTTACCTTAATTTTGGACTTTTGTGTACAAGTTTTGATATTTTTTTTACCTGCGTCACCAGCGGCAGAGCAGGTCTAGTAACCGCTCAACTCCATCCGTCTGTCAGTCCGTCCGTCAGTCCATGCGTCCATCCATCTGTCAGTCCGTCTGAAACACTTCTTCCTCCGTCAAAGTTTTCTTGGCTTCTATAAAAAGGAATGATTTTATATTTGGTCTGCTGCTTCATAATAATATACATTTATATAGCGCAAACATCTCACAATATTAAAAAAAGTTCCATGGCGCTTTACAACACTGCTCATAAACAAAAATATGACCAACATAGGAT
This sequence comes from Pictodentalium vernedei, assembly GCA_031216915.1. Taxonomy (NCBI): domain Eukaryota; kingdom Metazoa; phylum Mollusca; class Scaphopoda; order Dentaliida; family Dentaliidae; genus Pictodentalium; species Pictodentalium vernedei. The sequence goes on from CM062297.1 coordinate 381,312,367, forward strand.
TTAAAAATATTTGTTAAATAAATGGGATTTCAGTCTAGATTTAAATGCTGTCAAAGAAGGGGCTGTTTTAACAAATTCTGGTAGCATGTTAAACAGTCTAGGAGCATTATAGCTAAAAGAACGTCCACCGTAGCTAGCGAGAACATAGGATTTCTCTTCTAAAAGATTTTGGGTCGTGGAACGGAGGGGGCGTTTCGGTATATATGGTTTTACTAGATTAGCAATGTAAGCTGGGGACTGCTTCATGTGTACTTTATATGTGAAGAGGAGAATTTTGAACTCAACTCTGGCCATAATAGGAAGCCAATGCAACTTAGGTGTTATGTGATCTCTCTTTTTCGCTAATGTCACAATGCGTGCTGCTGTGTTTTGAATAGACTGTAGTCTGCCAAGTTGTTTATTGGGAAGACCATGTAGAAGTGAATTACAGTAGTCCAGCCTTGAAGAAATAAATGATGAGTTGTATTGTGTATCTAATTTTCAGATCAATTGCATGCAGCGACACAGGTCCAGACCCGGTATTGGTCTTGGCATGTTTAAGTGGAGTTTTACCTCACTGGCATATTGCCGTGGTGGTTACTGTAACATATTTTTATACTGTACCAATGACCCAGACATAGCTGGTGCTAACTCTTAAAAATCTAGGGCCAAACACAAATTTTGCCACCCAATCCCCAAAATTTGCATCTAAAACCAAAGAAATCATGTCCTGAATGGCCCTCCATACTTCGCCTCTACTGCACATGCGCAGTGTCAAGGACGTCCCAAAATTGGCGCCATTTATCATTCTTTGTTTGGCCCTTCATCAGTTAACATCTGACTGATCTTTGTGCTTGTAAATCTCAGTTTAAATGATGCCAGACACATAATTATTAGAGAAATGGTGGATCTAAGGAGGAAATAGAAGGAGGAGAGGAAAAATGAGTGACAGAAAATAATCAGGGCTGTAACTTAAAATTTTTTAATGAAATTATGTTAAGTTACCTATATTTTTATACTGTACCAATGACCCAGACTTAGCTGGTGCTAACTCTAACAAAACCAGGGCCAAACACAAATTTTGCCCCCCAATCCCCAAAATTTGCATCCAAAACAAAAAGAAATCATGTCCTAAAGGACCTCCATACTACGCCTCTACTGCGCATGCGCAGTGACGCAGTCGTCCCGAAATTGGCGCCAATTATCATTCTCTGTTTGGCCCTTCATCAGTCAACATCTCACTGATCTTTGTGCTTGTAAATCTCAGTTTAAAGGATGCCAGACACGTAATTTTTGGAGAAAATGTGATTCTAAGGAGGATAGAAGGAGGAGAGGAAAAAGAAGTGGCAAAAAATAATCAGGGCTGTACTTAAAATTTTTTGATGAAATTATGTTAAGTTGCCTATTTTCGAGGCATGGGCCTCTTGTTGTCATTCTTGCTAATTGTTGCACTGCTTATTCAGTGTTTCCTCTCCCCTAGCCTTCTAAAGTCCCCCCTGGCAATTCTCCCATGCTTTTGGCATATTTTTGAGAAATTTCATTTCTAAAATTTCCTGGGAGAGTTGCTTGGTTACAGAATGTTTTCTGTTATTTTCCCCATAGTTACGTTTTCACCCATGGGTGTATAACGTTTGTGTTCTGCATCTTCCATCTGATGTTCTACAGATTCTCCCCTGGGAGTCTCTGTTTTGCATCAGATAGAGTGTAATTGATGACTGATTCCGGGCCAGTTTTTTCAGTGCCTGGAGTCATGTTTTCTAGTGTGTTTACACTGTTTGTTTTCATTGGCAACAGCCTTTTTTGAGGGGGGCTGTTTGCCTTTGTGGTAGTTTATCTCATTATAAGATACATTTATATTATCCGAAAGTGTCTCATTAATTATTTTATATAAATTTAAAATTTTTGACCACACTTTGCCATCGGATCCATCGGGGCTCAACGTTACTTTTCAGCAACTTGGGCTTCTCTGAAAAAATATTTTTTCAAAATTATTTTGTTTTGCAATTGTTTTTTCATTTATTAATGGATCATGTTATTATGTATCTTTGTGTCAGGGGTTTTTGCGAGTAACTAGGACTTATTGTTGTTCTTTCACAATGAAGGGACGTTGTTCAAATTGTAATAGGAAGAAATCTTCCTCTGACTTTCATGATCATTGTATTAATTGTAGTCAGTGTTCTCGCATTAATCCCTGTCCTATATGTGAACATTGGGATGAGAAACATTGGAAACGTGTGTCACGATATGTTGTTTCTGGAGAAAGAGCGATGCCGGCTCTTTCTCCACAAGGTCACTCTACTCTCTCAGTTTCTATTTCAGAGGAACCAGAACAGGTTGATGTTTCCATGTTATCTTCTTCAAGTGTGCGTCCGTCGTCACAAATGAATTCAGAGCTAGCGGCAAAAGTGCTCATGGAGATTAGACAAATGTCGTCCGCTAGCTCGCCCGGTGTAGCGTCCATTCACCGAATGGTTCGGCAGCCGGGTTCGTCCGATGCGGTCCAAGAGGAAATTTTGGGTGATGCGAGCACTATAAACATAATAGATGCACACCCAGTGACGGCGGATAGTAAGCGAGAACGGAGGAAGCCTTTTAGTCCGGTTCCTAGCTCGTCCAGGTCCAGCCGGGCCGCGAGCGAGAGAGGTCCCTCTCTCGTACAACAACATCTGGGACCAGATGTTGTGGTACAAAATGTGTCTTTAGCGGAGCATACATCCGTCGCTCGGGACGCTCCGTTGTATAAGCAGTCCGCAGAGACTGTTAAGGCTTCCTCTTCTCATCAGCGCACACGACCGCACCTTGGCTGCGTGACCGCCGATATATTACCAGCTTCGCCGATGAAGGATTCTTCGGCGACCAGGTCACACCATCCGGCAGCCAGGGATTCGAGACCGATGGACTCCGGACGTTCGCATAGGAAAAGTATGCGGGAGCCATCTGATGCGGAGCTGCCCTCGGCGAAGCAGCGAAAGACTGCGCCTCCGCAGGTCTCGACGCCGGACATTCTTGTGCAGATAGCACAGCTTATCGCAGCATCCCAGCAGCCGACAGAAACGGTGTCGGATCGAGAATTATCCGACGGCGCTGGGTCGGTACGCTCCGCCGAAGCATCGGGGGCGGACGACCGGGAACATCGTGAGGTCCGACCGGATGGTGAAAGGGATACGGATGACTTGGAGCTATCCCTTTCGGAACAACATAAAGCTGCCGTGGACTTCATCCGGCACTTTCTCCCTCAAGTTGTTCCGTCGGGCCAGACTGCTGCGCTTCCGGACAAGAGAATTATAGCGTCATTGGACTCTGAATTTTTTGAGCGGTTCAGGGACATCGCTCCCGAGTTTCCGTCGCAGTCCAATAATGTTGCTAGAACATTTGAATTATTGAACGACGCTATATTTAAACTTGCTTCCAGGACGGGGAAAGCAGGTTTCTTGTCCGCTAATACTCTCAACCTGCCTTTCATTAATGCAAGGAATAAATTCGATACGGCAGGACAGGGTATACCGAGAGTTCCTCTGCGTATGGACGACGAGGCGGAAGACTTAGAGCTATCATTACCGTCGTCAGCTTCTATTCCAACCGCGGTGTTGGAAACAGCTATTGCGTCTAACAGAGCCAATTTAGATGCCTTATCTTACGCAGATCACCTTACTAAGGCGTTATCACTGCGCCTTCAAGGGGAAGAGTTTCAGGATATACAATCCTCTTTAAGACTTCTTTCAAGGGCAGTAGCTTATTCCACGTGTAACTCCGCCCTTTCAGTGGCAAATCTGGAGTTGGTTAGACGTGACGCAGCCCTAGCTACATCCACACTAGTGGATTCTAAGGTGAAGAACTCTCTTAGAGTCGCTTCGGTCTCAGGAGAACTTCTCTTTGACGGCAAGCTTTCCGCTATTTATGATAAAATTAAAAAGAAAGCTAATGATTCTCTGTTGTTCAGATCGGCTCCTAAAAAGTCGGATACAGCAGACACGAATAAGACAGGCACTTCTGGGTCTAATGCGCCCAAGAGAGGTTCCTATAGAGCTTCCGGTGCGTCCTCTTGGTCTTATTCGAGAGACCGTCAGGATAGCGACTCTCGTTCGGGACGTCCTTCAGGCCGGGACAATCGGTCGGACGCCCCGAGGTCGACGAGGCGAGGTGCGGGTCGTGGAAGACGTGGTTTCTCCTACCGCAGGCCTCGCAGGTCCAGGAGGTGATGGCTTAAACCTCTATCGCGTTCCGGTTGGCGGAAGGTTGTCGAGTTTTTCACAAGAGTGGGCGTCGATTACGGACGACCCTTGGGTGAGAGGAGTGACTTCGGAAGGTCTAAAGATATCCTTCAAACGAAAGCCTCCATTAACTCGAAGTCCAAAGTGGACTCATCTTCCGTCAAATCCACAGAAAAGAGACGCTCTGTTATCAGAGGTGCAGTCTCTTTTAATGAAGAACGCGGTAGAGGTCGTAGAAAACCAGGAATCTCTGGGATTCTACAGCCATCTGTTTCTGGTTCCGAAACCAGACGGCTCGTTCCGTCCAGTCATAGATTTGAGCTGGATAAACAAGCTGATCGTCGCTCCGAAGTTTTATATGGAGACGATTCGATCGGTTAGAGCGAGTATTCGGGTGAACGATTATGCAACGAGCATAGATCTCAAAGATGCGTACTTTCACGTCATGGTACATCCGACATTCCGAAAGTATCTACGCTTTGCAGTCCTGGGAGTGGTGTATCAATTCCGGGCGATGTGCTTCGGATTGAATCTAGCACCCTGGGCTTTCACTCGGGTAATGAACTCGGTAATGATCTACTTCCGAGCTCATTCGTCTGCGGTAACGTCGGCCTACCTGGACGACATTCTTCAGAGGTACGGCAACGAGTTAACGCTTCAGAACGATGTTCAGAATCTTCTTCTATTGCTCCGACGTCTCGGTTTTATAGTAAACGAGGAGAAGTCGGATCTGGTGCCGTCCAAGTCATTCACTCATCTGGGAATGAGCTTCGAGACGCACAACTATCTCGTTCGTCTGCCGTTAACCAGAGCGAAATTAGTCAGTTGTTACGCTCGCTATTGTCTGCACGCAGACAAAGTCACGGCGAGAGAATTTATGAGACTGATAGGTCTGTGCGGAGCCGCCGCGGATCTCATTCCGATGGGGCGGCTACGCACACGTCCTCTTCAAATTTTCCTGACTCAGAATTGGAGTGTGAAAATTCATTCGCTCGATGTAGACGTTCTCTTGTCAGATCAAGTGAAACAAGAGATTCAGACTTGGGCAAACATTCAGTGGTTAACTCAAGGAGTTCCGCTGCAGTTGCCGGATCCGAGTTTTACCGTTATGACGGATGCCAGTCAAACAGGTTGGGGTGCATCATTAATCCCAACGGATTCGAGATGCCAGGGTCTTTGGGATCCGCAATTCCTGTGCAAGCACATAAACATCAAGGAAATGATGTCAATTTGGCTTGCGTTACGTCACTGGATGGACATTATTCACGATGCTCATGTCCAAATCCTATCCGACAATACGACAGTAGTGGCGTATATACGGAATCAGGGAGGCACTCATTCAGTTCCGTTGTTCAATCTAACGGAAAGAATCCTTCTGTTTGCGTTAGAACATCACGTTCTTCTTTCGGTCCGTCACATACCGGGTCGTCTGAATGTGCTAGCAGACTCCCTTTCACGAAAGGGTCGCTTGTTGCCGTCGGAGTGGACTCTCAACAAACAAGTATTCAATCAGATTTGCTACCAATGGGAACGGCCAATGATAGACTTATTTGCGACACATCTCAACAATCAGTTGCAGACGTATCTCCGTGTCCGGATCCAAGAGCATTTGCAGTAGACGCTCTGTCGATCCCTTGGGACGGAATGATAGGATATGCGTATCCTCCAGCGCCGTTAATTCAACAAGTATTGCTAAAGATAAAACAATCTCAATGCAAGATTCTGTTGGTAGCATCTCTGTCGCCACAGAGACCGTGGATAAATCTACTCAGGTGTCTGTTGTGGGACCTACCGCGGAAGCTTCCTCCACGAGAGGATCTTCTTTCGCAGGGGAAATCGCGCCAACTCCATCACAACCCGCAAGGTCTCAACCTTCACGTTTTTCCGTTGTGCGGTCCTTCTTGCATGGCAAGCACTTTACAGGACGAGCAGTGGACGCGATTTCTAACTGTAGGAGGACCTCCTCTTCGCTAAACTATGCGGCTAAGTGGAAGGTTTTTCGTCGTTGGTGTAGGGATCATTCTGTAGATATATTTGATCCCTCTATACCAGACATTGCAAACTTTCTAGTATACTTGTTTGATGAAATCAAACTGCAACCTGTTACTATAAAGGGTTATAGATCTATGTTATCTGATACCTATGCACATCATGATAGTTTACAAATTGGATCTAATGTCTCTTTATCGAAGTTGGTTAGAAACTTTTCGATAAATAGACCCAGAACTCTTAGATTAATTCCTAAGTGGAATTTAGCTTGGGTTCTCCTTAAATTGAAGGAAAAGCCATTTGAACCTCTTGGGACAGTAGATTTCAAATTCTTATCTTATAAGACAGCTTTTCTCTTAGCTTTCTCTTCTGCCAGAAGAGTCAGTGAGCTTCATGCACTATCGGTGGATGATTCTCATTATCGTAGTGTTGGGAACACTATCACCTTCACTACTAATGTGGGTTTTTTAACTAAGAATCAGGCTCCTAATAAATATCCGGAACCTATTGTTATTAAGGCTCTTCCGTCTTCAGACGGGCGTAGGCCTTTACTCTGTCCTGTTAGAGCACTACGTATCTATAAACAGAGATCTCAGTTTATCAGAAAGGGACGGAAACGTTTCTTTCTGTCTTTGATGCCTAATAGAAAGGACATTTCAGTCCATTCTATTGCTAGATGGATTCAGTTAACTATCCGTACTGCTTATGAAGATTTATCTTCTTCTCAGCAGTCTGTGCTTAAGATTTCTGCTCATGAAGTAAGAGCTCTTTCTACTTCCTGGGCTTATGCTAATAGTGTTGCTATTACAGATTTAATGAAGGCTGCTTATTGGTCTCAGCCATCCACATTTACGAATTTTTATCTCAGAAATATTGAGTCCATTTCTGGAGACCTGCATTGTTTAGGTCCGTTATCTGTTGCTCAGAATGTCGTCCACTAAACAGTTGCAACTATAGTTATGCAGGCTTTCTGTTCCGGCAGTGACTCCGTCCGGGTGCCCTCTTCGCTCTGGGCTATTTGACCCAGGGCAAGGGGAAGGGGGGGGGGGGGGGTGGGTGTTCCCTTAGGTCACCTGCTTTATAGTGAAAAGCAAGGGAATGCCTCCTCCAAGTCAGTATTTCTGAGTCGCTTCCGGGATGGTTTTAAAGTGTAATATTAATGTTTAAATTCATTCATGTCTTATTTTTAAAGTGTAGCTCGGTGTGAAGCATTTGTATATGTCAAGTGTCAAACGGGCTTTAATATACAATACTCGGACACTTTTAAATGATTATAAAGAGTCTCAATTCTCTGGACTACTTTATTTATTGGCTTGCTTTAAAAATAATTAGTATAAGGGTTATACTGGATGTTAATAGAGAACATGAATGTTATTGTGCTCAATTATTAAGGGTAGTGTATCTTTCTAATTTAATATTAAATAAGAAAGATACATGTAAAGCCTAATACTCCTTTTCTCCTTAAGGGGTTACCTCTTTACTATATAGTTGAGCTTATTGGATTTTCCTCTATGTCCTAGGCCCTCCAGCCTGTTTACTATTCAGCTAAGTCTGGGTCATTGGTACAGTATAAAAATGTTAAAAAATTTATAGTAATTTATATATTTTTTATACTTACCAATGACCCAGACGGGGATGGCCCTCCCTGGAGTTGGGAACTCTTGCCTCCCCGCTGAGTACATAGCGCTGACCAGGCACTGCCAGTAAGAATGATAATTGGCGCCAATTTCGGGACGACTGCATCACTGCGCATGCGCAGTAGAGGCGTAGTATGGAGGTCCTTTAGGACATGATTTCTTTTTGTTTTGGATGCAAATTTTGGGGATTGGGGGGCAAAATTTGTGTTTGGCCCTGGTTTTGTTAGAGTTAGCACCAGCTAAGTCTGGGTCATTGGTAAGTATAAAAAATATATAAATTACTATAAATTTTTTAACTTTCAAGGCATGGGCCTGTTGTGGTCATTCTTGCTATAAAGTTACACTGCTTGTTCAGTGTTTTCCTCTCTCCCTTTCCTTAAGTCCCCCCTTGCTATTCTCCCATGCTTTTGGCATATTTTCTGTAATATTATTACTAATATTTCTTGGGAGTTTTAGCTGGATAACAATGAATTCGGTTCTTTTCCCCATGTTTACGTCCACACCCATGGGTGTTTAGGCGTAGTGTTCTGCATCTACCATCTGATGTTCTGCAGTTTCTTCCCTGGAAGTCTCTGTTTTGCATCAGATAGTGTATTATTGGTAACTGATTTTGGGCCAGGGTTATCAGTGCCTGGAGTCATGTTTCTGGTGTTTTTACACTTCTTGTTTACATTGACAACAGCCTCTGTGGAGGGGGATTTCTTGTCTTTGTGTTAGTCTAATCATAACTGGATACATTATTATTATTCGTAAGTGTTGCATTAATTTTTTAAAATATTTTAAAAATTTTTGTCCACACTTAGGCTTGGGATCCATTGGGGCTCAACGTTACTTTTCAGAAACTTGGGCTTTTCTGAAAAAATATTTAAAAAAAAAATTTTTTTGATTTCAATTATTTTTTCTATGTTAATGGATCATGTTATTATGTAGTTTTGTTTTCAGGGGTTGGTGCGAGTACTAGGACTTTGTATTCTTTTCACAATGAAAGGATATTGTTCAATTGTAATAAGAGGATATCTTCCTCTGACTTTCATAATCATTGTATAAATGTAGTCAGTGTACTCGCACTAACTCCTGTTCAGTATGTGTTAATTTCGACGACAACATGGGAAGCGTGTGTCACGGTATGTTAGCGGGGAAATGGCCATGCCGGTCCTTTCTCCGCAGAGTCACTCTAGTTTATCAATCTCTATTTCAGACGAACAAGAACAGGGTGATGTATCCGTGATGTCTTCCAAATGTGTGCCTCTGTTGTCACAATTAATGAAGAGCTAGCGGCAAAGTGCTCATGGAAATACGTCAGTTGCCTAAGAGGTCCCTAGTAGGATCGACGGCCTTTGACGTCCGCTAGCTCGCCCGGTGTAGCGTCCATTCATCGAATGGTTCGGCAGCCGGGTTCGTCCGTTGCGGTCCAGAAAGGAGTTTTGAGTGATGCGAGCACTATAAATCAACCAAGTGCACACCCAATGACGGCGGATCAGAGGAGAGAACGGAGGAAGCCTATTAGACCGTAGTCCAGTTCCTAGCTCGTCCAGGTCCACCCGGGCTGTGAGCGAGAGAGGCCCCTCTCTCGTACAACAACATCTGGCCCCAGATGTTGTGGTACAAATTGTTTCGGATTCGGAGCATACGTCCGCCGCTCGGGACGCTTCGTTATATAGACAGTCCTGAGAGACTGTCAATAAGGCTTCCTCATCCTCATGGCAGCACACACGACCGCACCTTGGCTACGTGACCTCGGATATCCAGCCAACTTCGCCAATCAGAGAATCCACGGCGACCAGGTCACGCCATCCGGTAGCCAGGGACACGAGGCCTGTAGACTCCGGACGTTCGCATAAGAAAAGTATGCAGGAGTCAACGTACACGGAGCTTCCAGCGGCAAAGCATCGTAAGACCGCTACTCCACAGGCCTCAGTGACGGACGTGCTATCCTGAATAGCACAACTTATCGCAGCATCCCAGCGACGGCAGAATCTCTGTCGCATCATGTTATATCCGACGACGCTGGGTCGGTACACTCCGCTGAAGCATCAGGTACGGACGTCCGAAAACTTCATAGGGTCTGACAGAATGGCGAAAGGGATTCGGAGGATTTTGAGCTTTCCCTTTCGGAACAACATAAGCTACTGTACATGTCATCCGGCCTTGTCTTCTAGAGGTTGTTTCGTCGGACCAGAATGCTGCGATGCCGGTTAAGAGACTGATAGCGTCGTGGACACAAGAATTTTTTAATCGGTTCAGGGACATCGTCCCTCAGTTTCTGACACAGTCCGATAATGTCACAGGAACTTTCGAATTATTGAACGGCGCTATATATATTTATGCTTGCTATTGAACAAGCAAGTCTGGTTTCTTGTTCGCAAAAGTTACCGTGATGTCTTTCAAAAGTGTGCCTCTGTCGTCATAGTTAAATGAAGAGCTAGCGGCAATAAGTGCTCATGGAAATACGTCAATCGTCTAAGAGGTCCCTAGTAGGATCGACGGCGTTGACATTCACTAGCTCACCCGGTGTAGCGTCCATTCATCGAATGGTTCGGCAGCCGGGTTCGTCCGTTGCGGTCTAGGAAGGAGATTTGGGTGATGCGAGCACTATAATAGACAATAGTACACACCCAGTGACGACGGATCAGAGGAGAGATTGGAGGAAGCCTGTTAGTCCGGTTCCTAGCTCGTCTAGGTCCATCCGGGCTGTTTGCGAGAGGGGTCCCTCTCTTGTACAACAACATCTGGGACCGGATGTTGTGGTACAAACGTTTCGCATTCGGAGCATATGTCCGCCGCTCGGGACGCTCCATTATATAGACAGTCCGAGAGACTGTCGATAAGGCTTCCTCATCCTCACGGCAGCGCACACGACCGCACCTTGGCTACGTGACCTCGAGTATCCGGCCAGCTTCGTCATTCAGGTATTCCACGGCAAACAGGTCATGCCATCCGGTAGCCAAGGGACATGAGGCCTGTACACTCCGGTCGCTTGCATAATAGAAGTATGCACGGGGTAACGTACACGGAGCTTCCAGCGGCAAAGCATCGTAAGACCGCTTCTCCACAGGCCTCAGTGACGGACGTGCTATCCAAACTAGCACAACCTATCGCAGCATCCCAGCAAACGACAGAATCTCTGTCGGATCAGGAATAATCCGACGACGCTGGGTCGGTTCGCTCTGCTGAAGCATCAGGTACGGACAACCGAGCACTTCATAGGTCCGACAGGATGGCGAAAGGGATTCGGACGATTTCGAGCTTTCCCTTTCGGAACAACAGAAGCAGCCATACATTTCTTCCGGCATTATCTTCCGGAGGTTGTTCCGTCGGACTAAAATGCTGCGATGCTGGATAAGAGACTAATAGCGTCATTGGATACAGAGTTTTTGATCGGTTCAGGGACATCGTCCCTGAGTTGCCGACACAGTCCAATAATGTCACTAGAACATTCGAATTATTGAACGACGCTATTTATAAGCTTGCTACCAAAACAGGCTAGTCTAGTTTCTTGTCCGCAAATGCTCTAATCTGCCTTTCATCAATTCTAGGTATAAATTTGAAATGGCAGGACAGGGCATACCGAGAGTTCCTCTGCGTCTAGACGACGAGGCTGAGACTGGGTATTGTCTTTATCGCCGTCTATGTCAATTCCAACCACGACGTTGGAAATGACAATGATGTCTAACAGACTTAACTTAGACGCTTAATCATACGTAGACCACCTTACTGAGGCATTATCATTACGTCTTCAAGGGAAAGAATTCCAGGATATGATCCTCAATGAGATTTCTTTCAAGGCCAGTAGTTTTTCCACGTATAACTCCGCCCTTCTTTGGCAACCTGGAGTTGGTTAGACATGACGCAGCCCTAGCTACATCCACACGCGTGGACAGTAAGGTGAAGAACTCTCTCAGAGTCGCTTTGGTCTCGGAGAAGCTTCTCTTCGACGGCAACCTTTCGGCAATCTATGAATTGCTCGATATACACGTTCTCTTGTCAATCAAGTGTAACAAGAGATTCAGACTTGGGCAAACATTCGGTGGTTGACTCAGAGAGTTCCACTGCAGTTGCCGGATCTGAGTTTTACGATTATGACGGATGCCAGTCAAACAGGTTGGGGTACAACATTGATTCCAACAGGATTCGAAGTGCCAGGGTCTTTGGGTTCCGTAGTTTTCTAGGCAAGCACTTAGACTTCCAAGAAATGATGTTATTTTGGCTTGCACTACGTCATTGGATGAACATTATTCAGAAACGCTTGTCCAAATCCTGTCCGATAATACGACAGTAGTTGCGTATATCCGGAACCAGGGAGGCACTCATTCTGTTCCGTTATTCAATTTAACGGAAAGAATCCTTCTGTTTGTTCTAGAACACCAAGTTCTACTTCGGTCCGTCATATTCCGGGTTGTCTGATTGTATTAGCAGACTCCCTTTCACGAAAGGGTCGCTTGTTGCCGTCAGAATGGACTCTCAACAAACAGGTATTCAATCAGATTTGCTACCAATGGGAGCGGTCAATGATAGACTTATTTGCAACTCAACAATCAATTGCAGACGTATGTGTCACCATGTCCGGATCCCCGAACATATATAGTTAACGCTCTATCGATCTTGTAGGACGAAATGATAGGATATGCGTATCCTCCAGCGCTGTTGATTCAGCAAATATTGCTAAGATAAAACATTCACAATACAATTCTGTTGGTAGCATCTCTGTCTCCACAGCGACCGTGGATAAATTTACTCAGGTGTCTGCTGTGGGACTTACCGCAAAAACTTCCTCCACGAGAGGATCTTCTTTCGCTGGGGAAATCGTGTCAACTTCATCACAACCCGCAAGGTCTCAACCTTCACGTATTCTGTTGTGCGGTCCTTCTTGCACGACAAGCATTGTACAGGACGAGCAGTGGACGCGATTTCTAACTGTAGGCGGACCTCCTCTTCGCTATACTATGCGGCTAAAGTGGAAGGTCTTCCGTCGTTGGTGTAGGGATCATTGTGTTGATATTTTTGATCCCTTCATACCAGACATTGCAAACTTTCTAGTATACTTGTTTCAACTGCAGCCTGTTACTATTAAAGGTTATAGGTCTATGTTATCTGATACCTATGCACACCATGATAGTTTACAATTGAGTCTAATGTCTCTTTATCTAAGTTAGTTAGAAACTTTTCGATAAATAGACCTAGAATCCTTAGATTAATTCCTAAATGGAATTTAGCTTGGGTTCTTCTTAACTAAAAGAAAACCATTTCAGCCTCTTGAGACAGTAGATTTCAAATTCTGGCCTTTTAAGACAGCAATTCTCTTAGCTTTCTCTTCTGCTGAAGAGTCAGTGAGCTTCATGCACTATCGGTGGATTATTCTCACTTTCGTAGTATCGGGAACACTATTACCTTTACTACTAATGTTGGATTTTTGGTTAAGAATTAGGCTCCTAATAAATATCCGGAACCTATTATTATTAAGGCCCTTCCATCTTCGAATAGGCATAGGCCTTTACTCTGTCCGGTTAGAGCTTTATGTATTTATAAACAGATCTCAGTTTATCAGTAAGGACGTAAAGCTTCTTCTGTCTCTGATGCCTAATAGAAAGGACATTACGGTCCATTCTATTGCTAGATGGATTCAATTAACTATCGGTACTGCTTATGATAATCTATCTTTAACTCAGCAGTCTGTGCTTAAGATTTCGGCTCATGAAGTAATAGCTCTTTCTGCATCTTGGGCTTCTGCTAATATTGTTGCTATTACAGATTTAATGAAGGCTGCATATTGGTCTCAGCCATCCACATTCACGAATTTTTATCTCAGAAATATTGAGTCCATTTCTGGAGGCCTGCATTGTTTAGGTCCATTATCTGCTTTATAATGAAAACAAGGGGATACTTCCTCTGGAGTCAGTAATTCTGAGCTGTTACTGGAATGGTTTTAAAGTGAAAAGTTTATGTTTTAAAAATTCATTCATGTCATAGTTTTAAAGTATAGCATTTGAATATCTCACATGTCAAACGGGCGTTAATAGACAATCCTCGGACCCTTTTAAAAGAGTATAAAGAGTCTAAGTTCTCTGGACTAACTTTATTTATTGGCTTACTTTAAAAATAATTAGTATAAGGATTATACTGGATGTTAATAGAGAACATGAATGTTATGATGCTCAATTATGGAGGGTGTTGTGTCTTTCTAATTTATCATAAATAAGAAAGATACATATAAAGCCTAATTCTCCTTTTCTCCTCGAGGGGATGACTCTATTTTATATAGTTGAGCTTATTGGATTTTCCTCTATGTCCTAGGCTCTCCAGCCTTTTTACTATTCAGCTATGTCTGGGTCATTGGTACAGTATAAAAATGTTAAAAAATTTATAGTAATTTATATATTTTTTATACTTACCAATGACCCAGACGGGGATGGCCCTCCCAGGAGTTGGGAACTCATACCTCCCTGCTGAGTACATAGCGCTGACCAGGCACTGATTGTAAGAATGATAAATGGCGCCAATTTCGGGACGTCCTTGACACTGCGCATGCGCAGTAGAGGCGAAGTATGGAGGGCCATTCAGGACGTGATTTCTTTGGTTTTAGATGCAAATTTTGGGGATTGGGGGGCAAAATTTGTGTTTGGCCCTAGATTTTTAAGAGTTAGCACCAGCTATGTCTGGGTCATTGGTAAGTATAAAAATATATAAATTACTATAAATTTTTTAACTTTCCTGTAAATTTTTGCATCTTGACAAGGCCACAAATCTCACTGACAGAACAAGGCAGATCCCACCAGTGGTGGAGCCATGGTTTGATTTGAAATCCTGGGGCACCATGCTGGTGAAGAGTTTGGTGGGGGGATCTCAGGACTTAGGGTACTGTACTTTTACTGAAGGCAGGAAATCAAAAAGAATCTTTTCAAATTTGGGGATGGGAAGAGCAAGTGGGATTTGGGTGGGGGGGGGGGGGGGGATTAAGCTACCTAGATACCTCATAGCTCCACCACTGTAGCCCACTACAGTAGCCCACCACAATATGTCCATTAGCTGAAAAGAGTGGTGAGCACTGAGTAACCCGGGTGACTCAACACGCTGTAGGAGCCTCTGCTGCCTCATGACTTGGCTGACAATACAGACACATTTTATGTGTACATTACCCTCTAAAATGTGGATTTCTACAATATATTTTGAAAAACTGAAAACCAAGTTTTTATACGCCCGTTTTGAAAAAACGGGTCGTATTATGGTATTCCGCTGTCCGTCTGTCCGTCGGGTCACACGTCATACGATAACTCAAGAACGCTTTGAGAGATTTTCGTGATTTTTGGGTAGGAGGTGTATATCAATGGAGGGAAGCTTCCTTTCGTTTAGTGTCGCCATTCGATTAGTCATTCCAGAGTTATGGGACTTTATTACTTAGAAAATTGTTGATTTTTTACACGTTGTACGATAACTCAAGAACGCTTTGAGAGATTTTCGTGATTTTTGGGTAGGTGGTGTATATCGATGGAGGGAAGCTCCCTTTCGTTTAGTGTCGCCGTTCGATTAGTCATTCCAGAGTTATGGGACTTTATTACTTAGAAAATTGTTGATTTTTTACATGTCGTACGATAACTCGAGAACGCTTTGAGAGATTTTCATGATTTTTGGGTAGGTGGTGTATATCGATGGAGGGAAGTTCCCTTTCGTTTAGTGTCGCCGTTCGATCAGTCATTCCAGAGTTATGGGACTTTATTACTTAGAAAATTGTTGATTTTTTACACGTCGTACGATAACTCGAGAATGCTTCGAGAGATTTTCACGATTTTTTGGTAGGTGGTTTATGTTGATGGAAGGAAGCTCCCTTTCGTTTGGTGTCGCCGTTCGATTAGTTATTCCAGAGTTATGGGACTTCATTTTTTTTCACATGTCGAACAATAACTTGAAAATGCTTAGAGCAATTTTCATGATTTTTGGGTTGCAAGTATATGTTGATAGAAGAAATCTCCCTTTCGATTTGTGTCGCTGTCCAATTTGTCTTTCCAGAGTTATGGGACTTTATTCATCAAAATGTAGGCAATGTTCCACATGTTGGACTTTGAGCAATTTTCATGATTTTTTGGTGGCAAGTATATGTATCCTGACAAGTACACATGTATACTTATATTGTGTTGTTCCCTCTTGTAATTAATAACGGGCGTATCATGCTTTCATGGCGCAGCTGTTTATTGTACAAACCGAAACTGAACCGAAACACAAATTTCAAAACCGCCCAGCCCTAGTATCTTGGTTGACCATAAACTCTGAGCTGCAAACCATGTTACGATCAGTTCATCACATTAACTTATAATACTGAAAATACTTAACATTTTATAATATATTTGCAGGGTAGCATCCTGTTGAGGTGAGGATGAGAAGAGTATTCAAAGGCTTGGTCCTTTTGGCCTCAACTGCTGTAGTTCTTCCATATACTGTTGCCATTCTCTGTAACATACTGTATGGCTGGCCCTTATCCAAAGACAGAGTGAAAAAATCCTTGCGTCCATACAGAGTGATAGCGCTAAATAAAGTCATTCTACAGAAGCTGATGTTAATCAAGTATGCTTCTCTCTATGTGAGGTGGAATTATTTCTACAAGCATTCACAGCCGTCACATGTTGTAAAGGTAAGTACATATAAAGCAGGGCTTATATTTCATCTACATGTAAATTTAGGAGAATCCATTTTAGTGCTGAAACGGTTGGCCCATTTTTGTAGCCAGCTAACTGTCGGGCATAACCAGATTTCAACTGGATATCCATTAATTTTTACTGCTGGTATTATTGCATTGTCTATGGTGCAAAATCATTTAGGAATAGCGAGAAAACAGTTCAAAACACTGCCACCTGACTTCTGCACAACATAAACAAACGAACACCATCGAGTGTCAACAGGAATCACCAATGTGCAAACGATCATTAACAATTTATATGATTACAGTGGTCCCTCATAATAGTGATGATACATCGTAACTGTGGTCACCCTGCATTGCCGGTGACAAAAACAGACCTTGCCATTTAAAATCACAAGCGTGTGACATGTGAAATATTGCTGCACACCTGAAAAAAAAATTGCGCATGCAATTTGTTCCCACGGGTGAACATTTGAAATGAGGGACAAATGTCATTGATATTAGTTAAGAATTTTCCATCCAGTTTGTAAATTACAGTTAGGCATAGTTATTAGTTAACTGTATTAGCAAAGAGCCTCTTACCTTGAGTGGCTTGAAATTGATATGATCATCGGGTGAATATTTTGAGTATCTTGAGTAAGACAAAGTCACAATCAGTTCCATGTTTACATTTACCTAATCCCTCGTGATGAAATTCCTGGCTTGAATATGTTGCGAGTCATGAAAGTGGTGTGGTAAGAATTATTATATGTCCCATTGACCAAGAGATCCTCGTCCAACATTGACCACTGAAAAACAAATTTTAAAATACTAGATTTTAAAATAGTTTTTTTTATAACATGCATTCATCCTTTTAAACAGTTTAATAAAATCAAAAGATGGTTTTTCTGAAACACGTTTGTAAAGTATCAAACAGTCAATTTGTTCTGAAGGCACCGTTACTCACACTGAGGGATTTTTTAAGCATTAAAATCTGCAATTAACAACAGCTCATCAAAGAGAAGAATGTCAAATTTGTCTGTAGAAGACAATGTTACACTGACAGGAACATGCTGCCCACGCAGAAAACAACAACCTGCAGTGCTCTCGACTGTTGGCAGTTTGATACAAAGTAACAAACATTTATCCGTGACTTGACAGCCCAAGCGACTGAAATAACTGTTCATTCAACATTCCAACACCTTAACCCTTTCATGTTAGATCAAGTACACATCATTGTAAAGCGACAAATGTTTGGTAGCTTTGACATTGCTTGTGTCAGCAAAAGAATTCTAAGGACTCACGGTCAAATACTATTTATATTTTTATACTGTATACCAATGGCCCAGACTAGCTGTGCTAACCCAAAAATATCTGGGGCCAAACACAAATTTTGCCCCCCATTCCCCAAAATTTGCATGCAAAACCGAAAATTAGAAGTCCTATCTACATTTACCCTCCGCGCATGCGCAGATGCCAGGAAGTCACCGAATCTGCCGCAAACATCATTCTTTGTTTGGCCCTTGTTAGATAACAAATAACTGTCATTTGTGCTTTTTAAATCTCAATTAATAATGATGCCAGACACAAATCAATGGTTAAATTGGTGGATCCAAGGACACAACTGGATGAAGGAAGGAGGAAACAGTGGATTGAAACGTTCAGGGCTGTTATTTTATATTTATAAAAATTAGTTCATGTTCCCTAATTTCGGGACATGGGCCTGACGTCATCATTGATTGATAATGATCTGTCCACAGTTTATTTAGTATTCCTTCCCTTGATCCCCCAGTTAAGCTCCCAAACTTTTTGGCTTGTTTTATTGAAATTTTTTTTATAAAAATTTCTTGGGAGTTTAACGTATTATACAGAAGTTTATTCTGTACATCCCCAGGGTTACGTCCTCACCCTTGGGGTGTATGGGCATTTTGGTCATGCATCATTCATCCGATGCATCATTTTTTCTTCTGATGAAGATCTTGCTTTACATCAGATAGTCTTGTTTCTGTTACTGACTTTGGGCCGTGTTGCCTGGGGTCTTGTTTCCGGTTTTTGTTTACATTGACAATACTCTAGGTAGTTTCCTATTATTTTTAGGAACGACAGTTGTAAGTAACATTAAATATTCTGTTAGTGTGGTAGTTAATTTTATAGCATATTTTTATAATAATAACACTTAGGCTTTTTTGGGCTCATCGTTCCCTTTGGGAACTTGGGCTCTTATGCAAGAACAATTTTTTCAAAAAGTTTTTTTTGAAGGAATTTTTCTTTTGGATGTATTTATTTCATCGATTGTATTTTAATATTATCTTATATTTATGTAGATTTGGTGGTTGTACAATGACATATATTAGAATTTAGGTAATAATATTTATCTAATAGTAGGGCAAATAGAGGAAGCCTTTCCTCTATTTACATGGTCATCGTCTTGAGTATTGTTGATGTACTACCACTAATTCTTGCTCATGTGCTCATGTGTCAGGTTTGACAATGTCGATGATGGGTGTCATGGTTTGTGTTAGGCGAGGTCCTATCTCTGCGAGGAGACACTGCTGGTCCTCTCGCCAAAATGTCACTATAATTTTTAGCTCAACTTTGACGTAAGTCAAATTTGAGCTTATGCCATGGCCAGTCGTCCGTCTGTCCGTCCTGTCCATCAACAGTTCAATACGGTTCGTGCTGGAGGCCGTATTTATGAACCGATCTTTACGAAACTTTTTGGATACCTTTGGTATCACTGTGGGATGAGAATAAGTGTGTTTGGGTCCGATCCGAAATTCAAGTTGGCAGCTGGCAGCCATTTTGTACAAAATTAGGTGCAATCAGATTTTTGCGCAGAACTTCCATATGAAAGCGCTGATTTGAATAATTTTTTGTGTGAATGTTTAGTAACATGGGATACATCACATATAATACAGGTTTTTTTCTCATGCAGAAATTCTGCAGATTAGATGAACTTTGATTTTTTCAGTGCTACTTACACACAGTAAGTACGCATGTCAATACGGCTCATGCTGGAGTCTGTATTTATGAACCGATCTTCACGAAACGTCTTGGGTACCTTTGTTATCACCTTGGGATGAGAACGAGTGTTTCTGGGTGCGGTCTAAAATTCAAGATGGCTGCCAGTGGCCATTTTGTACCGAAATTAGGTCTAAGCAGTTTTTTGTACACAACTTCTGTACGGCTCAGGCTAGAGGCCATATTTATGAACCAATCTTTACGAAACTTCTTAGGTACCTTTGTTATCCCCGTGGGATGAGAACGAGTGTTTTTGGGTGTGGTCCGAAATTCAAGATGGCCACCAGCAGCCATTTTGTAACCAAAATTAGTGCAATCAGTTTTTTGTACAGAACTTCTGTATGAAAGTTCTGATTTGAATAAATTTTTGTATGAATGTTTAGTAAGATGGAATACATCACATATAGTACAGGTTTTTTTCTCGTGCAGAAATTATGCAAATTAGATGAACTTTGATTTCTTCAGTGGCTACTTGTACACAGTAAGTGCACATATCAATACGGCTCGGGTTGGAGGCTGTATTTATGAACCGATCTTCACAAAACTTCTTGGGTGCCTTTGTTATCACCTTGGGACGAGAACGAGTGTTTCTGGGTGCGGTCCAAAATTCAAGATGGCTGCCAGTGGCCATTTTGTACCGAAATTAGGTCCAATCAGTTTTTGTCACAACTTCTATACGGCTCGTATTTATGAACTGATCTTCACGAAACTTCTTGGGTACCTTTTTTATCACCTTTGTTCAGGAACAAGTGTATTTTGGGGTGCCTTTCTTATCACTGTGCTATGAGAACAAATATTTTGGGGTTCAGTCAGACCCACTCTGGGACTCAAAGATTTTTTTCTAGTTTAGCATCTGACTGTCACCCACCTTTACAATACTTTACCTATACATTTGTTACAGGCTATGGTCAGTATTTATGTACTGACCGTTACAGTACTTTATATGTACCTTTGTTATCAGGTCATTACCTCGATGTTTGTCTTTGCTGTGCCACATACTATACATGTACATGTCTTAACAAGTTGAGCTACAGTGTCATTGACACTTTCATTTAGTTTCTATTTTTAGAGAGGAACAAAACATGGTGTGGTTTTGTGACGCCATCCGGGAGTGTGCTTCCGTCGTCGCATTATGCTATTAGAGCTAACGGAAAAGTGCTCAATGATATTGACAAGGGCTAGGCTTTTGAACTAAGGTCCCTTGTCTCCAGCTAGCTCAACTGGCAGATCTATCATGTAGACTAGTGGTGTGAAGCCGGGTATGTCCGTAGCAGTCGAGAAGAGGAATAAGGGTGTAGCGAGCACTATAAAAATATGAACATGCTCACCCTGCGACGACGGAAAGGAGGAAGCATGGGAAGGAGGAAGCAGACAAGTTCTGAGGTGTGCTCGTCCAGGTCTTTCTTGAAAGCGAGCAAGAGAGAGGCCCTTCTCTCTTATAACAACATCTGGGGTCAGAGGTTGTTGGTAGGAACTTGTGTCTGTTGGAGCTTACGGCCATGCCTTCCTGTCCGGGACACTCCTTCTAATAGGCTGCCAGGGTCGGCTAGTCTTATAGCTTCCTCTATGTTCGAAAAGCACACACGACCACACAAAGTCTGTTGTCGCCAGTTAGCTTAACCGGTGAAGTGGTTACTCAGGCCTCTGAGAACTGTGACGCCAGGTGTATCCACTCCGATCTAGGAGATGATATAGGGTGGAGCGAGCACTATAATATACAACCATGCTCACCCAGCGATGACGGAAGGAGGAAGCCGGCAAGTTCTGAGGTACGCTCATCCAGGTCACCCAGGACCGTGAGCAAGAGAGAGGCCTCTCTCTCTTACAGCATCATCTGGGGACAGATGTTGTTGGTCGGAACTTGCGTCAGTTGGAGTATATGTCCATGCCTCCTGTCCGGGACGTCCCGTCTAATAGGCAGCCGGGGTCAGCTAGTCTTAAGGTTTCCTCTAAATAACGGACAAAGTGCTCTTATATTGCACAGTGCTATAAACTGCGATGAGTGGTTTCAGTTCCCTGATGCCGGTGAAGCGGTTAAGATTGAATATGAGGACCGGAACACTGGATGTGTTGCATGTGCATTGTATTCAGAGCTAGCGGAAGAGTGCTCAATGATATTAGACAAGGGCTAGGCTTTTGAACTAAGGTTTACGTCCCTTGTCTCCAGCTAGCTCACCCGGCAGATCTATCACGTAGACTAGTGGTGTGATGCCAGGCATGTCTGTAGTGGTCGAGAGAGAATAAGGGTGTAGCGAGCACTATCTAATCCAATCATGCTCACCCTGCGTTGTTTGGAAGGAAGAAGCCGGCAAGTTCTGAGGTACGCTCGGTTAGGTATCCCCAGACCGCGAGCAAGAGGGAGACCCCTCTCTCTCTTTTAACTACATCCCAGGCCAGGTGTTGTTCGTAAGGACTTTGTGTCAGTCAGAGCTTACATACAGAGCTATTGTCCGGTTCGCTTAGTTCAATTCTTAGCTGGGGACAGCTACAGTTTGACTTCTTTAGCGTTTACCAAGCACTCCCGACTGCACCTTGGCTAAGTGACTTAGGATATCTAGTCTGCATCGTCGAAGGGTCCATCTTTTGTGAAGAAAGTCTCACCATCTAGTAGCCAAGGAGATGAGGCTTCATTCATCAGAACGTTCGCAATAATAGCCATCTTGGACACACTGTTCCAGGCGCAGCCGGCGGTCAAGCAATTCATGACCGTTGCTCCTCAGGCCTTTGTAATGGACTTGCTGTCGCAAATTGCATAGCTAATTGCAGTATTCCTGCTAAGGCAGAAGTATTCAACGTCAGTCTCAGAACTTGAGCTGTTGAATGGTGCTTGATCGGTCCAGTCATCTGCCTGTTCAGATGCCGGTGACTGTGATTCTAACTGATTTAGACAAATAATGAAAGGGATACGGAAGAGGATAACTTTCCCTTTCGGGAACAACTCTTTGATATAATGGATACTATACATTATCGTTTTCCTTGAACTTGTTCCAGTGAATCATAATGCTGCTAGTAATTATGACATACCGCTAGCATTGTTAGACACTGACTTCATCTGGACAAAGAGTCGGATAATAAGATCTCTTTCCGGTTAAGTCTACACGGGTGTCACAGGTCTTCGATTGTGTAGACGACACCATATTTAACTTCCTGCGGGAAAAAGTAATACGGTTTCTTATCATCTTCTGTATTTTTAACCGTTTGTGTTTGTTCACATACTTTTAAAAACAACAGGGGAAGATGTGTTGAGAGTTTCTCTGCGTTGAATGAGCAGGCTAAGATCTTAGTTGTAGCCTTACCTTCATCATTTAGCTTTTCGCTTGGACACAATTGAGAAGATAATTTCTTATTCAGAGCGAATTTAGACACATGGTCTTATGTACTTCAGTTTTAAGTACTGTGACGCAACGTCTATATGGAAAGGAATTTTGTGGTCGTTTGTACCTTTTAAAAATTCTTTCCAGACCTATTATATATATATCTCTGTCTTAACAAATGTTAAGTGGGAGTTATTCTGAGGTGACGAAGCCTTGCGCCTTCATCTTTAACATTTGACTAGGTGGAAAACTTGCTACAGGTTGCTTTAGTTTTCCAGACTCTAGTCTTTGATGGTAAGCTTTTATTAATGTAGGATTAAGCTACAAGAAAGCATCAATACTCGAC
This sequence comes from Pictodentalium vernedei, assembly GCA_031216915.1. NCBI lineage: Eukaryota > Metazoa > Mollusca > Scaphopoda > Dentaliida > Dentaliidae > Pictodentalium > Pictodentalium vernedei. The sequence continues at coordinate 381,335,469 of CM062297.1, forward strand.
TCTTTAAGTTGGGGTCTAATTGACCAACACCAGCAGAAAGAGTAGGAAAGGTTGTCCTAGACTCAGATCGTCTATAAGGACTCATAACGAAGGTATAGGTATACCTAAGTCTTTGATGGTAAGCTTTCATTATTGTAGGATTAAGCTACAAGAAAGCATCAATACTCGACTCTTCAAGTTGGGGTCTACACCAACAGAAAGGGTAGGAGAGGTTGTCCTAGACTCAGTTTGTCTATGAGGGCTCATAGCAAAGGTATAGGTATCTCTCCTATATATTTCTTTAGGTTTGTCCATACAGCCACTTGGATAGGGGGTTTACGTCTGTTTGAGTTAGTGATCAAACACCCCTGAGCCGGTTGCTCGAGGCTCTTATAGAGCTCGGTCCGACCGATTTTGACTGGAACTGGATAATTAGGTTATTTATGATTATCTTTCAGTCAAAAAGCGAGCGTTCGGCAATGTAGCGAGTATAGTTCGTTAGATCACTTGTATTGTGAACTAGATAATGTCTCATGGGATTTATGATAGGATACACATATCCCACAATTCATTTTCATCTGGCTGGATCATCTGTTGTTTCACAGAGCGAATTAGCCAGCTGTTTGGCTCGCTTTTATCTGTTATCTGATGCATTAACAGCGGAAAATTTTATGCGCTGGATGGGGTTGTGCGGAGTGGCTATGAATGTTATTTTGATGGGTCGTTTACGCACACGTCCCCTCCAGTTATTATTAACTGGAGTGGTAGATGTTTTTCGCTGTAGACCTGTTTTGTTTTAGAGAATCTTTTAACATAAGGTCAAGTTTGGGCATATATTAACGGTTTTCTCAATTTTTACTGACGTGAGTTCATATATTGGGTTACAATCCTGAGTCTGATGGTCTCTCTATGCAGGGATCTTGGGACCCTCAGTTCTTGGAAACCACATTCAGAAATGATGTCTCATTGTTTACTCTACATCATTGAATTATTACCGTTCATGTATTTATAGACGCAGATCAGAGTTTATCAGAAGAGAAGAAGTGCTTCTTTTGTCATTAATTTCCAATAGAAGGGACGTTTACGTTCATTCTATTGTTAAATGAGTCAGTTAGCTATTCGTACTGCTTAGGTAAATTTATCTTCCAATCAGTAGTCAGTGCTTAAGATTTCAGCCCATGAAGTAAAGCGCTGGCTACATCTTGGGCTTATTCTAACTGTATGGCTATTACATGATCTTATATAGGATCACTTCAGGATAGTTAAGTTTGCGGCACATGGGAATAATAGTTTCCATTATTTGTGTCGCCAGTATTAGGCATTTGAGTGCATACATTTGACGCTCAGCCGTTTTCATGGGAATGAATGATAGGATATGTGTATCCTTCAATTCATTTGTTATGTGTACCCATACTATGTATGGTACACATAATGCCGGCATCCGGGGTGACCATCCTTTGTCCGTCCATCTGTCCATCTGTCCATCCATTGGTCCGTCTGTCTGTCTGTCCATCCGGCATCCGTATCCATTTCTTTGGCATTCGATAACTTGAAAAATATTGCTTGGATTGTCAAGTTACTTTATATTTGTGTTCAGGTTACTGATGTGCCGACTGTATAGTTTTTGGTGTAAGTCTGATAATTTGATCCTGAGATATTAACCCTTTATCCTTCAAATTGAAAATTCCTCCAATCCCTTTGGCATTCGATAACTTGAAAAATATTTCTTGGATTGTCTAGTTACTTTACATTTGTGTTCAGGTTACTGATTTGCCGAGCTGTATGGTTTTTGGTGTAAATCTGATGATTTGATCCCGAGATATTAACCCTTTATCCTTCAAATTGAAAATTCCTCCAATCCTTTTGGCATTCCATAACTTGAAAAATATTGCTTGGATTGTCAAGTTACTTTACATTGTGTTCTGGTTACTGATGTGCCGAGCTGTATAGTTTTTGGTGTAAATCTGATGATTTGATCCCGAGATATTAACCCTTTATCCTTCAAATTGAAAATTCCTCCAATCCCTTTGGCATTCGATAACTTGAAAAATATTGCTTGGATTGTCAAGTTACTTTACATTTGTGTTCAGGTTACTGATGTGGCAAGCTGTATAGTTTTGGGTGTAAATCTGATAATTTAATCCTGAGATATTAACCCTTTATCCTTCAAATTGAAAATTCCTCCAATCCCTTTGGCATTCGATAACTTGAAAAATATTGCTTGGATTGTCAAGTTACTTTATATTTGTGTTCAGATTACTGATGTACCGAGCTGTATAGTTTTTGGTGTAAATCTGTTATTTTGATCCTGAGATATTAACCCTTTATCCTTCAAATTGAAAATTCCTCCAATCCCTTTGGCATTCGATAACTTGAAAAATATTGCTTGGATTGTCAAGTTACTTTATATTTGTTTTCAGGTTACTGATGTGCCGAGCTGTATAGTTTTTGGTGTACATCTGATAATTTGATCCTGAGATATTAACCCTTTATCCTTCAAATTGAAAATTCCTCCAATCCCTTTGGCATGAGATAACTCAATCCGATTGTCATGTTCCTTTATATAATTATTCAGGTTACTGATGTGCTGTGCTGTATTGTTAGCTCAACTTTGACAAAGTCAAATTTGAGCTATTGTCATGGCCCGTCGTCCGTCGTCCATCCGTCCGTTTGTCTGTCTGTCTGTCTGTCCGTCCGTCCGTCTGTCCGTCTGTCCATCTGTCCGTACGTCAACAATTGGCTATGGCTCGGGCTAGAGGTCGTATTTATGAACCGATCTTTACGAAACTTCTTGTGTACCTTTGTTATGACCCTGGGACGGGAACGAGTGTTTTTAGGTGTGGTCCGAAATTCAAGATGGCTGCCAGTGGCCATTTTGTACCGATGATGCAAAAATCAGTTTTTAGCTCAACTTTGACGAAGTCAAATTTGAGCTATTGTCATGGCCCGTCGTCCGTCTGTCCATCTGTCCGTCTGTCCGTCTGTCCGTACTTCAACAATTGGCTATGGCTCGGGCTAGAGGTCGTATTTATGAACCGATCTTTACGAAACTTCTTGAGTACCTTTGTTATGACCGTGGGACGAGAACGAGTGTTTTTGGGTGCGGTCCGAAATTCAAGATGGCTGCCAGCCGCAATTTTGTACCGATGATGCAGAAATCTGTTTTTTGTACAGAACTTCCATATAAAAGCTCTGATTTGAATCATTTTTTGTATGAATGTTTAGTACCATGGGGTACATCACATATAATGCGGGTTTTTTTCTCGTGCGTAAATTGTGCAAATTAGACTAATTTTGATGTTTTTTGGTGTTAATTTCAGCACTGTAAGTGCAAATGCCAATACGGCTTGGGCTAGAGGCCGTATTTATGAACCGATCTTTACGAAACTTCTTGGGTACCTTTGGTATCACCGTGGGACGAGAACGAGTGTTTTGGGGTCCGGTCCGAAATTCAAGATGGCCGATGGCAGCCATTTTGTACAAAATTAGGTGCAATCAGATTTTTGCACAGAACTTCCATATGAAAGCGCTGATTTGAATAATTTTTTGTGTGAATGTTTAGTACCATGGGATACATCACATATAATACGGGTTTTTTTCTCGTGCAGAAATTATGCAAATTAGATGAACTTTGATATTTCAGTGCGACTTACACACATTAAGTACACATGTCAATACGGCTCAGACTTGAGTCTGTATTTATGAACTGATCTTCACGAAATGTCTTGGGTACCTTTGTTATCACCTTGGGACGAGAACGAGTGTTTCTGGGTGCGGTCTAAAATTCAAGATGGCTGCCAGTGGCCATTTTGTAACGAAATTAGGTCTAAGCAGTTTTTTATACACAACTTCTATACAGCTCAGACTAGAGGCCATATTTATGAACCAATCTTTACGAACCTTGTTGGGTACCTTTGTTATCACCGTGGGATGAGAGCGAGTGTTTTGGGGTGTGGTCCGAAATTCAAGATGGCCACCAGCAGCCATTTTGTACCAAAATTAGTGCAATCAGTCTTTTGTACAGAACTTCTGTATGAAAGTTCTGATTTGAATAAATTTTTGTATGAATGTTTAGTAACATGGAATACATCACATATTCTAAGGGTTTTTTTTTCGTGCAGAAATTATGCAAATTAGATGAACTTTGACTTATTCAGTGCTACTTGCACAATGTGAGCACACATGTCAATACGGCTCAGGGTAGAGGCTGCATTTATGAACCGATCTTCACAAAACTTCTTGGGTACCTTTGTTATCACCTTGGGACGAGAATGAGTGTTTCTGGGTATGGTCCAAAATTCAAGATGGCTGCCAGTGGCCATTTTGTACCAAAATTAGGTCCAATCAGTTTTTTGTCACAAGTTCTATACAGCTCGTATTTATGAATTGATCTTCACAAAACTTCTTGGGTACCTTTGTTTTCTCCTTGGGACAGGAACGAGTGTGTTTTGGGGTGCCTTTGTTATCACTGTGCTATGAGAACAAATATTTTGGGGTTCAGTCAGACCCACTCTGGGACTCAAAGTTTTCTTTTCTAGTTTAGCATCTGACTGTCACCCACCTTTACAATACTTTACCTATACATTTGTTACCGGCAACGGTCAGTATTTATGTACAGACCATTACAATACTTTATATGTACCTTTGTTATCAGGTCATTACCTAGATGTTTGTCATTGCTGTGTCACATACTATACATGTGCATGTCTTTGTCTTGACAAGTTGAGCTACAGTGTCATTGACACTTTCATTTTTTATGTAAATCTGATAATTTGATCCGGAGATATTAACCCTTTATCCATCAAATTAGACACTCCTCCAATCCATTTCTATATGTACCCATACCTTGTATATGGTGTACATAATGTCGGCATCCGTGGTGGCCCTCCTTCATACAGCTTTCTACTAGTTGCGCATATGGGTACACATCTGACGATTTCATCGGCCTATTTTTTCTATTGATTTCATTGAGGTTATGGTGTCTGTTATTGAACATTTGCCAGAAGCTTCCCCACGAGAGGGTTTTCTTCTTCAAGGGAAGATTTGTTCTTCACGTCATTCTCCACTCTCAGTGGCATTACGGAGTATGTCAGACGTGAAAGAGCTCTGTGGTCACTATATTATTGCTGTCTGGACCAGCAATGATTATTAATGTGGGTGAGGAGGTTTCGGCATATATTCTAATTCCCCCCCCCCCCCCCCCCCCCCCCACACTCGCATTGTCGCATATATATATTTTAATACATACATACTTTGCGTTTGGGTCATGTTGGATGGCGCCCTCATAGGCATATATGCAGTTCTGTTGCATTAGTTTCCGGTGTTTATTTTCTGATTTCTAATATACAGGCACTTATTTAATCATCATAATGGCTGCCATTTGAGTTCATAGGTGATTGCATAACCATTTAGTGTTTTTTAGATGATTACAGGCTGGATTTTTATGCACTTGCACAATATGTGATTACGCTATCACTTTGGTGGACCTTGAACTTATTATATATTTAGGGGGCGGTCTGTGTTGGAGCCGATTAATCATACCTACCTCCATTTCTAGATCCTGGTCTCCACTTTGTCGATTCTTAAATCGCATATTCTCATGTGTTTATAGTTGTAGATACCAAATAGTACACGTTGGAGAGTGTTCTTACCAGATTTAATCTTACAGAGGCCTTCTGTGAATGATCTTGAAGCATGTTTTCTCTGCAGAGATTGTTCATCGTATCTCGCTTTTGTATGTATATGTTATTATTTCACTGATTTCGTCGTACCTGTATACGACGTCTGAAGTGCATATTTTGTAGCGGATAATGTTATTGACTAAAATTATTGCTATATCCTTGGCTTGTGAAGTGGCGTTAAGCACCATTTATTATTCCTGAATTAATTTTTGAGTGCCTGATCGATATTTATTTATATCGTTTCCAGGTTCTGCTTATTGATTCCAGAGCTCTCCCCTTTTCTTTTGAAGATATGTTCAAAAAAGAAAAGGTGGGGGGGGGGGGTGGTCATTTTGTCCATTTCTCTGGCTTATTGGGTATGTAACTATTAAGGAAGCTGTTTTGTCTGTACTATATTCAGCGATCAGCTGTAGTATTATTGTTTGGCGTAGGTTTATGGGCAATTTTCTCTCATTCTCAATATGCCATTCTAATTTTTAGGGCTTAGTCCAGACTAGTCTTAAAAATTGTTTATTTGTTACATCCTAATTAACATGATTTCATGCTTGGATTTAGGATTTACATAATTGGGATACATATTAGGATATGTCTCTTCTTTTATGGTATAAAGAGACATACATTTAAATTCCAATTATTCTAATTTTCTTCATCATGGATTGAAGGATTTCATCTATTTTGATCTACTATTTTGGAAGTTCTAGGCCCTCCACCTTTTTCCGCTTCATCTTGTCTGGGCCATTGGTATACAGTATAAAAATATGAAAAAAATTATAGTAATTTATATATTTTTTATACTTACCAATGGCCCAGACGGGAATGGCCCTCCCATGAGTGGGCAGTACTGGGCACTCATACCTCCCCGCTGAATTATTATATTATAATCTTGTTACAAAGAATGATGTTGGCTCCAGATTTGGTGACTTCCTGGCATCTGCGCATGCGTGGAAGGTAAATGTATGGAGGGCCAGATAGGACTTCTAATTTTCAGTTTTGCATGCAAATTTGGGGGATTGGGGGGCAAAATTTGTGTTTGGCCCTAGATATTTTGGGGTTAGCACCAGCTAGTCTGGGCCATTGCTAAGGATAAAAAATATAAATATATAAATTACTGTAAATTTTTTGTCATTTTTCCGGCGCTACCCCATAAACTATAGGTATAGCTGTTATCCGGTTGACAGCTTTTCCAACCGGTTATGCCGATAACCAATTGCAAACCGGTTATCAAGCTAACTGTTTCAGCACTAATCCATTTTGAAAATGGTTTCGAGAATCCATACCTGCTATGAGTGTCCCAGGAGCCTCTGAAGTCACCATGGTTGAACCCCTCTTGTATACTGATAACACTTGTTAACCCTTTACCCAACACAGCTTTTTAACTTTTAAAACATCAACTGAATTTAACCTTGTGAATGTGATTTCTATGACACCGGTTGTGTGGTGCATTTCACACCGGACATATACTTTATGAGTAAAGGTTAAAGCACCGCTGGCAGTCTTTCAAATCATACTTGCGCTGCCTTCTGCAAATCCCTTAAACCTGAAAATAATTGCTTGGTGGAAAACACCCTTCTGCTGTGGTTTCGTGGTTATCTATGTCTCCCATGATATGAAATCCAATAGGTAAATTCCATTAACACGCATTGGCATGGGCCAGTGATATGAATGTCCTTCCCATTAGCACAGCGATTGTCTGAGCCAAACTTAATACACATGTAGGTACGATTTGTCCTCCAATTTATTTATGTATTTATTTGAGTTTAACAACACTTTCGACAGCCAGGGTAACCTTGTGTCAGAGAGTTTGATGGGTGGACGAAGCTGGAGTACCCGAGAGAACTACCAAGCAACGATGAGCAGCTGTCAGACTCCCCAACATACTAACTCCAGTAACACAAGCAGGGTGAGCAGTGGTTCAAGACAGGTGCACCATCGACTTGCAGTGTGCCTTAGAACACAGCACCACTGTGTGCCCATATGGACAATCAGGATTAAGTGTTGCCCAAGGACACAACACAGTTACAGTGGGGATTGAACCAGGGACCTCTAGGTTTGAGTCCTCCAATTAAAAGCATGTGATGAGCAACAGCCTTGTTACGAATGTTATACAATGTTCTTGTAGACTGTGTGGACTTTGAATAAAGTTTAAAATTATCTTGTGTAACATTATTGTAGCGAATAAATGGGGCAATTAAAACTCATTCTGTCATGTTTTCTGTTGTTTTAGCACATTCCAGTGAATGAAACCGAACAGGATATCATTATACCACTAACTGAGATCAGATGCGGCTACGTCCCACATGTACATGTATGTGTGGTGACCCCCCCCCCCCCCCCCCACACACACACACACACTCTCACATACAGGTACACACACAAACAGTTTTGTTGAAAGGAAAATCTGCACAGTGGCGTTTTTCACCAGCAAGTAAAATTTGTCATGTTGTACGCTCTTCGTTCAATGCTGCATTTAGAAAAGGGAACACTTCTACAGTCGCACAAATCCTTGATAATTTTGATACAGCAGATCGCTTTTATGAGTTGGTAGGGTATAATGTCTTGGGACTAGTGCATAAAAATTGGACAGTTTTGGGTGAATTGATGAAAAGTTTCAGGCACCCTGGACCCTCGCAATACGGTTGCAGTAGGCCTCACTGCCACTCCAACACCGAATCTCGCTATTGGGACTTGGGACAATCATGCCCCTAGTGCACGGCAAACCCCTGAGGTCATCTGTTGGCTGTGGCCATCCAGCCTCTTCCTGCCATTCCCCACCTTGTCTCCTGGGTTGGTGGCCCTCGCCCCTCTGTGCCTTGTGCTCAGTCAGGCTTCTCTGTTTCCGACGATTTGGCGGTGCTCTCCCTTGGCTTGTTCGACCTGGACAATGGCCTACCAATTCAGTAAATACCGTAAACGATGGTTGTAACAGGTTTCATGCCCCAATATACATGTGTTACCCAGCGTGCATGCGGCACGCTAAAACCTTTGGCTCCCCAGTGCAAAATTCCCTCCCCCACCCCACCCCTTCCCCCACCCCCACCCCCACCCCCTTCAAACGGTCCATATGGATAAAGGTTCAAATAAGATAGCCTCGGATTTTGGTGGGTTTAATTAACCTGTGATTTGGAAATATGGTCTTTTGCACATTCAAACTGAGCTATCAGTCTGATCAGATGCAGTTTAATACAGGGGCTCGGGAATTTCTGTTTCCTTTTTTTAAATAAATTTTAATCAGCTCATTTTACACATTTAAGTAGGCCAGTTCATTGCTTTCACTTCTGTTTCATCTTACATCACCCCAATTCATGCTTGATGTCGTTATCGGACACAAAATGAAGACTCCCCACCCCCTTCAAGGCACGCCGTGCGCCTAAGGATTTATTGGATTAGCAGTTGATGGAAAATGTCATTCTCAATATATGTGTAGTACCAAGTAGGACCGTATTATTATTATTATTAGTCCCCTACGGGAACCGTAAGGGGACTATAGGATTGCACTCCGTCCGTCTGTCTGTCCGTCCGTCCGTCCGTCCGTCCGTCTGTCTGTCCATCCATCCGTCAGTCTGTCCGTCTGTCTGTCCATCCGTCTGTCTGTCTGTCTGTTTTTTATATTACCACCTCTCCCTCCAACATGGTTCAAGCTACACCTTTCATATTTAGTACATTGATAAATGGTTCTGAGGGGATGATGCACGCTCAAAATTTTTTTTTCAAAATCCAAGATGGCGGAATGGCGGCCATTTTTGTTGTGTTTTTTAAGCTTTTTTTCTCTATTTTCATGTTACCACCCCTCCCACCAACATGGTTCAAGCTACACCTTTCATATTTGGTACATGGATAAATGGTTCTGAGGGGATGATGCACGCTCAAAAATTTTTTTTTTAAAATCCAAGATGGCGGAATGGCGGCCATTTTTGTTGTGTTTTTAAAGCTTTTTTTTTCTCTATTTTCATGTTACCACCCCTCCCACCAATATGGTTCAAGCTACACTTTGCATATTTGGCACATGGATAGAGGGTTGGGAGGGGATGATGCACGTTCAATATTTTATCTTCAAAATCCAAGATGGTGGCATGGCGGCCAATTTTTGTTGTGTTTTTTAAGCTTTTTTCTCTATTTTATGTTACCACCCCTCACTCCAACATGGTTCAAGCTACACTTTTTATATTTGGCACATGGATAGAGGGTTGTAATGGGATGTTGCACGTTCAATATTTGTTTTCCAAAATTCAAGATGGCGCCATGGCAACCATTTTTGTTGTGTTTTTTAAGCTTTTTTCTCTATTTTTTGTTACCACTGTTCCCTCCAACATGGTTCAAGCTGCACTTTTCATATATGGTACATGGATAAAGGGGTTGTGAGGGGATTATGCACGCTCAATATTTTTTTTTCAAAATCTAACATCTGTCTGTCTGTCCGTCTGTCTGTCTGTCTGTCCGTTTTTATGTTACCACCTCTCCCTCTAATATGCTTCAAGCTACACCTTTCATATTTGGTACATGGATAAATGGTTCTGAGGGGATGATGCACAGTCAATATTTATTTTTCAAAATCCAAGATGGCAGAATGGCGGTCATTATTGTTGTGTTTTTTAAGCTTTTTTCTCTATTTTATGTTACCACCCCTCCCTCCAACATGGTTCAAGCTACGCCTTTCATATATGGTACATGGATAAAGGGTTGTGAGGGGATTATGCACGCTCAGTATTTTTTTTCAAAATCCAAGATGCTTATATACTCTAGTGTCTTCTGTGACAAAAACACCTTATGTCACAAAAGCGCCGTAGGGGACTAATACCACCTCGGTGGTCAAACACTTGTTATTATTAGCTCAACATTGGCGAAGCCAAATTTGAGCTTATGCCATGGCCAGTCGTCCATCTGTCCGTCTGTCCATCTGTCCGTCAACAATTCAGTACGGCTCGGGCTAGAGGCCGCATTTATGAACCGATCTTTACAAAACTTCTTGGGTACCTTTGTTATGACCGTGGGACGAGAATGAGTGTTTTTGGGTCCGATCCGAAATTCAAGTTGGCCGCTGGCAGCCATTTTGTACAAAATTAGGTGCAATCCGATTTTTGCACAGAACTTCCATATGAAAGCGCTGATTTGAATAATTTTTTGTATGAATGTTTAGTACCATGGGATACATCACATATAATACAGGTTTTTTTCTCGTGCATAAATTATGCAAATTAGACTAACTTAGATTTATTCAGTGTTACTTTCAGCACTGTAAATGTAAATGCCAATTCGGCTCGGACTAGAGGCCGAATTTATGAACGGATCTTCACAAAACTTCTGGGGTACCTTTGTTATCACGGTGGGATGAGAACGAGTGTTTTGGGGTCCGGTTCGAAATTCAAGATGGCCACTGGCAGCCATTTTGTACCGAGATTAGGTGCAATCAGTTTTTTGTACAGAACTTCTATACGGCTCAGGCTAGAGGCCGTATTTATGAACCGATCTTTTTGAAACTTCTTGGGTACCTTTGTTATCACCGTGGGATGAGAACGAGTGTTTTTGGGTGTGGTCCGAAATTCAAGATGGTCGCCAGCAGCCTTTTTGTACCTAGTGCAATCAGTCTTTTGTACAGAACTTCTGTATGAAAGTTCTGATTTGAATAAATTTTTGTATGAATGTTTAGTAACATGGAATACATCACATATAGTACGGGTTTTTTTCTGGTGCAGAAATTATGCAAATTAGATGAACTTTGATTTATTCAGTGCTACTTATACACTGTAAGTGCACATGTCAATACGGCTCGGGCTAGAGGCTGTATTTATCAACCGATCTTCACGAAACTTCTTGGGTACCTTTGTTATCACCTTGGGTCGAGAACGAGTGTTTCTGGGTGCGGTCCAAAATTCAAGATGGCTGCCAGTGGCCATTTTGTACCAAAATTAGGTCCAATCAGTTTTTTGTCACAACTTCTATACAGCTCGTATTTATGAACTGATCTTCACTAAACTTCTTGGGTACCTTTGTTTTTACCTTGGGACAGGAACGAGTGTGTTTTGGGGTGCCTTTGTTATCACTGTGCTATGAGAACAAATATTTTGGGGTTCAGTCAGACCCACTCTGGGACTCAAAAGATTTCTTTTCTAGTTTAGCATCTGACTGTCACCCACCTTTACAGTACTTTACCTATACATTTGTTACAGGCTTCAGTCAGTATTTATTTACAGTCTGTTACAATACTTTATATGTACCTTTGTTATCAAGTCATTACCTAGATGTTTGTCATTGCTGTGTCACATACTATACATGTACATGTCTTAACAAGTTGAGCTACAGTGTCATTGACACTATCATTAAATAACTATTTATTTATATATTTTTTTCTCCTATATATATATATATATATTTCAATCACTTTTTATTTCCTCTTGTGAATCTTGTGATTCTATTACGATTCACCTCACAAAACTCGCGAGGATTTGACGTTTTCGTCAGTTCCCTCCAATGATTTCCTCGGCGATCGATCGCGCCACCGCAATGGCAAACATGGAGAGACGATTTCCATCGGTTCTAATTTTCCAAACTCGAGGGTTTTTTCCTGTCGAGTTTGGAAAATCCTATGATGGGTAACTTCACTTTACACCCACTTCACACCGTTGGTGAACGTCGAGAAAAGGTTTTGAGATCGATTTTTCCTGTCCTAGAACTGTCAATCTTTTTTGCCGATCGGATAGCACCCTCGACCGTCTGAAACGCGGTCGCAAATGTCGGTGTCTCAGAACTCTCAAAATGCATTTTTTATGCTGTCCTAGAACTCTGAAAGTGTTTTTTTCAGTCAGAGTATACGTCCATGCCTCCTATCCGGGACGTCCCGTCTAATAGGCAGCCAGGGCCGGCTAGTCTTATGGTTTCCTCTGCATAATGGTCAAAGTGATCTTTATATTGCACAGGGCTATAAAACCCAATGAGTGGTGTCAGTTCCCTGTCGCCTGTGAAACGGTTAAGATTGGATACTTGGATCGTGACTCCGGATGTGTCGCATATGCATTGTATTTAGAGCTAGTGGAAAAGTGCTCAATGATTTTAAAAAAAGACAAGGGCTAGGTTTCAGGGAGGCTTACGCCCTTGTCTAAAAACAGCTAGCTCAATCGGCAGATCTAACTCGTATGTGGGTGATGTGATGCTGAGTATGTCCGTGGCGGTCGAGAGGGAATAAGCGTGTAGCGAGCACTGTTGATTGAATCCATGCTCACCTAGTGTTGATGGAAGGAAGAAGACAGCAAGTTCTGAGGTATGCTCGTCCAGGTCTCTCTGGATCGCGAGCAAGAAGGAGCCCCTCTCTCTCTTTCAACAACATCTGGAGCCGGGTGTTGTTGGAACTTGCATCAGTCAGAGCTTACGTACATAGCTATTGTCCGATTCGCTTAGTTCAATTCTTAGCCGGGACGGCTACAGTTTTGCTTCTTTAAGCATCTACCAAGCACTCCCGACTGCACCTTGGCTAAGTGACAAAGGATTTCCAGTCTGCATCATCAAAAGGTCCATCTTTAGTGAAGAAAGTCACACCATCTAGTAGCCAAGGAGATGAGGCTTCATTCATCGGGTCGTCCGCAGTAATAACTGTATTGGACTCCCTTCCTAGGAGCAGCCGGGGAAGAGGCTATTCATGACCGCTGCTCCTCAGGCCTCTGTAACGGACTTGCCGTTGCTGTTGCGCAACTAAACGCAGTATTCCTGCTAAGGCAGAAGCACTCAATGTCAGTCTCAAATCTTGAGCTGTTGCATAGTGCTTATTTGGTCCAGTCACCTGCCTGTTTAGATGCTGGTGACTGTGATTCTAACTGATTTGAATGTATGATGGAAAGGATAACTTTTCCTTCCGGAACAACTCTTGAATGATATAGATACCATACATTATCATTTCCTTGAACTTGTTCCCGTGATTCAAAATGCTGCGGGCAATTATGAGAAACCGCTAGCGTAGTTCGACGCTGACTTCATCCGGGTAAAGAGCAGGGTAATAAGATCTCTTTACGGTTAAGTCTACACGGGTGTCACAGATCTTCGATTCTGTAGACGACACCATATTTAACTTCCGGCGGGAAAAAGTAATTCGGTTTCTTATCTTCTTCCTCTGTATTTTTAATCGTTTGTGATGGTTCACATACTTTTAAAAACAAAAGGGGAAGATGTGGAGAGTTCCTCAGCGTTGATTGAGCAGACTAAGATCCTAGTTTTAGCCTTACCTTCATCATTTAGCTGTTCGCTCGGACACAGTTGAGAAGATAATTTCTTAATCAGAGCGAATTTAGTCTCATGGTCTTATGTGCTTTAATTTTAAGTACTGTGACGCATCTTCTATATGGAAGGAATTTTGTGGTCATTGTACCTTTTAAAATTCTTTCCAGACCTAGTATTTGTTTCTCAGTCTTAACTAATGTTAAGTGTGAGCTATTCTGATGTAACAAAGCCTTGTGTCTTCATCTTTGCATTTGACTAGGTGGAAAACTTGCCATAGGTCGCTTTAGTCTTCCAACTCTAGTTTTTATAATAAGAATCAATTCTCGTCTCTTTAAGCAGGGGTCTAATGTACCATCACCAGCAGAAAGAGTACGAGAGGTTGTCCTAGACTCAAATCGTCTATAAGGACTCATAGCAAGGTATAGGTATACCTAAGTCTTTGATGGTAAGCTTTCATTATTGTAGGATTAAACTACAGGAAAGCATCTATTCTCGACTCTTTAAGTTGGAGTCTAATCGACCACAGCCAACAGAAGAGTAGGAGAGTTGTCCTAGACTCAATTCGCTTATAAGGCTCATAGCGAAGGTATAGCGAAGGTATAGGTATCTTTCCTATATATAATTCTTTAGGTTTGTCTATACAGCCACTTGGATAGGGGTTTCTCTTCAGACTGAGTTACTGATCAGACTCCCCTGAGCCGGTGGTTCGAGGCTCTTATGGAACTTAGTCCGGCCGATTTTGACTGGAAGTGGATAATTAGGTTATTTTTTATTATCTTTCAGTCGATAAGCGAATGTTCGGCAATTGTAGCGAGTATAGTTCTTTAGATCACTTGTTTTGTGAACTAGATAATGTCTCATGGGATTTATGATAGAATTCATGTATCCCATTATACATTTGGCTGTTTCACAGAGCGAATTAACCAGCTGTTTGACTCACTTTTAGCGGTTATCTGACGCATTAACAGCAATAGTTTAAGGCGCTGGATGGAGTTGTGTGGAGCGGCTTGGAATGTTATTTCGATGGGTCGCTTACACACATGTCTACTCCAGTTATTAACTGGAGTGGAAGATGTTTTTCCCTCTTGACCTGTTTTGTTTTAGAGAATCTTTTAACATAAGGTCAAGTTTGGGCATATATTACGATTTTCTCAATCATTTCGGATGTGAGTTCATATATTGCATTACAATTCTGAGTCCGAGGATCTCTCTATGCACATCAGAGTGAATGCCAGTGACCTCCACCCATGACGATCTTGTCTTATCAGAAGAGAAGTTACACTTTTGTTGTCATTATTTTTCAATAGAAGGGACGTTTATGTTCATTCTATTGTTAAATAAGTCAGCTATTCGTACTGCTTGGGTTATTTATCTTCCAATTAGCAGTCAATGCTTAAGATTTCAGCGCATAAGTAAGCACTGGCTATATCTTGCGCTTATTCTAACTGTTTGGCTATTATATGATCTTATGTGGAATCTCTTCCAGGGTTGGGGTATTCATATTCAGTATTCGTATTCAGTCGTATTTGAATATAATTTATCAAGTATTCACATGTATTCAGTATTCACTGAATGTTATGAATACATGTATTCATATTCGTATTCAAATACATTAAAATTTGAGCTATATTCATGAATACATTTTGAATACTTTCTATATTTTAGAATTTAAGAACCATATACTGAATAGAAGGTATTCACAGATCAAGCCCATGGACTCCAGACAACAAATTCACACCTCATATCAATATTAAAGACTTAATAATCCCCGATATTATTTATATACCACCAAACACCTTGTCTGAAATTTTTGCATTGAAAGCAGACAATAGAGTTAATTATCAATTAACTTGTCACAATACAACCTATTTTTGTAACAATGGCCACATATCCCCATGGCTTTTTAAATTGTTGAAAACATGGACAATAAAAATAAAAAAAAACTTGTGTTATTGGACACAACTCAATTATTCAATGATATTATATTCTAAATTTTTTGGATGTTTTTAAAGTTTTTCTATTTATCCATTATTTCACAGTGAAAACATATATTTATTTATTTATTTATTTATTTATTTATTTATTTATTTATTCCTGTTCAAGGTCACTTTTGTACAGCTCAGTATGTCCAATTATAATCAGTGAAAGCAAGTAAATATTATACAGAAACTACTACTGCTGTTAGCAAACTTTCAGCCAACAGACCTCCAGGTTTAACCATGAAGTGCATTGGCTAAAACTTTACTGGTCCTTCTTATGTGGTGTCATTGCAATTGATACTCAACGTTCAGGAGGAAACACCAGTCTGTGATTTTTTAGAGGTAATCCACTCACATTTTGTGATGTGTTGTCCTTGGAGAGTGGTCTAATTACTATGACACCCAAAGAGTTTATTTCCCGTCAGGTAATTACTTCAGTTTTCCAACAAAGCATGGTAAGCACAATTAAAACTTCAGCCAAAAGACCATCAGTTTAAAAATGACTTTTAACCCAACAAACAAAAAACTTAAAGGCCTTGCTATAAATACTTCTAATTTAAAAAGTATTCAAGTATTCAAAAATATATTCATGAATACATTGTAATGAATTTGTATTTGTATTCAAATACATTTTAAAATCTGTGTATTTGTATTCATATTCATATTCATGAAATTTCAAAGTATTTGTATTCGAATACATTTACAAAGTATTTGCCCTAAGCCTGATCTCTTCAGGATAGTTAAGTTTTTGGCGCATGGGAATAATAGTTTCCATTATTTGTGTCACTAGTATAAGGCTTTTGAGCACATACATTGATGCTCAGCCATTTTCATGGGAATGAATGATAGGATATGTGTATCCTTCAATTCATTTGTTTCTATTGATTTCATTGAGGTTATGGGGTCTGCTATTGAGCATTTCGCCAGATGCTTCCCCATTAGAGGGTTTTCTTCTTTAAGGGAAGTTTTATTCTTCATGTCACTATCAGCCTCATTGACCATTCAGCTTGGCCAGCTTTACTTCGTTGATGCAATTATGATCCCAACCGTTCAACAACAAACAAATTCCGTTGAGAATTTTGTTTCTTGTTGAAACGCCCTAGATCCGGGCACGTTATCAATGATTTTCAAGTAACCTTCCAAATAATATTTATTGGAAAATCATAATTGGACTCACCCCCCCCCCCCCCCCACCCACACACACACACTCCATCATATTATAATAATAACACATGTTATTATTATACCATGATTTGGTGTCCCAGTTATGATATTTTTATACTGTACCAATGACCCAGACATAGCTGGTGCTAATTCTCAAAATCTAGGGCCAAATACATATTTTGCCCCCCAATCCCCAAAATTTGCATCTAAAACCGAAAATAACATGTCCTAAATGGTCCTCCATACTTTTCCTCCACTGCGCATGCGCAGTGTCAAGGAGGTCTCGAAATTGGCGCCAATTATCATTCTTTGTTTGGCCCTTCATCAGTTCACACCTGACTGATATTTGTGCTTGTAAATCTCAGTTTAAATGATGCCAGACACATAAATATTAGAGAAATGGTGTATCTAAAGAGGAAATAGAAGGAGGAGAGGAAAAATTAGTGGCAGGAAATATTCAGGGCTGTAACTTAAATTTTTTTTATGAAATTATGTTATGTTCCCTAATTTCAAGGCATGGACCTGTTGTTGTCATTCTTGCTATAAAGTTACACTGCTTGATCAGTGTTTCCTCTCTCTCTTTCCTTTAGTCCCCGCTTGCTATTCTCCCATGCTTTTGGCATATTTTCTGTAATATTATTACTAAAATTTCTTGGGAGTTTTAGCTTGGTAACAGAATGAATTCTGTTTTTTCCCCATGTTTACGTCCTCACCCATGGGTGTTTAGGCGTTGTGTTCTGCATCTACCATCTGATGTTCTGTAGTTTCTTCCCTGGAAGTCTCTGTTTTGCATCAGATAGTGTTGTAATTATACCCCGCTTCGAAGAAGTGGGGGCTATATAGGAATCGCCCTGTACGTACGTCCGTCCGTCCGTCCATCCATCCATCCGTCCGTCCGTTCGTACTTCTTTCCGTCCAGACAAATTCTTGTGTGCTTAACTCCTCCTACATTAATGAACCGATTTTGATGAAACCTTTCAAACATCATCTCTACTAAGTGAACATGTGCATATTCCAAACTTTTTGATCTGCGACAATTTTAACCAGGTTATCTCTCTTGAACTTTGATTTAATATGGGTTTCTACATGAAATTCTTGTGTGCGCAACTCCTCCTACATTTATCAATCAATTTGGACAAAACTTTTCAGACATCATCACTACTAAGTGAACATGTGCATATTCCAAGATTTTTGATCTGCGACAATTTTAACCAGGTTATCTCCCTTTGACTTAGATTTATTATTTCTTTCCATCCGAACAAATTCTTGTGTGCACAACTCCTCCTACATTAATGAACCGATTTTGATGAAACCTTAATCTCTACTAAGTGAACATGTGCATATTCCAAACTTTTTGGTCTGCGACAATTTTAACCAGGTTATCTCTCTTGAACTTTGATTTAATATGGGTTTCTATATGAAATTCTTGTGTGCACAACTCCTCCTACATTTATCAATCAGTTTAGACAAAACTTTTCAGACATCATCACTACTAAGTGAACATGCGCATATTCCAAGATTTTTGATCTGCGACAATTTTAACCAGGTTATCTCCCTTTGACTTAGATTTATTATGTCTTTCCGTTCGAACAAATTCTTGTGTGCGCAACTCCTCCTACATTAATGAACCGATTTTGATGAAACCTTTCAAACATCATCTCTACTAAGTGAACATGTGCATATTCCAAACTTTTTGATCTGCGACAATTTTAACCAGGTTATCTCTCTTGAACTTTGATTTAATATGGGTCTCTGCATGAAATTCTTCTGTGCGCAACTCCTACATTTATCAATCAATTTCCTTATGGCCTTCGCCTACATGATCAGAAGTGCATTCCTCTAAAAACCCAAAGCGGGGGTATTAATCACCTTCAGTGATAGTTCTAGTTGGTAACTGATTTCGGGCCATGTTTATCAGTGCCTGGAGTCATGTTTCCGGTTTTTATACACTTCTTGTTTACATTGACAACGGTTTCTGTTGAGAGTGATTTCTTGTCTTTGTATTAGTTTAATCATAACAAGATACATTATTATTATACGTAAGTGTTGCATTAATTTTTTTGAAATACTTTAAAAATTTTTGTCCACACTTAGGCTTTTTTGGGATCCATTGGGGCTCAACGTTACTTTCAGAAACTTGGGCTTTTCTGAAAAAATATTTTTTCAAAAAATTTTTTTGATTTCATTTATTTTTTCTATATGTTAATGGATCATGTTATTATGTATCTTTGTTTTCAGGGGTTGGTGCGAGTACTAGGACTGTTTGTGTTCTTTTCACAATGAAAGAATATTGTTCAAATTGTAATAAGAGGAAATCTTCCTCTGACTTTCATAATCATTGTATTAATTGTAGTCAGTGTACTCGCACTAACTCCTGTTCAGTGTGTGTCAATTGGGATGACAAACATTGGAAACGTGTGTCACGGTATGTTGTTAGCGGGGATAAGGCCATGCTGGTCCTTTCTCCGCAGGGTCACTCTAGTTTTTCAGTCTCTTTTTCAGAGGAACAAGAACAGGGTGATGTCTTCCAAAAATGTGCCTCCGTCGTCACAGTTAAATGAAGAGCTAGCGGCAAAAGTGCTCATGGAAATACGTCAATTGCCTAAGAGGTCCCTAGTAGGATCGACGGCATTGGCGTCCGCTAGCTCGCCCGGTGTAGCGACCATTCATCGAATGGCTCGGCAGCCGGGTTCGTCCGTTGCGGTCCAGGAAGGAGATTTGGGTGATGCGAGCACTATAATAACACCAAGTGCACACCCAGTGACGACGGATCAGAGGATAGAACGGAGGAAGCCTATTAGTCCGGTTCCTAGCTCGTCCAGGTCCATCCGGGCTGCGAGCGAGAGAGATCCCTCTGTCAATATGGCTTCCTCATCCTCACGGCAGCGCACACGACCGCACCTTGGCTACGTGACCACGGATATCCAGCCAGCTTCGCCGATCAGGGATTCCACGGCGACCAGGTCACGCCATCCGGTAGCCAGGGACACGAGGCCTGTAGACTCCGGACGTTCGCATAAAAGAAATATGCAGGAGTCAACGTCCAGGGAGCTTCCAGCGGCAAGGCCTCAGTGACGGACGTGCTATCACAAATAGCACAACTTATCGCAGCATCCCAGCAGACGACAGAATCTCTGTTGGATCAGGAATTATCCGACGACGCTGGGTCGGTACGCTCCGCTGAAGCATCAGGTACGGACGACCGAGAACTTCATATGGTCCGACAGGATGACGAAAGGGATTCCGAGGATCTGGAGTTTTCCCTTTCGGAACAACATAAAGCTGCCGTAGATTTTATCCAGCATTATCTTCCAGAGGTTGTTCCGTCGCACCAGAATGCTGCGATGCTGGATAAGAGACTGATAACGTCACTGGACACAGAATTTTTTGATTGGTTTAGGGACATCGTCCCTGAGTTTCCGACACAGTCCAATAATGTCACAAGAACATTTGAACTATTGAATGACGCTATATATAAGCTTGCTACCAAAACGAGCAAGTATGGTTTCTTGTCCGCAAATGCTCTACATCTGCCTTTCATCAATTCAAGGAATAAATTTGAAACGGCAGGACAGGACATACCGAGAGTTCCTCTGCGTCTAGACGACCAGGCTGAAGACCTAGAATTGTCTATACCGTCATCTATGTCAATTCCAACCACGACGTTGGAAACGACAATAATGTCTAATAGAGTTAACTTAGATGCTTTATCATATGCAGATCACCTTACTAAAGCATTATCATTACGTCTTCAAGGGAAAGAATTCCAGGATATACAATCCTCCTTAAGAGTTCTTTCGAGGGCCATAGCTTATTCCACGTATAACTCCGCCCTTTCAGTAGCAAACCTGGAGTGGGTTAGATGTGACGCGGCCCTAGCTACATCCACGCGCGTGGATGGTAAGTTGAAAAACTCTCTCAGAGTCGTTTCGGTCTCCGGAGAGCTTCTCTTCGACGGCAAGCTTTCAGCAATCTATGATCAGATAACTAAGAAAGCTTCGGATTCTCTGCTATTCAAATCTGCTTCTAAAAAGTCGGATACAGCAGAAAAGAGTAAGACAGGCACTTCTGGGACAAGTACGCCCAAGGGAAGTTCCTATACAGGTTCCTATGCGTCCTCTAGGTCTTATTCTAGAGACCGTCAAGGCAGCGACTCACATAGGGGACGTTATACTGGCCGAGATAACCGGTCAGACGTCCCTAGGTCGACGGGGTGAGGTGCGGGTCATGGAGGACATAGTTTCTCCTTCCACAAGCCTCGCAGGTCCAGGAGGTGATGGTATGAACCTCTATCGTGTTCCGGTAGGCGGAAGATTGTCGAGTTTTATAAACAATTGGGCGTCAGTTACGGACGACCCCTGGATTCGAGGGGTAATTTTGGAAGGACTAAGAATATCCTTCAAACGAAAGCCTCCATTAACTCGAAGTCCAAAATGGACTCAACTTCCGTCAAATCCACAGAAAAGAGACGCTCTTCTATCAGAAGTACAGTCTCTTCTGGAGAAGAACGCGGTAGAGGTCGTAGAAGACCAGGAATCACCGGGTTTCTACAGCCATCTGTTTCTGGTTCCGAAACCAGACGGCTCGTTCCGTCCAGTCATCGATCTGAGCTGGATAAACAAGCTGATCGTCGCTCCGAAGTTCTATATGGAGACAATTCGATCAGTCAGAGCGAGTATTCGGGTGAACGACTATGCTACAAGCATAGATCTCAAGGATGCGTACTTTCACGTCATGGTACATCCGACATTCAGAAAGTATCTACGCTTCGCAGTCCTAGGAGTTGTATATCAGTTCCGAGTGATGTGCTTTGGTTTGAACCTAGCGCCCTGGGCTTTCACTCGAATAATGAACTCGGTAATGATGCATTTCCGAGCTCATTCATCTGCGTTAACGTCGGCCTACCTGGACGACATTCTTCAGAGGTACGGCAACGAGTTAACGCTTCAGAACGATGTGCAGAATCTGCTTTTATTACTCCGACGTCTCGGTTTTATAATAAACGAGGAGAAGTCGGATCTGGTGCCGTCCAAGTCATTCACCCACTTGGGAATGAGCTTCGAGACACACAACAATCTCGTTCGTCTGCCGTTAACCAGAGCGAAATTAATCAGTTGTTACGCTCGCTATTGTCTTCACTCAGACAAAGTCACAGCGAGAGAATTCATGAGACTGATAGGTCTTTGCAGAGCCGCTGCAGATCTCATTCTGATGGGGCGGTTACGCACTCGTCCTCTCCAAATTTTCTTGACTCAGAATTGGAGAGTAAAGATTCATTCGCTCGATATAGACGTTCTCTTGTCAAATCAAGTGAAACAAGAGATTCAGACTTGGGCAAACATTCAGTGGTTGACTCAGGGAGTTCCACTGCAGTTGCCGGATCCGAGTTTTCCTATTATGACGGATGCCATTCAAACAGGTTGGGGTGCAACATTGATCCCAACGAATTCGAAGTGCCAGGGTCTTTGGGATCCGCAGTTTCTTGGCAAACACATAAACCTCAAAGAAATGATGTCAATTTGGCTTGCACTATGTCATTGGATGAACATTATTCAGAAAGCACATGTCCAAATCCTGTCCGACAATACGACAGTAGTAGCGTATATTCGGAACCAGGGAGGCACTCATTCCATTCCGTTATTCAATTTAACGGAAAGAATCCTTCTGTTTGTACTAGAACACCAAGTTCTGCTTTCGGTCCGTTATATTCTGGGTCGTCTGAATGTATTAGCAGACTCCCTTTCACGGAAGGGTTGCTTGTTGCCGTCAGAATGGACTCTCAACAAACAGGTATTCAATCAGATTTACTACCAATGGGAGCGGCCAATGATAGACTTATTTGTGACACAGCTCAACAATCAGTTGCAGACGTATGTGTCACCATGTCCGGATCCTCGAGCATATGCAGTAGACGCTCTATCGATCTCGTGGGACAGAATGATAGGATATGCATATCCTCCAGCGCCGTTGATTCAGCAGATATTGCTAAAGATAAAACAATCTCAATGCAAAATTCTGTTGGTAGCATCTCTGTCTCCACAGAGACCGTGGATAAATCTACTCAGGTGTCTGCTGTTGGACATACCACGGAAGCTTCCTCCACGAGAGGATCTTCTTTCGCAGGGGAAATCGCGTCAACTACATCACGACCCGCAAGGTCTCAGCCTTCACGTATTTCCGTTGTGCGGTCCTTTTTGCACAGCAAGCATTTTACAGGACGAGCAGTGGTCGCAATTTCTAACTGTAGGAGGACCTCCTCTTCGCTAAACTATGCGGCTAAGTGGAAGGTCTTTTGTCGTTGGTGTAGGGATCATTCTGTTGATATTTTTGATCCCTCCATTCCAGACATTGCAAACTTTCTAGTATACTTGTTTGATGAAATCAAACTGCAGCCTGTTACTATTAAAGGTTATAGGTCTATGTTATCTGATACCTATGCACACCATGATAGTTTACAAATTGGATCTAATGTCTCTTTATCTAAATTAGTTAGAAACTTCTCAATAAATAGACCTAGAACCCTTAGATTAATTCCTAAATGGAATTTAGCTTGTGTTCTTCTTAAACTAAAAGAAAAGCCATTTGAGCCTCTTGAGACAGTGGACTTCAAATTCTTATCTTATAAGACAGCATTTCTCTTAGCTTTCTCTTCTGCTAGAAGAGTCAGTGAGCTTCATGCACTATCTGTGGACGATTCTCACTATCGTAGTGTCGGGAACACTATTACCTTTACTACTAATGTGGGATTTTTGGCTAAGAATCAGGCTCCTAATAAATATCCGGAACCAATTGTTATTAAGGCCCTTCCATCTTCAGACGGGCATAGGCCTTTACTCTGTCCGGTTAGAGCTTTACCTATTTATAAACGAAGATCTCAGTTTATCAGAAAGGGACGAAAACGCTTCTTTCTGTCTCTGATGCCTAATAGAAAGGACATTATGGTCCATTCTATTGCTAGATGGATTCAATTAACTATCCGTACTGCTTATGATAATCTATCTTCAACTCAGCAGTCTGTGCTAAAGATTTTGGCTCATGAAGTAAGAGCTCTTTCTACATCTTGGGCTTACGCAAATAGTGTTGCTATTACAGATTTAATGAAGGCTGCATATTGGTCTCAGCCATCCACATTCATGAATTTTTATCTCAGAAATATTTAGTCCATTTCTGGAGACCTGCGTTGTTTAGGTCTGTTATCTGTTGCTCAGAATGTCGTCCACTAAACAGTTGCAACTATAGTTATGCAGGCTTTCTTTCTGGCAGTGACTCTGTCCTGCTGCCCTCTTCGCTCTGGGCTATTTGACCCAGGGCAAGGGGAAGGGGGGGGGGAGGGTGTTCCCTTAGGTCACCTGCTTTATAGTGAAAAGCAAGGGGATACCTCCTCCGGAGTCAGTAATTCTGAGTCGGTACCGGGATGGTTTTAAAGTGTAAAGCTAATGTTTAAATTCATTCATGTCATATTTTTAAAGTGTAGCTCGGTGTGAAGCATTTGTATATGTCACGTGTCAAACGGGCGTTAATATACAATCCTCGGACACTTTTAATGAGTATAAAGAGTCTCAATTCTCTGGACTTACTTTATTTATTGGCTTACTTTAAAAATAATTAGTATAAAGGGTTATACTGGATGTTAATAGAGAACATGAATGTTATTATGCTCAATTATTAGAGGTGTTGTGTCTTTCTAATTTGTCATAAATAAGAAAGATACAGGTAAAGCCTGATCCTCCTTTTCTCCTCGAGGGGATAACTCTATTATATATAGTTGAGCTTATTGGATTTTCCTCTATGTCTTAGGCCCTCCAGCCTTTTTTCTATTCAGCTATGTCTGGGTCATTGGTACAGTATAAAAATGTTAAAAAATTTATAGTAATTTATATATTTTTTATACTTACCAATGACCCAGACGGGGATGGCCCTCCCAGGAGTTGGGAAGTCATACCTCCCCGCTGCGTACATAGCGCTGACCAGGCACTGCTTGTAAGAATGATAATTGGCGCCAATTTCGAGACCTCCTTGACACTGCGCATGCGCAGTGGAGGAAAAGTATGGAGGATCATTTAGGACATGTTATTTTCGGTTTTAGATGCAAATTTTGGGGATTGGGAGACAAAATTTGTGTTTGGCCCTAGAATTTGAGAATTAGCACCAGCTATGTCTGGGTCATTGGTAAGTATAAAAAATATATAAATTACTATAAATTTTTAACTTTTCTGATAAATATTATTTGGTTCTTAAAAATCGTTTGTAAAGTGCCACTGTTATCCAGGTGAATCGTCCTGATGCCGAATGTCGCTTTTATTTGTCTGTACGGAAACCGTCCTCATTTTACTCCAACCAAGAATGTCTTAATAACTGGATAAGATGAATGAGAATTATAATCCACTTAGCAAACTGGTAGGGCAATTCAATCAAGTTTTTTATACGCTCAACTTGTACAGCACCTCCACTGTCATTGGATTAAAGTGCAAGCTAATTAATTAATGTCCTGGCCGGGGTACACTTTTTGTTTGTTTCTGAAGGGAAAACTTCGATAAAAATCACAAAAATAAAATAATTCTAAATATTTCTCCATAAACCTTTAAAGTACCCCTAAAGGATGCTACATACCCAAAATGATCACATTATACATACGAATAAGAAAGAAATACAACTTTATATTTACCAAGCACACCTTTTCCGGTGCCAGAGCCGGGGCTGGGGTACACATTTTAGTGTGTCCCGTTTTATGAATCTTATATTTTCAGCAAGTTCTGGAAGGAAACTGGCACGAGTTACACCCGTAAACTTCGGTAGTAATTTTGTTTTGTATATTTCTGACGTGTGTTCAAATTTTAATGTTGCACACAACTTATTTATCGATTTATTATCGACTGAAGTGCCTGAGGCGAAAATCATCATGGACGCTTTCTTAATTGAAGTATAATTATAGATACGCTCTCTCTCTCTCTCACTCTGTCTCTCTTTTCACGATATAAGTAAGAAAATGGAAAAAAATTGAATTTTCTTTCACTATTTCGAAAGAAGATGGGTTTATACAACATATATATAAAAATATCTTGTCGACACCTCGGCATTAATGAGATATTTAAATAATTGATTTCTGTATACACCAATTCCGGACTCGGACTCGGTCTCGGTATACACTTTTTAGTGATAGCCATTCTCCGCTCTCAGTGGCATTACGGAGTATTCAGACGTGAAAGAGCTTTATGATCACTATATTATTGCTGTCTGCACCAGCAATGATTAAGTAATGTGGGTGAGGAGGTTTCGACATATATTTGAATTATACCCCCCCCCCCCACACACACACACACACACACACACACACACACACACACACACACACACACACACACACACACACACACACACACACACACACACACTCAAGCTGTCGCGTATATATTTTTTTAATACATACATACTTTGCATCTGGGTCGTGTTGGATGGCACCATCATACGCATATATGCAGTTCTGTTGCATTTGTTTCCGGTATTTATTTTCTGATTTTGGAGCCGGTTTATCATGGGTACGTTTCCGTGGGCCTTTCGAGAATACTAGTATTATTTTGGACATGCACAGATAAGGCAGAATGCGATTCATGTCGTTTTGTTCAAGTAAATGTATTCTGGAATACTATTCGGAATGTATTCTGTTAATCCACCTCACGAGGAGGAATAAATATTATTCTAGACATGTGCAGTATTGTGCACTGACAAAATAGTTTTGCACATCACAAATCTTGAGGCTGAAATTTGTTTTCAGCGGTGGCGAATTAGTGCCAACCCGTCTCCAGATTCATAAACTTTTAGAACAGATTCATAATTTGTTTTAACAAATTAGTAATGTGTTATAACCAACTAATAATCTGATTTTAACAGTTTTTATACAGTTATAGCCAACTAATATTCTGTTGTAACAGACTAAGTTGGCCTTAGGCTATGTATTTTTACCAATTAATGATCTGTTATAGTTATCTTTTAAAAGCAACTTATGGGGAGCACGGTGGCTCATTGACTGGTGCATCAGACTTGTGACCGAGAGGTCGACAGTTCGAAAGAGGTCCATACCACTTGCATTGTGACACTGAGCAAGTCACTCCTAACTGCGCACATAGGGGCACAGATGCAAAGTGTTCTTAGATGTGCTGCACGTTGATGGCACACGTGCATTCAACCAGTGCTCATCTGTCTTGTCTCTAGTTAGTCCACTGGAGAGTCTAGCAGTTACTTGTTGCTGTGCGATGGTTTTCTCTAGATACTCCGGCTTTCTCCATCTGTAAAACTGCTTGACACGATATGGCCTTGGCCTTTGAAAGTACCGTAACCCTCAATAAACAAACTAATGATCTGTTATACCAGTTTAGTAATCTGATTGATAGTGTTTTATTATAGGAAAGTGGGGGACCGAAAGATGTCTTCTTTTACGGAATTGCAATTGCAGTTCTAAGTTATGTAATTGGGGATGAAGGAGGGGGGGGGGGGGATATCGTGAAAATGTCACAGAACTTTTCAGAATGGCGTTTTCATGGTCAGTACTGTAAGCTAAAATACGCCTACCCCCTCCACTCACACACGAAAAATAGCGTACAAGTACGCCTCCAGGGGTGAGAAATAATGTGATTTTTTTTTTGTTTGGGGGCGGGAGGGTTGTCACAGCAGAAATTTTCAGAATGGTGTTTTCGTGGTCAGTACTGTAAGCCAAAATACGCCCCCTCCACTCACATGCGAAAAATAGCATACAAGTACGCTTCCATGGGTGAGAATTAATTTGATTTTTGTTTGTTTGGGGCGGGGGGTTGCACGCCTCCTAGTCCCTTCATGTTACACGTGTGCAATTTAAGAAAATAATTTACAAGTTCTGTCATCTGTGCAACCATCAACAATTCGTACGAGACTGTGCAAATAAAACCTTTATGGTTCACAGATGTGGTATTAGAATGGGATTTCAAGGCTTATGTGACTGGGTACAGATCTTGTAAAGCAGTAGAGCGGTATGTGTCAGTATGTACAGCATATGGCTAGAAGCCCACGTGTATGCCCATGTCTATGGTAAGGGTCTCTGAAGAAGGTCCATGACCACTGAAGCAGTTTTATTTACGTAAACAAATCCGTTGGATTTTGCAGGATGTGGTCTGTCAGTCAGCGGGGCCTTAACGTTGCTGGGACTTTTGGGTCTTTCCAATACTTCTCGACCCGATGCTTTTACCGAGGCTATTGCACAACGCCTTCTTTCCGTAGCCTGTTTACCCTATATAACATTGTACCTCCCCCATACCTCCCTTGTTACAATGACAGGAACATTCTCAGTGCACAGCCGTACTCTCACTCTGACGTCACTCGTGCCCATGACTCTTTTGTGATGTCACTGTAGTAGCCTACAAAGCCTCTTTGACTCAGCCGCGACTACAGAATTATGCACCACCTAAATGGGCCTTATCATGATTTACCTCATGTAACACTATACTGCTACGACCCATTCGCTTTACACGTGAGGACTCAGAGCAAGTCCCATGCAGCGCTACCGACTTTATACACCGGGCCCAAACATCTCAGTGCCACCTGGTCTTTAGTCGACTTTTTGTGACTGGTGTCCAACGTGCATCCCTTTCCTCCATTTCTTCTTGCGAGTTTTACTGCCGTATCATACGGGAAATCTTTCGGACTCTTTAAGTCCCCTATTCTACAGCACAACGCAGCCACACGCATAAAATCTTCATCCAGTAGGTGATTAAATTATGCAACTTGCCACTTTGACCAGACCCTCCCCCACCCCTCGCCCCAAATACACACTGCGCCACTGAGCTATTTAGAAATAAGCCGTAACACATGACTCCTGTTGGCCCCATATATATTTACTGGCCAAGTTTCTGTGAGGTGATGCCTTATCCTGGTACCCAAGTCTGTACTTTAGCTCTCTAGAATTTCATAGAAAAATAAACTGAGACTATCTTTATAATTCCGCGTCGGTGTTGAATTTGTTTCAGCCACATTTCACTCTACCATTCAAAAATAAATTCAGACTATCCTTATAATTCCAATTCGGTGTTGAGACCAAATTGTATCAGCCAAGTCTCACTCTACCATAAAATAAAGCATAGTTGAAAGCTTTTGCAAGATTCAAAGCTTCCAAAGGTTTTGCACATTGCAGTTACATTAAGTGTCATATCAACTTGGCCCATTCACAGGCACTCGACAAATTATCAGATTTTATCAATTTTAATAAAATATATGTTATATTATCAACACTAATTTTTTTAGTATTGATAATATAATATATATTTTATTAAAAATGATAAAATCTGATAATTTGTTGAGTGCCTGTGCCCAGAATAATTCTTGTTAGCTGCTGATAACGCAACCAACTTTTTCTGTGTCGTTGGTAAATTCTTCGACGAGAAACGCATTCTTGAACAATATCGATTATTCTGAATAACATGTAACGTCAAATGAATGTTTCCTTGAGAATAAAATTCTGTAATTGAACTGCGCATGACACACTGAATATATTCGGAATGGCCCACGGAAACATACCCCATATCTACCTCCATTTCTATTTTGTCGGTTTTTGAATCAAATCGCATATTCTCAAGTGTTTATAGTTGTAGATACCAAATAGTACACGTTGGAGAGTGTTTTTTACGGGATTTTATATTATAGAGGCCTCCTGTGAATGATCTTGAAGCGTGTTTTCTCTGCAGAGATTGTTCATCTTATCCCACTTTTGTATGTATATGTTATAATTAATTTCTCACTAATTTTGTCGTACCTGTATATGGCGTCTGCAGATTTTAAAGCAGATAATGTTATTTACCAAAATCATCGCTATGGCCTTGGCTTGTGAAGTGGCGTTAAGCACCATTTATTATTCATGAATTAATTTGTTGAGTGCCTGATTGATATTTATATCATTTCCGGGTTCGGCTTATCGATGACAGAGCTCTCCCCTCTTTCTTTTGAAGTTATGTTAAAAAAAAGGGTGGGGGTGGGGGGGGGGGCATTTTGTCCACTTCTCTGCCTTATGGGGTATGTAACTATTGAGGAAGCTGTCTTGTCCGTACTATGTTCAGCGATCAGCTGCAGTATTATTGTGTGGCGTAGGTTTATGGGAAATTTTCTCTCATTCTCAGTATGCCATAATAATTTTTAGGGTCTAGTCCAGACTAGTCTCTAAAATTGTTTATTTGTTACATCCTAATTAACATGATTTTAAACTTAGATTTAGGATTTACATAATTGGGATCCATATTAGGTTATGTCTCTTCTATTATGGTGTTAAGAGACATTCATGTAAATTCTAATTTCTTCATCATGGATTGAAGGATTTGATCTGTGTTGATCTAATATTTCGGAAGTTCTAGGCCCTCCGCCTTTTTACGATTCAGCTAAGTCTGGGTCATTGGTTACAGTATAAAAATATGAAAAAATTTATAGTAATTTCTATATTTTTTATACTTACCAATGAAACAGACGGGAATGGCCCCCCCCCCCCCCCCCTCCCCCCTCCCCCATGAGTGGGCAGTACTGGGCACTCATACCTCCCCGCCGAATTATTATAATCTTTTTTCTACAAAGAATGATTTTATTGGCGCCAGATTCGGTGACTTCCTGGTGTCTGCGCATGCACGGAGGGTAAAATGTATGGAGGGCCAGTTAGGACTTCTAATTTTCGGTTTTGCATGCAAATTTTGGGGATTGGGGGGCAAAATTTGTGTTTGGCCCTAGATATTTTTGGGTTAGCACCAGCTAAGTCTGGTTCATTGGTAAGTATAAAAAATATATGAATTACTATATTTTTTTTCATTTCTTTGGCATGCGATAACTAAAAAAATATTAATCCGATTATCAGGTTACTTTATATATGTATTCAGGTTACTGATGTGCTCTGCTGTATAGTTTTTTATGTAAATCTAATAATTTGATCCAGAGATATTAACCCTTTATCCATCAAATGAGACACTCCTCCAATCCATTTCTATATGTACCCATACCATGTATGGTGTTCATAATGTCGGCATCCGGGGTGGCCCTCCGTCATACAGCTTTCTACTAGTTGCGCGTATGGGTACACATCTGACGATTTCATCGGCCTATTTTTATTACCTGGTTAATGCATGTGTGGACATCACTGCTAACTGGGTGGATTATGTGATCAGTCCATGGCGACTGCACTGCAGATGTAGATTTCTGGACTGTAAAAGGTAAAATTCATGTTAGCTTTTTTTTTTCCTTTTTTTTTCTCTCACCTTGACTGAAAGTCAAGATGAGCTTTTGTGTTCACTCACTGTCGTTCGTGAACATGGTGTTTGCGCCTGGCCCTGCTAAACTGCTGAACCAATTTTAGTTATATTTGAGATGATTGCTTGTTCATCGTTTTTTGTTTTTTTAAAAATCAACTAGCCCCGCCTCATAGAGGAAATCTACGAAAATTCTTTAAAAAAATCTTCTTCTCATGAACCAGAGTGTAGAATGACTTGATGTTTTGTATGGAGCTTCCTTTTGAAGTGTAGAATCAAATTAATTCAAACGAAGTTCATGGATCAATATTTGCCTTTGTAATAGGAGATTTTTGTCCCCGCCCAAAATGTCTATTTTCTGAACCGATGGTCCGATTTGAACCAAATTTGATATGTGGCATTATTGAGTCATAAGTACTTGATTCATGAAAAAAAAGTTCTCCTGTCCCCGTGGGAACCTCAGGAGCTAAAGATAGAAATATTTTTGAAATGCCCATATTTCCAAAAACACACGGAACAGAGAACTGTTATTTGGTATGAAGCATCCTTAGGGCTAGAAACAATTTTTTTCTCACAACCACTGATCAGAATCTATTGATATTTGGTATACAACATCCATAGGAGGATCAAATACAAGTGTATTAAAATGAAGCCCCTTCGTTCATATTTAGGCTCAATACAGAAGTCCGAATTTTTAACTTTGGACAATATGGGGAATGATCTTTAAAAATCTTCTTCTGCATATCCACCAGTCAAAATGCTTTCATATTTGGTATGCAATATCTTTAGGGGGTCAGATTCAAGTTTGTTCAAATCGGATCCCTGGGTTAATATTTGGGCTCGCTATGTTAGCCCGAAATTTAACTTAGTGCAATATGAGGGAATTTCTTTTAAAAATCTTCTTCAGATCCACCAGTCAGAATGCTTTCATATTTGGTATACAACATCTCTAGGGGGTGAGATTCAAGTTTGTTCAAATCGAGTGCCTGGGTTAATATTTGGGCTCCCTATGGTAGCCCGAATTTTAACTTAGTGCAATGTGCGGGAAGTTCTTTAAAATTCTTCTTCCGCAGATCCACCAGACAGAATGCTTTCATATTTGATATACAACATCTCTAGGGGGGGTCACATTCTAATTTGTTACAATTGAGTCCCTGGTTTCATATTTGGGCTTCCTATGTGAGCCCAAATTTTAACTTGGTGCAATATGAGGGAATTTATTGAAAAATCTTCTCCAGAACCCTCTCTTAGAATGTTTTGATATTTGGTATACAACATCTCTAGGGAGGGTCAGATTCATGTTTGTTCAAATCGGGTCTCTGGGTTAATATTTGCCCCCCCCCCTCTATGGTAGCCCAAATTTCAACTTAGTGCAAGTTGTATGAGGAAATTTCTGTAAAAATCTCCTTCAGATACCCCAGTCAGAATGTTTTCACATTTGGTATACAGAATCTTGGTGGTGGAAGGGAAGGGGTCAGACTCAAGTTTGTTCAAGTTAAGTTTCTTGGTTGATATTTGGACTCCCCAAGTTTTGCATATTGGAAATCGGGGCATTATTTCTGTGGTAGCATCCCAGTACTAGAAAAAAAATCATCTGGCATGGACAACAAAGTTATAAATAATTAAATAACTTCATTCCTCTGTAGTGTTAACTGGCTATAGATGATAATTAAATCCTTCTTTAAACAACTATTGTCAGGTGAGCACCTCAGGCCCCATGCTGCCTCTTGTTAAAAAAAACAACAACAACAAAATGTTAATATTACCTGATAGAGTGCCAGAAACCACTATTATGCAGATCTCTCCTTTTCAGGCATGCAATCAGCCTTGCCTTCAGTTACACACATAAAATCAAAATAATGCATGTGTAATCATTCGCCTAAAGCTATGTTAGTCAACCACATTTACCCACCGTTGCACCACTGAACATGGAAGGTAAGCAGTTAGCGTAGACTACCTGTCTTATGGCTGTGAGCAATGACCAATGTGAAATGGACTATAGCTATGTCAATAGAAATGGCTCTAATAAATAGTTCTGAAAACCACTTTCTGCTTATTAGAAATCTCTAACAGGACCACCTTTCTCCCCCTCCCACCACATTTAATTTGCATGGAGTGGCAACTAAAAAGTTACAGGTAATATTTAGTATAAAATGACATTCTGTCAAGCCTCAAAGTGTCCATAAATAGCATCGTTTGGAGCACATTTTAAAATTTCTGCCAGTGATGTTTTCTTGGGAAATGCATTGCAAAGCATTCCCCATTTCAGCACTTGGTTCTGTATTGATGCTTTATGTCCTCCTATTGCAAGTCAAAAATAACTTAGTTTGTGGTTTTAAGAATTTCTGTTGAGCTCCTCTTTTTTACATCTTTTTAGCCCGACTGTTTACAGTGAGGGCTATAGTAATGACTTCTGTCCATCCGTCCATCCATCTGTCCGTCTGTTAACATTTAGAGTTGTGGTTAAAGTTTGTGGTTAAAGTTTTTTACTGAAGGTTCAAGTGGATTTTTTTTTTCATATTCCTGTTTAGTTGACATTTGGAGCTTTGGTTAAAGTTTGTGGTTAAATTTTTTTATTCAACCTTCAAGTACAGACTATACCCGGTATTTCTTGTCTGATCGTCATGAAATTTCATATGCAGGTTTTAGGTCATGTCTACATTAGAATGTCCCCTTTTGGTCGTGATCGGTCAACTGGTATGGCTGCCCGAGCCCAAAACCCAAAAACCATTAGCACAGTCTACAGGTCATATTTATGAAGGGATTTCATTGCAACTTCATAGAATGCCTCTGTATAATGCCTAGATGAGAACATCCCCATTTGGGCATGATCTGTCAACCGTGATGGCTGCCCAAGCCCGAAACACAAAAACTTTTAGCACAGTCTGCAGGTCATGTTTAATATGGACAGATTTCATTGTAACTTGATATGATGACTCTGTATGATGTCTATATGAGAATTTCCCCATTTGGGCGAATGGGCGTGATCTATCAACAGTCACGACTGCCCGAGCCCCAAACCCGAAAACCTTTAGCACAGTCTACAGGTCATATTTATGGAGGGATTTCAGTGTAACTTCATATGTTGACTTCATATAATTTCTACATATGGGAAAGTCCCCTTTTGGACGTGATTGGGCAACTGTGATGGCTACAGGTGCCCGAGGCCTGAAAACCTTGAGCACAGTCTACAGGTCATATTTATGAAGGGATTTCATTGTAACTTTGTAGGATCAATCCACATGAAGCTCAGATGAGATTGTCCCCTTTTGGTTGCGATCATTCAACCATGATGGCTGCCCGAGCCCAAAGCGTGCAAACCTTTAGCACAGTCTACAGGTCATATTTATGGAGGGATTTCATTGTAACTTGATAGGTTGGCTTCATATAATGTCTAGATGAGAACGTCCCCTTTTGGGCAACTGTGATGGCAACAGGGGCCCGAAGCTCCGAAACCTTTAGCACAGTCTACAGGTCATATTTATGGAGGGATTTCATTGTAACTTGATAGGTTGACTTCATATAATGTCTAGATGAGAACGTCCCCTTTTGGGCAACTGTGACGGCAACAGAGGCCCGATGCCCAAAAACCTTTAGAATATTCCACAGGCCATAATTATGAAGGGATTTCATTGTAGCTTGGTAGGATGACTCCAAGTTTGTGGTTAAAAATCCAGACAAACACCACCACCCCTACCCCCCCATTAGGCTTTTTTTTTCTTCTTTTCTCCAATAAGCATTTTGAACTATTTACAGTCACTACACGCAGAACCCTTTTTTAAACTTACGTACCCCCTCCCCCCCAGGGACCAATTAGGCACTTTTTTTTTTCTTTCGTCAAAAATGCTTGTTTACAACTTTGGTTAACCCCCCCCCCCCCAATTAGGCATTTTTTTCTCTCCAATATGCATTGTGAACTATTTACAGTCGCTACATGCAGAACCCTTTTTTTCCTTTTGTCAAAAATGTTTTTTTTACAGTTTTGGTTAAAGTTTGTGGTTAAAAATCCAGACAGAAATTATCCCCCTCCCTCCCCCCCCCCCCCCCCCCAATTAGGCATTTTTTTTTCTATCCTCCAATATGCATTTTGAACTATTTACAGTCACTACATGAGGAACCTTTTTTTAAACTCACATAACCCCCTCCCCCCCCCCCCCCCTGTCCCCTGGGGGCCAATTAGGCACTTTTTTTTCTTTCGGCAAAAATGCAGTTTTGGTTAATGTTTGTGGATCAAAACCCAAACACCACCACCCACCCCCACCCCCATCCCCATGGTGCCAGTTAGGTATTTCTTTTTTCTCTGCTCAAAATGCATTCTGAAGGATTTAGACTGACCACATGTGGAAAAAAAAAATGGACTCCCCTAACACGCCCCCACTCTCAACCACCCCTCATCCCCCCCCCCCCCCCCCCCCCCCAGGGCCATTCATACAATATTTTTTCTTTGGTACAAAATGCATTTTTGGCCTGACTGTTTATAGTAGTAGTCATGACTTTCGTCCATCCATCTGTCAGTCCATCCATCTGTCTGTAAACAATTGGTTTCTGTCTGATAACTCCAGTTTGGATTATTTGATTTCAACCAAAGTTGATATGTGTCTTTTCCAGCTAGTAATACAGGCCAGGTTTCAATATAGGTTCCACAACTGCCCCCCCCCCCCCCCCCCCCACACACACACACACACACACACACCCCACACATACACCCACACACACACACACACACACAAATTGTCACTTAGGCAATTATTCCAAAAATGGTTTTTGAAGGATTGGGAGTTATTACATGCAAAGAAGAAAATTGACTCATAAAGCCCAACATTGCTT
This sequence comes from Pictodentalium vernedei, assembly GCA_031216915.1. Classification (NCBI taxonomy): domain Eukaryota; kingdom Metazoa; phylum Mollusca; class Scaphopoda; order Dentaliida; family Dentaliidae; genus Pictodentalium; species Pictodentalium vernedei. Next base: position 381,371,544 of record CM062297.1, read on the forward strand.
TATGTACTGCATCTTTAATCCTTTACCTTACACAAGTTGAAGCCAAAAGTACAAATTATTTTTCTGAAACCTCAGATTTTTTCATTTTTTATTTACTTCTAACCATGGCTTATTACTTCTTATTGGAACAAGCTCATCAAGTTTGTTCCATTAATAGGTCATGGGGTATGTTTTGAAGTAGAGAAATGAAAAAATAAAATTTCAAAAGCAAATTTTGTATATCACGAGTGCAGATATGGCAGATTCGTTAGGTAAACTGTTAACAAAAAATGGCTCCGACTATTTTGCATCTAAGCATTGCCATTCCTGGGACAGTCGGGATGCATGCGTGACATCACTCTAGTTAGAGTTTAGGTTTGGCTGAGTTTCTTTGAATCCCATGGCCTTTGTATTGTGTCTTGTTTAGGACTATCACAACAGTATTTAACCCGTATGCCATATACTTTTTTGTGGATTTTTGTTTCTTTTCTTTTATCAGTGTAAATCTTAGTCATTTTTTAGCTCAACTTGACAAAGTCAAGCTGAGCTATTGCCATCACTTCTCGTCCGTCGACGTACGTACATACATCCACAATTTCCTTTGGCATACCTTACAGGTCGCATTTATGATCGCTTTGAAACTTGGTATGCTTGTTTGGGGTGACCTCTAGATGGAAGCTATCGATTTTCTTCAATTTCCATAAAAAAATGTTGCCGCTGGTAACGTTCTTAAAACTTAGTTTAGTCAGACCTCAATATTTCCCTTTGGCACACCCTACAGGTCACATTTATGATCAGATTGCCTTGCTTGTTTGGAGTGACCTCTAGATGGGAGCTATTGATTTTCTTCCATTTCCATGAAAAAATGTTGCCGCTGGAAACGACCTTTGAACTTTGTTTCGTCAGGCATCAATATATTCATTTGGCACACCGTACAGGGCACATTTTTTATCAGATTGGTTTGAAACTTGGTATGCTTGTTTGGGGTTACCTCTAGATGGGAGCTATCAATTTTCTTGGATATCCGCCAAGAAATATTGCCGCTGGCAACGACCTTTTGATGAACTTCATGCACTTATGCATCAAAATTTTCCTTTGGCACACCCTGCAGGGCACTTTTATTATCGAATCGCTTTGAAACTTTGTATGCTTGTTTTGTGTTACCTCTAGATGGGAGCTATCGATTTTCTTTCGATTTTTGTAAAAAAATGTTGCCACTGGCAACGACCTTCAATGAACTTAGTGCAGTTATGCATCAGTATTTCCCTTTGACTCACCCCCTGCAGTGCACATTTTTGACCAGATCAGTTTGAAACTTGGTATGCTTGTTTGGGGTGAACTCCAGATGGGTGCTATTGATTTTCTTCCATTTCCGTCAAAAATGTTGCTGCTGGCAATGTTAACTTAGTTAAGTCAGACCTCAATATTTCCCTTTGGCACACCCTATAATGCACATTTATGATTGAATTGTTTTGAAACCTGGCATGCTTGTTTGGGGTGACTTCTAGTTGGGAGCTATTGATTTTCTTCCATTTCCGTCAAAAATGTTGCTGCTGGCAACGACCTTTGAACTTAGTTTAGTCAGGCATCAATATATTCCTTTAGCACGCCCCAAGGTTACATTTATGATCAGAATGGTTTGGAACTTGGTATGTTTGGGGTTACCTCTAGTTGGGAGCTATCGATTTTCTTCAATATCTGTCAAAAAGTGTTGCCGCTGGCAATGACCTTCAATGAACTTTGTGCAGTTATGCATCAATATTTCCCTTTGGCACAGCCTGAAGTGCACATTTTTGACCGGATCACTTTGAAACTTGGTGTGCTTGTTTGGGGTGAACTCTAGATGAGAGCTATCGATTTTCTTCCATTTCCGTCAAAAATAGTTGGCATTGGCAACGACCTCTGATGAACTTAGTGGAGTAATGCATCAGTATTTCCCTTCGACACACCCTGCAGGGCACATTTATGATTGGATTGCTTGGAAACTGGGTGTGCTTGTGTGGAGTGATATCTATATTGGAGTTCTCGATTTTCTTCCATTTCTGTCAAAAAATGTTGGCGCTGGCAACGGCCTTTGAAATTAGTTTAGTCAGGCTTCAATATTTCCCTTTGGCACACCATTCAGGGCACACTTATGATCGGATCACTTTGAACCTTGGTATGTGTGTTTGGGGTGACCTTTAGATGTGATCTATTGATTTTTAGCTCTACTTTGGCGAAGCCAAATTTGAGCTTATGCCATGGCCAGTCGTCCGTCTGTCCGTCTGGCCGTCTGTCCATCAACAATTCAATACAGCGCGGACTAGAGGCTGTATTTATGAACCGATCTTTACAAAACTTCTTGGGTACCTTTGTTATGACTGTGGGACGAGAACAAGTGTTTTGGGGTCCGATCTGAAATTCAAGTTGGCCGCTGGCAGCCATTTTGTACAAAATTAAGTGCAATCAGATTTTTGTGCAGAACTTTCATATGAAAGAGCTGATTTGATTAATTTTTTGTATGAATGTTTAGTACCATGGGATACATCACATATAATATGGTTTTTTTTCTTGTGCGTAAATTATGCAAACTAGACGAACTTTGATGCATTTAGTGTTACTTTCAGCACTGTAAGTGCAAATGCCAATACGGCTCGGGCTAGAGGCCGTATTTATGAACCTATCTTTATGAAACTTCTTGGGTACCTTTGGTATCACCGTGGGATGAGAACTAGTGTTTTGGGGTCCGGTCCGAAATTCAAGATGGCCGATGACAGTCATTTTGTACAAAATTAGGTGCAATCAGATTTTTGCACAGAACTTCCATATGAAAGCGCTGATTTGAATAACTTTTTGTGTGAATGTTTAGTACCATGGGATACATCACATATAATCCAGGTTTTTTTCTCGTGCAGAAATTATGCAAATTAGATGAACTTTGATTTTTTCAGTGCTACTTACACACAGTAAGTACACATGTCAATACGTCTCGGGCTAGAGTCTGTATTTATGAACCGATCTTCTCGAAATGTCTTGGGTACCTTTGTTATCACCTTGGGACGAGAACGAGTGTTTCTGGGTGCGGTCCAAAATTCAAGATGGCTGCCAGTGGCCATTTTGTACCGAAATTAGGTCTAATCAGTTTTTTGTACACAACTTCTATACGGCTCAGGCTAGAGGCCGTATTTATGAACCGATCTTTACGAAACTTCTTGAGTACCTTTGTTATCACAGTGGGATGAGAACGGGTATATTTTTATACTGTACCAATGACCCAGACTTAGCTTGTGCTAACTCTAACAAAACCAGGGCCAAACACAAATTTTGCCCCCCAATCCCCAAAATTTGCATCCAAAACAAAAAGAAATCATGTCCTAAAGGACCTCCATACTACGCCTCTACTGCGCATACGCAGTGACGCAGACGTCCCGAAATTGGCGCCAATTACCATTCTCTGTTTGGCCCTTCATCAGTCAACATCTCACTGATCTTTGTGCTTGTAAATCTCTGTTTAAAGGATGCCAGACACGTAATTTTTGGAGAAAATGTGATTCTAAGGAGGATAGAAGGAGGAGAGGAAAAAGAAGTGAAAAAAAATAATCAGGGCTGTACTTAAAATTTTTTTGATGAAATTATGTTAAGTTGCCTATTTTCGAGGCATGGGCCTCTTGTTGTCATTCTTGCTAAATGTTGCACTGCTTATTCAGTGTTTCCTCTCCCCTAGCCTTCTAAAGTCCCCCCTTGCAATTCTCCCATGCTTTTGGCATATTTTTGAGTAATTTCATTTCTAAAAATTTCCTGGGAGAGTTGCTTGGTTACAGAATGTTTTCTGTTATTTTCCCCATAGTTACGTTTTCACCCATGGGTGTATAACGTTTGTGTTCTGCATCTTCCATCTGATGTTCTGCAGATTCTCCCCTGGGAGTCTCTGTTTTGCATCAGATAGAGTGTAATTTGATGACTGATTCCGGGCCAGTTTTTTCAGTGCCTGGAGTCATGTTTTCTGGTGTTTTTACACTGTTTGTTTACATTGGCAACAGCCTTTTTTGAGGGGGGCTGTTTGCCTTTGCTGTAGTTTATCTCACTATAAGATACATTTATATTATCCGTAAGTGTCTCATTAATTATTTAATATAATTTTAAAATTTTTGACCACACTTTGCCATCGGATCCATCGGGGCTCAACGTTACTTTTCAGCAACTTGGGCTTCGCTGAAAAAGTATTTTTTCAAAATTATTTTGATTTGCAATTGTTTTTTCATTTATTAATGGATCATATTATTATGTATCTTTGTGTCAGGGGTTTTTGCGAGTAACTAGGACTTATTGTTGTTCTTTCACAATGAAGGGACATTGTTCAAATTGTAATAGGAAGAAATCTTCCTCTGACTTTCATGATCATTGTATTAATTGTAGTCAGTGTTCTCGCATTAATCCCTGTCCTATATGTGAATATTGGGATGAGAAACATTGGAAACGTGTGTCACGATATGTTGTTTCTGGAGAAAGGGCTATGCCGGCTCTTTCTCCGCAAGGTCACTCTACTCTCTCAGTTTCTATTTCAGAGGAACCAGAACAGGGTGATGTTTCCATGTTATCTTCTACAAGTGTGCGTCCGTCGTCACAAATGAATTCAGAGCTAGCGGCAAAAATGCTCATGGAGATTAGACAAATGTCATCCGCTAGCTCGCCCGGTGTAGCGTCCATTCACCGAATGGTTCTTCAGCCGGGTTCGTCCGATGCGGTCCAGGAGGAGATTTTGGGTGATGCGAGCACTATAAACATAATAGATGCACACCAAGTGACGGCGGATAGTAAACGAGAACGGGGGAAGCCTTTGAGTCCGGTTCCTAGCTCGTCCAGGTCCAGCCGGGCCGCGAGCGAGAGAGGCCCCTCTCTCGTACAACAACATCTGGGACCAGATGTTGTGGTACAAAATGTGTCTTTAGCGGAGCATACGTCCGTCGCTCGGGACGCTCCGTTGTATAAGAAGTCCGCGGAGACTGTTAAGGCTTCCTCTTCTTGTCAGCGCACACGACCGCACCTTGGCTGCGTGACCGCCGATATATTACCAGCTTCGCCGATCAAGGATTCTTCGGCGACCAGGTCACACCATCCGGCAGCCAGGGATTCGAGACCGATGGACTCCGGACGTTCGCATAGGAAAAGTATGCGGGAGCCATCTGATGCGGAGCTGCCCTCGGTGAAGCAGCGAAAGACTGCGCCTCCGCAGGTCTCGACGCCGGACATTCTTGTGCAGATAGCACAGCTTATCGCAGCATCCCAGCAGCCGACAGAAACGGTGTCGGATCGAGAATTATCCGACGGCGCTGGGTCGGTACGCTCCGCCGAAGCATCGGGGGCGGACGACCGGGAACATCATGAGGTCCGACCGGATGGTGAAAGGGATACGGATGACTTGGAGCTATCCCTTTCGGAACAACATAAAACTGCCGTGGACTTCATCCGGCACTTTCTCCCTCAAGTTGTTCCGTCGGGCCAGACTGCTGCGGTTCCGGACAAGAGAATTATAGCGTCATTGGACTCTGAATTTTTTGAGCGGTTCAGGGACATCGCTCCCGAGTTTCCGTCGCAGTCCAATAATGTTGCAAGAACATTTGAATTATTGAACGACGCTATATTTAAACTTGCATCCAGGACGGGGAAAGGAGGTTTCTTGTCCGCTAATACTCTCAACCTGCCTTTCATTAATGCGAGGAATAAATTCGATACGGCAGGACAGGGTATACCGAGAGTTCCTCTGCGTATGGACGACGAGGCGGAAGACTTAGAGCTATCATTACCGTCGTCGGCTTCTATTCCAACCGCGGTGTTGGAAACAGCTATTGCGTCTAACAGAGCCAATTTAGATGCCTTATCTTACGCAGATCACCTTACTAAGGCGTTATCACTGCGCCTTCAGGGGAAAGAGTTTCAGGATATTCAATCCTCTTTAAGACTTCTTTCAAGGGCAGTAGCTTATTCCACGTGTAACTCCGCCCTTTCAGTGGCAAATCTGGAGTTGGTTAGACGTGACGCAGCCCTAGCTACATCCACACTAGTGGATACTAAGGTGAAGAACTCTCTTAGAGTCGCTTCGGTCTCAGGAGAACTTCTCTTTGACGGCAAGCTTTCTGCTATTTATGATAAAATTACAAAGAAAGCTAAGGATTCTCTGTTGTTCAAATCTGCTCCTAAGAAGTCGGATACAGCAGACACGAATAAGACAGGCACTTCTGGGTCTAATGCGCCCAAGAGAGGTTCCTATAGAGGTTCCGGTGCGTCCTCTTGGTCTTATTCGAGAGACCGTCAGGGTAGCGACTCTCGTTCGGGACGTCCTTCAGGCCGGGACAATCGGTCGGACGCCCCGAGGTCGACGGGGCGAGGTGCGGGCCGTGGAGGACGTGGTTTCTCCTACCGCAGGCCTCGCAGGTCCAGGAGGTGATGGCTTAAACCTGTATCGCGTACCGGTTGGCGGATGGTTGTCGAGCTTTTCACAAGAATGGGCGTTGATTACGGACGACCCTTGGGTGAGAGGAGTGACTTCGGAAGGTCTAAAGATATCCTTCAAACGAAAGCCTCCATTAACTCGAAGTCCAAAGTGGACTCATCTTCCGTCAAATCCGCAGAAAAGAGACGCTCTGTTATCAGAGGTGCAGTCTCTTTTAATGAAGAACGCGGTAGAGGTCGTAGAAAACCAGGAATCTCCGGGATTCTACAGCCATCTGTTTCTGGTTCCGAAACCAGACGGCTCGTTCCGTCCAGTCATAGATTTGAGCTGGATAAACAAGCTGATCGTCGCTCCGAAGTTTTATATGGAGACGATTCGATCGGTCAGAGCGAGTATTCGGGTGAACGATTATGCAACAAGCATAGATCTCAAAGATGCGTACTTTCACGTCATGGTACATCCGACATTCCGAAAGTATCTACGCTTTGCAGTCCTGGGAGTGGTGTATCAATTCCGGGCGATGTGCTTCGGATTGAATCTAGCACCCTGGGCTTTCACTCGGGTAATGAACTCGGTAATGATCTATTTCCGAGCTCATTCGTCTGCGGTAACGTCGGCCTACCTGGACGACATTCTTCAGAGGTACGGCAACGAGTTAACGCTTCAGAACGATGTTCAGAATCTTCTTCTATTGCTCCGACGTCTCGGTTTTATAGTAAACGAGGAGAAGTCGGATCTGGTGCCGTCCAAGTCATTCACTCATCTGGGAATGAGCTTCGAGACGCACAACAATCTCGTTCGTCTGCCGTTAACCAGAGCGAAATTAGTCAGTTGTTACGCTCGCTATTGTCTGCACGCAGACAAAGTCACAGCGAGAGAATTTATGAGACTGATAGGACTGTGCGGAGCTGCCGCGGATCTCATTCCGATGGGGCGGTTACGCACACGTCCTCTTCAAATTTTCTTGACTCAGAATTGGAGTGTGAAAATTCATTCGCTCGATGTAGACGTTCTCTTGTCAGATCAAGTGAAACAAGAGATTCAGACTTGGGCAAACATTCAGTGGTTAACTCAGGGAGTTCCGCTGCAGTTGCCGGATCTGAGTTTTACCATTATGACGGATGCCAGTCAAACAGGTTGGGGTGCATCATTAATCCCAACGGATTCGAGATGCCAGGGTCTTTGGGATCCGCAATTCCTGTGCAAGCACATAAACATCAAGGAAATGATGTCAATTTGGCTTGCGTTACGTCACTGGATGGACATTATTCACAATGCTCATGTCCAAATCCTATCCGACAATACGACAGTAGTGGCGTATATACGGAATCAGGGAGGCTCTCATTCAGTTCCGTTGTTCAATCTAACGGAAAGAATCCTTCTGTTTGCGCTAGAACATCATGTTCTTCTTTCGGTCCGTCACATACCGGGTCGTCTGAATGTGCTAGCAGACTCCCTTTCACGAAAGGGTCGCTTGTTGCCGTCGGAGTGGACTCTCAACAAACAAGTATTCAATCAGATTTGCTACCAATGGGAACGGCCAATGATAGACTTATTTGCAACACATCTCAACAATCAGTTGCAGACGTATGTGTCTCCGTGTCCGGATCCAAGAGCATTTGCAGTAGACGCTCTGTCGATCCCTTGGGACGGAATGATAGGATATGCGTATCCTCCAGCGCCGTTAATTCAACAAGTATTGCTAAAGATAAAACAATCTCAATGCAAGATTCTGTTGGTAGCATCTCTGTCGCCACAGAGACCGTGGATAAATCTACTCAGGTGTCTGTTGTGGGACCTACCGCGAAAGCTTCCTCCACGGGAGGATCTTCTTTCGCAGGGGAAATCGCGCCAACTCCATCACAACCCGCAAGGTCTCAACCTTCACGTTTTTCCGTTGTGCGGTCCTTCTTGCATTTCAAACACTTTACAGGACGAGCAGTGGACGCGATTTCTAACTGTAGGAGGACCTCCTCTTCGCTAAACTATGCGGCTAAGTGGAAGGTTTTTCGTCGTTGGTGTAGGGATCATTCTGTAGATATATTCGATCCCTCTATACCAGACATTGCAAACTTTCTAGTATACTTGTTTGTCGAAATCAAATTGCAGCCTGTTACTATAAAGGGTTATAGATCTATGTTATCTGATACCTATGCACATCATGATAGTTTACAAATTGGATCTAATGTCTCTTTATCTAAGTTGGTTAGAAACTTCTCGATAAATAGACCCAGAACTCTTAGGTTAATTCCTAAATGGAATTTAGCTTGGGTTCTTCTTAAATTGAAGGAAAAGCCATTTGAACCTCTTGGGACAGTAGATTTCAAATTCTTATCTTATAAGACAGCTTTTCTCTTAGCTTTCTCTTCTGCTAGAAGAGTTAGTGAGCTTCATGCACTGTCGGTGGATGATTCTCATTATCGTAGTGTTGGGAACACTATCACCTTCACTACTAATGTGGGTTCTTTAGCTAAGAATCAGGCTCCTAATAAATATCCGGAACCTATTGTTATTAAGGCTCTTCCGTCTTCAGACGGGCGTAGGCCTTTACTCTGTCCTGTTAGAGCGTTACGTATCTATAAACAGAGATCTCAGTTTATCAGAAAGGGACGGAAACGTTTCTTTCTGTCTTTGATGCCTAATAGAAAGGACATTTCGGTCCATTCTATTGCTAGATGGATTCAATTAACTATCCGTACTGCTTATGAAGATTTATCTTCTTCTCAGCAGTCTGTGCTTAAGATTTCTGCTCATGAAGTAAGAGCTCTTTCTACTTCCTGGGCTTATGCTAATAGTGTTGCTATTACAGATTTAATGAAGGCTGCTTATTGGTCTCAGCCATCCACATTTACGAATTTTTATCTCAGAAATATTGAGTCCATTTCTGGAGACCTGCATTGTTTAGGTCCGTTATCTGTTGCTCAGAATGTCGTCCACTAGACAGTTGCAACTATAGTTATGCAGGCTTCCTGTTCCGGCAGTGACTCCGTCCGGCTGCCCTCTTCACTCTGGGCTATTTGACCCAGGGCAAGGGGAGGGGGGGGGGGGGTGGGTGTTCCCTTAGTTCACCTGCTTTATAGTGAAAAGCAAGGGAATGCCTCCTCCAAGTCAGTATTTCTTCCGGGATGGTTTTAAAGTGTAATATTAATGTTAATTTCATTCATGTCTTATTTTTAAAGTGTAGCTCGGCGTGAAGCATTTGTATATGTCAAGTGTCAAACGGGCTTTAATATACAATACTCGGACACTTTTAAATGACTATAAAGAGTCTCAATTCTCTGGACTACTTTATTTATTGGCTTGCTTTAAAAATAATTAGTATAAGGGATATACTGGATGTTAATAGAGAACATGAATGTTATTGTGCTCAATTATTAAGGGTAGTGTATCTTTCTAATTTAATATTAAATAAGAAAGATACATGTAAAGCCTAATACTCCTTTTCTCCTTAAGGGGTTACCTCTTTACTATATAGTTGAGCTTATTGGATTTTCCTCTGTGTCCTAGGCCCTCCAGCCTGTTTACTATTCAGCTAAGTCTGGGTCATTGGTACAGTATAAAAATGTTAAAAAATTTATAGTAATTTATATATTTTTTATACTTACCAATGACCCAGACGGGGATGGCCCTCCCTGGAGTTGGGAACTCTTGCCTCCCCGCTGAGTACATAGCGCTGACCAGGCACCGCCAGTAAGAATGATAATTGGCGCCAATTTCGGGATATCTGCGTCACTGCGCATGCGCAGTGGAGGCGTAGTATGGAGGTCCTTTAGGACATGATTTCTTTTTGTTTTGGATGCAAATTTTGGGGATTGGGGGGCAAAATTTGTGTTTGGCCCTGGTTTTGTTAGAGTTAGCACCAGCTAAGTCTGGGTCATTGGTAAGTATAAAAAATATATAAATTACTATAAATTTTTTAACTTTTGGGTGTGGTCCGAAATTCAAGATGGCCACCAGCAGCCTATTTTGTACCAAAATAAGTGCAATCAGTCTTTTGTACAGAACTTCTGTATGAAAGTTCTGATTTGAATAAATTTTTGTATGAATGTTTAGTAACATGGAATACATCACATATAGTACGAGTTTTTTTCTCATGCAGAAATTATGCAAATTAGATGAACTTTGATTTATTCAGTGCTACTTATACACTGTAAGTGCACATGTCAATACGGCTCGGGCTAGAGGCTGTATTTATCAACCGATCTTCACGAAACTTCTTGGGTACCTTTGTTATCACCTTGAGACGAGACCAAGTGTTTCTGGGTGTGGTCCAAAATTCAAGATGGCTGCCAGTGGTCATTTTGTACCGAAATTAGGTCCAATCAGTTTTTTGTCACAACTTCTACACAGCTTGTATTTATGAATTGATCTTCACGAAACTTCTTGGGTACCTTTGTTTTCAACTTGGGACAGGAACGAGTGTGTTTTTGGGTGCCTATGTTATCACTGTGCTATGAGAACTAATATTTTGGGGTTCAGTCAGACCCACTCTGGGACTCAAAGATTTCTTTTCTAGTTTAGCATCTGACTGTCAACCACCTTTACAATACTTTACCTATACATTTGTTACAGGCTATGGTCAGTATTTATGTACACACCGTTACAATACTTTATATGTACCTTTGTTATCAGGTCATTACCTAGATGTTTGTCATTGCTGTGTCACATACTATACATGTTCATGTCTTAACAAGTTGAGCTACAGAGTCATTGACACTTTCATTTTTCATTTCCATAAAAACTTATTGTTGTTATCACCAACCTTTGAACTTATTGCATTTGTGCAGCAACTTATCCCTTTTGCACTCTCTGCAGGGTATATTTATGAATTTCCATAAAAAAGTGAGAAAAAGACATTTCCACAAGCTATGACCTTCAAACTTAGTGCATTTGTGCATTAACATCTTCCTTTGGCATGCCTCATAGGGCACATTCATCATCAGGTTGTTTTTAAATTTTGTATGCTTATGCAGGGTGACAAAGATAGGAGCTATTGATTTTCTTTTCATTTCCATCAAAAACTGTTGCTGTTATCAACAATCTTTGAATTTATTGCATTTGTGCATCAACATTCTTTCTTTGACATGGCCTACAGGCCACATTTATCATAGGATTGTTTTTGAACTTAGTGTGCTCATTAGGCGAGTCCTTTAGATAAGAGCTATTGATTAGCATTCATTTCTATGAAAAAAGTTGCCATTTACAATAACCTCTGAACTTACTGCATTTGTGTATCCGTTGTGCACAAACAATGCTGTTATGTTGAAATAACCCCAAATAACATTGGTACCAATGATCTTCACATTTGCCATTTCACTTATAACTTACCAAGTTCAAGTTTGTCAAGTTGAGCTACAGTGTCATTGACACTTTCAATATTGATATCAGTATCAATATTTATTATTTTAAATATTATTCTTCCAATTTAAAAAAAACAAATTCAACAACACAACATCGTGTGACACATGTCACATGATATGATTTTGTTGAATTTAAAAAAAAAAAATAAATTTTCTAACTGCACAATGAAAAATTGAAAATTACGCAGACGGATGGAGCCGATTAGTTAGAAAAGTGTTAAGCCAATTTCTTTGAATCACATGTCCCATGACTGGGAGTTTGTTGAAGTAATTGTATTGAAGCGGAATGTAGATTAGCAGTGGGCATTAACAGGTGTCATCCCAACAAGACGAATCCCAATAAAACGAATTGGTAAAATATCCCAACAAGACGATCCCACCAAGATGAATCTCAACAAGACAAAATTTTTCTTCTCATCAAATATCGGGAAATTTACTTTAAAAAGAACGTGTACATTACAATGTATGCTATTTGAAGTATTTTAGGGTTTTATTTTATGCATGTGTTTGGGAGTTTTGTTGATAAAAAAGCTCCATAAAACTGTAGCAAATAGTGTCTTGTTACGAAGCGTGGCACCTCTGTTAACTGGAAGCATTTTTGTTGGTTGTCAAAATTTTTTCCACATATTATTGCCTTGTTGCAATTAATGGGAGAGTGCCTAAAGGCACTCTCCCATTAATTGTAACAGGGCAAATCGACCCAGACATAATAATATCACTTCAAAAATTAATTGACGTACATCCACCGAATAAGAAGTCTTTTAGCTCTGGTACCCACACTTCAGGCTGAAGCCCCAAAATGGCTTCCAGCACTCAACCAGTTAATTGAAATCTGTTTGTCCAAATGTAAGCTGTGTGTGATGGAAAACCTCAAAATAAATGGGTTATATAGTAATTTTAATTAAATTTGTCTTGTTGGGCTTCATCTTGTTGGGAGTAAACCCATTAACATCCCTCTGGTTGTAAATCACAGCATTCTATATGAGCTGAAACACTGCATTTTTGATTAGGAATGTAAAGATGCACTGGTACACAGAAATACAGGCTCTAAAGATGTGCATATTGGTTCAGCCTTTCCATTATCTCTATATCGTTATAATGCAAATTGCACAGCAACCTGGCTATTTATTGCTGCTATAATGTGCCAGTTGTCATTTCCACATGGCAAAAGGCTAAGAATTATCACAATTTGCTCAAAATATGATCTGTTATTTAAAAAGGCCATTTTGAACGGTGCGCCACATTTGTCAGTGCGGAAGATAATGACTTCTTGTGTGCACCAGACACACCTTTGAGTGTGATAAAAATACAATCGCAAATTTTAGATTACATTCCTTGTATCACACTAGAAATTAGGAATTGGGAATTGGAATTAGGAATTGGAAACATATCTTCATGTACATGTAGATATGTATTCATATTGCAATCAATGTTTTAAGATATATAAAGTATTGTGTCACAAGCATATCTTAAAAAATCATTCTGCAAAAATATTTCTTTATAGCATCTCCGTTATTAGCGTTCAAGTTTCTGTACTTGTATGTTTTTGTATTTTCAGGATATATGTTTTGGAAGGAATGATAGAATGTTAGATTTGTATCATCCAGAAGGTATCAAAGACCCATCACCTGTGAAACCAGTGGTTATTTTTGTGTATGGTGGTTCTTGGGGAACAGGAGATAAGAGCATGTATGGACTACTGTGTACACAACTAGCAAACAAACTGAATGCCATTGTTTGCTGTATCAACTATTCTCTTTTTCCTCAGGTAATTCCATAGCAACCATCTGCATACTGATGTTGAAATTTCACAATTTCTAGCCAATAATGTTTCCAATCATGCAACTATGAATTTTAACAATTCAGTCTTATTTGACATTTGACAGAGAATCATTGAGCTCTGTAAAACTAGATTGAATTGATTAAATTCTCAGTTTCAAGAAGGGAAGAATTTAATGTTTGAAATTTCGATATTTTGATATTGTACAGAAGGTTAATATACTTAAAGTACAGCCACCGTGGACTGTGATGTTCACGCTTGTGTTTACCAGGTAATAAAAAGCATCATCAACAAAATTTTAATTTATGAAGCAATGGGTTGTACCTGGTGCTTCATTAATTATACCCCCCAGGAACGAAGCTCAGGGGTGGTATATAGAAATCACTCTGTCTGTCTGTCTGTTTGTCTGTGCAAATCGTGTCCGACTCAGACATTTTGATGGCCTTGAAGAATGATACTTGGTATTAATGTGGCCCACCATAACTATTGAAGATAATTCTGTGAAACTTTATGGGTTTGTTCAACATGAGGTGGCATGTCACAATCACAACCATGACACTTGGTTCAAAGTCAAGGTCACTGTTACTAAATTCAAGTCGAGGTTAAGTTTTTAGTTTTTCAATCAGTATTAACTGTTGAATGTAATTCTGTGAAACTTGATGTGTGGTTATTGAACACCTTGAGGTGAGGTGAGATGAAATGTTTTTTGGTTGTTTTTTTTTTTTTTTGGAGGGGGGGGGGGAGGGTGCGGGTTAATTTTTTTGTTTGTATTTTGCAAAAAATTTCAACAGAACCATATCACATGACCCTTCAGTGGAATGAACTCAACATTCTTAACCCATTGTTTGTGTGTGTTTGGGGGGGGGGGGGGGGGGGGGGGGGAGTGGTTGTTGAGTTTTTTTTAAAAATATTTTTGCAATTACTCAGTTTGGAAATTATGCAGGCAGCTGTGGCCAATTTGTTAGGTAAAGGGTTAACTCTTAACCTGGGGCTGCCAGGATTTCCTACCAGCATGTGCTAATGCACAACTCACTGCTGGTGGGGATTCCAGACAGAGAAGGGTAGTCCTTGTTTCCATTAATGTCCAATGAATATTAGGAAATCCCTGTGACGTAATACTGTCACCATATGCAACATTATTAATCTTCAAAATAAAAGTTTTATATTAAATTTTTTCAATTAAATACCAAAGTTTTTGACTGCTTTTAGACAAAATTTGAAGGGGGGGGGGGGGGGGGGCAAAATGAGCAATGATTTTTATGATCTCACTGCTGCCTCCACCTCAGATGATGATGAGGTTGAATGACTTTGAAACAAGTGAATAGGGCAATTTCAAGGACCTAGAAATCAGCTGTACAGAAATAGAATTGAGCGAAGAAGAAATTAGGGAAATCAGGGAAAGAAGTAGATTGTGAATTTCTTGACCCAAGTATTGATTCATATGATTGTAAATGGCTTTGCAAGTTTGAAAATAACTGAGCCCTTCGAAATATCGATGGAGATGAGTGCCCATATGAACTATTCTTACTTTTTTGGACTCCGAAGTGATTGGAAACTTAGTTTAATCTATACTACAAACAAGTCATCACAAAGAAGGGAATTCATAATTTGGGACCCCACGCCAGGGCAAGGGCATGGCAAGATACAACAGATGGTGAAATGATGTCCTCCTTTGCTATTATTCTTTTCGTGGGGATATTGTTAGACTCCCCTATTATGATATTTTCTGGACCAAAGACCAACTGATGAATATTCCTGATTTTACAAGTCTAATGCCACGAGACAGATTTTTAAATTTAGTAGCATTTTTTCATGTTTCTGATAATGAGAATGAACCACCATGGGACTCCCCATATGATCGTGGCTACAAATTTAAAAAAATTATCAGAATACCTCAAAAAGAAATGGCAATCCAGTTATTAATCTTGGAGAGAAGTGAGTTTAGATGAAACTCTTGCGCCATATGAAGGACGAACAAAATTTCTGCAATACATTACAAAGAAGTCACATAATTGGGTATTGAAAACATAAACCCTACCCGATGCCCAAACCAGGTATGTCTATAAATGGGAACTCTATGTTGGGCATAAAAAGTCAAACAAACAGAGACATGGGTGATGCTTATAAAGTTGTAATGGATATGTGTTCCCTGATACTTGGATTTGGGCATCATGCTTATTGTGACAATTATTATGCCCCCAACCTCCGAAGAAGGATTCAGGGGGTATCTTGTGAGGACCCCCATCCATCTGTCCTCTGTGCGTCTGTCCAACAGTCCATCCATCTGTCAGTCAGTAAGTCTGTCCATCCATCCATCCATCCATCCATCCATCCATCCATCCATCCATCCATCCATCCATCCATCCATCCATCCATCTGTCTGCCTGTCTGTCTGTACAAACGTTTTTGGATTCTAATTTCAAAGCTATTGGTCAGATTTCAATCTCCTTTGATAGACCCACATGGGAGAATGGATATGCACAAGGAACGGGTTCCGTCCAATAATTTTTTCCCGAGTTATACTACGCTGCAAGCGATGATTACATGAATCGCACTGGTTCAGATTGAGAGAAAAGAATTAAACCTGTCTGATATTACGCCAACTGTGTTAGCAATAATTAAATCCAATAGGCATTTCAAGAGGAAAGGATTAGCTCATGTCGCGTAATCTTGGAGATAATTGTGTAAAGGATTAGCGGTAATTAACTTCTGTACATCAACTTCATCTCAAAAAAACAACACAATCTTATAAAGACACGTGCACATTTTATTCTGTCTACAATTTCACCTTGAAAATAACATTCATGAACAATGCATTACACTGACAATTCGTCTTGAATTTTTCAATCACCCCATGCTGAATTAACATACTGCTTTAAAATGTTGAGAACAAAAAACGTCCACATAATATTATACGTTAAATTAATGTCGCAGCAAACTCAATTTCAATTATTTCTATTCAAACTTCATTGTGACAGTGTTGTTCATGTTAAATAGTTTGGGCTACATGTTGGCCTACAGTTATAATTTTTCTGCGAGTGTGCGTGCATTGAAAAAAAAAACGAGTGGTATGAGTCGGCTTCTGATTTTCGTTTGTTTCCCCGTATTTAATCCTTCAGACGATCGATAACACCATCACATCGAATGCAGGAACAAACACAGGTACTCTACACAAGCTGAGAAATCGAAAGAAAATGATACCTGGTACCATTTTTGGATTGATGCTGTCGTACCCGCATAATAGAATATAAATATAAACTTTTATATTTAAATATATTCTATTGTGGGGGCACGACAGCATCCATCAAAAATGCTATCAGATATCATTTTTATTCTAGATTTCTCAGCTTGTGCAGAGAACTTGTGAGAACAAGACGAGAAAAATTAAGTTTTATTTTTGGGGAGATTTGGAAGAATTGGGGTACGGTACTATACAGTCGCCATGGAATGGCACTTCTCCACAATTCCACAGTGGGCTTGAACAAGCGTGTGAAAAGACAACAAAATTTGTCCATAGTAAGTGACTGTGGACAGAAAAAAATATACGGCATGGGCATATAGCACAACTGCCCACAGCATTAATACGTTCCATGGAAATTACCATGCTGGGAATAAAAAGCCACGTCGATAGCTTATTGATGATCTTTGCGAATTCAAACAATTTTTTAGCTCACCCGACTGAAAGTCAGGGTGAGCTTTTCTTATCACTCTTCGTCTGTCGTCCGTCGTCTGTCGTCCGTCGTCCTGTGTGAAGGTGGTGTTTGAGCCTCTTTCTCCTAAACCACTGGCCACATTTTAATTAAATTTCATGTAAGTAGTGGTTATATAGGGGCATTTTGATTTTTAGGCAAATTAGGTTTCGGCTCATATTGAGCAGAGGTGTGGGGAAAAAATGACCAAATTTTTTGAAAATCTTCTTCTAATGAACCACCAGTAACAGAGACTTGATATGTGGTATACAGAGTCCTTTTGAGGTTTAGAAACTTTAGAATCAAGTTTGTTGAAGAGAAGTTTGTCGGGCATTATTTGCCTTCGTTATGGGAGGGGCAAAAATTTTGGCCACGCCTAAAATTTCTATTTTCTGAACCGTGAAGTCGATTTGAACCAAATTTGATATGAGATGATAATGGGTCATAAGTAGTTGATTGATGCAAAAAAAAAAAAAAATTTTCTCATTGCCCCGTGGGAACCTCGGGAGCTAAAAATAGGAAAAACCTTAAAACTGCCATATCTCCAAAACTACACGGCACAGAGAATTCTTATTTTGTACAAAGCTTACTTTTATCCAGTAGAATAGAATGGTTAAAAAAAGTCCCTATCGGTTTGATCACAAGGTACTTTTTTCAGGACTTTGAAAAAGTGCTGAGTCAGCACTTTTTAACACTGTAGGCAATGGGAAAAACATTAAAAAATCTTCTTCTCCAGATCCAGCAGGCAGAATCTTTTGATATTTGGTATGCAACATTGTAGGGTAGATCTGATTCAAGTTTGTTCAAATCGGCCCCCTGGGTTCATATTTGGGCTCAGTATAGGAGCCCGATTTCGAACTTAGTGCATTTCAGACAAATTTCTTCAAAAACCTTCTTCTCCAGATCCAGCAGGCAGAATCTTGTCATATTTGGTATGCAACATTGTGGGGTGGATCTGATTCAAGTTTGTTCAAATCGGCCCTCCTGGATTTATATTTGGGCTCACTATAGAAGCCCAAATTCGAACTTAATACATTTCAGGCAATTTTCTTCAAAAATCTTCTTCTCCAGATCCAGCAGGCAGAATCTTTTGATATTTGGTATGCAACATTGTGGGGTGGATCTGATTCAAGTTTGTTCAAATCGGCCCCCTGGATTCATATTTGGGCTCACTATAGAAACCCGAATTCGAACTTAGTGCATTTCAGGCAAATTTCTTAAAAGATCTTCTTCTTCAGATCCAGCAGGCAGAATCTTTTGATATTTGGTATGCAACATTGTGGGGTGGATCTGATTCAAATTTGTTCAAATCGGCTCCCTAGATTCATATTTGGGCTCTCTATAGAAGCTCGAATTCGAACTTAGTGCATTTCAGGCAAATTTCTTCAAAAATCTTCTTCTCCAGATCCAGCAGGCAGTATCTTTTGATATTTGGTATGCAACATTGTGGGGTGGATCTGATTCAAGTTTGTTCAAATCGGCTCCCTAGATTCATATTTGGGCTCACTATAGAAGCCCGAATTTGAACTTAGTGCATTTCAGGCATATTTCTTAAAAAATCTTCTTCTCCAGATCCAGCTGGCAGAATCTTTTCATATTTGGTTAGCAACATTGTGGGGTGGATCTGATTCAAGTTTGTTCAAATCAGCCCCCCTGGGTTTATATTTGGTCTCAGTATAGGAGCCCAAATTTGAACTTAGTGCATTTCAGGCAAATTTCTTAAAAAATCTTCTTCTCCAGATCCAGCAGGCAGAATCTTTTGATATTTGGTATGCAACATTGTGGGGTGGATCTGATTCAAATTTGTTCAAATCGGCTTCCTAGGTTTATATTTGGGCTCACTATAGAAGCTTGAATTCGAACTTAGTGCATTTCAGACAAATTTCTTCAAAAATCTTATTCTCCAGATCCAGCAGGCATAATCTTTTGATATTTGGTATGCAACATTGTGGGGTGGATCTGATTCGAGTTTGTTCAAATCGGCTCCCTAGATTCATATTTGGGCTCACTATAGAAGCTCGAATTCGAACTTAGTGCATTTCAGGCAAATTTCTTAAAAAATCTTCTTCTCCAGATCCAGCAGGCAGAATCTTTTCATATTTGGTATGCAACATTGTGGGGTGGATCTGATTCAAGTTTGTTCAAATCGGCTCCCTGGATTCATATTTGGGCTCACTATAGAAGCCCGAATTAGAACTTAGTGCATTTCAGGCAAATTTCTTAAAAAATCTTCTTCTCCAGATCCAGTAGGCAGAATCTTTTGATATTTGGTATGCAACATTGTGGGGTGGATCTGATTCAGGTTTGTTCAAATCGGCTCCCTAGATTCATATTTGGGCTCACTATAGAAGCTCGAATTCAAAGTTAGTGCATTTCTGGCATATTTCTTCCAAAATCTTCTTCTCCAGATCCAGCAGGCAGAATCTTTTCATATTTGGTAAGCAACATTGTGGGGTGGATCTGATTCACGTTTGTGCAAATCTGCCCCCCTCGGTGTATATTTGGGCTCAGTATAGGAGCCCAAATTTGAACTTAGTGCATTTCAGGCAAATTTCTTAAAAAATCTTCTTCTCCAGATCCAGCAGGCAGAATCTTTTGATATTTGGTATGCAACATTGTGGGGTGGATCTGATTCAAGTTTGTTCAAATCGGCTCCCTAGATTCATATTCGGGTTCACTATAGAAGCTCGAATTCGAACTTAGTGCATTTCAGACAAATTTCTTCAAAAATCTTCTTCTCCAGATCCAGCAGGCAGAATCTTTTCATATTTGGTATGCAACATTGTGGGGTGGATCTGATTCAAGTTTGTTCAAATCGGCCCCCTGGATTCATATTTGGGCTCACTATAGAAGCCCAAATTCAAACTTAGTGCATTTCAGGCAAATTTCTTAAAAAATCTTCTTCTTCAGATTCAGCAGGCAGAATCTTTTGATATTTGGTATGCAACATTGTGGGGTGGATCTGATTCAAGTTTGTTCAAATCAGCCCCCTGGGTTTATATTTGGGCTCAGTATAGGAGCCCAAATTTGAACTTAGTGCATTTCAGGCAAATTTCTTTGAAAATCTTCTTCTTAAGATCCAGCCGGCAGAATCTTTGATATTGGGTATGCACCATGCTTAGGGGGGTGAGATTCAAGTTTGTTCAAGCCAAGTCCCTGGGTTCATATGTGGGTTCACTGTGGTAGCCCGAATTATAACTTGGTTCAAAATGAGGAATTTTCTTTAAAATCTTCTTCAGATCCAGCAGTCGGAATGTTTTGATATTTGGTATGCAGCATCCTTAGGTGGTGAGATTCAAGTTTGTTCAAGCCATGTCCCTAGGTCCATATTTGGACTCACTGTGGGAGCTCGAATGTAACTTAGTTCAAAATGAGGAATTTTTCTTTAAAAATCTTCTTCTTCAGATCCAGCAGTCGGAATGTTTTGATATTTGGGTGGGCAGCATCCTTAGGGGGGGTGAGATTCAGTTTGTTAAAGCCAAGTCCCGGAGTTCATATATGGGCTCCCTGTGGGAGCCTGAATTATAACTTAGTTCAATATGAGGAAAATTCTTTAAAAATCTTTTTTTTTTTTAGATCCACTGATCAGAATCTTTGGATATTTGGTATAAGCTTTTCTTAGGAGGAGCAGATGGTACCTGTTGAAATCAATTCTCTGGGTTGATATTTAGGCTACCATGTCAGGTGAGCGCCCTCAGGCCCCTTGGGGCCTCTTGTTTAGTCTTAATTTTAATCTCAGTTAATTAATGCATTGAATATTTTAAGTAACGTTTTGTCATTCCTCGCGTCCAACTGTTGCTGATTGAGGCAAAACAATTATATACAGTGTTCGGTTAATTTGGGGAATGTTCACAGACAGTTACCCCCAATTGGAAGCAAATTTTACCCCCACACACTCTCAGAGCACCAGATTTTTCAAATAAACTTTTCCCGATGTGGGAGGCCACCCCCTCCCAGGACCACAACCCACCCGGGACCTTCGTGTCTCAGGACATGCCTAGGCATGTTATGCCGTGCTGCCTCTGAATATTGCTCAGTCACCCCCGCCCCCACTGTTTGAGAATCCTAGCTCTGCCCCTGCAGTCAATAAGATCCATTCACATTATTAGGTCTATATCTGCCATAAAATTAACTATCTATAGGCGAAGATAGAAGATGGACATATTAGAAAACACCCACTGAGTGTAAACTCCACCAAGATAATAGATCAAGTTCAGTGTGAAACTGCACAAAAAAAAAAAAAATTCAAAAGTAAGTGAAGAGACTTCTGAATCCGAAACTGTGCAAGGGGAAACTCCCTTCTGAGTGTAGGTGTCGTAATTAACCTATGCAGCCCATCATCTCACATTCAACGCTTTGAAGACAAATTATTAACCTTACAATAAAGTCATGCAACCAACAATGTAACAAACTTGCAAAAAATCGGCTGTGGATACAGAAGTCACACCTCACAAAGTCTGTTGAACTTGCACAGGTGACGATGATTACAATAGTTTGTTCAGTAATTAATACCAGTGGCAATAGTCTTTTAATAAGACAGTTATGACAGGGATATTAGCGACCAGTGACATAATCAAACAGTTACTTCTGTTCTCGGCCTCTCAGCAGCCTATTGTTTTGGACATATTAACTTCAAATTAATATTCCAGCAGAATCACTTGGCACTCATGAATGTGAATAACTTAACTCTACATTCATTTAACAGAAAAGTTGTCCCAAGGAGAGTGTGGCAATTTCTTATTTTTTTTTTATTATTTGACTTTTTTTGTGGGGGGGGGGGGGGGGGGGGGGGGGAGAGGGGGGTTCTATGTCACTGGTTGTCACTGGTGACTAATTTTTACAATCTCTGGATAAAATCTAAGGAACCTCCGGCAACCATTGAAAAGACAACTAGCGCTTTTGCTTATCTATTAAACTTGTAAACTTGTTTTTTCTCCAATTTTGTTCAAAAAAAGATTTGTACAGAAAAGTGTGTAACCCTTCATTGGAATGGGTGCAGTGAACTTGTGCCATAGAGATGTCACCTGATATGTTTTTATTGAATTTCTTTTGAAAATGTTTTTTTAAAGCCCAATTTATAAATTGCGCGGATCAGTGCAGCAGATTTGTTAGTAGAGGGTCAACCTGCAAACAAGTCAAGACAAGTGCAATGCAATGGTTTTCAATATTGTGGACGTGGGTGAAATCTTCTCCACAACAGTTTAAGAAACTACGGTCACTTACTTGCATTAAGGTTTGAACCAACATATAACTGTAAATACTGTTATTTTGTTTTATACATTTGCTTATTCTTATGATTTCTCTTTATACAGTGGGAAAGGTGAACTGTTGGGGCAGAATGTCAAGGTTCGGATGACTGAGTACGCCATTTTTATTTCAAGCTGCCACATGGAAATTGTTACTGAATGTGACAGGTTCAAACGTTTACTTTTTTATTTTGTTGAATAAGTATAAATAAGTAATATGAATCTTTGTTTTGCTCTTTTTATAGTACTCCCTTGATTGCTTTTCCCAAGAATGAAGATGATCAATTTAACCCAAACTACTTGTAGCAGTCGGTCGATTGGGAATGAGAGGGAGTGGCATCTACAGTTTGAAAACTCACCTTCAATGGAATTGATGGGTGGGAGTGGGGTGGGCAGTATGCGAATCTTTGCATGGTGATGAGTAATGACCATTGCAAAATGCGTTACATGTGAAGTACACTTAGGTGTAATGTGGGGGGTGGGGTGGGGTGGGAGGTGGGGGTTGGGAGCTGAGTGGTGGTCATTCAACGAGAAATTCATCCCCTATTTATAGGGTGGCGGAGGTAGGGGTGGAACAGAATCATGTCATATTTTTATACTGTACCAATGACCCAGACTTAGCTGGTGCTAACTCTAACAAAACCAGGGCCAAACACAAATTTTGCCCCCCAATCCCCAAAATTTGCATCCAAAACAAAAAGAAATCATGTCCTAAAGGACCTCCATACTACGCCTCTACTGCACATGCGCAGTGACGCAGACGTCCCGAAATTGGCGCCAATTATCATTTCTCTGTTTGGCCCTTCATCAGTCAACATCTCACTGATCTTTGTGCTTGTAAATCTCAGTTTAAAGGATGCCAGACACGTAATTTTTGGAGAAAATGTGATTCTAAGGAGGATAGAAGGAGGAGAGGAAAAAGAAGTGACAAAAAATAATCAGGGCTGTACTTAAAATTTTTTGATGAAATTATGTTAAGTTGCCTATTTTCGAGGCATGGGCCTCTTGTTGTCATTCTTGCTAAATGGTGCACTGCTTATTCAGTGTTTCCTCTTCCCTAGCCTTCTAAAGCCCCCCCCTGCAATTCTCCCATGCTTTTGGCATATTTTTGAGAAAGTTCATTTCTAAAATTTCCTGGGAGAGTTGCTTGGTTACAGAATGTTTTCTGTTATTTTCCCCATAGTTACGTTTTCACCCATGGGTGTATAACGTTGTGTTCTGCATCTTCCATCTGATGTTCTGCAGATTCTCCCCTGGGAGTCTCTGTTTTGCATCAGATAGAGTGTAATTTTGATGACTGATTCCGGGCCAGTTTTTTCAGTGCCTGGAGTCATGTTTTCTGGTGTTTTCCACTGTTTGTTTACATTGGCAACAGCCTTTTTTGAGGGGGGCTGTTTGCCTTTGCTGTAGTTTATCTCACTATAAGATACATTTATATTATCCGTAAGTGTCTCATTAATTATTCAATATAAATTAAAAATTTTTGACCACACTTTGCCATCGGATCCATCGGGGCTCAACGTTACTTTTCAGGTACTTGGGCTTCGCTGAAAAAATATTTTTTCAAAATTATTTTGATTTGCAATTGTTTTTAGCTCACCTGACTGAAAGTCAGGGTGAGCTTTTCTGATCACTTTTCGTCCGTCGTCCGTCGTCCGTCCGGCGTCCGGCGTCCGTCGTCCGTCGTCCGGCGTGAAGGTGGTGTTTGGGTCTTTTTCTTCCAAACCACTGGCCGCATGTTAATGAAATTTCATGTGAGTAGGGGTTATATAGCGGCATTTTGATTTTTGGGCAAATTAGGTTTCGGCTCATATTGAGCAGAGGGGTGGGGCAAAAATGCTCCAATTCTTAAAAAATCTTCTTCTCAAGAACCAGCAATAGCAGAGACTTGATATTTGGTATGCAGCTTCCTTTTGAGGTGTAGACTCAAGTTTGTTCAAGAGAAGTTTGTAGGTCTATACTTGGCGATGTTATGGGAGGAGCAAAAATTTTGGCCCCACCCCAAATTTCTATTTTTTAAACCGAGAGGCCAATTTGAACCAAATTTTATGTGAGGGCTTATTGGGTCATAAGTACCTAATTTATGCAGAAATTTTTTTTCCTGTAGCCCCGTGGGAACCACAGGAGCTAAAAATAGAAAAAAATTAAAACGCCTATATCTCAAAAACTGCACGGCAGTGAGAATTTTTATTTGGTGTGAAGCTTTCTTGGGACCAACAGAAAGGATTGGTAAAAAAAAATTGCTATCGGTTTTATCATAGGGTACTTTTTCGGGACTCTGAAAAAGTGCTGAGTCAGTATTTTTTAACACAGTAGGCAATGGGAAAAAAATAAAGAATTGTTTTCTTCCAAACCACTGCTCTAAAAGCTTTCATATTTTACATATAACATCTTTGGAACATTGATTCACATATTTGTAGAAATCAAATTCCTCGGTCCATATTTGGGTTCCCTATGGGAACCCAAATGTTCAAATTAGTGCAATATGAGGGATATATTTTAAAAATCTTCTTCTTCGGATCCACAAATCAGAATCTTTTGATATTTGCTATGCATCATCCTTAGGGGGGTGAGATTGATGTTTGTTCAAGCCAAGTCCCTGAGTTCATATTTGGACTCCCTTTGGGAACCCAAATTGTAACTTAGTGCAATACGAGGTATATTCTTTTAAAATCTTCTTCTTCGCATCCACCGGTCAGAATCTTTTGATATTTGGTATACAGTATGCTTAGGGAGGTGAGATTCAAGTTTGTTCAAGTCAAGTCCTTCGGCTCATATTTGGTCTCCCTGTGGGAGCCCAAATTATAACTTAGTTCAATATGAGGAATATTCTTTAAAAAAAATTTTTTTTTTCAGATCCACCAGTCAAAATCTTTTGATATTTGATGTACAGCATTCGTAGGGGGGGGGGGGGGGGGGGGGGGGGGGGGGGGCTGAGAGTGAAGTTTGTTAAAGCCAAGTCCCTTGGTTCATATTTGGGCTCACTGTAGAAGCCCAAATTATACCAAAATTTTTATTTTCCAAACCAAGAGGTCGATTTGAACCAAATTTGATATGAGGGCTTATTGGGTCACAAATACCTAATTTATGCCATAAATTGTTTTCCTGTCCCCCACGGCAACTACAGGAGCTGAAAAATTTTTTTTTTTTTGAATGCCCATATTTCCAGAACTACATGGCACTGAGAATTTTTATACAATGTGAAGCTTCCTTAGGGCCGGGAGAAAGGAATGGTGAAAAAAATGCCATTGGTTTTATCATAAGTACTTTTCCAGGACTAAAAGTGCCGAGTCATCATTTTTTAACACTGTAGGTAATGGGAATAACGTTGAATAATCTTCTTCTCCCAAACCACTGCTTCAGAAGCTTTTGTTTTTGGGTTCCCTATGGGAGCCCAATGTATAACTTAATTCAGTATGAGAAATATTCTTAAAAAATCTTTTTTTTCTGATACTCCTCTCAGAATCTTTTGATATTTGATTTTTAGTTTTCTTAGAAGCGGCAAATTGAAATTTGTTCAAGTTCTGGTTTATTGATAAAATTGGGCCCAGTAACCAATTCCTGCGTTGAAAGCCCTGTAAAGTGGGCAGTAATAGGCATAAACGATTGACCAAACCTGATATTATAATTATGCCTCTGTAATGATGTAGCCTTAGAAAGTGACCTTAAATTCCAATAAATAAATAGATAAATTATTGAGTACCCAATATGGGGATCTAACATATGAACACTCTGGGTTACTAAGTAGAGAAAACACTTTTATGTTGAAAAACTGATAATAACCACAAGGCAGAATCCCTTGCTATTTTGGTGATATGACTCGGCCAGTATCAGGTGAGCGCCCTCAGGCCCCGTGGGGCCTCTTGTTTCATTTATTAATGGATCATGTTATTATGTATCTTTGTGTCAGGGGTTTGTGCGAGTAACTAGGACTTGTTGTTGTTCTTTCACAATGAAGGGACATTGTTCAAATTGTAATAGGAAGAAATCTTCCTCTGACTTTCATGATCATTGTATTAATTGTAGTCAGTGTTCTCGCATTAATCCCTGTCCTATATGTGAATATTGGGATGAGAAACATTGGAAACGTGTGTCACGATATGTTGTTTCTGGAGAAAGGGCTATGCCGGCTCTTTCTCCGCAAGGTCACTCTACTCTCTCATTTTCTATTTCAGAGGAACAAGAACAGGGTGATGTTTCCATGTTATCTTCTACAAGTGTGCGTCCGTCGTCACAAATGAATTCAGAGCTAGCGGCAAAAGTGCTCATGGAGATTAGACAAATGTCGTCCGCTAGCTCGCCCGGTGTAGCGTCCATTCACCGAATGGTTCGGCAGCCGGGTTCGTCCGATGCGGTCCAGGAGGAAATTTTGGGTGATGCGAGCACTATAAACATGATAGATGCACACCCAGTGACGGCGGATAGTAAGCGAGAACGGAGGAAGCCTTTGAGTCCGGTTCCTAGCTCGTCCAGGTCCAGCCGGGCCATGAGCGAGAGAGGCCCCTCTCTCGTACAACAACATCTGGGACCAGATGTTGTGGTACAAAATGTGTCGCAAGCGGAGCATACGTCCGTCGCTCGGGACGCTCCGTTGTATAGGCAGTCCGCGGAGACTGCTAAGGCTTCCTCTTCTCGTCAGCGCACACGACCACACCTTGGCTGCGTGACTGCCGATATATTACCAGCTTCGCCGATCAAGGATTCTTCGGCGACCAGGTCACACCATCCGGCAGCCAGGGATTCGAGACCGATGGACTCCGGACGTTCGCATAGAAAAAGTATGCGGGAGCCATTTGATGCGGAGCTGCCCTCGGCGAAGCAGCGGAAGACTGCGCCTCCGCAGGTCTCGACGCCGGACATTCTTGTGCAGATAGCACAGCTTATCGCAGCATCCCAGCAGCCGACAGAAACGGTGTCGGATCGAGAATTATCCGACGGCGCTGGGTCGGTACGCTCCGCCGAAGCATCGGGGGCGGACGACCGGGAACATCATGAGGTCCGACCGGATGGTGAAAGGGATACGGATGATTTGGAGCTATCCCTTTCGTAACAACATAAAGCTGCCGTGGACTTCATCCGGCACTTTCTCCCTCAAGTTGTTCCGTCGGGCCAGACTGCTGCGGTTCCGGACAAGAGGATTATAGCGTCATTGGACTCTGAATTTTTTGAGCGGTTCAGGGACATCGCTCCCGAGTTTCCGTCGCAGTCCAATAATGTTGCAAGAACATTTGAATTATTGAACGACGCTATATTTAAACTTGCTTCCAAGACGGGGAAAGCAAGTTTCTTGTCCGCTAATACTCTCAACCTGCCTTTCATTAATGCAAGGAATAAATTCGATACGGCAGGACAGGGTATCCCGAGAGTTCCTCTGCGTATGGACTACGAGGCGGAAGACTTAGAGCTATCATTACCGTCGTCGGCTTCTATTCCAACCGCGGTGTTGGAAACTGCTATTGCGTCTAACAGAGCCAATTTAGATGCCTTATCTTACGCAGATCACCTTACTAAGGCGTTATCACTGCGCCTTCAGGGGAAAGAGTTTCAGGATATACAATCCTCTTTAAGACTTCTTTCAAGGGCAGTAGCTTATTCCACGTGTAACTCCGCCCTTTCAGTGGCAAATCTGGAGTTGGTTAGACGTGACGCAGCCCTAGCTCCATCCACACTCGTGGATACTAAGGTGAAGAACTCTCTTAGAGTCGCTTCGGTCTCCGGAGAACTTCTCTTTGACGGCAAGCTTTCTGCTATTTATGATAAAATTACAAAGAAAGCTTCGGATTCTCTGTTGTTCAAATTTGCTTTTAAGAAGTCGGATACAGCAGACAAGAATGAGACAGGCACTTCTGGGTCTAATGCGCCCAAGAGAGGTTCCTATAGAGGTTCCGGTGCGTCCTCTTGGTCTTATTCGAGAGACCGTCAGGGTAGCGACTCTCGTTCGGGACGTCCTTCGGGCCGGGACAATCGGTCGGACGCCCCGAGGTCGACGGGGCGAGGTGCGGGTCGTGGAGGACGTGGTTTCTCCTACCGCAGGCCTCGCAGGTCCAGGAGGTGATGGCTTAAACCTCTATCGCGTACCGGTTGGCGGAAGGTTGTCGAGCTTTTCACAAGAATGGGCGTCGATTACGGACGACCCTTGGGTGAGAGGAGTGACTTCGGAAGGTCTAAAGATATCCTTCAAACGAAAGCCTCCATTAACTCGAAGTCCAAAGTGGACTCATCTTCCGTCAGATCCGCAGAAAAGAGACGCTCTGTTATCAGAGGTGCAGTCTCTTTTAATGAAGAACGCGGTAGAGGTCGTAGAAAACCAGGAATCTCCGGGATTCTACAGCCATCTGTTTCTGGTTCCGAAACCAGACGGCTCGTTCCGTCCAGTCATAGATTGAGCTGGATAAACAAGCTGATCGTCGCTCTGAAATTTTATAAGGAGACGATTCGGTCGGTCAGAGCGAGTATTCGGGTGAACGATTATGCAACAAGCACAGATCTCAAAGATGCGTACTTTCACGTCATGGTACATCCGACATTCCGAAAGTACCTACGCTTCGCAGTCCTAGGAGTGGTGTATCAATTCCGGGCGATGTGCTTCGGATTGAATCTAGCACCCTGGGCTTTCACTCGGGTAATGAACTCGGTAATGATCTATTTCCGAGCTCATTCGTCTGCGGTAACGTCGGCCTACCTGGACGACATTCTTCAGAGGTACGGCAACGAGTTAACGCTTCAGAACGATGTTCAGAATCTTCTTCTATTGCTCCGACGTCTCGGTTTTATAGTAAACGAGGAGAAGTCGGATCTGGTGCCGTCCAAGTCATTCACGCATCTGGGAATGAGCTTCGAGACGCACAACAATCCCGTTCGTCTGCCGTTAACCAGAGCGAAATTAGTCAGTTGTTACGCTCGCTATTGCCTGCACGCAGACAAAGTCACAGTGAGAGAATTTATGAGACTGATAGGTCTGTGCGGATCCGCTGCGGATCTCATTCCGATGGGGCGGTTACGCACACGTCCTCTTCAAATTTTCTTGACTCAGAATTGGAGTGTGAAAATTCATTCGCTCGACGTAGACGTTCTCTTGTCAGATCAAGTGAAACAAGAGATTCAGACTTGGGCAAACATTCAGTGGTTAACTCAGGGAGTTCCGCTGCAGTTGCCGGATCCGAGTTTTACCATTATGACGGATGCCAGCCAAACAGGTTGGGGTGCATCATTAATCCCAATGGATTCGAGATGCCAGGGTCTTTGGGATCCACAATTCCTGTGCAAGCACATAAACATCAAGGAAATGATGTCAATTTGGCTTGCGCTACGTCACTGGATGGACATTATTCACAATGCTCATGTCCAAATCCTATCCGACAATACGACAGTAGTGGCGTATATACGGAATCAAGGAGGCACTCATTCAGTTCCGTTGTTCAATCTAACGGAAAGAATCCTTCTGTTTGCGCTAGAACATCACGTTCTTCTTTCGGTCCGTCACATACCGGGTCGTCTGAATGTGCTAGCAGACTCCCTTTCACGAAAGGGTCGCTTGTTGCCGTCGGAATGGACTCTCAACAAACAAGTATTCAATCAGATTTGCTACCAATGGGAACGGCCAATGATAGACTTATTTGCGACACATCTCAACAATCAGTTGCAGACGTATGTGTCTCCGTGTCCGGATCCAAGAGCATTTGCAGTAGACGCTCTGTCGATCCCTTGGGACGGAATGATAGGATATGCGTATCCTCCAGCGCCGTTAATTCAACAAGTATTGCTAAAGATAAAACAATCTCAATGCAAGATTCTGTTGGTAGCATCTCTGTCGCCACAGAGACCGTGGATAAATCTACTCAGGTGTCTGTTGTGAGACCTACCGCGAAAGCTTTCTCCACGGGAGGATCTTCTTTCGCAGGGGAAAACTCCATCACAACCAGCAAGGTCTCAACCTTCACGTTTTTCCGTTGTGCGGTCCTTCTTGCATGGCAAGCACTTTACAGGACGAGCAGTGGACGCGATTTCTAACTGTAGGAGGACCTCCTCTTCGCTAAATTATGTGGCTAAGTGGAAGGTTTTTCGTCGTTGGTGTAGGGATCATTCTGTAGATATTTTCGATCCCTCTATACCAGACATTGCAAACTTTCTAGTATACTTGTTTGACGAAATCAAACTGCAGCCTGTTACTATAAAGGGTTATAGGTCTATGTTATCTGATACCTATGCACATCATGATAGTTTACAAATTGGATCTAATGTCTCTTTATCTAAGTTGGTTAGAAACTTTTCGATAAATAGACCCAGAACTCTTAGATTAATTCCTAAGTGGAATTTAGCTTGGGTTCTTCTTAAATTGAAGGAAAAGCCATTTGAACCTCTTGGGACAGTAGATTTCAAATTCTTATCTTATAAGACAGCTTTTCTCTTAGCTTTCTCTTCTGCTAGAAGAGTCAGTGAGCTTCATGCACTGTCGATGGATGATTCTCACTATCGTAGTGTCGGGAACACTATCACCTTCACTACTAATGTGGGTTTTTTAGCTAAGAATCAGGCTCCTAATAAATATCCGGAACCTATTGTTATTAAGGCTCTTCCGTCTTCAGACGGGCGTAGGCCTTTACTCTGTCCTGTTAGAGCGTTACATATCTATAAACAGAGATCTCAGTTTATCAGAAAGGGACGGAAACGTTTCTTTCTGTCTTTGATGCCTAATAGAAAGGACATTTCGGTCCATTCTATTGCTAGATGGATTCAATTAACTATCCGTACTGCTTATGAGAGTTTATCTTCTTCTCAGCAGTCTGTGCTTAAGATTTCCGCTCATGAAGTAAGAGCTCTTTCTACTTCCTGGGCTTATGCTAATAGTGTTGCTATTACAGATTTAATGAAGGCTGCTTATTGGTCTCAGCCATCCACATTTACGAATTTTTATCTCAGAAATATTGAGTCCATTTCTGGAGACCTGCATTGTTTAGGTCCGTTATCTGTTGCTCAGAATGTCGTCCACTAAACAGTTGCAACTATAGTTATGCAGGCTTTCTGTTCCGGCAGTGACTCCGTCCGGCTGCCCTCTTTGCTCTGGGCTATTTGACCCAGGGCAAGGGGAAGGGGGGGGGGGGGGCGGGTGTTCCCTTAGGTCACCAGCTTTATAGTGAAAAGCAAGGGAATGCCTCCTCCAAGTCAGTATTTCTGAGTCGCTTCCGGGATGGTTTTAAAGTGTAATATTAATGTTAAAATTCATTCATGTCTTATTTTTAAAGTGTAGCTCGGTGTGAAGCATTTGTATATGTCAAGTGTCAAATGGGCTTTAATATACAATACTCGGACACTTTTAAATGACTATAAAGAGTCTCAATTCTCTGGACTACTTTATTTATTGCCTTACTTTAAAAATAATTAGTATAAGGGATATACTGGATGTTAATAGAGAACAAGAATGTTATTGTGCTCAATTATTAAGGGTAGTGTATCTTTCTAATTTAATATTAAATAAGAAAGATACATGTAAAGCCTAATACTCCTTTTCTCCTTAAGGGGTTACCTCTTTACTATATAGTTGAGCTTATTGGATTTTCCTCTATGTCCTAGGCCCTCCAGCCTGTTTACTATTCAGCTAAGTCTGGGTCATTGGTACAGTATAAAAATGTTAAAAAATTTATAGTAATTTATATATTTTTTATACTTACCAATGACCCAGACGGGGATGGCCCTCCCTGGAGTTGGGAACTCTTGCCTCCCCGCTGAGTACATAGCGCTGACCAGGCACTGCCAGTAAGAATGATAATTGGCGCCAATTTCGGGACGTCTGCATCACTGCGCATGCGCAGTAGAGGCGTAGTATGGAGGTCCTTTAGGACATGATTTCTTTTTGTTTTGGATGCAAATTTTGGGGATTGGGGGGCAAAATTTGTGTTTGGCCCTGGTTTTGTTAGAGTTAGCACCAGCTAAGTCTGGGTCATTGGTAAGTATAAAAAATATATAAATTACTATAAATTTTTTAACATTTCAAAGGGCTCTGAGCCACTGATGTTGGTTCTATTTTCTCAGTCCTTGTTTTTTAGCGTATCCATTTCAATTAAAAAAAGACAATCTCCGAACCGAATAGATTATGCGCTCTGTGAAAAAAGCTTAGAAATATATAAATTCATATTAAATTCTGTTGTGCTAATGTCCTTATTTAATATATACATGTAATCTTGTTTTCACAATTATGGGGTAAATCGAGTGTTTATTTTGAAACGGTTGTCGTTTAAATCAGTAATAATAAATTGGGAAGCGTTTCTCAAAGAAATGGCATTGTACTAGATTGTACGCGATCGGCATTGTACTTGTTATAATTTTTTCTTTTCACAACTTCGAGAAAAGTTATTCCCAATTCTTAGAAAAAGTTGTAGTTCAAATAATTGTGAAGTGTTTTCAAATACTCTACAGCAAAATGAGCAAATATCACTTAATCTGTTTCGCAGTTTGGTCCTCGAAACCAATGAAGTCAATAATCCATTTGCCTCATACTGTCTTCGTTTTTAATCAAATCTCGGACACAGATCACAGAAATACTCTCCGACCATCGTCAGCAACTTGTGAGTGGTCTTGAGACACAGTTCCTCGGACCTGGGTGATTCATGTAATCGTCGCTTGCAGCGTAGTGTATGGCCCTGTTTCACTCTTTTGATTGAGAAAATTTTTCTGTCCCACAATACCTTAAAGGCTACTTCGAACATGCCTACGGGTTGCGGGCAGTGACCCACGCTTTGCTTAGCCCTTGTTTTACCAGTCCAGCTTTGTTTAGTGAGCTTGTTGATCACTTCACCTAAATCCCTAGGAAATTCCGAAGATAGTCAAAGTTCACAAAGACAAAATGGTGACCCTTAATTTGTGGAAAGTGGTGGTAAATTACTGTACATCTCTTGGACTGACAAAAGTAAACTTGCTTACAATTGTGCATATTTCTACTTTTACTAAAACTGTCAGGTCAGAATTCCATGAAACTTTCAGAAGGGAGGTTGAAAAGCCGCAATTGAACTCTACACTTGGCACATGGCTGGTGTTGATCTCTCTGACCAACAAATTTCTCAATCTCAAAATGTACTTAAAAGTTTGAAATGAAAGAAATGAAAGAAGAAAATGATGATCTGATTGAAATATGTTATAACAATGCAAAAATTATCTATCCATGGTCGATGTCAGAGAAGTTTTGATTAGAAATTATCAATGGTCTACATGCCAACTTTTGGTGACAAAACATTAAAAAGTCCTCAAGAAAGACACTTTAGTTCGTCAAATGACAAAATTACACCAGTGGGAAGGAAGTCTGCTGCAGACTGCATAGTATGTTCCGACATAAACTGCCAAAGTCATCAGACTCAGAATAAGTAAGGAGACTAACCTACTAATGTGCCCTCAGTCATGTTTCAAGAGATATCACACCCTTCTTGACTATAAAATCAAATGTTCAAGAGAGATACATGCATAAATAATGGGAGAGAAAATAAGAAACAAAAACAATGAATTAGAAAAGTTTGCTTTTTATTGTTCAATAAAATTTCAATATTTTAGCATTTTAATGAAATACATATATAACCATCAACATGTTCATAAATATTCATTTTTAATCCTACTGTTTATTAGCCCGACTGTTTACAGTGAGGGCTATAGTAATGACTTTTGTCTGTCCATCCATCCATCTGTCTGTCGGTCTGTCTTTTTCTGTTAACATTTAGAGTTTTGGTTAAAGTTTGAAGGTTCAAGTATTTTTATTTTTATTTTTTTTTTTTCTTATTCCTGTTTAGTTGACATTTGGAGTTTTGGTTAAAGTTTGTGGTTAAAGTTTTTTATTCAACCTTCAAGTACAGATTATACCCAGTATTTCTTGTCTGATCGTCACAAAATTTCATATGCAGGTTTTAGGTCATGTCTACATGAGAATGTCCCCTTTTGGTCATGATCGGTCAACCGGTATGGCTGCCCGAGCCCAAAACCCGAAAACCATTACAAACAGTCTACAGGTCGTATTTATGAAGGGATTTCATTGCAACTTCATAGAATGCCTCTGTATAATGCCTAGATGAGAACGTCCCCGTTTGGACATGATCTGTCAACCGTGATGGCTGCCCAAGCCTGAAACCCAAAAACTTTTAGCACAGTCAGCAGGTCATGTTTAATATGGAGGGATTTCATTGTAACTTGATACGATGACTCCGTATGATGTCTACATGAGAATTTCCCCATTTGGGCGTGATCTATCAACCGTCACGACTGCCCGAGCCCAAAACCCGAAAACCTTTAACACAGTCTACAGGTCATATTTATGGAGGGATTTCAGTGTAACTTCATAGGTTGACATCATATAATTTCTACACATGAGAAAGTCCCCATTCGGACATGATTGGGCAACTGTGATGGCTACAGGTGCCCGAAGCCCTAAAACCTTCACAGTCTACAGGTCATTTTTATGAAGGGATTTCATTGTAACTTCGTAGGATCAATCCGCATGATGCCCAGATGAGAATGTCCCCTTTTGGTTGCGATCATTCAACCATGATGGCTGCCCGAGCCCAAAGCCCAAAAACCTTTAGCACAGTCTACACGTCATATTTATGGAGGGATTTCATTGTAACTTGATAGGTTGACTTCATATAATGTCTAGATGAGAACGTCCCCTTTTGGGCACCTGTGACGACAACAGGGGCCCGAAGCCCGAAAATCTTTAGCACAGTCTACAGGTCATATTTATGGAGGGATTTCAGTGTAACTTCATAGATTGACTTCATCTAATTTCTACACATGAGAAAGTTCCCTTTTGGACGTGATTGGGCAACTGTGATGGCTACAGGTGCCCAAAAACCTTCAGCACAGTCTACAGGTCATATTTATGAAGGGATTTCATTGTAACTTCGTAGGATCAATCCACATGGTGCCTAGATGAGAATGTCCTCTTTTGGTTGCGATCATTCAACCATGATGGCCGCCCGAGCCCAAAGCCCGAAAACGCTCAGCACAGTCTGCAGGTCATGTTTAATATGGACGCATTTCATTGTAACTTGATACGATGACTCCGTATGATGTCAACATGAGAATTTCCCCATTTGGGCGTGATCTATCAACTGTCACGACTGCCCGAGCCCAAAACCCGAAAACCTTCAGCACTGTCTACAGGTCATATTTATGAAGGGATTTCATTGTAACTTCGTAGGATCAATCCACATGATGCTCAGATGAGAATGTCCCCTTTTGGTTGCGATCATTCAACCATGATGGCTGCCCGAGCCCAAAGCCCAAAAACCTTTAGCACAGTCTACACGTCATATGGAGGGATTCCATTGTAACTTGATAGGTTGACTTCATATAATGTCTAGATGAGAACGTCCTCTTTTGGGCAACTGTGACGGCAACAGGGGCCCCGAAGCGCGAAAACCTTTAGCACAGTCTACAGGTCACATTTATGGAGGGATTTCATTGTAACTTGATAGGTTGACTTCATATAATGTCTAGATGAAAAGGTCCCCTTTTGGGCAACTGTGACGGCAACATTTTAGTTGGTACAAAATGCATTTTTAGCCTGACTGTTTATAGTCAGGGCTATAGTGATGACTTTCGTCCGTCCATCTGTCGGTCCATCCATCTGTCTGTGAACAATTGGTTTCCGACTGATAACACCAGTTTGGATTATTTGATTTCAACCAAAGTTGATATGTGTATTTTCCAGCTAGTAATACAGGCCAGGTTTCAATATACGTTCCACAGCTGCCCACCCCCCCACCACACACACACACACACACAAACACAACACAACACAACACAACACAACACAACACAACACAACACAACACAACACAACACAACACAACACAACACAACACAACACACACACACACACACACACACACACACACACACACACACACAGAGTCTTGTCTACCCTACATACCGAGGTACCCCATTGTTTGTCCTTTGTGTGGACTAACGGTTTCTACCTCGTTTTGCCGGTACAGTTCTGGGAAAACAACCGAGGTAAAGGGTTTCTTTTGTCTTTTGTACCTCGGTAAGGCGAAACACGCAAACTCTTTTGTCTAGTTACCTCGTCAAATTGGTAAGACAAGCCCACCCACACACACGCACGCATGCACGCACACACGCACGCACGCACGCACGCATGCACGCACGCACACACACACACAAACACAAACACACACACACACAAACACACACACACACTAATGTGGTTAACCTGTCTGGCACCAATGACCTAACAACCCAAGAGAAATCTCTTTTAGATCGCGGTTTAACTTTTGTACCTGCACCAAAGCCTAAAACTGATAACCAAACAAATTTACCATCATACAACTGTAATTTTCTTAGGCAAATGAAATTAGCAGACCGCTTTAGAAACTCCAGCGGTCGGAAACTTCCTTTTACAGAATCATCTGGTTGGTCACCTCCAGATAGTGAAGTAGATCCCGAAATTATTGAGGCTAGCAAACGAATCATCCAAAAGGTGTTCAGCATGAACATACTCTCCGATAAAGACAATTTAACAGCTGGTGAACGGAGAGCCCTCACGAAACTTCGAAAAAATAAGAAATTAGTAATTAAACCAGCCGACAAAGGTGGGTCGGTAGTTGTTCTATCTCGGGATAATTATATAAAGGAAGCCATGAGACAACTCAGCAATACTAAACATTATAAGAAAATAGATTCACTTATTTGGCCTAGTAATATCGAAAAATTCAATAAGATCTTAAAATTTCTCCTCGACGAAGGTCACATTACCAAAAAACAATTGAAATATTTAACGGCTAAGCTCAGTGCTCAAACAAGACAATTTTATATCCTACCAAAGATCCACAAGGACCGTTCTTCATGGACGGATGACTTAACTCCACCCGGGAGGCCAATTGTATCAGATTGTAATTCGGAATCTTATGCGATCTCGGAATTAATTGATTATCATCTGAAACCTATAGCAAATAGACATCCGAGCTATCTAAAAAATACACAGGATTTCCTGTCAAAAATTTCGAAATTGAAAATATCGAAAAATGCAATTCTGGCTACTTTGGATATCGACAGCATGTATACGAACATTGATATTGATAAAGGTGTTAAATCAGTTAAAAATGCATTTGAAAAATATCCGGATGCGAAACGCCCGGATGAACAAATTTTGGATCTTTTAGAGCTGAGCTTAAAAGGTAATGACTTTCAATTCAATGGAGAATATTTTCTACAAATAATGGGTTGTCCTATGGGCAAAAGATTCAGTCCTAATTTTGCAAGCATTTATGTAGCGGAATGGGAGGAAAATGCCTTAAGCAAATGTGCAAAGCATCCTCTCGTATATCTCAGGTATTTAGATGACATTTTTATTATTTGGGAACATTCAAAAGAAGATTTTGATGAATTTTTAGAAATTTTGAACAATCACGATCAAAATATTAAATTGAAAGCTACTATCAGTGAAACTTCTGTTGATTTTCTCGATGTGACCGTGTATAAAGGCAAGCAATTTCAGGCGTCCGGTCATTTAGATTATAAAGTGTATTTTAAACCAACTGATTCACATCAATTGTTGCACACAAAATCATTTCATCCTCAACATACATTTAAAGGTATCATCAAATCACAACTCATTCGTTTCCACCGCAATTCAAGTGATAAGGTAAATTTCAATGAGGCTTGTTCTATTCTATTTGGCGCCCTCAGATCGAGAGGGTACTCGCTGCGCCTCTTGCGTAGCCTGAAATCCCAAACCCTGAAAAAGCTCGAAAGTCCAGCTGAAACTACCGATTTCGAACCACTGAAGATTGAACACAACAGACCGTTGCAGAATGGTAGTGGCGCGGTATTTAATTGCAAAAAGCCTCGTTGTAGGCTGCATACTTTTATGCCTGATCAGAAAGAGGAATTTTCCTCCGAACAAACGAAAAATCATTATCAG
Source organism: Pictodentalium vernedei (assembly GCA_031216915.1). Taxonomy (NCBI): domain Eukaryota; kingdom Metazoa; phylum Mollusca; class Scaphopoda; order Dentaliida; family Dentaliidae; genus Pictodentalium; species Pictodentalium vernedei. The sequence goes on from CM062297.1 coordinate 381,409,947, forward strand.
ATCCGTAACCCCCTCCATTGTGATTCACCAAACATTATTTACCTTATCACTTGTAAGCGATGTCGGAAACAGTATGTTGGTCAAAGTCAAAATCCTTTTCGAGAGCGTGCTACTAGACACAAACAGGATATAAAACATAATGCTGATGCCCCAGTAGCACAACATTTTAACCTTCCTGGCCATTCTTTGGGCGATTTCGAAATCCATCCTATTGAACAACCACCAATTAAAGACACATTAGAAGAAACGGATGAATTTAGAAAAAAACGTGAAGCTTTTTGGATCAATACGCTTCAAACCCTCTGGCCATTTGGTATGAACATATCAGAGGGCGAATGCGAAAGAAGGTCCATCATTCCTTTCACTTTAACGTACAACAGAATGAATATCGAAATAGCAAAAATGTTAAAAGATGAATTCAATTTTACCAATGCTAAATTAAATGAACCTTTGAATCTTCGACCTGTCATTGCCTATAAGAAAAACAAAAGCTTGCGTAACATCCTTGTAAGGACTAAATTAGAGCCCATCAATGAATAACATCAATTATTGCCAGTCAGTTTAACCAGTTCCTAAGCTCATCACTTAGTTTAAATCAATTTTGTGTCATGTTTGAAACCCATCAGGGTTCAGTAAATGAAAACAATTTTTCGGCGGCATATTAAAAAGAAAAAAACGTTTCAGTATGAAATGTCTGTGCCAGTGCGATTTTTTAACCTCAAACACACACAGGCGAGTGCCAGAGTTCATATATGCCCAAAAACAAAATAGGTTCTAATTTCAATCATGTGTATGTATTTCCTAAATAAAATTATTATTTATTCATTTATATATTTATTTATTGATTATTTTTAATTTTTTGATTATTTTTAATTTTTTATTATTTATTTATTTATTTATTTATTTATTTATTTATTTATTTATTTGGTTGATTCATTTATTTAAATTATTATTTTTATTTTTATTTTTATTTTTATTTTTAATTTTTCATACCTTTCACACAATGTAGAGGTTCAGAAGGTAAAACACACATTTTCTACGTGGTGTAAAATATTTTCCGTCATAAACCTCCGTCGGGGGATATTCATTCCAACTGATAACATTCGTGAGGCATCATGATCTTTGGCGTTATTTTTTCATTTATTTCTTTAGTCTCAATATATTTTATCAAACCATTTTTTCATATTATTTTCACATACTTCTGAAGCCAGTAAAGCAAACCGCTCCCGATTGGTTTTACTTAAATCAAAGCCAACCAATAGGGCTTCATGGGGTCAGTAAAGCAAACCACTCACTGACTGATTAAAATTCAATGGAAGCCAATCAATAGGGCTTCATCTAATTTGTTTGGACGACACAAACTGAGTTGTGAAAAACAAACTTGGGACATCTCAGATTGAAAAGAATTAATTAGATGAGTGACATTTGTCAGCTTGTTAAAGAGTTTAATTATGTACTGAGCTGTGAAAAACACCCCCAGCCCACATATGGATATATACCATGCATGCCCTCCCAAAGTTGGAATCATTTTCCTCAAAGTCTCTTTGAAAAAGCCAAACCAAGCGAAACGCGTCGAGACAGACGGATTATTTTCTACCTTTGCTGAAGACTACAACCAATCCAGGTATCTTCTCTAATAGGTAATATCTAGATTTCATTTTAATTTATTTCATTTCTTCATTTTAATTTCATTTTAAATTCATCTACTTATTCTTCAAATGGCTCAAAAAAGACAGAAGCATCAGGGAAAGAGAGTTGCCCGGTCTGGAAGGGGCCAGGAACAATCGTTCCAGGCCTATTCTAGATTGGTCAAGGCCCTTTTCCAGGTGATTCAGTGTATGCACCATATTGGGCTCCTAGAGCAGCATTTGGCCAACCGGGATTTCCCGAAGCAGTTGGAGAAGAAAGTAGATGAGTTAGGGGGCTTTCTAAAGCCGGCTCTTCCCACCCCACACATTTTTTCTGTTTTTCGACAGATTAGTGTGGGATGGGCCAATCAAACGTTAAATGCTTTAATTGAGCATTATAAGATAAATTTAAACCAGTTGAAGTCTAAGATAACTTTGGCTATGCGACCACCTCCTGGACTCGAAAAGATAGACTTCAACAGCGCTTCGGCGCGTGCCTTGATCTGGGCTCAAAAAAACTTTAAAAACAAGTTGACAGATAAGACGATTTCGGCCTATGAGTCTTACATTTCGGAACTTCGCCCAGCGTCTGGAGTAAGGAACAATACGGGAGGGAGCAAGCAAACTCCGGCCCGTGTTGTCCCTCTACCCCAACGCGAAAAGCAAAATAAGAAAAGATCAAGGCAAAGCACTTCTCCCTCTTCTTTTCCTTCTACTTCTTCTTTCTCTCAGAGTAAGCGCCTCAATTTGCAAACATCTCCGGTCCATATTGTGACTGAAGATGCTCGCAAATTGAGTAACGCTGTCTCGCCTCGTCTTGTTCCTCTACCTCCTACTCCTCCTCAGCCTTTCTTCTCTAGTTCTCCTAGTGCTCTCACTAGAACTCCTCCTCCTCCTTCTGTTTCTTCTCCTGTTTCTGTTTCCTCTCCTGCTTCTGTTTCTTCTCCCCCTTCTCCTGCCTCTAGTGTGGTTCAACCAGGTATATCGTACTCAGAGAAAGTCAAATCACCGAGCCGCAACTCGGGCCGCTCATTTGATTCTAAATTCTCCCAGTTTCGGCATAAAAGCGGAGTTAATTTTGACAAAAGGAATTGGCGCCTCCCCGATGTTTGTAAAAACATCCTTATGATTGGAAGTTCAAATTTAGGACGCATTGATCGAAATCCCCATCCGGACATCCAGGTGGAGTGTTACCCCGGCGCCAAATTCAATCATCTGCGCTCTATGTTTAAAGGGCACAGGGGCCAGTCCAGTCCCCAAAAAATATTATTAAATATTGGCGTGAATTCTCGAAACGATAATTCTGATCTCGTAGTTAAGCAGTTGCGGAATATGCTTAGCGATATCAGGGTCAAGTTCAGATCAGCAAAAATTTATTTCGCTGAACTAAACTTTTCGCAAAAACTCCCTCAGGCTGAGAGGAGAACCCTGAGCATCATCAACGAAACCATTCGGAAAGTGAAGGACGTTAACGTTATACCAAAAATTGATGACGCGAGGTTTGATGTTGCTCAGGATTTAATCCATTGGACCACGAGAACCGCCAATATTATGTACGATCACTGGTTGAACCACCTAAATTTAAACTAAGTAAAGGCAAAGGTAACAGCCGCCTAACAGATGTGGGATTAGGAACTAATGTGGTTAACCTGTCTGGCACCAATGACCTAACAACCCAAGAGAAATCTCTTTTAGATCGCGGTTTAACTTTTGTACCTGCACCAAAGCCTAAAACTGATAACCAAACAAATTTACCATCATACAACTGTAATTTTCTTAGGCAAATGAAATTAGCATACCGCTTTAGAAACTCCAGCGGTCGGAAACTTCCTTTTACAGAATCATCTGGTTGGTCACCTCCAGATAGTGAAGTAGATCCCGAAATTATTGAGGCTAGCAAACGAATCATCCAAAAGGTGTTCAGCATGAACATACTCTCCGATAAAGACAATTTAACAGCTGGTGAACGGAGAGCCCTCACGAAACTTCGAAAAAATAAGAAATTAGTAATTAAACCAGCCGACAAAGGTGGGTCGGTAGTTGTTCTATCTCGGGATAATTATATAAAGGAAGCCATGAGACAACTCAGCAATACTAAACATTATAAGAAAATAGATTCACTTATTTGGCCTAGTAATATCGAAAAATTCAATAAGATCTTAAAATTTCTCCTCGACGAAGGTCACATTACCAAAAAACAATTGAAATATTTAACGGCTAAGCTCAGTGCTCAAACAAGACAATTTTATATCCTACCAAAGATCCACAAGGACCGTTCTTCATGGACGGATGACTTAACTCCACCCGGGAGGCCAATTGTATCAGATTGTAATTCGGAATCTTATGCGATCTCGGAATTAATTGATTATCATCTGAAACCTATAGCAAATAGACATCCGAGCTATCTAAAAAATACACAGGATTTCCTGTCAAAAATTTCGAAATTGAAAATATCGAAAAATGCAATTCTGGCTACTTTGGATATCGACAGCATGTATACGAACATTGATATTGATAAAGGTGTTAAATCAGTTAAAAATGCATTTGAAAAATATCCGGATGCGAAACGCCCGGATGAACAAATTTTGGATCTTTTAGAGCTGAGCTTAAAAGGTAATGACTTTCAATTCAATGGAGAATATTTTCTACAAATAATGGGTTGTCCTATGGGCAAAAGATTCAGTCCTAATTTTGCAAGCATTTATGTAGCGGAATGGGAGGAAAATGCCTTAAGCAAATGTGCAAAGCATCCTCTCGTATATCTCAGGTATTTAGATGACATTTTTATTATTTGGGAACATTCAAAAGAAGATTTTGATGAATTTTTAGAAATTTTGAACAATCACGATCAAAATATTAAATTGAAAGCTACTATCAGTGAAACTTCTGTTGATTTTCTCGATGTGACCGTGTATAAAGGCAAGCAATTTCAGGCGTCCGGTCATTTAGATTATAAAGTATATTTTAAACCAACTGATTCACATCAATTGTTGCACACAAAATCATTTCATCCTCAACATACATTTAAAGGTATCATCAAATCACAACTCATTCGTTTCCACCGCAATTCAAGTGATAAGGTAAATTTCAATGAGGCTTGTTCTATTCTATTTGGCGCCCTCAGATCGAGAGGGTACTCGCTGTGCCTTTTGCGTAGCCTGAAATCCCAAACCCTGAAAAAGCTCGAAAGTCCAGCTGAAACTACCGACTTCGAACCACTGAAGATTGAACACAACAGACCGTTGCAAAATAGTAGTGGCGCGGTATTTAATTGCAAAAAGCCTCGTTGTAGACTGCATACTTTTATGCCTGATCAGAAAGAGGAATTTTCCTCCGAACAAACGAAAAATCATTATCAGATCCATAACCCCCTCCATTGTGATTCACCAAACATTATTTACCTTATCACTTGTAAGTGATGTCGGAAACAGTATGTTGGTCAAAGTCAAAATCCTTTCCGAGAACGTGCTACTAGACACAAACAGGATATAAAACATAATGCTGATGCCCCAGTAGCACAACATTTTAACCTTCCTGGCCATTCTTTGGACGATTTCGAAATCCACCCAATTGAACAACCACCAATTAAAGACACATTAGAAGAAATGGATGAATTTAGAAAAAAACGTGAAGCTTTTTGGATCAATACGCTTGAAACCCTCTGGCCATTTGGTATGAACATATCAGAGGGCGAATGCGAAAGGAGGTCCATCATTCCTTTCACTTTAACGTACAACAGAATGAATATCGAAATAGCAAAAATGTTAAAAGATGAATTCAATTTTACCAATGCTAAATTAAATGAACCTTTGAATCTTCGACCTGTCATCGCCTATAAGAAAAACAAAAGCTTGCGTAACATCCTTGTAAGGACTAAATTAGAGCCCATCAATGAATAACATCAATTATTGCCAGTCAGTTTAACCAGTTCCTAAGCTCATCACTTAGTTTAAATCAATTTTGTGCAACTTTTTGTCATGTTTGAAACCCATCAGGGTTCAGTAAATGAAAACAATTTTTCGGCGGCATATTAAAAGAAAAAAACGTTTCAGTATGAAATGTCTGTGCCAGTGCGATTTTTTAACCTCAAACACACACAGGCGAGTGCCAGAGTTCATATATGCCCAAAAACAAAATAGGTTCTAATTTCAACCATGTTTATTTATTTCCTAAGTAAATTTATTTATTTATTTTATGTATTTATTTATTTATTTCGCATGGTATCAGTCAAACTACCGATTTCGAACCATTGAAGATTGGACACAACAGACCGTTGCAGAATGGTAGTGGCGCGGTATTTAATTGCAAAAAGCCTCGTTGTAGACTGCATACTTTTATGCCTGATCAGAAAGAGGAATTTTCCTCCGAACAAACGAAAAATCATTATCAGATCCGTAACCCCCTCCATTGTGATTCACCAAACATTATTTACCTTATCACTTGTAAGCGATGTAGGAAACAGTATGTTGGTCAAAGTCAAAATCCTTTTCGAGAACGTGCTACTAGACACAAACAGGATATAAAACATAATGCTGATGCCCCAGTAGCACAACATTTTAACCTTCCTGGCCATTCTTTGGACGATTTCGAAATCCATCCTATTGAACAACCACCAATTAAAGACACATTAGAAGAAACGGATGAATTTAGAAAAAAACGTGAAGCTTTTTGGATCAATACGCTTCAAACCCTCTGGCCATTTGGTATGAACATATCAGAGGGCGAATGCGAAAGGAGGTCCATCATTCCTTTCACTTTAACGTACAACAGAATGAATATCGAAATAGCAAAAATGTTAAAAGATGAATTCAATTTTACCAATGCTAAATTAAATGAACCTTTGAATCTTCGACCTGTCATCGCCTATAAGAAAAACAAAAGCTTGTGTAACATCCTTGTAAGGACTAAATTAGAGCCCATCAATGAATAACATCAATTATTGCCAGTCAGTTAACCAGTTCCTAAGCTCATCACTTAGTTTAAATCAATTTTATGTAATTTTTTGTCATGTTTGAAACCCATCAGGGTTCAGTAAATGAAAACAATTTTTCGGCGGCATATTAAAAGAAAAAAACGTTTCAGTATGAAATGTCTGCGCCAGTGCGATTTTTTAACCTCAAACACACACAGGCGAGTGCCAGAGTTCATATATGCCCAAAAACAAAATAGGTTCTAATTTCAACCATGTTTATTTATTTCCTAAGTAAATTTATTTATTTATTTTATTTATTTATTTATTTATTTATTTATTTATTTATTTACACTGTATTTTATTTTTAATTTTTCATTATTTATTTTCACTGCATTTTATTTTAAATTTTTCATACCTTTCACACAATGTAGAGGTTCAGAAGCTAAAACACACAATTTCTACGTTATGTAAAATATTTTCCGTCATAAACCTCCGTCGGGGGATATTCATTCCAACTGATAACATCCGTGAGGCATCATAATCTTTGGCGTGATTTTTCATTTATTTCTCCAGTCTCAATATATTTTATAAAACCATTTTTCATATTATTTTCACACACTTCTGAAGCCAGTAAAGCAAACCGCTCCCGATTGGTTATACTTAAATCAAAGCCAACCAACAGGGCTTCATGGGGTCAGTAAAGCAAACCACTCACTGACTGATTAAAATTCAGTGAAAGCCGGTCAATAGGGCTTCATCTAATTTGTTTGGACGACACAAACTGAGTTGTGAAAACAAACTTGGGACACCTCAGGTTGAAAAGAATTATCTAGATGAGTGACATTTGTCAGCTTGTCACCGAGTTTAATTATGTACTAAGCTGTGAAAAACACCCCAGCCCACATATGGTTATATACCAGGCATGCCCTCCCCAAGTTGGAATCATTTTCCTCAAAGTCTCCTTGAAGAAGCAAAAACAAGCGAAACGCGTCGAGACAGACGGATTATTTTCTACCTTTGTTGAAGACTACAACCAATCCAGGTATCTTCTCTAATAGGTAATATCTATATTTCATTTTAATTTATTTCATTTCTTCATTTTAAATTCATCTACCTATTCTTCAAATGGCTCAAAAAAGACAGAAGCATCAGGGAAAGAGAGTTGCCCAGTCTGGAAGAGGCCAGGAACAATCGTTCCAGGCCTATTCTAGATTGGTCAAGGCCCTTTTCCAGGTGATTCAGTGTATGCACCATATTGGGCTCTTAGAGCAGCATTTGGCCAACCGGGATTTCCCGAAACAGTTGGAGAAGAAAGTAGATGAGTTAGGTGGCTTTCTAAAGCCGGCTCTTCCCACCCCACACATTTTTTCTGTTTTTCGACAGATTAGTGTGGGATGGGCCAACCAAACGTTAAATGCTTTAGTTGAGAATTACAAGATAAATTTAAACCAGTTGAAGTCTAAGATAACTTTGGCTATGCGACCACCTCCTGGACTCGAAAAAATAGACTTCAACAGCGCTTCGGCGCGTGCCTTGATCTGGGCTCAAAAAAACTTTAAAAATAAGTTGACAGATAAGACGATTTCGGCCTATGAGTCTTACATTTCGGAACTTCGCCCAGCATCTGGAGTAAGGAACAATACGGGAGGGAGCAAGCAAACTCCGGCCCGTGTTGTCCCTCTACCCCAACGCGAAAAGCAAAATAAGAAAAGATCAAGGCAAAGCACTTCTCCCTCTTCATTTCCTTCTACTTCTTCTTTCTCTCAGAGTAAGCGCCTCAATTTGCAAACATCTCCGGTCCATATTGTGACTGAAGATGCTCGCAAATTGAGTAACGCTGTCTCGCCTCGTCTTGCTCCTCTACCTCCTACTCCTCCTCAGCCTTTCTTCTCTGGTTCTCCTAGTGCTCTTACTAGAACTCCCCCTTCTGTTTCTTCTCCTGCTTCTGTTTCCTCTCCTGCTTCTGTTTCCTCTCCTGCTTCTGTTTCCTCTCCCCCTTCTCCGGCCTCTAGTGTGGTTCAACCAGGTATATCGTACTCAGAGAAAGTCAAATCACCGAGCCGCAACTCGGGCCGCTCATTTGATTCTAAATTCTCCCAGTTTCGGCATAAAAGCGGAGTTAATTTTGACAAAAGGAATTGGCGCCTCCCCGATGTTTGTAAAAACATCCTTATGATTGGAAGTTCAAATTTAGGACGCATTGATCGAAATCCCCATCCGGACATCCAGGTGGAGTGTTACCCCGGCGCCAAATTCAATCATCTGCGCTCTATGTTTAAAGGGCACAGGGGCCAGTCCAGTCCCCAAAAAATATTATTAAATATTGGCGTGAATTCTCGAAACGATAATTCTGATCTCGTAGTTAAGCAGTTGCGGAATATGCTTAGCGATATCAGGGTCAAGTTTAGATCAGCAAAAATTTATTTCGCTGAACTAAACTTTTCGCAAAAACTCCCTCAGGCTGAGAGGAGAACCCTGGGCATCATCAACGAAACCATTCGGAAAGTGAAGGACGTTAACGTTATACCTAAAATTGATGACGCGAAGTTTGATGTTGCTCAGGATTTAATCCATTGGACCACGAGAACCGCCAATATTATGTACGATCACTGGTTGAACCACCTAAATTTAAACTAAGTAAAGGCAAAGGTAACAGCCGCCTAACAGATGTGGGATTAGGAACTAATGTGGTTAACCTGTCTGGCACCAATGACCTAACAACCCAAGAGAAATCTCTTTTAGATCGCGGTTTAACTTTTGTACCTACACCAAAGCCTAAAACTGATAACCAAACAAATTTACCATCATACAACTGTAATTTTCTTAGGCAAATGAAATTAGCAGACCGCTTTAGAAACTCCAGCGGTCGGAAACTTCCTTTTACAGAATCATCTGGTTGGTCACCTCCAGATAGTGAAGTAGATCCCGAAATTATTGAGGCTAGCAAACGAATCATCCAAAAGGTGTTCAGCATGAACATACTCTCCGATAAAGACAATTTAACGGCTGGTGAACGGAGAGCCCTCACGAAACTTCGAAAAAATAAGAAATTAGTAATTAAACCAGCCGACAAAGGTGGGTCGGTAGTTGTTCTATCTCGGGATAATTATATAAAGGAAGCCATGAGACAACTCAGCAATACTAAACATTATAAGAAAATAGATTCACTTATTTGGCCTAGTAATATCGAAAAATTCAATAAGATCTTAAAATTTCTCCTCGACGAAGGTCACATTACCAAAAAACAATTGAAATATTTAACAGCTAAGCTCAGTGCTCAAACAAGACAATTTTATATCCTACCAAAGATCCACAAGGACCGTTCTTCATGGACGGATGACTTAACTCCACCCGGGAGGCCAATTGTATCAGATTGTAATTCGGAATCTTATGCGATCTCGGAATTAATTGATTATCATCTGAAACCTATAGCAAATAGACATCCGAGCTATCTAAAAAATACACAGGATTTCCTGTCAAAAATTTCGAAATTGAAAATATCGAAAAATGCAATTCTGGCTACTTTGGATATCGACAGTATGTATACGAACATTGATATTGATAAAGGTGTTAAATCAGTTAAAAATGCATTTGAAAAATATCCGGATGCGAAACGCCCGGATGAACAAATTTTGGATCTTTTAGAGCTGAGCTTAAAAGGTAATGACTTTCAATTCAATGGAGAATATTTTCTACAAATAATGGGTTGTCCTATGGGCAAAAGATTCAGTCCTAATTTTGCAAGCATTTATGTAGCGGAATGGGAGGAAAATGCCTTAAGCAAATGTGCAAAGCATCCTCTCGTATATCTCAGGTATTTAGATGACATTTTTATTATTTGGGAACATTCAAAAGAAGATTTTGATGAATTTTTAGAAATTTTGAACAATCACGATCCAAATATTAAATTGAAAGCTACTATCAGTGAAACTTCTGTTGATTTTCTCGATGTGACCGTGTATAAAGGCAAGCAATTTCAGGCGTCCGGTCATTTAGATTATAAAGTGTATTTTAAACCAACTGATTCACATCAATTGTTGCACACAAAATCATTTCATCCTCAACATACATTTAAAGGTATCATCAAATCACAACTCATTCGTTTCCACCGCAATTCAAGTGATAAGGTAAATTTCAATGAGGCTTGTTCTACTCTATTTGGCGCCCTCAGATCGAGAGGGTACTCGCTGCGCCTCTTGCGTCGCCTGAAATCCCAAACCCTGAAAAAGCTCGAAAGTCCAGCTAAAACTACCGATTTCGAACCATTGAAGATTGGACACAACAGACCGTTGCAGAATGGTAGTGGCGCGGTATTTAATTGCAAAAAGCCTCGTTGTAGACTGCATACTTTTATGCCTGATCAGAAAGAGGAATTTTCCTCCGAACAAACGAAAAATCATTATCAGATCCGTAACCCCCTCCATTGTGATTCACCAAACATTATTTACCTTATCACTTGTAAGCGATGTAGGAAACAGTATGTTGGTCAAAGTCAAAATCCTTTTCGAGAACGTGCTACTAGACACAAACAGGATATAAAACATAATGCTGATGCCCCAGTAGCACAACATTTTAACCTTCCTGGCCATTCTTTGGACGATTTCGAAATCCATCCTATTGAACAACCACCAATTAAAGACACATTAGAAGAAACGGATGAATTTAGAAAAAAACGTGAAGCTTTTTGGATCAATACGCTTCAAACCCTCTGGCCATTTGGTATGAACATATCAGAGGGCGAATGCGAAAGGAGGTCCATCATTCCTTTCACTTTAACGTACAACAGAATGAATATCGAAATAGCAAAAATGTTAAAAGATGAATTCAATTTTACCAATGCTAAATTAAATGAACCTTTGAATCTTCGACCTGTCATCGCCTATAAGAAAAACAAAAGCTTGCGTAACATCCTTGTAAGGACTAAATTAGAGCCCATCAATGAATAACATCAATTATTGCCAGTCAGTTAACCAGTTCCTAAGCTCATCACTTAGTTTAAATCAATTTTATGTAATTTTTTGTCATGTTTGAAACCCATCAGGGTTCAGTAAATGAAAACAATTTTTTGGCGGCATATTAAAAGAAAAAAACGTTTCAGTATGAAATGTCTGCGCCAGTGCGATTTTTTAACCTCAAACACACAGAGATATATATATATATATATATTCCCAAAATGCATGTTGAAGGATTGGGAGTTATTACACACAAAAAAAGAAAATTGACTCATATAGCCCAATATTGCTTTATGTACTGCATCTTTAATCCTTTACCTTACACAAGTTGAAGCCAACAGTACAAATTATTTTTCTGAAACCTCAGATTTTTTCATTTTTTATTTACTTCTAACCACATCTTATTACTCCTTATTGGAACAAGCTCATCAAGTTTGTTCCATTAATAGGTCATGAGGTATGTTTTGAAGCTGAGCAATGAAAAAATTAAATTTGAATAGCGAATTTTGTATATCATGAGTGTATATTACGAGTGCAGATACGGCTGATTTGTTAGGTAAACTGTTAACAAAAAATGGCTCCGACTATTTTGCATCTAAGCATTGCCATTCCTGGGACAGTCGGGCTGCATGCGTGACATCACTCTAGTTTTTTCATTCATTATAGTCTATTAGAAAGGGCCTTGGGAAGCTTCAAGATTCTATTTGATTTCTAATCTGAAGTTGGTATTCTGTTTGATTCAAATTCGGCTGTCCGATTCGTTTTCCTTCAAATCTTTTCACTGGAATTTCGCATGGTATCAGTCAACTTAGTCGTCTCACAAAATGTATAGCTGAGATAGAAATTACAAATAATGTTGAAAATAAAAACTGAGTGTAATTTCCACTACATTAACATAAAAAGCATCTGGACCCATGCCACCGTCCATGCTAATTCCAGTTTTACTAGTTACTACCACTGCTGAAAGCAAATTAAAAGTTCCCAGGCAGTATCGATGATGAGCTCACCGTTGCTAGTGGCTTGCCCTGTGCAGTGCCCAGGACAGAATTCTCACACCCGTTTCTGTTTTTGAACAAAAATCCTTACTGGGTAATATTTCAACAACATCAATAAGGCTTGGCTTCGACAAAGATATGCCTTGATGATGAAGTTGGAATATTTTAACAGACATGAATTCAAGACACCTGTATTCGATTCGAGGTTCGATTTCGAATAATAAATTTTATTCGAGACTTGATTCAAATCGAAAATATGTGATTCGCAGGATCCTACTGTTACAGAAACATGTTGACAATTCCTGTAGTTTACAATAGCTATGATGAAAAAACAAAGCATATTGATGAAAAAACTGAAAAATAATCACATACAGTATACGCATGTCACAATCTGTAATTTTCAAATATTTACTCATTGACAGGATATATGGGGTGCTGAAAAATGCACAGCGGGTAAGAGTCAACCAGATAAACATCGTTACTCACAGCGGGTAAGAGTCAACCAGATAAACATCGTTACTCCTGAAATTGGAAATAATCATCTCATAGAAACACACTGCACTGCATGTGACTGTTACATGAATCACCCATGATCAAGTTGAAATAATAGAATTAACCCTTGAGGGCTGGAGATTTTTATTCATTTTCACTATACGTTGAAAGTCTACGTCCTTTGCAGTTGTTTCTAGTCAAGTCTTGGCTGCCAACAGAGGCAGTCAAGACTTGCATAGAAACAGCTGACATGCTACATGAAAACAAGTTTTGAGTTTACCCAAACAATGCATGTTGGGGCACCTGTTCCTTTGCATTAAAAAGTTAACAAAGTCAGAATTAGGCTTTTAAGGGTTAAACATGCCTGATATTACTCGAACTGTGGTAAATAAATTGGATAAGACATTTGTAGTCAAAGAGATAAACTCTAGAGCATAATTGTGAAAAGGATTAGAGTTAATTATACCACCACTTGAAAAGTGGGAGGTATATAGTGTTCACCTGGTCTGTCCGTCCATCCATCCATCTGTCCGTCCGTCCTTCCATCCATCCATCTGTCCATCCATCTGTCTGTCCGTCTGTTATGCTTTAGGGGGGTACACATCTGCTATCTGCAACTCCTCCTAAACCAGTGAATGGATTTCATTGAAACTCTCAGACATTCTTTTACATACATTGAAGATGTGCACCTCCTATTTTCTTTTCAGATATATTGAAAAATGAACTTTGTCAAATTCAATTGACATTCTGTACAGATCTGCTATCTGCAACTCCTCTTAAATCATTGAACAGATTTCATTGAAACTTTCAGACATTCTTTTACATGCTTTGCAGATGTGCACCTCCTATTTGTTTTCAGATATTTTCATATTTACAGTTTCCCATATTCAAAAATGGTCTTTGTCAATTCAGGTTTCAGTAGGGAGGGGTATAGATCTGCTATCCACTACTCCTCTTAAACCATTGGACAAACTCCATTGGAACTCGAGACCTTCTTTTACATACATTGAAGATGTGCACCTCCTATTTTTCTTTCAGATATTTTCATATTTCGATGTCCGTCCATCTGTCCATCCATTATGCTTTAGGGATGTACTCATCTGCTATCCGCAACTCCTCTAAAACCAGTGAACGGATTCCATTGAAACTCTCAGACATTCTTTTACATACATCGAAGAGGTGCACCTCCTATTTTCTTTCAGCAACAGGACAGCAACCCCTCTCCCCCCCCCCCCCCCCCCCCAAAAAAAAAAAAAACACAAACAAAACAAAACAAACAAAACAAACAAAACAAAAAACTTCAAATTGCTATCTGACACAACCTGGGCACCTTTGAAGGCCACGTTAAGCGTTGTAAGCACCTCAACCTTGGACCCTCACATGTTACTTAGCACCCCCCCCCCCCCCCCCTCTGATCGAAATCCTGGCGCCGCCACTGCTATACACTATATACCTACTTTATTTTGTGTTCAGTTTTAATTTCGATAAAATAAATAATTTTCACTTGTAACTTTTAAGTTATGTTTAACATCGCCTCAATACAGGGACTCCATTCACTGTCCTGTTCCTCGATCCCTCACTGGACCTCTCGCCTCCTTTCGAAGTACAGAGTATGAACTCTCCCTCATGTTGTTATGTGCAAAATAAAATGGATTTACGGCATCAATGAGTATCACATGGGGAATAAATGGTCAAAGTAAATAACCCTATATAATTTTGATTATTAATTTATTTCATGCATTTAATGTGAGATAAATATGACTGGAATTAAAAAATATAAAAAAAAATGTTCACATGTTCTGACACTCACCTAATTTCGTGCAGTAAAAGCCCACACTCACTGGCCATTTTCGTTCTTGTGTAGGCCCCACCGGCTATTCTCACAGTCGGGGTGCGACTTATACAAAGGTAATTGTTGCAGGGCAGGTATTTTGGCTGAAAATATTGGGTGCGACTTATACTTGGGAGCGACTAAAACATGGATATAATTATACGGAAATAATCGCTTTTGGATTTGCCCGTTCTGCTGATGTTCATTGTCATTTTCAAAATGAGATTACGAGGGGTTCGTTGTAAATTTCGAAGTTTAACGGCAAAGTATGCAAAAACCATATGAACAGTTGTTTTGGCCCCTGTCGGTTCGGTTTTTCGTGGCAAAATCCGAAACCAAACAGAAAAACCGAAAAACTTCCATGCTCTAAGGAAGGGGTATAGATCTGCTATCCGCTACTCCTCTTAAACCATTCAACAAACTCCATTGGAACTCTGAGACATTCTTTTACATGCACTGAAGATTTCTTTCAGATATTTTCATATTCCGACGTACGTCTGTCCGTCTGTTATGCTACAGGGGTGTTAAGCTTGGAGGGGGGGGGGGGGGGGAAGTACACATCTGTTATCTGCAACTCCACTCAAAACCAGTGAATGGACTTCATTGAAACTCTCAGACGTTCTTTTACTTGCATTGAAGATGAGCACCTCCTGTTTTGTTTTCAGATATTTTCATCTCTATGGTTTCCCATATTTAAAACTGGGCTTTGTCAATTCAAGCTTGCGTGGGGTTGACATTTGCTATCCGCAACCTCTTTTAAACTAGTGAATGGATTTCATTGAAACCTTCAAACATTCTTTTACATACAGTGAAGATGTGTACCTTCTATTTTGTTTTCAGATATTTTTATTTTTACAGTTTCACATATTGAAAAATGGGCTTTGTCAATTCAAGCTTTGGAGTGGAGGTGTGTGTGTGAGTGTGTGTGTGTGTGTGTGTGTGTGTGTGGGGGGGGGGGGGGGGGGGTCAGTGCTTGTGCTCTATACATTAAACACACTTTTACTGTTGTAAAATGTTTCTTGGTGGGAGTGGGTGGTATCATTTAGTGAGCAGTGCTCACAGTTTTTTCTAGTTAACAACTGCACATCAGTGTTGTAGAAAAGAAACAAGCTATCACGAATCAGAAATTAATAAAAAAAAAAATTCCTAGAAGTTTCATTTAAAAAAAACTGCTTGCAAATAAGTAACTACCCTTTATTGTTTCTTGAAGTATTTTCAGGCACCCAATCAATGGTACAATGTTACAAATCCACGATTACGTACATGTAGAACTGATAAAACATACCATAGATGTTTCCTTCAAGCTTAGAACATGTTCATGTAACTGCCTTCAGTTTTGAGATTTCATTGTCAATTTCTCGCACTAATCCCTGTTCTATATGTCAATATTGGGATGACAAACATTGGAAACGTGTGTCACGGTTTGTTGTTACTGGAGAAAGGGCTATGCCGGCTCTTTCTCTGCAAGGTCACTCTACTCTCTCAGTTTCTGAACTCTTTCTCCGCAAGGTCACTCTACTCTCTCAGTTTCTATTTCAGAGGAACAAGAACAGGGTGATGTTTCCATGTTATCTTCCGCAAGTGCGCTTCCGTCGTCACAAATGAATACAGAGCTAGCGGCAAAAGTGCTCATGGAGATTAAACAAATGTCGTCCGCTAGCTCGCCCGGTGTAGCGTCCATTCACCGAATGGTTCGGCAGCCGGGTTCGTCCGATGCGGTCCAGGAGGAAATGTTGGGTGATGCGAGCACTATAAACATTCAACGTGCACACCCAGTGACGGCGGATAGTAGGCGAGATCGGAGGAAGCCTTTGAGTCCGGTTCCTAGCTCGTCCAGGTCCAGCCGGGCTGCGAGCGAGAGAGGCCCCTCTCTCGTACAACAACATCTGGGACCAGATGTTGTGGTACAAAATGTGTCGCAAGCGGAGCATACGTCCGTCGCTCGGGATGCTCCGTTGTATAGGCAGTCCGCGGAGACTGCTCAGGCTTCTTCTTCTCGTCAGCGCACACGACCGCACCTTGGCTGCGTGACTGCCGATATCTTACCAGCTTCGCCGATCAGGGATTCTTCGGCGTCCAGGTCACACCATCCGGCAGCCAGGGACACGAGGCCGATGAACTCCGGACGTTCGCATAGAAAAAGTATGCGGGAGCCATCAGATGCGGAGCTGCCCTCGGCGAAGCAGCGAAAGACTGCGCCTCCGCAGGTCTCGATGCCGGATGTACTTGTGCAGATAGCACAACTTATTGCAGCATCCCAGCAGCCGACAGAAACGGTGTCAGATCGGGAATTATCCGACGGCGCTGGGTCGGTACGCTCCGCCGAAGCATCGGGGGGCGGACGACCGGGAGCATCATGAGGTCCGACCGGATGGTGAAAGGGATACAGATGACTTGGAGCTATCCCTTTCGGAACAACATAAAGCTGCCGTGGACTTCATCCGGCACTTTCTCCCTCAAGTTGTTCCGACGGGCCAGACTGCTGCGGTTCCGGACAAGAGGATTATAGCGTCATTGGACTCTGAATTTTTTGAGCGGTTCAGGGACATCGCTCCCGAGTTTCCGTCGCAGTCCAATAATGTTGCAAGAACATTTGAATTATTGAACGACGCTATATTTAAACTTGCTTCCAAGACGGGGGAAAGCAGGTTTCTTGTCCGCCAATACTCTCAACCTGCCTTTCATTAATGCAAGGAATAAATTCGACACGGCAGGACAGGGTATTCCGAGAGTTCCTCTGCGTATGGACGACGAGGCGGAAGACTTAGTGCTATCATTACCGTCGTCGGCTTCTATTCCAACCGTGGTGTTGGAAACAGCTATTTCGTCTAACAGAGCCAGTTTAGATGCCTTATCTTACGCAGATCACCTTACTAAGGCGTTATCACTGCGCCTTCAAGGGAAAGAAATTCAGGATATACAATCCTCTTTAAGACTTCTTTCAAGGGCAGTAGCTTATTCCACGTGTAACTCTGCCCTTTCAGTGGCAAACCTGGAGTTGGTTAGACGTGACGCAGCCCTAGCTACATCCACACTCGTGGATACTAAGGTGAAGAACTCTCTCAGAGTCGCTTCGGTCTCCGGAGAACTTCTCTTTGATGGCAAGCTTTCTGCTATTTATGATAAAATTACAAAGAAAGCTTTGGATTCTCTGTTGTTCAAATCTGCTTCTAAGAAGTCGGATACGGCAGACAAGAATAAGACAGGCACTTCTGGGTCTAATGCGCCCAAGAGAGGTTCCTATAGAGGTTCCGGTGCATCCTCTTGGTCTTATTCGAGAGACCGTCAAGGTAGCGACTCACGTTCGGGACGTCCTTCGGGCCGGGACAACCGGTCGGACGCCCCGAGGTCGACGGGACGAGGTGCGGGTCATGGAGGACGTGGTTTCTCCTACCGCAGGCCTCGCAGGTCCAGGAGGTGATGGCTTAAACCTCTATCGCGTACCGGTTGGCGGAAGGTTCTCGAGCTTTTCACAAGAATGGGCGTCGATTACGGACGACCCTTGGGTGAGAGGAGTGACTTCGGAAGGTCTAAAGATATCCTTCAAACGAAAGCCTCCATTAACTCGAAGTCCAAAGTGGACTCAACTTCCGTCAAATCCGCAGAAAAGAGACGCTCTATTATCAGAGGTGCAGTCTCTTTTAATGAAGAACGCGGTAGAGGTCGTAGAAAACCAGGAGCCTCCGGGATTCTACAGCCATCTGTTTCTGGTTCCGAAACCAGATGGCTCGTTCCGTCCAGTCATAGATTTGAGCTGGATAAACAAGCTGATCGTTGCTCCGAAGTTTTATATGGAGACGATTCGGTCGGTCAGAGCGAGTATTCGGGGTGAACGATTATGCAACAAGCATAGATCTCAAAGATGCGTACTTTCACGTCATGGTACATCCGACATTCAGAAAGTATCTACGCTTCGCAGTCCTAGGAGTGGTGTATCAATTCCGGGCGATATGCTTCGGATTGAATCTAGCACCCTGGGCTTTCACTCGGGTAATGAACTCGGTAATGATCTATTTCCGAGCTCATTCGTCTGCGGTAACGTCGGCCTACCTGGACGACATTCTTCAGAGGTACGGCAACGAGTTAACGCTTCAGAACGATGTTCAGAATCTACTTCTATTGCTCCGACGTCTCGGTTTTATAGTAAACGAGGAGAAGTCGGATCTGGTGCCGTCCAAGTCATTCACACATCTGGGAATGAGCTTCGAGACGCACAACAATCTCGTTCGTCTGCCGTTAACCAGAGCGAAATTAGTCAGTTGTTACGCTCGCTATTGTCTGCACGCAGACAAAGTCACAGCGAGAGAATTTATGAGACTGATAGGTCTGTGCGGAGCCGCTGCGGATCTCATTCCGATGGGGCAGTTACGCACGCGTCCTCTCCAAATTTTCTTGACTCAGAATTGGAGTGTGAAAATTCATTCGCTCGACATAGACGTTCTCTTGTCAGATCAAGTGAAACAAGAGATTCAGACTTGGGCAAACATTCAGTGGTTAACTCAGGGAGTTCCGCTGCAGTTGCCAGATCCGAGTTTTACCATTATGACGGATGCCAGTCAAACAGGTTGGGGTGCATCATTGATCCCAACGGATTCGAGATGCCAGGGTCTTTGGGATCCGCAATTCCTGAGCAAGCACATAAACATCAAGGAAATGATGTCAATTTGGCTTGCGTTACGTCATTGGATGGACATTATTCACAATGCTCATGTCCAAATCCTATCCGACAATACGACAGTAGTGGCGTATATACGGAATCAGGGAGGCACTCATTCAGTTCCGTTGTTCAATCTAACGGAAAGAATCCTTCTGTTTGCTCTAGAACATCAGGTTCTTCTTTCGGTCCGTCACATACCGGGTCGTCTGAATGTGCTAGCAGACTCCCTTTCACGAAAGGGTCGCTTGTTGCCGTCGGAGTGGACTCTCAACAAACTAGTATTCAATCAGATTTGCTACCAATGGGAACGGCCAATGATAGATTTATTTGTGACACATCTCAACAATCAGTTGCAGACGTATGTGTCTCCGTGTCCGGATCCAAGAGCATTTGCAGTAGACGCTCTGTCGATCTCTTGGGACGGAATGATAGGATATGCGTATCCTCCAGCGCCGTTAATTCAGCAAGTATTGCTAAAGATAAAACAATCTCAATGCAAGATTCTGTTGGTAGCATCTCTGTCTCCACAGAGACTGTGGATAAATCTACTCAGGTGTCTGTTGTGGGACCTACCGCGAAAGCTTCCTCCACGGGAGGATCTTCTTTCGCAGGGGAAATCGCGTCAACTCCATCACAACCCGCAAGGTCTCAACCTTCACGTTTTTCCGTTGTGCGGTCCTTCTTGCATGGCAAGCACTTTACAGGACGAGCAGTGGACGCGATTTCTAACTGTAGGAGGACCTCCTCTTCGCTAAACTATGCGGCTAAGTGGAAGGTTTTTCGTCGTTGGTGTAGGGATCATTCTGTAGATATTTTCGATCCCTCTATACCAGACATTGCAAACTTTCTAGTATACTTGTTTGACGAAATCAAACTGCAGCCTGTTACTATTAAGGGTTATAGATCTATGTTATCTGATACCTATGCACATCATGATAGTTTACAAATTGGATCTAATGTCTCTTTATCTAAGTTGGTTAGAAACTTCTCGATAAATAGACCCAGAACTCTTAGGTTAATTCCTAAATGGAATTTAGCTTGGGTTCTTCTTAAATTGAAGGAAAAGCCATTTGAACCTCTTGGGACAGTAGATTTCAAATTCTTATCTTATAAGACAGCTTTCCTCTTAGCTTTCTCTTCTGCTAGAAGAGTCAGTGAGCTTCATGCACTGTCGGTGGATGATTCTCACTATCGTAGTGTCGGGAACACTATCACCTTCACTACTAATGTGGGTTTTTTAGCTAAGAATCAGGCTCCTAATAAATATCCGGAACCTATTGTCATTAAGGCTCTTCCGGCTTCAGATGGGCATAGGCCTTTACTCTGTCCTGTTAGAGCGTTACGTATCTATAAACAGAGATCTCAGTTTATCAGAAAGGGACGAAAACGTTTCTTTCTGTCTTTGATGCCTAATAGAAGGGACATTTCGGTCCATTCTATTGCTAGATGGATTCAATTAACTATCCGTACTGCTTATGAGAGTTTATCTTCTTCTCAGCAGTCTGTGCTTAAGATTTCCGCTCATGAAGTAAGAGCTCTTGCTACTTCTTGGGCTTACGCTAATAGTATTGCTATTACAGAGTTAATGAAGGCTGCTTATTGGTCTCAGCCATCCACATTCACGAATTTTTATCTCAGAAATACTGAGTCCATTTCTGGGGACCTGCATTGTTTAGGTCCGTTATCTGTTGCTCAGAATGTCGTCCACTAAACAGTTGCAACTATAGTTATGCAGGCTTTCTGTTCCGGCAGTGACTCCGTCCGGCTGCCCTCTTCGCTCTGGGCTATTTGACCCAGGGCAAGGGAAAGGGGGGGGGGGGGAGGGTGTTCCCTTAGGTCACCTGCTTTATAGTGAAAAGCAAGGGAATGTCTCCTCCAAAGTCAGTATTTCTGAGTCGCTTCCGGGATGGTTTTAAAGTGTAATATTAATGTTAAAATTCATTCATGTCATATTTTTAAAGTGTAGCTCGGTGTGAAGCATTTGTATATGTCAAGTGTCAAACGGGCGTTAATATACAATCCTCGGACACTTTTAAAAGATTATAAAGAGTCTCAATTCTCTGGACTAACTTTATTTATTGGCTTACTTTAAAAATAATTAGTATAAAGGGTTATACTGGATGTTAATAGAGAACATGAATGTTATTGTGCTCAATTATGAAGGGTATTGTATCTTTCTAATTTAACATTAAATAAGAAAGATACATGTAAAGCCTAATACTCCTTTTCTCCTTAAGGGGTTGCCTCTATATTATATAGTTGAGCTTATTGGATTTTCCTCTATGTCCTAGGCCATCCAGCCTTTTTACTATTCAGCTAAGTCTGGGTCATTGGTACAGTATAAAAATGTTAAAAAATTTATAGTAATTTATATATTTTTTATACTTACCAATGACCCAGACGGGGATGGCCCTCCCAGGAGTTGGGAACTCTTGCCTCCCCGCTGAGTACATAGCGCTGACCAGGCACTGCCAGTAAGAATGATAATTGGCGCCAATTTCGGAACGTCCTTGACACTGCGCATGCGCAGTAGGGGCGAAGTATGGAGGTCCTATAGGACATGATTTCTTTTGGTTTTGGATGCAAATTTTGGGGATTGGGGGGCAAAATTTGTGTTTGGCCCTGGTTTTGTTAGAGTTAGCACCAGCTAAGTCTGGGTCATTGGTAAGTATAAAAAATATATAAATTACTATAAATTTTTTAACTTTCGACGACAAGCTTTCGTTAGTCTATGATCAGGCTACTAAGAAAGTGTCTAGCGCTCTGCTTTTGAAGTCGGCGTCTCAACTGCCCGCTTCAGCAGACGAGTAAAGGAGGGCGTTCCAGACAAAAATCGTCAAAAGGAAACTCCTCACGAGGGTACAAGAAACCCTCTTATAATTACTCTGGAGGTTGTCCATCTAACGACTCGGAAAAGGGGCGGAGGTGTGATCGGGACTATCGGTCAGATGACCCTAGGCCGACGGGACGAGGTTCTTCGCGGGGAGGACGTGATTTCTCCTCCCGTAAGCCTCGCAGGTCATACAGGTGATGGTCAAGACCTCTATTGCTTGCCAGTTGGCGGAATGTTATCAAGCTTCGTGAAAAACTGGATAACAATCACGGAAGACCAGTGGGTGAGAAGTGTAGTCTCAGATGGCCTGCGGCTATCATTCCAAGCAAAACCTCCACTAACAAGGTGTCTGCGTTGGACAAATCTTCCGTCAGATCCTTGCAAAAGAGAGTCTCTCCTAGTGGAGGTACAGGCTCTCTTATCAAAGGAAGCAATAGAGGTCGAGAGAATCAGAATTCTCAAGGATTTTACAGTCACCTGTTCCTCGTACTGAAGCCAGATGGCTCGTTCCGACCGGTAATAGACTTGAGCTGGATAAACTAGCTTATTGTGGCTCCAAAGTTCTATATGGAGACCATCCGGTCAGTAAGAGCGAGCATTCGAGTGAACGACTATGTGGCAAGCATAGATCTAAAGGATGCATACTTTCATGTCCTGGTACATCCGGCATTCTGAAGTACCTGCGGTTCACCGTACAAGGGAAGATGTATCAGTTCAGAGCAATGTGCTTTGGCCTTAACTTGGCTCCCTGGGCATTCACTCGAATAATGAACTCGGTAATGTCACACTTCTGAGCTTATTCTTATGCGGTAACGTCGGCTTCCTTGGACGACATTCTACAGAGATGCGGCAACAGAATTATTCTTCAGAAGGATGTTCAGAGTCTGCTTCTATTACTCCGACCCTTGGTTTCATCGTAAACGAGAAAAAGTCGGTTCTCGCACCGTCCAAGTCGTTCATTCACTTGGGAATGAGCTTCGAGACTCACAACAATCTGGTTCGTCTGCCGTTACCCTGAGTGAAATAAGTCTGTTGTTATGCTCACTTTGGTCTACACTGAGATGCATTAACAGCGAGGGAATTCATGCGACTGTTGGGGCTGTGCGGAGCAGCTGCGGATCTTATTCCGATGGGCCGTCTGCGCTTGCATCCCCTCCAGATATTCTTTACTCAGAACTGAAGTGTGAAGACGCATTCACTTGAAACCAGTATTGTTTTAACCGACCTGGTAAAACAAAGTGTTCAGATTTGGGCAGATATTCAGTGGTTATCTCAGGTAGTTCTGCTGCAACTGCCGGAATCCGGCTTTCACGATTATGACGGATGCGAGTCAGATGGGTTGGGGCCCGACCCTAAGTCCCACAGACTTGAAGTATCAGGGTCTTTGGGACCCTCGGTTCCAGGAGAAACACATAAACATCAGAGAGATGTCAATATGGCTAGCGCTACAACATTGGATTCAAATAATAGCGGACGTTCATGTTCAGATTTTCTCGGACAACTCGACAGTAGTAGCGTACATCAAGAACCAGGGTAGCACTCATTCGATTCCGTTATGCCAACTAACGGAGAAGATTCTTCTACACGTCATGATGCATCATGTTCAGCTTTCTGTCCATCATATACCGGGTCGTCTGAACGTACTAGCAGACTCGCCCTCTCGGAAAGGTCGCCTGTTGCCATCAGAGTGGACACTCAACAAGCGAGCATTCAGGCAGATTTGCTACCGGTGGGATCGCCCTATGATAGATCTGTTTGCGATGCACCTGAACAATCAGTTACCGGTGTTTGTGTCGCCATGTCCAGACCATCGAGCATGCACAGTAGACCTCTGTTGATCTCATGGGACGGAATGATAGGATATGTGTGTCCTCCAACTCCGTTGATTCAGCAGATTCTGTTAAAGATCAAACCGTCTCGTTGCAAAATTCAACTAGTAGCACCTCTGTCTTTACAGAAACCTTGGATCAATCTTCTCAGGTTCTCAGGTTTCTTCCGTTGGTGTTAGGATCAGTCGATATATGTTTATGATCTGTCCATACCATATATTGCCAATTTCCCGGTCTACTTGTTTGACGATCTCAAACTGCAGCCCGTCTCTATTAAGGGCTATAGGTCTATGTTATCAGACACTTACGCTCATCATGATAACTTGGCTATTGGATCTAATGCTTCATTGTCCCAGCTTGTTAGAAATTTCTCTATTAATAGACCTAGAACTCTCAGATTAATTCCTAAATGGAATTTGGCTTGGATTCTGTTGAAGCTTAAAGAAGCTCTGTTTAAGCCGTTGGACGTTGTAGAGTTCAAATTCTTGACCTATAAAACGGCATTTCTCTTAGCCTTTGCATCTGCTAGAAGAGTTAGTGAACTTCATGCTTTATCGGTTCATGAATCTCACTACCGTAGTGTGGGTAATACCATTACCCTGATTACAGAAGTGGGATTTCTGGCTAAGAATCAAACTCCGGACAAATGACCTGAGCCAATTATCATTAAGGCTGTGCTGTCCTCGGACAACCGTAGACCTTTGTTGTGTCCAGTCAGGGCTATACGCATATATAAATGTCGATCAGATTTTATTAGGAAAGGAAGAAAACGTTTCTTTCTTTCGTTGATTCCTAACAGAAAAGATATTTCTGTTCATTCAGTAGCTAGATGGATTCAGTTGGCAGTACATATTGCCTATGAAAATCTATCTTCAGATCAACGATATCAGTGCATGAAGTCAGAGCGCTGTCCACTTCTTGGGCTTATTCTAACAGTATAGCCATTACTGATCTCATGAAGGCTGCGTACTGGACACAGCCCTCTACATTTACTAAGTTTTAGAGTCCATCTCCGGTAACCTTAGATCTTTAGGTCCTCTTTCTGTTGCTCAGAGTGTCGTCCTTTAATGGTTACATCTATAGTAATTTAGGCAGCTCATTCCAGCAGTGACGCTGTTCCGCTGCCGTCTTTGTTCTGAGGACATGTACCTCAGAACAAGGGGAAGGGGGGGGGGGGGACATTTTTTTTTCCTTTATGAACATCTGGCTTTATCGTGAAAAGCAAGGAAAGACCTCCTCCGGTGTCAGTAGTCCCGAGTCGGTGCTGGAATGGTTTTAATGTGTAGCTCGGTATGAAGCAATAACTGTGTCTCATTTATGTACTGTTTTTAAAGTGTAGCTCACTGTGAAGCATTTGTATATGTCACATGTCAAACGGGCGTTAATATACAATCCTCAGACATTTTTAAATGAGTATAAAGAGTCTCATTCTCTGTACTATCTTTATATATTGGCTTTCCTTCACCGAATTAGCATAATGGGTTATGCTGGCATTAAATAGAGAATTCTATATTATGTAATACACAATTACATTGTTGGTGTTATGTCTTTCTCGTTTCTCGTAAAGGAGAAAGACATATATAATTCCTATCTTCTCCTATTCTCCTGTAGGAGATATTCATTTCTGAAGTGTTTGAGAGATTGGATTTTCCTTTATGTCCTAGGCCCTCCAGCCTTTTTACGATTCAGCTAGTCTGGGCCATTGGTTGTTGTATAAAAAATATAAATTTTAAGTAATTTGTATATTTTTTATATTTACCAATGGCCCAGATGGTTACAGCCCTCCCATGAGTGGGCACTCATACCTCCCTGGTGTTTACAACATTTAACAGGCATTTAGAAAAAGAATGTTGGTTGGCACCAATTTCGGTGTCTTCCTAGATACTGTGCATGCGCAAATCTGAAAAGTATGGAGGACCAGATAGGACTTTATTTTTTGGGTTTTGCATGCAAATTTTGGGGATTGGGGGGCAAAATTTGTGTTTGGCCCTGGATTAATTTTTGAGTTAGCACCAGCTAGTTTGGGCCATGGGCAAGTATAAAAAATATACAAATTACTTAAAATTTATAATGTTTATGGACCTTTTCAAAACGATTTTGTACGGGGTAGGGAAGGGAGATATTTTTGGCATCTACTCAGCTGGCCACCAGGAATGATAAAACTACTTCATTGTGAACTTCTGCTGCAGTCAATGGCGGTGGCAATAACATGAACTGGTGGCTGGTGGGGGCAGGCGAGACTAATTTTCTTTTCAATTTTTACCTAAAATAGGGTATAAGAACAACTGGAAAAATCATTGTAAGTTAACTCTTTACCTAACATGAAAAGCAGATGACACTTGCTAACAAAATCCATGAATAACTAAATAGTTTAATTTTTTGCTTCAAAAACATAGCTTATAACACCTCATTGGAACGAGCTTCGTTACAACGAGGGGTCATAAGCTATGTTTTTGAGACAAAAAAAGAAAAACATAATGAAAATTGAATGGTAATTTTTATGAATCGCGCTGGCCGGTTTTGGATCTTATGTTGGGTAAAGGGTTACATTATTTATTTATTGGTGTTTAAGGTCACATATTTCTGCACAGTGGCTAATCATGACCACGCCAGTTTTATGGGTGAAGGAAGCCGGTGCACCCAGAGAGAACCACTGAGCAATGGCAAATAACTATCAGCTCCCCAACATACTAACTCCACACAAGCAGGGTTAGCATTGGTTGAAAACAAGTGCACCATTGATGTGCAGTATGCCTTAGACACTTCACCCCCATTGCACCACCGTGCCCCCACGTGGGCAATGGGGGTGAAGTGTCTTGCCGAAGGACACAACACGGTTGCCGTAGGTGGGATTCGAACCGAGGACCTCTCGGCTTGCAGCCTGCACCTCTACCTACTAAGCTACCCCACCCCCAAAGGGTTAAACTGATAAACAAGATTATTCTACCTATAAGATAATTCAGTTTCCTGTTTATATTTTTTAGGGTTTTGTTGATGATATGATACAAGATGTGGTTGACTGTCTTACGTGGGTACATGAGAACTGTTACAAGTATGGTGGTAATAAGGTAAGGAGAAAGTCTAAGGGCAAGCTGATTGATAGCATTTCAAAAGGGAAGTTTGGTGTCTGTTAGTTCATATTTTTTTTACATCAATCACGCACATTTTTGTTGACTTGAGATATATAATAATAGAGCATTTAGTTAATTAACCTAATGAACCGGCCACATCAGCCCATGTAACATACTAATTCAGCGCTTGAAAAAGAAAAAAAATTTCAACAGAACCATATCATGTGACCCACCTTATTGGAATGAGCTTGTTCCAATGAGGAGTCACATGCTATGGTCTTGTTGAATTTTTATACCCCCCGCAAGCAAAGTTTGGGGGGGGGGGGGGTATATAGGAATCACCCTGTCCGTCCGTCTGTCTGTCTGTCCATCCTTGTAAGCGCAACTCCTCCTAAACCGTTTGAAGAATTTTCATGAAACTTTACACAATGGAAGAACTCCATATGGAGATGTGCATGAAGCAATATAATTCCGTTCTGACATTTCCAAGGGGAGATAATCTAACTTATACCATCTGTCCATCCTTGTAAGTGCAATTCCTCCTAAACCGTTTGAAGAATTTTCATGAAACTTTACACAAGGGAAGAACTCCATATGAAAATATGCATGAAGCAATATAATTCCATTCTGACATTTCCAAGGGGAGGTAACCTAACTTATACCGTCTGTCCAACCTTGTAAGCGCAACTCGTCCTAAACCGTTTGAAGAATTTTCATGAAACTTTACAAAATGGAAGAACTCCATATGAAGATGTGCATGAAGCAATATAATTCCGTTCTGACATTTCCAAGGGGTGATAATCTAACTTATACATTTCAGGCACGGGGGGGGGGGGGGGGGGGGGGGGGGGGGGGGGGGTGGAGGGGGGATCACTTTGTGAGTTTGCTCACAGTACCTCTAATTTATGTTGGGTAAAGGGCCAGTTGCAAGATGTATTTTTGATCACAACAGTATTCATCAAACTGTAAACTGACTTCATTTATAGCTGCTTGGCAGAATCGATGATGGTGAACTGGATGTCACTGAGTGCCATAATGCCATGAAATAATTTTTTGGTGTGATAACAAAGACCAGGCGACTTGGGCAAAGAAATCGCCTGAGATTGCCAAACGTTGCTCTCTGCTCTGAGTGAAATAAAAAATGACTCTGTGATCAGTCATACCCAAGATATTTATGCTGATAGTTAAAATAGTTTACAACCAACAGAAGACGTGTGTGATTTTGTATATTTTTATACTGTACCAATGACCCAGACATAGCTGGTGCTAATTCTCAAAATCTAGGGCCAAACACAAATTTTGCCCCCCAATCCCCAAAATTTGCATCTAAAACCGAAAAATTCATGTCCTAAATGGTCCTCCATACTTTTCCTCCACTGCGCATGCGCAGTGTCAAGGAGGTCTCGAAATTAGCGCCAATTATCATTCTTTGTTTGGCCCTTCATCAGTTCACATCTGACTGATATTTGTGCTTGTAAATCTCAATTTAAATGATGCCAGACACATAAATATTAGAGAAATGGTGGATCTAAAGAGGAAATAGAAGGAGGAGAGGAAAAATGAGTGGCAGGAAATAATCAGGGCTGTAACTTGAAATTTTTTTATGAAATTATGTTATGTTGCCTAATTTCAAGGCATGGGCCTGTTGTTGTCATTCTTGCTATAAAGTTACACTGCTTGTTCAGTGTTTCCTCTCTCCCTTTCCTTTAGTCCCCCCTTGCTATTCTCCCATGCTTTTGGCATATTTTCTGTAATATTATTACTAAAATTTCTTGGGAGTTTTAGCTTGGTAACAGAATGAATTCTGTTCTTTTCCCCATGTTTACGTCCTCACCCATGGGTGTTTAGGCGTTGTGTTCTGCATCTACCATCTGATGTTCTGCAGTTTCTTCCCTGGAAGTCTCTGTTTTGCATCAGATAGTGTTGTAATTGGTAACTGATTTCGGGCCATGTTTATCAGTGCCTGGAGTCATGTTTCCGGTTTTTATACACTTCTTGTTTACATTGACAACGGTTTCTGTTGAGAGTGATTTCTTGTCTTTGTATTAGTTTAATCATAACAAGATACATTATTATTATACGTAAGTGTTGCATTAATTTTTTTGAAATATTTAAAAAAATTTTGTCCACACTTCGGCTTTTTTGGGATCCATTGGGGCTCAACCTTACTTTCAGAAACTTGGGCTTTTCTGAAAAAATATTTTTTCAAAAAATGTTTTGGATTTCAATTATTTTTTCTATGTTAATGGATCATGTTATTATGTATCTTTGTTTTCAGGGGTTGGTGCGAGTACTAGGACTGTTTGTGTTCTTTTCACAATGAAAGAATATTGTTCAAATTGTAATAAGAGGAAATCTTCCTCTGACTTTCATAATCATTGTATTAATTGTAGTCAGTGTAATCGCACTAACTCGTGTGTCACGGTATGTTGTTAGCGGGGAAAAGGCCATGCCGGTCCTTTCTCCGCAGGGTCACTCTAGTTTATCAATCTCTTTTTCAGAGGAACAAGAACAGGGTGATGTTTCCGTGATGTCTTCCAAAAATGTGCCTCCGTCGTCACAGTTAAATGAAGAGCTAGCGGCAAAAGTGCTCATGGATATACGTCAATTGCCTAAGAGGTCCCTACTCCTAGTAGGATCGACGGCATTGGCGTCTGCTAGCTCGCCTGATGTAGCGACCATTCATCGAATGGCTCGGCAGCCGGGTTCGTCCGTTGCGGTCCAGGAAGGAGATTTGGGTGATGCAAGCACTATAATAAGACAAAGTGCACACCCAGTGACGACGGATCAGAGGAGAGAACGGAGGAAGCCTATTAGTCGGGTTCCTAGCTCGTCCAGGTCCATCCGGGCTGCGAGCGAGAGAGGTCCCTCTCTCGTACAACAACATCTGGGACCAGATGTTGTGGTACAAAACGTTTCGTATTTGGAGCATACGTCCGCCGCTCGGGACGCTCCGTTATATAGACAGTCCGGAGAGACTGTCGATATGGCTTCCTCATCCTCACGGCAGCGCACACGACCACACCTTGGCTACGTGACCACGGATATCCAGCCAGCTTCGCTGATCAGGGATTCCACGGCGACCAGGTCATGCCATCCGGTAGCCAGGGACACGAGGCCTGTAGACTCTGGACGTTCACATACAAGAAGTATGCAGGAGTCAACGTACAGGAAGCTTCCAGCGGCAAAGCAACGTAAGACCACTACTCCACAGGCCTCAGTGATGGACGTGCTATCCCAAATAGCACAACTTATCACAGCATCCCAGCAGACGACAGAATCTCTGTCGGATCAGGAATTATCCGACGACACTGGGTCGGTATGCTCCGCTGAAGCATCAGGTACGGACGACCAAGAACTTCATAGGGTCCGACGGGATGGCGAAAGGGATTCAGAGGATTTGGAGCTTTCCCTTTCGGAACAACATAAAGCTGCCGTAGATTTTATCCGGCATTATCTTCCAGAGGTTGTTCCGTCGGACCAGAATGCAGCGATGCCGGATAAGAGACTGATAGCGTCATTGGACACAGAATTTTTTGATCGGTTTAGGGACATCGTCCTTGAGTTTCCGACACAGTCCAATAATGACCCAAGAACATTTGAATTATTGAATGACGCTATATATAAGCTTGCTACCAAAACGAGCAAGTATGGTTTCTTGTCCGCAAATGCTCTAAATCTGCCTTTCATCAATTCAAGGAATAAATTCGAAACGGCAGGACAGGGCATACCGAGAGTTCCTCTGCGTCTAGACGACCAGGCTGAAGACCTAGAATTGTCTATACCGTCGTCTATGTCAATTCCAACCACGACGTTGGAAACGACAATTATGTCTAACAGAGTTAACTTAGACGCTTTATCATACGCAGATCACCTTACTAAAGCGTTATCATTACGTCTTCAAGGGAAAGAATTCCAGGATATACAATCCTCATTAAGAGTTCTTTCAAGGGCAATAGCTTATTCCACGTATAACTCCGCCCTTTCAGCAAACCTGGAGTTGGTTAGACGTGACGCAGCCCTAGCTACATCCACGCGCATGGATGGTAAGGTGAAAAACTCTCTCAGAATCGCTTCAGTCTCCGGAGAGCTTCTCTTCGACGGCAAGCTTTCAGCAATCTATGATAAGATAACTAAGAAAGCTTCGGATTCTCTGCTATTCAAATCTGCTTCTAAAAAGTCGGACACAGCAGAAAAGAGTAAGACAGGCACTTCTGAGACAAGTACGC
The DNA here is from genome assembly GCA_031216915.1 of Pictodentalium vernedei. Classification (NCBI taxonomy): domain Eukaryota; kingdom Metazoa; phylum Mollusca; class Scaphopoda; order Dentaliida; family Dentaliidae; genus Pictodentalium; species Pictodentalium vernedei. The sequence goes on from CM062297.1 coordinate 381,441,376, forward strand.
CCAAGAGAAGTTCCTATAGAGGTTCCTATGCGTCCTCTAGGTCTTATTCTAGAGACCGTCAAGGCAGCGACTCACGTGGGGGATGTTATTCTGGCCGAGATAACCGGTCAGACGTCCCTAGGTCGACGGGGCGAGGTGCAGGTCATGGAGGACGTAGTTTCTCCTTCCACAAGTTCGAGGGGTAATTTCGGAAGGACTAAGAATATCCTTCAAACGAAAGCCTCCATTAACTCGAAGTCCAAAATGGACTCAGCTTCCGTCAAATCCACAGAAAAGAGACGCTCTTTTATCAGAAGTACAGTCTCTTCTGAAGAAGAACGCGGTAGAGGTCGTAGAAGACCAGGAATCACCAGGTTTCTACAGCCATCTGTTTCTGGTTCTGAAACCAGACGGCTCGTTCCGTCCAGTTATAGATCTGAGCTGGATAAACAAGCTGATCGTCGCTCCGAAGTTCTATATGGAGACAATTCGATCAGTCAGAGCGAGTATTCGGGTGAACGACTATGCTACAAGCATAGATCTCAAGGATGCGTCCTTTCACGTCATGGTACATCCGACATTCAGAAAGTATCTACGCTTCGCAGTCCTAGGAGTTGTATATCAGTTCCGAGCGATGTGCTTCGGTTTGAACCTAGCGCCCTGGGCTTTCACTCGAATAATGAACTCGGTAATGATATATTTCCAAGCTCATTCGTCTGCGGTAATGTCAGCCTACCTGGACGACATTCTTCAGAGGTACGGCAACGAGTTAACGCTTCAGAACGATGTGCAGAATCTGCTTCTATTACTCCAACGTCTCGGTTTTATAATAATCGAGAAGTTGGATCTGGTGCCGTCCAAGTCATTCACCCATTTGGCAATGAGCTTCGAGACGCACAACAAGCTTGTTCGTCTGCTGTTAACCAGAGCGAATTTAATCAGTTATTACGCTCGCTATTGTCTTCACTCAGACAAAGTCACAGCGAGAGAGTTCATGAGACTGATAGGTCTGTGCGGAGCCGCTGCGGATCTCATTCCGATGGGGCGGTTACGCACTCGTCCTCTCCAAATTTTCTTGACTCAGAATTGGAGTGTAAAGATTCATTCGCTCCATATAGACGTTCTCTTGTCAAATCAAGTGAAACAAGAGATTCAGACTTGGGCAAACATTCAGTGGTTGACTCAGGGAGTTCCACTGCAGTTGCCAGATCCGAGTTTTACTATTATGACGGATGCCAGTCAAACAGGTTGAGGTGCAACATTGATCCCAACGGATTCGAAGTGCCAGGGTCTTTGGGATCCGCAGTTTCTAGGCAATCACATAAACATCAAGGAAATGATGTCAATTTGGCTTGCACTACGTCATTGGATGAACATTATTCAGAAAGCACATGTCCAAATCCTGTCCGACAATATGACAGCAGTAGCGTATATTCGGAACCAGCGAGGCACTCATTCCGTTCCGTTATTCAATTTAACGGAAAGAATCCTTCTGTTTGTTCTAGAACACCAGGTTCTACTTTCGGTCCGTCATATTCCGGGTCGTCTGAATGTATTAGCAGACTCCCTTTCACGGAAGGGTCGCTTGTTGCCGTCAGAATGGACTCTCAACAAACAGGTATTCAATCAGATTTGCTACCAATGGGAGCGGCCAATGATAGACTTATTTGCGACACGCTCAACAATCAATTGCAGACGTATGTGTCACCATGTCCGGATCCCCGAGCATATGCAGTAGACGCTCTATTGATCTTGTGGGACGGAATGTTAGGATATGCGTATCCTCCAGCGCCGTTGATTCAGCAGATATTGCTAAAGATAAAACAATCTCAATGCAAAATTCTGTTGGTAGCATCTCTGTCTCCACAGAGACCGTGGATAAATCTACTCAGGTGTCTGCTGTGGGACATACCCGGAAGCTTCCTCCACGAGAGGATCTTCTTTCGCAGGGGAAATCGCGTCAACTACATCACAACCCGCAAGGTCTCAGCCTTCACATATTGCCGTTGTGCGGTCCTTCTTGCACGGCAAGCATTTTCAGGACGAGCAGTGGACGCAATTTCTAACTGTAGGAGGACCTCCTCTTAGCTAAACTATGCGGCTAAGTGGAAGGTTTTTTGTCATTGGTGTAGGGATCATTCTGTTGACATTTTTGATCCCTCCATTCCAGACATTGCAAACTTTCTAGTATACTTGTTTGATGAGATCAAACTGCAGCCTGTTACTATTAAAGGTTATAGGTCTGTGTTATCGGATACCTATGCACACCATGATAGTTTGCAAATTGGATCTAATGTCTCTTTATCTAAATTAGTTAGAAACTTTTCGATAAATAGACCTAGAACCCTTAGATTAATTCCTAAATGGAATTTAGTTTGGGTTCTTCTTAAACTAAAAGAAAAGCCATTTGAGCCTCTTGAGACATTGGACTTCAAATTCTTATCTTATAAGACAGCATTTCTCTTAGCTTTCTCTTCCGCTAGAAGAGTCAGTGAGCTTCATGCACTATCTGTGGACGATTCTCACTATCGTAGTGTCGGGAACACTATTACCTTTACTACTAATGTTGGATTTTTGGCAAAGAATCAGGCTCCTAATAAATATCCGGAACCTATTGTTATTAAGGCTCTTCCGTCTTCAGACGGGCATAGGCCTTTACTCTGCCCGGTTAGAGCTTTACGTATTTATAATCGAAGATCTCAGTTTATCAGAAAGGGACGAAAACGCTTCTTTCTGTCTCTGATGCCTAATAGAAAGGACATTACGGTCCATTCTATTGCTAGATGGATTCAATTAACTATCCGTACTGCTTATGATAATCTATCTTCAACTCAGCAGTCTGTACTTAAGATTTCGGTTCATGAAGTAAGAGCTCTTTCTACGTCTTCGGCTTACGCAAATAGTGTTGCTATTACAGATTTAATGAAGGCTGCATATTGGTCTCGGCCATCCACATTCACAAATTTTTATCTCAGAAATATTTAGTCCATTTCTGGAGACCTGCATTGTTTAGGTCCGTTATCTGTTGCTCAGAATGTCGTCCACTAAACAGTTGCAACTATAGTTATGCAGGCTTTCTGTTCCGGCAGTGACTCTGTCCTGCTGCCCTCTTCGCTCTGGGCTATTTGACCCAGGGCAAGGGGAAGGGGGGGGGGGAGGGTGTTCCCTTAGGTCACCTGCTTTATAGTGAAAAGCAAGGGGATACCTCCTCCGGAGTCAGTAATTCTGAGTCGGTACCGGGATGGTTTTAAAGTGTAAAGCTAATGTTTAAATTCATTCATGTCATATTTTTAAAGTGTAGCTCGGTGTGAAGCATTTGTATATGTCACGTGTCAAACGGGCGTTAATATACAATCCTCGGACACTTTTAAAGAGTATAAAGAGTCTCAATTCTCTGGACTTACTTTATTTATTGGCTTACTTTAAAAATAATCAGTATAAGGGGTTATATTGGATGTTAATAGAGAACATGAATATTATTATGCTCAATTATGAAGGGTGTTGTGTCTTTCTAATTTATCATAAATAAGAAAGATACATGTAAAGCCTAATACTCCTTTTCTCCTCGAGGGGATAACTCTATTATATATAGTTGAGCTTATTGGATTTTCCTCTATGTCCTAGGCCCTCCAGCCTTTTTTCTATTCAGCTATGTCTGGGTCATTGGTACAGTATAAAAATGTTAAAAAATTTATAGTAATTTATATATTTTTTATACTTACCAATGACCCAGACGGGGATGGTCCTCCCAGGAGTTGGGAACTCATACCTCCCCGCTGAGTACATAGCGCTGACCAGGTACTGCTTGTAAGAATGATAATTGGCGCCAATTTCGAGACCTCCTTGACACTGCGCATGCGCAGTGGAGGAAAAGTATGGAGGACCATTTAGGACATGAATTTTTTGGTTTTGGATGCAAATTTTGGGGATTGGGGGGCAAAATTTGTGTTTGGCCCTAGATTTTGAGAATTAGCACCAGCTATGTCTGGGTCATTGGTATGTATAAAAAATATACAAATTACTATAAATTTTTTAACTTTCAAACATTCTTTCAAAACAATTTTTCAATCTAAAAACCATTATGGAGGGCATTTTTTTCCCTATAAAACAACACTTTTGGTGAATTCTTCACTTTTAATTCTCATGTTAGGTAGAAAGTGGGTAAAAAAAAATGTTTATCTTGTTGACATTACCGTAATGCTCTCTTAAAGAGTTCCAAGAGTACTTACTGCAGAAAAAGCTCTTGCCAATCAATGGAATATTACTTTGAAATACTTTGGTGAACTGTATTTTGTAAAAATTATATACCTGTAGGAAATGTTTTACAGAATTGCCTTTTTCAAAATAAATTACATAAATATGATGTGTTTTTTTGTCTCCCGCTTTTTCCAAAAAATTGAGATATTAAATTTGGGGTGTCCTTCCGTGTTTTTCGTTTCCAGACTCTAACTTTCCTTACAGTGACCGGATTTCGATGAAATTTTGGTAGTAGATCACTTTCTTAAATTGTGGATCTAAGTTCGAATATTGGCATTTTCCGTGTATATTTAATTAGGTTGCTGAAATTTGATTGGCTGACGGTTTCCAGACTCTAACTTTCCTTAAAATCAACCGATTTCGATGAAATTTCATATATGGATTACTTTTATCAATATCTAGGTCAAGTTCAAATGTCTGCCCTGTGCATCAATGCACCTCGGACTAAAAGCCGTATTTATGAACCGATCTTCACAAAACTTCTTGTGTATCTTTGTTATCATTGTTAAACCAGAATGTGTCTTCATTATTACTTCTTTTGCAACTCTACAAAGTCAGACTCTCCCAGTACCATATACAGACCACCATATTATCTGGACATCACTTCCAAGCTTTCATTAACTTCCAATCACAAGCTTTACAGGTTGGTTAACACTTTTCACATTAGTTTAATATAATATGTCTTATTATACAGTCTTAATTTTTAGTGATTCTCACAGTTATACTTCACATCACTTTACTTGCTTTAACAGTGACCTCCGTGAAAATAAATATGATAACCACTGTCTGAAGCACTATCTGTTCTGTGTCTTCTAAATAACTTCCACTTGCAACTTAACTATATTCCACTGGATGCATTAATTCCCCTTGAAACTGCTGCCCAGAGAGAGACATGAATTCACTGAATTTGCTTGTTTTCTATTAAAATAGCCAGAGTTAGTCTGTGCTTCTGTCCATCCATCCATCCATCCATCCATCCATCCATCCATCCATCCATCCATCCATCCATCCATCCATCCATCCATCCATCCATCCATCCCTCCCTCCCTCCCTCCCTCCCTTCCTCCATCCATCCATCCATCCATCCATCCATCCATCCATCCATCCATCCATCCATCCATCCATCTGTCCATCCACCCTTCCGTCCTTCTGTCCGTCCATCTCACTTTGGTTTCCCGATGATAACTTTAGTTATAGTTGGCCAAATCAAATAAAATTTTGTATGTATCAACATAAAATACAGGTCAAGTTTGAATCAGCATGGGTCCGACAATGTTTGCTAGAGTTATGCCCCTGTTTCAACTTTGGAATTGCATTATGTTATGTCCATTTTTCGACTTCGAAAAAATTAAATTTTTTAGCTTAACTTGACAAAGTCAAGATAAGCTATTGCCATCATGCTTGCGGAAGTCTGTTAGTCTGTTCACATTTTCCTTTAGCACAAGGCCACGGCCCGTAGTTCTTGTCCGATCGTCATAAAATTTCATATGCAGATTTGCTGTCATGTCTAGATGAGAACGTCCCCTTATTTCTCGCGATAAGTCAACCGTGATGGCTGCCCGAGCCCAAAACCCGAAAACCTTTAGCATAGTCTACAGGTCGTATTTATGGAGGGATTTCATTGTAACTTGGTATATAATTTCTAGATGAGAACTTCCTCTTTTGGTCGTGATCGGTCAACTGTGATGGCTACAGAGGCCCAAAGCCCGAAAACCTTTAGCACAGTCTACAGGTCGCATTTATGAAGGGATTTCATTGTAACTTAGATGACTCCAGATAATGTCTAGATGAGAAAGTCCCCTTTTGGTTAAGATCATTCTAATGTGATGGCTGCCTGAGCCCAAAACCCGAAAAACTTTAGCACAGACTACAGGTCGTATTTATTAAGGGATTTCATTGTAACTTAGCAGGATGACTCAGTATAATGTCTAGATAAGGACGTTCCCTTTTGGTTGCGATTGGTCAACTGTGATGGCTACACAGTCCTGAGCTCAAAATCCATTAGCACAGTGTACAGGCCATATTTTTATATTAATAACCAATGGCCCAGACTAGCTGGTGCAAACTCGATATTATCAAGGGGCAAACACAAATTTTGAACCCCCAATCCCCCAAATTTGCATACCATACTGAAAATTAAAAGTCCTATCTGGCCCTCCATACTTTACCATCTGCGCATTCGCAGTGGTCAATAAGAGACCAGAATTGGTGCCGACATCATTCTTGTTTGGCCCTAAAGTCAGTAACAATGAACTGACATATGTGCTTTAAAATCTCTTTTTTTGAGGATGCAAGAATTGGTGGATCCAAGTCTGTTAACTGCTAGAGTGCTAAATTATTTTTGGTCATCTAAATTTGTAACAAGGCAAATCCTCACAGACTAAATAATTTAAATTCAAAAATAAATAAATAAATAAAACTATATTTAAGTGAACATAGATTTTAAACCATATATATGATAATCTTTCAGTGAAGCTGTCAAAAATATGAAATCAACTCCAAGAACAACGATAAGTGATTTTAGTATCAAAAGTATCAAAAATGATTTTCAAGAAGTCATCTTCCTTTCAGCAATGCTGTAACAATGAGAAAACACCCAAGTTTCAATGATTCCTCTCTATTTCCATCTATGCCAAATGTCTATGCTGTGCCAAATATATTCTGGAATTCTTTCCCTCATACCACCTAAAAGACTGAAATGGTTAACACAGGTAATTGTTTTAGTATCAGTTATTTGTGTCCATTCTTTGGGCAGCCATTTAAACAAACTGCTGCCAATACACTCAGTTTCTTTTGTCTAAAGGAATCATTTGAGAAAAGTAGCCTCTGGTGAATAATAAATAGTATGGAAATAAAAATCAAATAAATCGATTTAAATAAAAAAAATCTGATTTAAATAAAAAAAATTGATATTTTTATACTAAAACCAATGGCCCAGACTTAGCTGGTGCAACCTCAATATTATTAAAGGCCAAACACAAATTTTGAACACCCCCCCCCCCCCCCCCCCCCCAATCCCCAAAATTTGCATACAATACCGATAATTAAAAGTCCTATCTGGCCCTCCATACTTTTAGTACTTGCGCATGTGCAGTACCCAGGAAGAGACCGGAATTGGCGCAAACATCACTTTTGTTTGGCCCAAGTCAGTAAACATTTGAACTGACATCTCATGTTTGAAGATGCCAGACACAAATCAATGATGGTTTTCATGGAATCAACAGTGTAGCAGGATGCTGGAAGTGAATAATGGTGGTTTCGAATGTTCAGGGCTGTAACTTTATAATTTTTATGTAAAATTATTCATGTTCCCCAATTTCGGGATATGCTTCTGAAAGTCGTCATTATAATATGACTTAAGGTCTCGTTTCCTATTAAAAGGTCATTTCCGAGGTTATTGGATATCCTCAGCCAAATGACTATTTTGAGCTATAGTTTTAGTTTATGGTGGTGTGGATTTAGTAAATAATTCTCATTAATGGTGATGTGGCCAAAATAATCTGTGTATTGTCAAGTGCATTTCAATTGGGGATCAAGGTCACATGGAAGTGTTAAATGACTAACCCAGACCTGTTTGGACCTGACAATTTACAGTTTACAAATGGGACAATTTTTGTGTAAATTTGCTTTGAGAAAGCCTTCTGAAAAAATGAATAAGAAACCCATATGTTTTTTATTTGTCAGAATGATCATGTTATGCTGTAAAATCCTCAGTGGAGGAATGGGGAATTCCTATAACACAGTTTTATCACTATTGATGCACGAAAATTGGAGATTTATCCCCAAAATGAGAAAATTTTGACCATTTTGAGCCATTTCTTTAGCCATCAACTGTGTCATTCGGCTGAGTGTATTTGAGTGATATTGTAAGATTTTTGTTGTGTACAGTTGTCTCCAGAAAGGGCCATATTCAGAGCCTCCAGAAACTATATACATTGTGAGCATTGTGAATAGGGGAGGTAATTTAAATGCGAAATATCCTCGGCCGTGTTAATCAGAAGCTGAACATTTCTTGAAAAGCCGACATTTTCACCTGAATAACTGTAACGAGACCTTAACAGTGTTTGCTTTCATTGCAATGTCTGGCTTCCAGTCTCCATAGCAACCAACAACTGTATTAGTGAGAATATGTTGTAGGATAACTAAAAGAAATATTAAAACATATTTTTCTTTTTTCAGTGGTACCTTGTACAGATATAATTTCCTGGAAAGTTCTCCCTCTTGAGGTATTTTAAGTCCAGTAATGGTGCTATCAAGAGAATTATGTAGGTTTTTTAACACAATTTTATTTGAAAATGCTGTTTCCTGGTACAGCCATATGGAGAATTCTTTCTAAGAACTTTCCAGGGAATTATCAGAGTGTAGTCTGATCAGTAGAGATAATTTGGGACTGAATATTCTTAATCGTCACATTTACACAGCTCTTTTCAAATAGCATATATTTCAGATGTCAGTCTTTTGGATCAGGTCAGGAACTGAAGTGGGTCTATTTTTAACCCTTTAGCAAACACAATGTATGCTATGCAGGAAAATGTGGTTACAAGAGATTTATAGAAATTTTTCTTTTATGATTACATTATGTTATAATTGATAGAATCAGTGAATGATGCTTAGCCAAATGAGGAAAGTGAATTGAGAATGCTGTGGAAAAGAGTGGGTGGGTGGGGACTGAAATATGCATTTTGAGGGAGGATGCAGTTTACAAATGAATGTAATTTCTGTTTTTTTTTTTAATTTTATCAATTAATGTGTGATCCTGATGTAGCTTTTGGTGCTGAAAGTGACTGTGCACATCAAAAATAAATAATCCATCACCATTGGTTTAGTCTGATCATTGGCCAATATACCAACACAGCTGCCATGATAGTTATTATCCACGGTGTTACAGCTGTGCAGCCATCTGAATTGAAATCTAACTTCCTTCTCTCAGGTTAAAGCATACTGCCTTGGTAGAATAGGGGAACCACTGGTGTTACATGCTTTCATCTAATGCAAAGTTTACTCTACAGAGCTTTTATCAGAGTCAGAAATGTGAAAGAACAGGCCTTCTCTCACTGAACATTACTGCGAACAGAAACGTAAAGAAACTGGCTGTCAGAGTGCTCGGTCTGCCACTATCCATGGGGCTTAAGGGCACTAAGTTAACAATTTTTTCATATGTGCCATACATCATTTTTCTCAGAATTAAATACAGATGCACATTTACTGTTTCTGAGAGTGTGAAGAATTTTTTATTTTTCACTTAAGGTCTCGTTTCCTATTAAAAGGTCATTTCCGAGGTTATTGGATATCCTCAGCCAAATGACTATTTTGAGCTATAGTTTTAGTTTATGGTGGTATGGATTTAGTAAATAATTCTCATTAATGGTGATATGGCCAAAATAATCTGTTGATGGTCTTGATTCAAACTGTGTATTGCCAAGTGCATTTCAATTGGTTGTCAAGGTCACATGGAAGTGTTAAATGACTAACCCAGACCTGTTTGGGACCTGACAATTTACAGTTTACAAATGGGACAATTTTTGTGTAAATTTGCTTTGAGAAAGCCTTCTGAAAAAATGAATAAGAAACCCATAAGTTTTTTATTTGTCAGAATGATCATGTTATGCTGTAAAATCCTCAGTGGAGGAATGAGGAATTCCTATAACACAGTTTTATCACTATCGATGCACGAAAATTGGAGATTTATCCCCAAAATGAGAAAATTTTGACCATTTTGAGCCATTTCTTTAGCCATCAACTGTGTCGTTCGGCTGAGTGTATTTGAGTGATATTGTAAGATTTTTGTTGTGTACAGTTGTCTCCAGAAAGGGCCATATTCAGAGCCTCTAGAAACTATATACATTGTGAGCATTGTGAATAGGGGAGGTAATTTAAATGCGAAATATCCTCGGCCGTGTTAATCAGAAGCTGAACATTTCTTGAAAAGCCGACATTTTCACCTGAATAACTGTAACGAGACCTCACTGTTGTTTTGTTAGTATTACTTCCCTTCCCTCTCCTGAACCCTCCTGTTATACTCCCAAGCTCTTTTGGCTTTATTAATATTGAGGAATTTTTTATTAAATTTTAGGGAGTTTAACTTGTAAAACGGAATAGGTATTCCGTTTATCCCCTATGTTTACGTCCTGTTCATTACTCTTTAGGACGTTTTGTATTATTGCATCTTCTACCAGATGCATTGTTTTTTCTTCATATGAAGATCTAGCTTTGCATCAGGTGGTTGTTGATCGGTTACTGACTTTGGGCCTTTGTAGTGCCTGTTGTTGGTTAGTTTCTGGTTTTTCCTCTTGACGTTGTTGTCTGGTCAGTAACATTTTGGATTCATATTAATTCAGTGTTTAGTTAAAAACTATTAGTGTTTTTTCCATTAGGATACATATTATATTTTATTCTGGTAGTTTAGCTTTTAATTAGGTAGTGCTTGCCACCCTTAGGCTCTATCGGGATGCCCTTGGGCTCATGAGGTTCCATTGGGGCACTTAGGCTTCATTCCAAATTTTTCAAAATTTTTTTTTTTTTTTTAATTTATTTAAAAAAATTTTTTGATTGTCTATGTTATGTATCCTTGCGATGTTTATTCTGTATTATTGTGAGTGCAGTAAACTTAGTGTAGACCAGCAACCCTCAGATTTATGATTGTTGTTTGTCAGTAGTCATGGCACTCCATTAATACTTGAACTATGGGATGAGTTGGAAACGGGTGTCGACCTGTGTGGTGGGCGGTGAAGTTTCGATGTAGGAGCTTTCACTGCTGGCCAAAACTAGTCTTTCAGTCTCTTTTTCAGAGGAACAAGAACATGTGATGGTACTTTGACACCTGTCCGTTATGTGCTGCCATCGTCGCACTCTGATGAGCCCCACTGTTGAGTAAACAGAGCTAGCCGCCAAGGTGCTCATGATATTTGCACAGGTTTAAGACTGTTAGAAGCTTAATCCTCTGCATGCAGCTAGCTTGACCGGTGAAGCGGTCATCCCTATATGGGATCCGAGATGCTGGGTAGGTCCATTGCGGTTGAGTAGTATAACATGGGTAGAGCGAGCACCTCATAATATAAAGCTCACCCAGCGATGATGGCAAAAGGAGAAAAATCTTAAAAGTTTCTCTACGGGATGTTTTGCGAGATCTGGGGTCAGATCGCGAGTTGGAGAACCCTCTCCGTCCCGTTAGCAGTTGGGGTCAACTGTGTCTGTTGCGAGAAACTATAATGAGTTGGAACACGCGTCGGAATGTTCCTTCCACACTGCATCCGGGATCGGTTGTTATGGCTTCTTCTTACATGTACATGCAAAGTAGATTACCTTTCTCAACGGGATACTCGACAAGATCTGGAGCCAGATCACGAGTTGGAGAGCGTTCTCTGTCCTGATAGCAGTCGGGGTCGACTGTTTTCCGTCGTGAGAAACTTCAATGAGTCGGAGCACCTGTCCAAAATGTGCGAGTCGGGATGCTTCTTCCAGACTTCAGCCGGGGTCGACTCGGCTGTTGTTATGGCTTTCTCTACTTCCATGGAAAAGCATGCTAAGGCTAGAAGCCTACAAGTTTCTAAACGGAACACTTGGCGAGGTCTAGAGCCAGACCATGAATTGGAGAACCCTCTCCATTCTGTCAACAGTCTAGTCCGACTGTTTCCGCAGTGAGAAACTTTAGTGAGATGGGACACCTGTTCACTCTTGCGGTCCTGGATGTTCCTTCCACACAGCAGCTGGGGCCGGTTGCAGCTATGTCTTCTTCCTCTGCTTCATCGATGAAGCAAATTAGACTGCAGACTAGCTGTCCGACTTTGCATGTTCGAGCTGTTCCACAGAGATGTTCCCAGTCTTCATCTCCAAAGTTGGATTAACCTGTAGCTAGTGGTTCGAGGCATTTTCATAGGGGACATGCATCAAAAGATCTGGGGTCAAATTTCTTATCAACCTATCTCAATTGTTTACTACAGGCTTGCACTACAGTGGAAGAACCTAACTCGGATAAAATACTCTCTATTTTAATCTTTCCTAAGATTTGGGAAAGAAAAGTGGTGTAAAAACACCACAAAAAAATAAGCCAAAACTGGGTCGAGCACCATCGGCGCTCACCCAGTATGGGACGCTCTTCCATAGTACAAATCCACGACTTCCGTAACACAGTGCGCAATGCGTCAATTCGTCATTCTTTTGATTATCTGCACACGTGGTAGATGTGTGTGTGCCATCTTTGCTAAAGTAACAGTGATATTTTGACTCGTCGATAATAGTTTTCCTGTGACTGGATTTATGGATCTGAAGATCGTATAATAACAGGACTGTTTTATATATTCTCGTTTATATTTTCAACCACATTCTCATTGTATATTATTTACTATTCCGTTTTCGCGAATGTTTTGTTTTGTCATCGCGATTCGACAATGAATTTTTCGGTTGATAAAAATTTTATTGTTATTGGAGTTAGGTGTCGGCCGTCTGGGTTCTGCCACCTTCTCTCGTAGTTGAGGGTGTTCTTCTACTTTCTGTTTCTGTTGAGTTCACCTTTTTCTTCTACTGCTCTCACCTCTGTTCTTTCCAGTTCGGTTCCTTTAGGGCAATTCCTTTTGCCCTCGCCATTGGTGCGTTCTCATGTCTGTTTCGTCCGCACCCGCGGGTGGTGTGGAACGCTGTCGTTTCGGGGCCCCCCGACTCGACCACGTCTGGTGTGAGTTTGACCCCCTCCATGGGGGATGTGCAGCTCCTCCCACTCCCATGGGGGGTGGGGAACACTATCGTTTCGGGATCGCCCGATTCGACCACGTCTGGTGAGAATTGCTCCCCCTCCGTGGGGGATGTGCAGCTCCTCCCACACCAGCGGGGGGTGGGGACCGCTGTCGTTTCGGGGCTTCCCGATTCGACCATATCTGGTGAGAGTTATTCCCCTTCCGTGGGGAATGTGCAGTGTTTTACCGTGGTGGATACTGCGGGAGCTGTTGGATTTCTGGTGTAGAGATGCCTGGTTCCGGGACTATGCGCCCTCTCCAGTCGACATCTGAGGCTGTCACTAGGGTTGTGACTCCTCCTTTGGAGGCCGAGCTTGATGGCTCTCCGCTTTTCCGCCAATTCCAACAGCTCCCGTCGTATCTGCTGCTACTGCTGTTCCATCATTGGGCACCGTTTTTAGCTGGCCTTGGCTTCTCCCTGCCAGGGTCTGCAGGGATGTCTGTAGTGTGTTGTGGGGTTTTGGCCTCTGCCTTCCCTGACTTCCACTCAGCGAAGTCAGATGGGGCTGCCGACTGAACCCCCTACTGTGTCCTCTCAGCCATTGAGCACAGTAGTTTCATACCTGCAGTGGTCTGCTGCAGTGTCTGGTTGTGTAGACGTGGGGGTATGGGCCTCAGCCTTCCCTGACTTCACCTCGGTGAAGTTGGAAGTGGCTGCCGGCCGGACCCTCTCCTGTGGTCTCTGCACCGTCGAGCACCACAGTTGTCATTGGGTTCGGTTGTTCTTAGTGGTCACTATGAACTCCCTGGCCTTTCCGTCCACTCATTCTGGCCACACAACTAGTTTTGGGGGATCAACGTCTTTTGTGCAGCCTGGATCTTCTGCCCTGCAGAGGTCCGCGATGACTCTCATGAGTTCCCGCTATGGTGATCCTCGGGGTGTGTCACACCCCTATACACGTCTGCCTTCAGACGTTTCGGCTGCCGCCCCCCCCCCCCCAACCGCCCCCCCCCCCCCCCGTCCCACTTCGGGTGTTTTGGAGGATCGTGACCCTTCGCTGGTTAAGAGGGTCAGAGGTGAAGCCACTTTGCCGGTTCGTTCCCCTGTCGAACCGGCCAGTACGGGCAGTGAGCTTAGGGAGGGCCTCTCCTTACTCACTCAGGTTCTGTCAAAGAGCCTTCCCGTTGCTTCCAGCGAGGCAGCGAGTGGTTTCCAGGTGCCCCCTATGGCGCCGCCTCCCGGGATTGGAAACAGGCCGCTTTCTGATCCCCCTGGTGTTCCGACACCATGGGAGGCATCGGCTGGTTTGCCCACGATGGGCTATGTGTCTTCCGATTCAGGGGAAGAGTCAGACATGCTTGATGTCGAGAGCCAGCAGTCTTCGGACTTGGGGGCAGCTCTTGATTTCGTGTTTGGGTTCCTTCCGGATCTCAAACCATCTAATCAGTCGACAGTGTCAGCCAGGCCGCGATCATCGGTCGCGCGCCAACAGCCTATGGAGCAACCTGCTTCTGGGCGTCTTCGACCGTGCCCGTCGGTACAGTTGGTTGAAGCATTTTCAGCCTTGGACTCGTAAGCTAAGTTCCAAGGCTATGAAGGCTCCGTTCTTCACCAGGGTTGACACCTTTTGGCCTCTGGCGCGTTATCGTTCCTATGATTCCACCAATCCGTCGGTCTACCAGACTTTGCCGGTTTTGGATCAGGACTCCAATTCCCTCGGGCTTTCCAAGTCCAAGTCTGCCGTCCTTCCGATGACGACTCTGGAGTCCACATTAGGCTTATCGAGAGAGGTGCTTGGTATGCTTTCTCTCTCCGATCACGTCGTCTCAGCTTTAGCTGCTTATCTGCCTCTAGATAAGTTTGATGAGGTACAGGCTCCTTTGTGTGTGCTGTCCAAGGCGCTCATGCATCTTACTCACACGCATGCCTGTAACACGGCTAATCTGGAATTAGTTCGAAGGGACTCTGTGCTGGACACAGGCCGATCCCTTCCTGAGGAGCAGTGCGCTACTCTTTGATCTGCTTTTTTGGCAGGTCCGCAACTTTTCCATGGTTCTGTGTTGACAGTCCGGGATGACGTCCTACGTCATTCCAACGATCAGCTGCTGTTTCTTCAGCTTGATCAGCCTTCTAGGGTAGGCATGGGCCGTTCCAAGCCTAACAAGTACCCTCTGCTTCCTTTGCGAAGCAAAGGGGCTGATCCTTCTGCCACCGCTTCTACTTCTTACTCAAGGGGTAAGGGTAAGCGTCGGCAGTCTTGAGGGAAGTCCCAGGATTCTTCATTCAGTAGAGGAGGTGTTTTCTCCTCTCGCGAGCCTCGTCGGGATTCGAAATGAAGGTCCTCACCTCGACTCGTTCCAGGTTGGAGGAAGGATAGCAGAGTTCGCAGACCGTTGGGCCAGTATCACATCCGATCCTTGGATGTTAGATGCTGTTTGGTCCGGGCTGCGAATATCCTTCCGCGGCACCCCACTCTGTCCAGGGTGCCTCTTCCAACCACAGTTCCTTCAGACATTTTACGTCGGGAACTTTTGTCCACGGAGATAGACAATCTCCTGACAAAGGGGGCGATTGAGGTAATCAAGAACATTCGGTCAGTGGGTTTCTATTCCCGCCTGTTCTTGGTGCCGAAGAAGGACGGCCAACTCCGACCGGTTATCGATCTGAGTTTCCTGAACCAGTCTATCATTGCTCCCAAGTTCAGCATGGAGACTTTCAGGTCGGTCCTCCGTTCAATTCACCAGGGAGATTTCGCTTCCAGCTTCGACCTGCGAGACGCTTACTTTCACGTTCCGATTCATTGGGCGTTATGGAAGTATCTCAAGTTCATTTTTCTGGGGCGAGTTTACCAGTTCAAGGCCATGCCTTTCGGCCTCAACCTGGTTCCTTGGGCCTTCACCAGACTGATGTCGCATGTGATAGCTTTCCATCGCACACAGTCCAGGGTGACTACTTCGGCTTATCTGGACGATATCCTCCAGGGGCATTCCAATGCTGCCTTACTGGAGTCGGATGTCATCACTCTGTTGAGCTTGCTCACATCGCTAGGTTTCAGAGTCAATGAGGAGAAGTCGGACCTGGTCCCTTCTCAGTCGTTTTATCATCTGGGGATGGCTTTCCGCACACAATTCAATTTGGTGGCGGTTCCCCAGGCCAAGGCTGTGATTCTCTCAGCTTTTGCTTCGACTCTGTCCCAGTCCACATCCATGACGGCTCGGAGTATTCTCCGGCTAATCGGTCTCTGCTGTTTGGTGACGGATCTCATTCCTCTAGGTCGGCTGCGTGTCAGACCTCTCCAACACTTTCTGCTCAGTCGTTGGAGGCCGAATGTAGATTTTCTGGATCTGGTGCTTCAGTTTCCAGAATATCTTTATCCTCACCTTCTCCTCTGGGCGGATGTCCAGTGGCTTTCGCAGGGTGTTCCGTTGGACTTACCCACGTCCGATCGCGTTCTGACGGCAGATGCCAGCGATCTCGGATGGGGTGCGACGTTGGATCCTCTAGGTCTTCCCATTCACGGGATGTGGGACCAGGACCGTGCAGCTCTGCACATCAACCAGAAGGAGCTTCTTGCTCTTCTTCTGCGTTTCAGGCAGTGGATCCCTCACCTGTCGAATCGCCTGGTCCTTCTGTTGTCCGACCATTCGACAGTAGTTGCTTACATTCGGAACCAGGGCGGCATGCACTCTGTTCCAATGTACGAATTGGCTTGGGATCTTATACTGCTCGCTCAGGATGTCCACGCCGGGGTGGCTGTTCGTCACATTCCCGGTCGCCTGAACGTCCTAGCCGACTCCCTGTCCCGTCGGGGCAGGGTCATTTCCACCAGGTGGATGCTCCACATGGCAGGTTCCATCGATCTCTTGTGACTCGTTGGAACCATTCGGTGGACACTTTCGTGTCCCCGTGTCCAGATGCTCTGGCTTTCGTCGTGGACGCTCTGGCCCTCCTTTGGGATGGTCTTGTCGGCTACGCCTTCCTACCGGTTCCGATTCCACCTCAGGTTCTCACCCAGATTTGAACCTGCAGTCGTCGAATCCTTTAGATCACACCCGTCGCCTCGGTGGGTGTGGATCAATCTGCTCCGCTCTCTGTTAGCGGCAGTTCCGGCATGTCTCCCTCTACCTCGCGACTTTCTTTGCCAAAGTCGCCCGAGGAGGTTTTCAAGTTGACCTGACTTCATTGTGACTTCGCACATGTCTTTTATCGGGTCCTGTCCCCTACGTAGTGGTTTTTCGAGACACGCAGTGGAGTTGCTTTTCTTCTTCAAGGAGGCACTCACTCCACTGGTTTAGCCTCTGTGGCTAAGTGGAAGGTTCTTCTGTCGATGGTGTGCGATCACTCTGTTGCATCTGTCACTCCTTCGATCACACCGCTTGCAGAGTTTCTGGGATATGTTTGTTTCTGGGGGTCTCCAGCAATGGGTACATGTCCATGCTTCGGAGACATTTTTTCCTATGTGATACCACATTGTTTCGACACTCATCCTTGCCTCTCCAAGCTTGTTCAGCTCTTTTCCTTGAAAAGGCCTAGGACTTTGCAGTATACTCCAAGATGGTCACTTTCTTGGGCGCTGCTCTGCTTGGGGGTGGGGGGCGTTCACGCCTTTATCCTGGATGAATATGCATTTTCCCACATGCCAGATCTCTCCTGCATCCAATTCTTGATGGACTTGTCTTGCTATTCGTGGAGCTTCCGCTCGTCTAGCTACTGGTGATTGTATTACCAATTGTTTTTTCTGCCACGAGGTGCGTGCATTGTCTTCCTCTTTTAATAACTCTGTCATGTTGTCGGATGACTGATGTTATACTGGCAGCCTTCTGGAGAAATTCTACATTCTCCTTTTATCTGCGACAGTTGCAGGAGCCAAAAGAGAACCTTGGGGCCCTCTTTCTTCGGCTCAGGGTGTTGTCTATCCCAGCCTTTCAGCTTTTTTCAGGGTCAGTTCCTGCTTTGTGCTGTTACTGCCCTTTTCTGTCTGTGCATCGCACTTCACCATACGCCTCATCTTTCATTGTCTTTTCTAATGTTTGTGATGCTATGGTTTGATAGGCCTAGGGATCTCTTCCTCTGTCCACGGTCCCAGTGCTATTGAGTTATGTGTGGGTTGGTGATGTGATTCCCTCCAGCCTTTTGTCTATTCAGCCTGTAGTAAACAATTGAGGTAGGTTGATAAGAAGTATAAATTTTATAGTAAATTTCCTTTCTTATTATATCTACCGAAATTGTTTACATGGAGGCCCTCCCGTCTTCTTATTCGGGTAAGAATCCTTCCTCCCCGCTGATCACATAACTCCTGTGTTGTTCGGAATCAAAAGAATGACGAATTGACGCATTGCGAACTGTGTTATGGAAGTCGTGGATTTGTACTATGGAAGAGCATTCCATACTGGGTGTGCGCCGATGGCGCTCGACCCAGTTTTGGCTTATTTTTTCGTGGTGTTTTTACACCACTTTTCTTTCCCAAATCTTGGGAAAGATTAAAATAGAGAGTATTTTATCCTTTTAGGTTCTTCCACTGTAGTGCAAGCCTGTAGTAAACAATTTCGGTAGGTATAATAAGAAAGGAAATTTACTTTAAAATTTATACCTCCGTTCAGTGAGCAGCATATGGTGAAGAAGTGGATAATCGCTGCTCTGCAAGCCTTGTTCGCGGACCTGCTGCCGCAGTTTGCGCAGCATATCGCAGCATCCCAGTAGTCACAGGTTCAGCCGTCAACAGTCTCTGGTAGTGAGCTGTCGGACGGTGCTGGGTTGGTCCAGTCATCTGCATATTCGGATGGTGTTAACCATGTTTTTCAGATGGAACATTCACATGGTGAGAGGGCTACGGAGGTTGTTTCTCCTTCCTTCATGGAACGGCACATTAAGACTATGAATTTTTATTCATTAGTTCTTTCGAATCTTGTTTGCTAGGCAGAAAACCGCTTAAGGTACCGGGCGAAGGAAAGACAATGATCTTTCCTTCCCAGATCTTTCTGCTCAGGTGTTGAAGACCTTTGGTCCGATTAACGACTCCTCCCTTAGCCTAATAATAGTATAAGAAAGGCAGTGATCTATTCTTTATGAATACAAGATCGATAGCTCATAGTTGGGCTGAGACAGCTGTCTTGTTTGGAATAGAGTCGTTAGAAGGAATAAGTACGTCTTTTTCTTCTTGGTGTATTCCTAGGCGTCAGAGGCATTTAGTGCTATTGCTGACGCCTTAGTAGCCTTATGTACTGTTAGAGTGATCTTTTCTTATACATTAGCGGCTAACGTCGTAAGTCTCCACTTAGTGAGCTGTCTAAGGCCACTGGGTAACACACAGATATATGTCTTTACCGATATATGACTTTTAGGCTGTGTTAGCTACACTGAGACCGCTATCTTTTTGGAATAAGGCTGTTAGAGGGAAAGATTAAGTTTTCCATCTCAGTGTGGTATTCCTAGGCGTCACAGGCAATTAGTCCTATTGTTGTCACCTTAGTTTGGCTTATATGAATTAAAAGCGTTCTGTTTATATATATCCTTAGCAGCTAACGTCATAGTGGCCTTATATATTTTACATCGGTATATTTTTATACTGTACCAATGACCCAGACATAGCTGGTGCTAACTCTTAAAATATAGGGCCAAACACAAATTTTGCCCCCCAATCCCCAAAATTTGCATCTAAAACTAAAGAAAACATGTCCTGAAAGGCCCTCCACACTTCGCCCCT
Organism: Pictodentalium vernedei; assembly: GCA_031216915.1. Lineage (NCBI taxonomy): Eukaryota > Metazoa > Mollusca > Scaphopoda > Dentaliida > Dentaliidae > Pictodentalium > Pictodentalium vernedei. Next base: position 381,460,985 of record CM062297.1, read on the forward strand.
ACTGCGCATGCGCAGTGTCAAGGACGTTCCGAAATTGGCGCCATTAATCATTCTAAGTTTGGCCCTTCATCAGTTAACATCTGACTGATCTTTGTGCTTATAAATCTCAGTTTAAATGATGCCAGACACATAAATATTAGTGAAATGGTGATTCTAAGGAGGATAGAGAAGGAGGAGAGGAAAAAAATGTGTGACAGAATATTATCAGGGCTGTAACTTAAAATTTTTTAATGAAATTATGTTAAGTTACCTATTTTCAAGGCAGCAGCCATTTTGTTGTCATTCTGATTATTTAGTTACACTGTTTTTTAAGTGTTTTCCTCTCTCCCTGTCCTTTAAGTTCCCCCTTGCTATTCTCCCATGCTTTTGGCATAGTTTTTGTAATTATTATTACTAAATTTTCTTGGGAGTTTTAGCTGAATAACAGAATGAATTCTGTTCTTTTCCCCATGTTTACGTCTTCACCTACGGGTGGTTAGGCGTTGTGTTCTGCATCTACCATCTGATGTTCTGCAGTTTCTTCCCTGGAAGTCTCTGTTTTGCATCAGATAGTGTATTTTTGGTAACTGATTTCGGGCCTGGGTGCCTGGAGTCTTATTTTAGTGTTTTTACACTCATTGTTTACATTTACAACAGCCCTCTGTGTGAAGGGGGGATTTCTAAAAAATAATATCTTGATGTTATTTTAATCATAACTAGATACATTATTATTGTTCGTAAGTGTTGAATAAATTGTTTAAAATATTTTTAAAATTTTTGTCCACACTTAGGCTTGGGATCCATTGGGGCTCAACGTTACTTTTCAGAAACTTGGGCTGTTCTGAAAAAATATGTTTTCAAAATATTTTGATTTCAATTATTTTTTCTATATTAATGGATCATATTATTATTATGTATTTTGATTGCCAGGGGTTAGTGCGAGTACCAGGACTTGTTTTCTTTTCACATTGAAAGGATATTGATCAATTGTTTTAAGAGGAAGTCTTCCTCTGACTTTATTATCATTCTATATGTGGTCAGTGTACTCGCATTAAATCCTGTTCTGTATCGTATGATTTCGATGACAATATGGGAAGCGTATGTCACGGTATGTTATTGGGGATTTGGACACTCCGGTCCTTTCCCCGCAGGGTCACTCTACTTTATCAATTTCTATTTCAGACGATCAAGATTAGGGTGATGTATCTGTGATGTCTTCCAACAGTGTGCCTCCATCGTCACAATTAATGAAGGGCTAGCGGAAAAGTGCTCATGTAAATACGCCAATTGCCTAAGAGGACCCTAGTAGGTTCGACGGCCTTTGACGTCCGCTAGCTCTCCCGGTGTAGCGTCCATTCACCGAATGGTTCGGCAGCCGGGTTCGTCTGTTGCGGTCTAGAAGGAATTTTGGGGTGATGCGAGCACTATAAATTAACCTAATGCACACCCAGTGACGGCGGATCGGAGGGAGAACGCAGGAAGCCTTTTAGTCCGGTTCATAGCTCGTTCCGGTCCATCCGGACGGCAAGCGAGAGAGGCCCCTCTCTCGTTCAACAACATCTGGCCCCAGATGTTGTGGTACAAAATGTGTCGCAAGCGGAGCATACGTCCGTCGCTCGGGACGCTCCGTTGTATAGGCAGTCCGCGGAGACTGCTAAGGCTTCCTCTTCTCGTCAGCGCACACGACCGCACCTTGGCTGCGTGACCGCCGATATATTACCAGCTTCGCCGATCAAGGATTCTTCGGCGACCAGGTCACACCATCCGGTAGCCAGGGACACGAGGCCTGCAGACTCCGGACGTTCGCATAGGAAGTGTGCGGGAGTCAACGTACACGGAGCTTCCGGCGGCAATGCATCGTAAGACCGCTACTGCACAGGCCTCGGGAACGGACGTGCTTTCCTTAATAGCACAGTTTATCCCAGCATCCCAGCATCAACTGAATCTGTCGCATATATTTTATCCGACGATGCTGGGTCGGGACGCTCCGCGGAAGCGGGTACGGACGTCCGAAAGTTTCATCCGGTCCGACGGGATACCGAAAGGGATTCGGAGGATTTCGAGCTTTCCCTTTCGGAACAACATATGCTGTTGTGTATGTCATCTGACTTGGTCTTCTACAGCTTCTTTCGTCGGACCAGAATGCTGCGATGCCGGATAAGAAACTGATAGCGTCGGTGGACTTAGAAATTTTTGGTTCGGTTCAGGGACATTGTCCCTCAGTTCCGACATAGTCCAATAATGTCACACAAACTTTCGAATTATTGAACGACGCTATATATATTATTATTTTATGCTTGCTAACCAAGCATTTCTGGTTTCTTGTTCGAAGAGTTATGGAGATGTCTTTCAAAAGTGTGCCTCTGTCGTCATAGTTAATGAAGAGTTAGCGGCAATAAGTGCTCATGGAATATGTCTATCGCCTACGGAGTGACATTCGCTAGCTCACCCGGTGTAGCGTACATTCATCGAATGGTTCGGCTGCCGGGTTCGTCCGTTGCGGTCTAGGAAGGAGATTTGGGTGATGCGAGCACTTTAATTACTTTAGTACTCACCCAGTGACGGCAGATTGAGGACAGATCGGAGGAAGCCTGTTAGTCCGATTCCTGGCTTGTCCAGGTCCGTCCGGGCTGTGAGCGAGAGAGGTCCCTCTCTCGCCCAACAACATAGGGGACCGCATGTTGTGGTTCAGATATTTTACATTCGGAGCATATGTCCGTTGGTCGGGACGCTCCGTTATATTGACAGTCCGAGAGACTGTCCTTAATGCTTCCTCATCCTCACAGCAGGGCACACGACCGCACATTGGCTACGTGACCTCAAGTATCCGATCAGTTTCGGCATTCAGTGATTCCACGGCGAATAGGTCGCGCCATCCGGTAGCCAAGGGACACGAGGCCTATACACTCCGTTCGCTCGCATATTGGTAGTATGCACGGGGTAACGATCACGGAGCTTCCAGCGGCAATGCATCGTAAGACCGCTTCTCCTCAGGCCTCAGTGACGGACGTGCTATCCGAGTTAGCACAGTGTTTCGCAGCATCCCAGCAATTGACAGTTTCTCGGTCGAATCAGGAATTATCCGACGGCGCTGGGTCGGTGCGGTCCGCGGTTGCATCAGGTACGGACGACCGAACGCTTTATAGGGTCCGACAGGATGGCGAAAGGGATTCGAAAGATTTCGAGTTTTCCCTTTAGTAGTATCGGAAGATGCCTTTCATATCTTCTGGCATTATCTTCCAGTGATTATTATTTCGGACTTCATTGCTGCGATCTTGGATAAGAGACTTATAGCGTCATTGGACTCGGATTTTTCGATCGGTTCAGGGACATTGTCCCTGACTAACCGACGCAGTCCAATATTGTCATTACAACATGTGTTTTATTTTTCGACGCTATATATATATATACAAGCCTGCTACTAAGCATGATAGTTTAGTTTCTTGTCCGCGTTGCTCATTTCTGCCATTTTATCATTTATACAAATAGTTTATTTTGGCAGAGCAGGGCATACCGAGAGTTCATATGCGTCTAGACGGTGTGATTAAAGACTGCATATATTCTTTTTCGCCGTTTATGTCTTTTCCAATTTCAGTGTTGGGAACGACATTATGTATAGTAGACTTAACTTAGACGCTTTATCATACGTAATCCGCCTTACTGAGGCGTTATCATTACGTCTTCAAGAAAAGATTTACGGGATATTATTCTCAATGTAATTTCTTTTGAGGGCAGTAGTTTGTTCACGTATAACTCCGCCCTTCAGTGGCTGATTGGAGTTAGTTAGACGTGACGCAGCCCTAGCTACATCCACACGCGTGGATAGTAAGGTTAAGAACTCTCTCAGAGTCGCTTCGTTCTCGGAGGAGCTTCTCTTCGACGGCAACTTTTCGGCAATCCATGAATTGCTTGATTTACACGTTCTCTTGTCTATCTAGTGTTACAAGAGATTCAGACTGGGGCAAACATTCGGTGGTTGACTCAGAGAGTGCCGCCGCAGTTGCCGGACCCGAGTGTGGCTGTTATGACGGTTGCCAGTCAAACAGATTGGGATATAATACTGATCCCTACGGATTCGAAGTGCCAGGGTCTTTGGGTTCCGCAGTCTCTTAGCAATCAGTTTTCTTCCGCGGAATAATGTTTTTTAGGCTTGCTTTATGTCATTGCATGAACATTATTCAGAAACGCATGCCCAAATTCCTGTCCTTTAATTCGACAGTAGTGGCGTATCTCCGGAACCAGGGAGGCACTCTTTCGTTTCCGTTATTCAATTTAATGGAAAGAATCCGTCCTTTGGTTATAGTACACCAAGTTCAGTTTTGGTCCGTCATATTCCGGGTCGTCTGATTGTTTTATCGGACTCCCGTTCTCTTACGGGTCGCTTGTTGCTGTCAGAATGGACTCTCAACAAACAAGTATTCAATCAGATTTGCTATCTATGGGAGCGCCCAATGATGATTTATTTATGACACAGCTTGCTAATCAATTGCAGACGTATGTGTTGGCTTGTCCAGATCTCTGAGCTAATATTGTTAACGCTCTATTGATCTATAGGACGGAATGATAGGATACGCATATCCTCCGGCGCTGTTGTTTTAGCAGGTATTGCTAAGATAAACAACCACAATACATTTCTGTTGATAGCATCTCTATCTTCACAGAGATCATGAGTAATTTACTCTCTTGTCTACTGTGGGTCTTAACGTGAAATCTTCCTCTATGTGAGGATCTTTTTCACTGGGTAAATCGTGTCATCTTTATCACAACCAGCAAGGTCGCATCCTTCATGTATTCCGTTGTGTGGTCCGTATTGCATTGTAAGCACTGTACTGGACGAGCTTTGGACGCGATTTCTTACTATAGGAGATCCTCTTCTTCGCTATTCTATGCGGCTAAAGTGGAGGCTCTTCCGTCGTGGTGTAGGGATCATTATGTTCATATTGTTGATCCCTCCATACTACTCATTGCTATTTTTTAGTATACTTGTTTCACAAGATCTACTGCAGCCTGTTGTTATTTAGGTTATAGGTTTATGTTACCTCATACCTATGCACTCTACGATAGTTTACAATTGAGTCTTTTGTCTCTTTATCTAAGTCAGTTAGTAACTTTTTGATAAATAGACTTAGAATCTTTAGAATAAATTCCTATACGGATTTTAACTTCGGTTCTTATTTAGCTAAGTAATCATTTGAGCCTCTGGAAACAGTAGTTTTCAAATTCTGACCTTTTAGACAGTAATTCTGTTGGTTTCTCTTTTACTGTAGAGTCAGTGAGTTTCATGCACTATCGATGGATGATTTTCACTTTCTTAGTTTCGGAATCACTACTTCCATTACTATTTAGGTTGGATTGTTGCATAAGAGTTAGGCTCCTATTATCCGGAACCTATTATTTTAAGGTCCTTCCGTCTTCGTATGGGCATAGGCCTTTACTCTTTCCGGGTACAGTTTATGTATTTATAAACAGATATCTGTTTATTACTATGGGCGTAAGCTTCTTCTGTCTTTGATGTCTAGTAGAAGGACGTTACGCTCCATTTTATTGTTAATGGATTCTATTAACTATCGGTACTGCTTATGGTATATCATTGACTTAGCAGTTGTGCTTAAGATTTCGGCTCATGAAGTAAGAGTTCTTCTACTTCTTGGGCTTACATTAATAGTGTCGCTATTATAGATTTTTGAAGGCCGCTCATTGTGCTCAGCCATCCACATTCATGAATTTTATCTCAGAAATATCGAGTCCATTTCTGGAGGCCTCTATTGTTAGGTCTATTATCTACTGCTCAGAATGTCATTCACTTAACAGTTGCTACTATAGCTAGGTAGGCTGTCTGTTTCGGCAGTGTCTCCGTTCGGCTGCCCTCTTCGCTCTGGGCTATTTGACCCAGGGCAAGAAAAAGGGGGGGGGGGGAGGGTGTTCCCTTGGGTCACCTGTTTTACTATGAAAACAAGGGGATACCTCCTCCGGAGTTAGTAATTCTGAGCTGTTATTGGGATGGTTGTTTAGTGAGAAGTTTAGGTTTTTAAAATTCATTCAAGTCTTAGTTTTTAAAGTATAGCTTTTGAATATTGCATATGTCAACGGACATGATTATGCAATCCTCAGACACTTTTAGGAGTATAAGAGTCTCTATTCTCTAGACTTACTTTATTTATTGGCTTACTTTAAAAATTATTAGTATAAGGATTATATTGGATATTAATAGAGTACATGGATGTATGAAGCTCAATTTTGGAAGGTGTTGTATCTTTCTAATTTATCATAAATAAGAAAGATACATGTAAGGCCTATTACTTCTTTTTCCCTACAGGGGAGGACTCTATTTTATTTTATTGAGCGTATTCCATTTTGCTCTATGTCCTTGGCCCTCCAGCCTTTTTACTATTCAGCTATGTCTGGGTCATTGGTACAGTATAAAAATGTTAAAAAATTTATAGTAATTTATATATTTTTTATACTTACCAATGACCCAGACGGGGATGGCCCTCCCAGGAGTTGGGAACTCTTGCCTCCCCGCTGAGTACATAGCGCTTACCAGGCACTGGTTATTAGAATGATTAATGGCGCCAATTTCGGAACGTCCTTGACACTGCGCATGCGCAGTAGGGGCGAAGTGTGGAGGGCCTTTCAGGACATGTTTTCTTTAGTTTTAGATGCAAATTTTGGGGATTGGGGGGCAAAATTTGTGTTTGGCCCTATATTTTAAGAGTTAGCACCAGCTATGTCTGGGTCATTGGTAAGTATAAAAAATATATAAATTACTATAAATTTTTTAACTTTCTTATACATTGCGGCTAACGTAGTAAGTCTCCATTTAATGAGCTTTCCAAGGCCACAGGTGTCACAGATATCAGTCTTCATGGAGATGAAGACTAATAAGCTGCGTTAGTTAAGCTGAGTCTTCTGTCTCTTTAGAATTACGGCCGTTAGAAGAGCAGTCCTTTATTCCAGTCTCCGTTTAGTGAGCTTTCAAGGTCACAAGTTTCACAGATATATCTGTCTTCACGGGATGAAGACTTAGTAACTTCGCTAGCTAATCTGAGACTGCTGTCTCTTTGGAATTAGGGATGTTAAAAGGTAAGAGTACACTGTTTCCTTCTCTGTGTTGTATTCTTAGGTGTCTGGCACCTTATTAGAATCAAGTGCTGCCCTTTTCCCCTTAACTTGAGCGACTACTGTTGTAAGTCTCCGTTTAGTGAGCTTTCTAAAGTCACAAAAATTACACCAAGATATCTGCCTTCACGGAGATGAAGTCTTCTAAGCTTCGTTAGCTAGGCTGAGACTGCTGTCTTTTGGGAATAGAACCGCTAAAGGAAAGAGTTCATTTTTTCCTTCTTGGTGTTGTTTCTTAAGTGTCCAGGCCTGGCATTTTCAGGAGAACGATTTATTTGCTCGCCTTAAAAAAATTAAGGAGGGTGAAAACTAGCCCTCCTGGCCTTAGAATTACCATAACATCCTATTTCTAAAACCCACATCTTTTTCAAATCTCTGCTGCGTTAGTGGTCGCTTTAAGATGGCCACACTGCCCCGCCCACACCTCCAGGCCTTTCCAAGGCCCGGGGGTGTGGGAAGGGCAGTGTAGCCACCTCACATAGACTACCTTGTCAGCTGCATCAAATAAAATGTACAAAGTCCACTATACAGAATTAATATAGTAAAACTTAATTTTGCCACTTTTAGCTTTTGTAAGCTTGAGGAGAGCTAATTGCTCCCCAAGGCCATGCAAGGGAGTGAGTTTTCGCCCGCCTGCATTTTCAAGAATGCCAGGCCTGAGTGTCACAGACTTTAGTCTTATTGCTGACACTATAGTAGCCCAGCTAGTATTATGAGCGGTGTTTTTTTCCTATCATTAGCGGCTAGCATTGTAAGTCTCCTTTAGTGAGCTACTAGGGCCGCAGTTAACAGCCATATAATTGTCTTCTCGAATAGGAAGACTTTTAGCTGCTTCAACTAGGCTGAGACCAATGTCCTATCAGACAGTGTACCATTACAAGAGAAGAAGTTGTTCTCTTAGTTGTCTGAGGCTTTTAGCCCTATTGATGACTCTATATTAACCTAGTGTAATTATTGAGCATTCTCTCGAATGCCTACATTGAACTCCTTTTCAGGAATATATTTCCTGCTATAATCGGAACAAGGTGCAAGGAGTTCATCTAGGTTTTTATGATCGGGTGCCGGAACATAGTTTTTCGTCGCCTGCTTCATTTTTAACCCAATCTATTGTTGATTATTTTTCCACTCAGTGGATTGGATATTATGTCTATATTGTGTATTGTTTGGCGCCATGGCATATGTCTTGATTTCAAAGGATATGTCAACGCTGTTTCAGTTGATATATTCTTTGCAACTGCGCCATGTTCACCATGTCCCTCTCAGTCCTTAGTGGCATTACGAAGTCGGTCAGACGTGAGGGAGCCCTACGTTTTTTATACTATTCTAGATAACTAACACAAAAGGGTTACGAGTCATGCCAAGTTAGTTTGATTATGCTTGCTTTGACTGAATGTAAGCTTTTTAGCTCTATTACCCTTTATTGAGAATAGCAGCAGCAGTATAACTTTTTGAATGTAGCGAGAAATTTCTTTTTCCTATAGTGAAAAAGGAATTTATCACTGTTCCAAGCTTTAGTATTCTGCACCGGCCTTACTTATCTAGTGATTCAAGTAATGCGGGTGGTGGGGGGCGGTGGGGGTTCGATATGATGTATTTGTCGACCCCCCCCCCCCCCCTGCCAACTTGTTAAGAGGTGATTACAGGATGTAGTTCTCTTCCTGTGAGCCTTGTATGCACTCAGTTATATGCATGCTCTTCGATTGGCGGATGGGTTTTGGTCTAAAAGTGACATCAGGGGGTGCATCCACTCTTTAGTGGATTTGCTTCATGTGGTTGGTCGTTCATAAGTTGTATACGAGCATATGATTCCTGAACAGCATCTGTTTTTGAATTCCGATTTCTTTCATGAATATATTCGGTTGATATTCCTAGCCTTCGTGTACCTGTGTGGCAGGCATGTCTGTTATCTGGACGACATTCTCCAAATGTGGCATTTAGTCCGCTCTAAGAAGTTTCGCTCAGAGTTCTCTACTTTTGTTTTGAGTCTATTCCTCAGGTTAATCGCATTAACGTTGTTTTATTCCTTCCTATGTATTTCCTATGAACCGATAATCGGAATCAGTAATCCGAATCGGCCGGTTATGGGGCATCAGCCCATTATGACAACCGACAGTTAAAAACCTGCAGCGTCCGGTTATTATATATTTAACACTGACTATTAAAAATCTCTTTGATATTTGGCCATTTCAATAAAGTTTTCTTATTAAAAACATGAGTAGTGCATAGCGGAATATTTAGGAATTTGCAGAGCCAAGATATTGTGCGATTTACCATCTGCAATTGGTACGAGATCGCCACCATTTCCCGGCTGACAAAGTCACTGCTCTTCAGTCATGGTGCTGTAAAAGGTTTCATTGAGTACATGTTAACACATGAATAAAATGTTTTCAGCTGGTAGTCTGTAGAAATCATGATTCAGGAAACACAATACAATAAGAGATTAAAATTGGAGAAAAAACTAAAAAAACTCTCTTTTTTTTCAATAATGGATGATTGATATGCAACATGTAAGTCACCTGACTGTCACAAACATTTTCTTTGAGTTTGTCAAGTTCATTTTTCAGTTCAGTCACCTTCCTTGATTTTCCTCTCCATTGTTGATTGCAGAGTACATGCAAATATTGGAGAAACACATCAAGGGAGGTAACAACTTACAAGTTGGAAAATGAACATTGGTTGCTGACATATCGCGTGTTTATGTGTAAACCATGCGTCAAACAAGTTCACAACACGCATTAACATCAAAGTTATTATTCAATTAAGACACACAGTTTGTGTGCTCAGTATATTTCTGGATAATACAGCCAAGTGTATTGCATTCTAACACAAAACTGTATTAACACTATTTACCGGAATAAACACAATATTCACAAAAGAACAATATCGTGTAATTGTATCGTTAATAATGATCTCCTCCCCACCCCCAAAAAATGCAAATATTATTTGGTCTAATTGCCCAGCACTAAATATGCATATTCTGTGAACTTAAGTGCTATTTAGCTTTCTTAATTGGAGATTTATCGACGAAATTCTGTAGTATGACAGGTGCCAACAGATTTTCTTCTGTGTCCTATTTCAACCATTGGAATCGGCATAATCGGCAGAGAAATAATCAGTAATCGGTTCATAGCTAGTTTTGATAATCGGTTCACTAAAAACAATGCTTTGAATTCCCTTTGGAAAAAAAAAATTAAAAAATTGTCATCTGCTAATTTACACAAGTTAATATACGACAAAATGGACAAATATACACAGGAGCATAAGTGCTTACAGCAACACTGCTTTTCTTAGTTTTTATCTTAACTTGACAAAGTCAAGATAAGCTATTGCCATCACACGTGTGGAAGTCTGTGAGTCGGTTCATATTTTCTTTAGCACATGCTGATCCTGTAGTTCTTGTCCAATCATCACTAAATTTCATGTGCAGCTTCAAGGTCATGTCTAGATGAGTACATCCCATTTTGGTAGTGACTACAGGTTGTATTTATAAAGGGATTTCATTGTAGCTTGGTAGGATGACTCTGTATAACATCTAAATGAGAATGTCCTATTTTGGTCGGGTTCAGTCAAACGATACGGCCAAAGGGGCTCGTTACCCAGATTCCTTTAGCACAGTCTACAGGTTGCATTTATGAAGGGATTTCATTGTAAATTGGTAGGATAACTTGGTATAATGTTTAGATGAGAAAGTTATATTTTGGTGCTCATCCTGTAAGCCTTGTATGCATTCAATTATTTGCATGTCTTTCATTGCTCTTCGATTGGCGGATGGGTTGTGGTCATCAGGGGCGCATCCACCCTTTAGTTGGTTTGCTTCCTGTGGTGGGTCGTTCATAAGTTGTATATGAGCATATGATTCCTGAACAGTAACTGTTTTTGGATTCTGAATTCTTTCATGAATACATTCAGTTGATATTGCTAGCCTTTGTGTTCCTGTGTGGCAGGCATGTCGGTTATCTGGGCGACATTCTCCAAATGTGGCAATTAGTCCATGCTGAGAAGTTACACTAAACTCAGAATTGTCTGCTTTTCTTTCGACGTATGAGTCTATTCCTCAGGTTAATCGCATTAACATCGTTTTATTCCTTCAGTTTCCTGGTTACATTTTGTATCGCTGGGTCACGTCGTTGATAAGGCTGTATTCAATAGTGCTGAGCAGTATGCTGAAATACCGACTCGGTATCGGTATTGGGTCGATACCGATTACCATACCGTACCGATTTTTGTCATACCGACTTAACGGTATTGTCTATATTTGGTTGTTTTGTCTCCTGTGGGATTGAAATTTAGAGATCACAATGTATTGGCTGTGCCTCTATTTCGGATTCTGTCTCGGGAACGAATCTGTTCTCATTTATTTTAATAAAAAACGTTTCATGGAACAAAAGCGCCAGACTCACTTAGTGCCAGTAGGCCTACATACACTGGGGTCCGATGAATATGAGGTCCAACATGAATTATAAATTAAGTGGGGGGGAGGGGGGGGGGGTGGGTAGCTGATGGGTGCCTTCGACATTTCTTGGAAAATTCCTTGAATATTTTCTGAAAGATGATCCCCCCCCCCCCCCCCCCCCCCCCACACACACACACGCACTCTAGCGTTCTTATTGCATAAAAGGTTTTCATTAAAAAACTGACCAACAAATGAAGAGTCACTTAGTGCCAGTAGGCCTACATACACAGGGGTCTGATGATTCGCGATGAATATGAGGTCCAACATGAATTATAAATTAAGTTTGTGTGTGTGTGTGGGGGGGGTGGCTGATGGGTGCCTACAACATTTCTTGTAAAAATCCTTGAATATTTTCTGAAAGATAATCAAACCTCTAGCGTTTTTATTTCTTGAAACGTTTTCATTAAAAACTTACCAATAAATGAAATGTGGCATCATTTGTTGGTCAGTTTTTAATAAAAACGTTTCATGGAACAAAAACGCCAGAGTCGCTCAGTGCTGATAATTTTATCGAGGGAGGCTCTGCGGAACAGCACAAAAAATGATGTAACTGCTAATTTATGTATGAATATTTATGAAGCTCACGTTTCTCCTTTGTTGACACATTGTTTGGATTTTTAATATTTTCATGCGAATGAAATGAATAAAATAAGTATGATGGGAAACGTTCAAGTTGTTGTTCTTTGCGAATTCAAACAAAAGATTATTTGCAGTGCTGGCCACACGTGTGGTTTGTACACAACCCCATCGTGTCCATGTGGTGTTGAGTGTGAACATGTTGCAATAGAAATGTGTTGTTGGAAACATGGCGGATCATAACACTGCACAGTTTTGGTACGTCAACATTACAATTGTCCTTTTTACTGTGGTACATGGAATAATAAAAACACGAACGCCAATGCACATATGGAATATTTTTTTCTCATTTTATTAGCAACAATCTATTACTGGTACATAATGCACACATTTTCATAAGATTGACACCTCATTGAGTGAATCACTGAATGATACAGTACATGTAATCAGATTTCATGCCGAGTCCGACCAGATTTACCTGCCCCTACCTGGATCCCGCTTATTTGTATACTCCGGTTATTTATATTTTCTTCTGACAAAAGTCATATTCGATTAAGCGGGAACCACTCTATTTCTAAATCAACCGACCAACTCCTGAATGCTATTGGCTTCATTTCAATCACACATCCGATTTTCGGCCCGATGTTGGAACAGATCAAGGCATGGCAAGAAATACTGATACCACGGTATCGGTAAAAAAAAAATACCGATACCAAACCGCAAATTTCAAAACCGCCCAGCTCTAGTATTCAGATGAGGGTACAGGTGGGATTCTCTTAATTGCGTGTATTATATGTATATATTATGAGGCAGATGTTTTACTGAATAGATTCTCTTAAATTCTTGCTCTGCGTTAGTGTAGAGCTTTTGAGAATTTTGGTGCTAGTTTGGACCAGTTATGGAGTTGCCAACAGGCCGTCTATGCATGCGTTCTCTATTTTTGGCTTCATTATTCAGAGTGGTATATTCTTTCTCTGAACAGTCATTGGTTTTAACGGACCTAGGGAACAATGAGGGACGCAGTGGCTCAGTTGGTAGAGGTACAGGCTGCAAGCCGAGAGGTCCTCGGTTCGAATCCCACCTGCGGCAACCGTGTTGTGTCCTTGGGCAAGACACTTCACCCCCATTGCCCACATGGGGGCACGGTGACGCTGTGTACTAAGGCGTACTGCACATCGATGGTGCACCTGTCTTCAACCAGTGCTAACCCTGCTTGTGTGGAGTTCGTATGTTGGGGAGCTGACAGTTGCTTGCCACTGCTCGGTGGTTCTCTTCGGGTACTCCGGCTTCCTCCACCCGTAAAACTGTCACGGTCATGGTTAGCCATTGTGCAGAAAAATGTGACCATAAACACCAATAATAATAGGGAACAATGAATTATTTGGGGAAGTCTGTGACAGGTTTTTGAATCGTATCCTGTTCCATGTTCTGAATCCAGCATTCAACTGGAAGCGGTTTACAAGGAAATTTCCTATTCTCATATAATTGAACGGTTACTATTTGGAGGTTCATTATTGGAATTAATTGTACACCTGAACATGGTCGCCTGTTGGTTGGCTCAGAAGCTTTAAAGTCCTATCAGATAACTTTCCATTGGGATTCAGTTGGACAAGTTTAAGGTTGTACATATTAATATCACTGGTTTTCGACCTATCTACATATTCTGGATGTGGCATACATTTTGAAGCTTGCGATTTTAATAACAGGGATTGCCACAATATAGCCTTAGCTGCTGATGTGGCATTAAGCACCAATAAATTAATAATAATTATTAGCTGGGTGCCTTTTAGGCGAATATATATATTATTTGGTACCGCTTTTTCTCTGATTCCAGACCGCTTCCCTCTTTGTTTTGAAGATTATTCCTTCAAAAAAAGGGGGAGGGGGGGATTTTCTCTTTACCTCTTCTGGCCTTATAATAAGTGTGTAACTATGAGTGAAGCTGTTATCATCTGTAGATTATTCTGATCTTATGTACAGCTTGTTACATTATATATGGCCTGTGTTTGTGGACGTTAGTCTCTCACTCTCGGACATGCCTTTCCTAATTTTAAGTGTCTCAGTCCAGACTAGCCTTAAAATTGGGGGCTCGTTAACCTAATGAGCATAATTATTTATGCTAAGTAGTAGGAAATTACATGGATATTGCTCCTTATTTCGGTGGTATGTCTTCTCTATTGTTGTATAGAGAGACATTTAGGTAATTCCTAAAAATTTTAATTTCCTTTTCACCTTGGGAGTTCTAATGCAGGCTAAGGGGCTGTATTTTGATCTGCTAATTCTTTAAGTCCTAGGCACTCTGCCATTTTATAATTCAGTTAAGTCTGGCCATTGGTTTTAGTATAAAAATATGATATATTTAATGTAATTTGTATATATTTTTATACTGTACCAATGACCCAGACTTAGCTGGTGCTAACTCTTAAATTCTAGGGCCAAACACAAATTTTACCCCCCAATCCCCTAAATTTGCATCTAAAACCGAAAATTACATGTCCTATATGGTCCTCCATACCTTTCCTCCACTGCGCATGTGCAGTGTCAAGGAGTTCTCGAAATTGGCGCTAAAAGTCATTCTTTGTTTGGCCCTTCATCAGTTCACACTTGACTGATATTTGTGCTTGTAAATCTCAGTTTAAATGATGCCAGACACATAAATATGAGAGAGATGGTGGATCTAAAGAGGAAATAGAAGGATGAGAGGAAAATTCAGTGGCAGGAAATAATCAGGGCTGTAACTTAAAATTTTTTATGAAATTATGTTATGTTCCCTAATTTCGAGGCATGAGCCTGTTGTTATCATTCTTGCTATGAAAGTTCCACTGCTTGAGTGTTGCCTCTCTCCCTTTCCTTTATTCCCCCCTTGCTATTCTCTCATGCTTTTGGCATATTTTCTGTAATAATTATTACTAAAATTTCTTGGGAGTTTTGGCTTCGTAACAGAATGAATTTCTGTTCTTTTCCCCATGTTGACGTCCTCACCCTTGGGTGTTTAGGCGTTGTGATCTACCATCTGATGTTCTGCAGTTTCTTCTATGGAAATCTCTGTTTTGCATCAGATAGTGTTTAAATTGGTAACTGATTTCGGGCCATGTTTATCAGTGCCTGGAGTCATGTTTCTGGTTTTTGTACAACTTCTTGTTTACATTGACAACGGTTACTGCTGATAGTGATTTCTTGTCTTTACATTAGTTTAGACATAGCAAGATACATTAATATTGTATGTAAGTGTTGCATTAATTTTTTGAAATGTTTTAAAAAATTTTGTCCACACTTAGGCTTTTTTGGGATCCATTTGGGCACGTTTTTTTTGAAAATTATTTTCTTTCAAAGGTTATAATGGATTATGTTATATTATGTATCTTTATTTCAAGGGATAGTGCGACTAATATGACTGTGTATTTTTTCTTGATGAAAAAATATTTTTTATTTATAATGCGAGGATATCTTCCTTTAATTCTCAGGTTCAGTGTATTCGCACTAATTCCTGCTCTGTGTGTGTTGATTGAAATGACAACGTTGGAGGCGTGTGTCACGATATTGTGTTTGCGGGGAGGGCTCCATACCGGTCCTCTCTCCGTAGGGTCACTCTATATTATCATTTTATTTTTCAGAATTTAGAGTGATGTTTTCGTGATGTCTTCAACAAGTGTGTCTCCGTCGTTGCAGTGTTAGGGCTAGCGGCTAAGTGCTCAGGGTAATACGACAATTGCCGAAGAGGTCCCTAGTAGGATCGAAGGCATTGATCGTCCGCTAGTCCGCCCGGTGTAGCGACCATTCATCGAATGGCTCGGCAGCTGGGTTTGTCCGTTACGGTTCTGGGAAGCAGTATGGGTGATGCGAGCACTATAAACTTGGAACGTGCACACCTAGCAACGACGGATCCGAGGATAGTACGGAGGAAGCCTGTCAGTCTAGTAGCTAGCTCGTCCAGGTCTATCCAGACCGCGAGCGAGAGAGGCCCCCTCTCTCTTACAACTACATTTGAGCCGCAATGTTGTTGTATGTTTGTTTGTTAGTCGGAACATACGTCCAATCCTCCTGTTCGGGACGTTCCGTCACATACACAGTCCGAACTGGCTGTGTTATGGGCTTCCTCATCCTCATGTCAACACTCACCACCACACCTTGGCTTGTGACCACAGAGTTCCAGGGGACGTTCACATATTATATAAATGCAGGAGTGAACGTTCCTAGAGCTCCTGCTTTGCCGACCAGGGAATATTGTCGACCAGGTTACTTCATCTGTTAGCCAAGGATATGAGGTCTTTCCTGTTGGGACGTTCGCATATTATATAAATGCAGGAATGAACGTCCCTGGAGCTGCCAGTGGATATTATGTAAATCACGGCTCCACAGGCCTCATTCAGGAATAAGAATGCAGTGATTTTCTGTGATGTCTTCAAAAAGTGTGCTTCCGTCGTCACAGTCAAATGAAGAGCTAGCGGATAAGTGCTCATGATATTACGTCAATTGCCTAAGAGGTCCCAAGTAGGATCGACGGCTTTGGCGTCCGCTAGTTCGCCCGGTGTAGCGTCCATTCATCGAATGGTTCGGTAACCGGGTTCGTCCGTTGTGGTCCAGGAAGGAGATTTGGGTGATGCAAGCACTATAAAATATACTATGTGCGCACCCAGTGACGATGGATACGAGGAGGGTACGGAGGAAGCCTATAAGTCCGGTTCCTAGCCTGTCCAGGTCCACCCGGGCTGCGAGTGAGAGAGGTCCCTCTCTCATACAACAACATCTGAGAACAGATATTGTGGTACAAATGTTTCTCATTCGGAGCATACGTCCACCGCTCGGGACGCTCCGTTATATAGACTGTCCGGAGAGACTGCTCTAATGGCTTCCTCATCCTCACGGCAGCGCACACGACCGCACCTTGACTACGTGACCACTGTTATCTAGCCAGTCTCGCCAACCAAGGATTTCACGGTGACCAGGTCACGCCATCCGGTAGTCAGGAATACGAGGCCTATAGACTCCGGACGTTCACATAAGAAATATGCAGGAGTTAACGTCCAGGGAGCTTTCAGCGGCTAAGTAATGTAAGACCGCTGCTCCACAGGTCTCTGTAACGGATGTGCTATTACAAATAGCACAAATTATCGCAGCATCCCAGCAGATGACAGAATCTCTGTCGGATCAGGATTTATCCGACGACGCTGGGTCGGTACGCTCTGCTGAAGCATCAGGTACGGACGACCGAGAATTTCAAGTGGTCTGACAGGATGGCAAAGGGATACCGAGGAGTTGGATTTTTCCCTTTCGGAACAACATAAAGTTGCCGTAGATATCATCCGGCATTATCTTTCAGAAGTTGTTCTGTCGGACCAAAAGGCTGCGATGCCAGATAAGAAACTGTTAGCGTCACTGGACACGGAATAATTTTATCGGTTTAGGGACATCGTCCCTGAATTTCCGACGCAGTCCAATAATGTCACAAGAACATTTGAACTATTGTAGGACGCTATATGTAAGCTTGCTACCAAAATGAGCAAGTCAGGTTTCTTATCGGCGAATGCTCTACATCTGCCTTTCATCAATTCAAGGAATAATTTCGAAACGGCAGGACAGGGCATACCGAGAGTTCCTCTGCGTCTAGACGATCAGGCCGAAGACCTAGAATGATCTATACCGTCGTCTATGTCAATTTCAACCGCGATTTTGGAAACGACAATAATAGCCCAGGCACATTAGACATAAAAATGAGAAAGTAAGGAAAAAAATCGGAGAAAGCTGATTTTTTTATGTTTCCGGGACACACATTGCGGATAAAGTGTGAAAAGTCCCCGCGAATCCGAGTTGAGCTTTTTTAGTTATAGCGTTTTTTTGATGGAAAAAAAATTTTTAAAAAAAATTCGACCCAGCTCCATATTTCTCATTCTTATTCGCCTTAGTAGGGTGAGAATCATAAATATCGTGCTGAATTATATTGAGAATACATATCCCCAACAGAAAATGCCAACTTTGTACCAATCCTCACACTCAATGGTGAAATATTCACGAAAATGTACAAAATTACGAAAAAATTTTTTTTGTTTTCATACACACAACGGTACACAATGTCCATTAAATCAAATCTACGACTACTTTGGGAGTTAAATTATATATCAAAAATTGCAGAAAAGCAGTGGCTTTATAATGATATATAACAATAGTCATTTATTCCATAATGAACTGGTGAAACGTGTGAAATATTAACCATACCCCCTAAACTCAAATTCAAACGGCATCAACTTTTCTCATTCAAATACCGTATTATAGCATCATTGTTTCACTGAATGTGAGAAACAGGGACTGAACATTTGTCCAGTGACGTTTGACCAACCACTTTATATCAAAGCAGTGGAGATTGTGTCTTCGTCAGATAAGTTGACAAAAGTTTTCGTTAGACTCGGCGGCTTCCATATGATTATGTCATATTTAGGGGCAATTGGTTCGATCATGGCTGGTAGCGGCTTGGATGAACTTTGGGGGACTGTTTATGCTGGTGGGTCAATTCATCATTTGATCAGTGGTCATGCATATTCAAGAGCAGTTCGTGCCCATTTGCTAACACAAATTGCCATTACAAAACTTGTGTTTGAAGAAAGCCGAACACTAGATAACATAGACTGCACAGAAGTCAATGAAATATTCTGTGGACTTGCCAGAGGTGACTGTACAACAGCTGACGCTGTCAATCAAGAAAGTGTCAACCATCTACTGTCAAAATTACACGAACTGCTCCAGAATACGTCCGTAGGACGCACAGGAAAGCTTTGGGTACAATACTACGAGCAAATAGGTCTTCTCCAGTTGTTCTTGAGAGCAGAGCGCACAGGCGACTGGGAACTCCACACATATTGTGTTCGCAATATGATTCCAGTATTTCACGCAGGTGGTCATTTTGCATACGCAAAAAGTTCTCATCTCTATTTGCAGCAGATGAATGAGCTAACAGAAATAATGCAACAGGATGATTTGAAGTTGTTCACTGAGAAAGGTTACTTTACCATAAGGCGCTCAGATAAATTCTGGGACGGGATATATTCTGATCAGACCATAGAGCAGTGTTTAATGAGAATGTTCAAGCTCCCTGGTGGTCTCACACATGGCAGGGGAATAACCGATAGCACTGTTGCGAAATGGGTACATGGACTACCTCTTTGCCTTCCGATATGTAATGCTCTCGAAAATTTTGTTCATGTTCACACTGGTCATGGCGAACAACATCGGGATCTCTGTCAAAGTTCACAATTGACTGATGCCAATGATATCACCAAATTATTGAACTGGCTCAGAGTGCATTCCCCCTTTCAGAATAGAGATCCACTACAATTAGTCTCTATAGCGACCGGGCTTGTGGCCGACGAAACTGTGAACTGTGACCAAGTTCGCAAAATTGGTGAATGTTGCGTATCGAATGTTGTAAGCAAAACGTTCAACAGCATCAAACTACGACGTGTTGACACTGTGAAGTCTTTCGCATCGATGGCAAATAGCATCAAAGTCCGTGGAAGTAAGGTAGTGATTGACCCCATAATTCTGTTCAACCGCATCACATGTGTTATTCAGTCACAAGCAGAGATGGAAGAGTATCTCAAATATGAACTCGCCCCGAAACCACCAGCATTGTTTGATTCTGCTGGAATGAGGAAGACACAGAAAAGCACGCTCGGTAAGATCCTCAAAACATACGGTTCCGAGCAAACTAAAATCCCAGAACATTCTCTGTTTGTTGTAGATGGTGGATTTTTATTGAGGGCAGTTGTATGGCCTAAACAGTCGTCATATAAGGACATATGTACATCATATTCCAATTATCTAGTGAGACATTTTGGGGCGAACGTCGTGGTTGTTTTTGATGGTTATGCTTGTACAATGTCGACAAAGGGCATGGAACAAGCCCGTAGATCTAAAGACAGGTATTCCATTGATATCAATATCTCACCCGAGTTACCAGCCACCACACCCCAATCCGATTTCCTTGCAAATGCCAAGAACAAAACCCAACTGATCGATCTTCTAATGCAGGAGCTATCTGCTATCAATATTCAGTCCAGGCAGGCCGAGGCTGATGCTGATGTACTGATAGCCGAAACTGCACTTGACATCGCTCAAGATGACAACAGTGTTGTCGTTGTGGAAACAGACACAGACTTATTAGTCATTCTTACCTCTCGAGTTCAACCGGGATGTAATATTCACATGATGTATTCCATTACCCCAAACTTACTAGTTTCAGTTAGTGAAATAGCAACCAAAATGGGTGACCATAGAAGCAACCTCCTTGTAGCACATTCTATAAGTGGTTGTGACACTACTTCTGCACTCTTTCGAGTTGGTAAGAAGAAAGTATTCAGTACAATTGTCTCCGATGTTACTAGCGACTCACAACAGTATGTCAACACAATTTTGGCGGATGACAGTACACCAAGTGCAGTAGCCGCTGCCGGGGAACAACTTCTCCTGATCTTATACGGGAGTAAAACTGTTTCCTCTCTCGACCAATATAGATATGCCACTTACAAGCGTTATGTAGCAAAATCTAAACGCATCGACCTAGCCTCACTCCCACCAAGCAGCGATGCTGCACAACAACATGTCTACAGATGTTATCTCCAGGTCCAACAATGGCTGGGCACTTCGCTTCCTCCAACGGATTGGGGGTGGTCGCTAGACAATGGACTTCTTGTACCGACTGCAGCCACAAAGCCATGTGCCCCCGATAACCTACTGAATCTGATCAGTTGTGGTTGCAAGAGTGCTTGTACAAAAAGGTGTGGGTGTAAGAAGGCAGGACTCTCTGGCTCAGGTTTGTGTAATTGCAGTTCGGATTCTTGTAACAACCACAGAAACACTGTCCTGTCGGAAATTTCTGAGTTTGATGAATAATATGTATATAGGTCATGTCATTTCTGTATATAGCGTTGATAATAGTCAATGTAACTTAATCCATGTTGATTGATTTGTACATTCTGTAAATATTATTTATTGATTTTTGTACATTCTGTAAATATTATTTATTGATCTAATGCTGCCAGACACAGACGTGTCTGTTCGGTCCCAAGCCCGAAAATAGTTGAGTTTTCATGCTGACGAATTTTATGCCAAAAGGGGAACTCGGCCAGAAGCAGAGGGGGTCTTCCATAATGTCTATTTTGTAAGCAATGATAAAAGTCTTCAAATGGTGGTGGATTTTTTATCGTCTGTCCAACTAACATCCCGTTCTGTACTACGACCCTTTGGGCAAATCCGTTAGGAAAATCGTCATTTTTTGCGTAAATCCGATACTTTTTTGTGAATTTTCAATAATTTTTCGCAGAAATTGTCACAGAATGCACATTTTCCTCTAGGTAAATGTATATTAGACATTATGTAGCTCGAAATATGCGTAAACAAAAAATACAGTTGGATCAATTCAAGGTTACAAAGTTCGTGCGATTTTTTTAAATTTTTTTCAAACGCGTTTTCGAAAAAAGGCTGTAGAAAAAAAAGCTCAACTGGGATTTTAGGGGACTTTTGTCTAATCGTTCAGTGACATGTACTCGACATTCCCTGAAAAAATCAGCTTTCTCCGATTTTTTTCCCTAGTGAAACCTAATGTTCTTGGGCTATAATGTCTAATAGAGTTATCTTAGACGCATTATCGTATGCAGATCACCTTACTAAAGCGTTTTCATTATGCCTTGAAGGGAAAGAATTCCAGGATGTACTATCTTCCTTAAGAGTTCTTTCGAGGGCCATAGCTTATTCCACGTATAACTCCACCCTTTCAGTGGTAATCTGGAGTTGATTGACGTGACGCGGCCCTAGCTACATCCACGCGTGTGGATAGTAAGGTGAATAACTCTCTCAGAGTCGCTCCGGTCTCCGGAGAGCTTCTCTTCGACGGCAAGCTTTCCTCAATCTATGATCAGATTACTAAGAAAGCTTCTGTTTCTCTGCTATTCAAATCTGCTTCTATAGGTCGGATTCAGCAGAGAAGAGTAAGACAGGCACTTCTTGGAAGAGTATGTCCAACGGAAGTTCCTATAGAGGTTATATGTGTCCTCTAGGTCTTATTCTAGAGACCGTCAAGGCAGCGACTCACGCTGGAGACGTTTTACTGGCCGCGATATCCGGTCAGATGTCCTTAGGTTGACGGGGCTAGGTGCGGGTCGTGGAGAACGTGATTTCTCCTTCCGCAAGCCTCGCAGGTTCAGGAAGTGATGGTATGCACCTCTATCGTGTTCCGGTAGGCGGAAGACTGTCGAGTTTTGATATCAATTGGGCATCAGTTATGGATGACCCCTGGGTTCGAGGGGGATTTTCGGAAGGACTAAGAATATCTTTCAAACGAAAATCTCCTTTAACTCAAAGTCCAATGGACTCAGATTCCGTCAAATCCGCAGAAAGGAGTCACTCTTCTATTAGAAGTACAGTCTCTTCTGGAGAAGAGCGCGGTAGAGATCGTAGAAGACCAGGAATCTCCAAGTTTCTACAGCCATCTGTTTCTGGTTCCGAAACCAGACGGCTAGTTCCTTCCAGTCATAGATCTGAGCTGGATAAACAAGCAGATCGTGACTCCGAAGTTCTATATGGAGACAATTCGATCGGTCAGAGCGAGTATTCGGGTGAACGACTATGCTACGAGCATAGATTTCAAGGAGGCGTACTTTCCCGTCATGGTACATCAGACATTCAGAAAGTATCTGCACTTCGCAGTTATAGGAGTTTTGTATCAGTTCCAAGCGATGTACTTCGGTTTGAATCTAACTCCCTGTGCTTTCACTTGAATAATGAACTTGGTAATGACTAAAAGAGAACATTTCCGAGCTCATTCGTCTGCGGTAACGTCGGCCTACCTGGACGACATTCTTCAGAGGTACGGCAACCAGTTAATGCTTCAGAACGATGTGCAGAATCTGCCTTATTGCTCCGACGTCTCGGTTTTATAATAAATGAGAAGTCAGATCTGGTGCCGTCCAAGTCATTCACCTACCTGGGAATGAGCTTTGAGATGCACAATAATCTCGTTCGTCTGCCATTAACCAGAGCGAAATTAATCAGTTGTTAAGCTCGCTATTGTCTCCACTCAGACAAAGTTACAGCGAGAGAATTCATCAGACTGATAGGGTTTTGTGGAGCTGCCGCAGATTTTATTCCAGTGGGTCGGCTACGCACTTGTCCTCTCCAAATCTTTTTAACTCAAAAAGAACAGAGTTGGAGGGTGAAGATTCTTTCGCTCGTTACGGACATCCTCTTGTAAAGTCAAGTGAAACAGATTCAGACTTGGGCAGATATTCAGTGGTTTATTCAGGGAAATAAGTTCCACTGCAATTGCCGGATCCGAGTTTTACAGTTTTGACGGATACCTGTTAAATAGGTTGGGACCCAACATTGAGCCCAACGGTTTTTAAGTGCCAGGGTCCTTGGGATCCGTAGTTCCTAATCAAGCACATAAACATCAGGAATTGATGTTATTTTGGCTTGCGTTACGTCATTGCATGAATGTTATCCAGAATGCCCACAGGCAATTCTGTCCGACAATTCGATGGTATAAGCGTATTTTCGGAACTAGGAAGGTACTCATTCCATTCTGTTATTCACTGTAACGGAATGAATCCTTCTGTTGGTACTAGAACATCAAGTTCTCCTATCGGTCCGTCGTATTCCGGGTCGTCTGAACGTATTAGCAGACTCCCTTTCACGAAAGGGCCGCTTGTTGCAGTCAAATGGACTTTTAACAACGAGTATTTAATCAGATTTGCTACCTATGAGAGCAGCCAATGATGGACTTATTTGCGACGCATCTCAACAATCAGTTGCAAGTGTATGTGTCAACGTGTTCGGATCCTCGAGCGTTTGCAGTTGACGCTCTATCCATCTCATGAGACGGGATAATAGGATATGGGTATCCTCCAGTGCCGTTGATTCAGCAGATATTGCTTAAGTTAAATAATCTCAATGCAATTCTGTTGGTAGCACCTCTGTCTCCACAAAGACCGTGCATTAATCTATTCAGGTGTCTGTTGTGGCTTATGCTGTGGAAGCTTCCTCCACATTTCGCTCCATTCTATAGCTAGATGGATTCTATTAGCTTTCAGTACTGCTTATGATAATATCTTCAACACAGCAGTCTGCGATTAAGATTTTAGCTCTTGAAGTAAGAGTTCTTTCTACTTCAGAGGCTTATGCTAATAGCGTTGCTATTACAGTTCTAATGACGGCTGCATATTGGTTTTAGCCTTTCACTTGCACGAATTTATACCTCAGAAATATTGAGTCCATTTCTAGAGACCGGCATTGTTTAGGTTCGTTATCTGTTGCTCAGAATGTCGTCCACTAAACAGTTGCAACTATAGTTGTGTAGGCTTTTGGTTCCGGCAGTGACTCTGTGCTGCCGCCCTCTTCGCTCTGGGGTATTTGACCCAGGGCAAGGGGAAGGGGGGGGGGGGGGGTATTCCCTTAGGTCACCTGCTTTATAGTGAAAAGCAAGGGAATACCTCCCCTAGAGTCAGTAATTCTAGTCGGTACCGGGATGATTTTTAAAGTGTAAAGATAATTTTTTACTCATCCAGGTAATATTTTTAAGTGTACCTCGGTGTGTAGTATTTGTATATGTCACATATCATGCAGACGTTAATATACAATTCTCTGTCACTTTTAATGAATTTAAGAGTCTCATTTATCTGGACTACTTTATTTATCGGCTTTCCTTTAAAAATAATTACCATAATGGATTATACTGGAGGTTAATAGACATCAGTGATGTTATTATGCTCAAGTACAGAATGGTGTTGTGTCTTTCTCGTTTTGATGCAAAATAGAAAGATACATGTAAAGCCTATTTCTCCTTTCTCCTCGAGGGGATAATTCTGTATATATATAGTTGAGTTATTGGATTGCTTTATGTCCTAGGCCCTCCAACCTTTTTACTATTCAGCTAAGTCTGGGTCATTGGTACAGTATAAAAATGTTAAAAAATTTATAGTAATTTATATATTTTTTATACTTACCAATGACCCAGACGGAGATGGCCCTCCCATGAGTTGGGAACTCATACCTCCCCGCTGAGTACATATCGCTTTCCCAGGCACTGCTTATAAGAAGGACTTTTAGCGCCAATTTCAAGACCTCCTTGACATTGCGCATGCGCAGTGGAGGAAAGGTATGGAGGACCATATAGGACATGTAATTTTCGTTTTTAGATGCAAATTTGGGGGATTTGGGGGTAAAATTTGTGTTTGGCCCTAGAATTTAAGAGTTAGCACCAGCTAAGTCTGGGTCATTAGTAAGTATAAAAAATATATAAATTACTATAAATTTTTTAACTTTTTATACTTACCAATGGCCCAGATGGGGATGGCCCTCTCATGAGTGGGCACTCATACCTCCTTGCTGATTTATCACTTTAGTAGGCACAATTAGGAAGAATGATGTTGGCACCAATTCCTGCCTTCCTGGGTACTGCATATGAATGAAATATACAAATTACTTTAAATTTATCATTTTCTGAAAATTTCAACATCAGTTTGGATATCCCCTACTTTTTTTGAATAGTATATAAATTATATGATATTTCTCCAGTATGAGAAGCCTGACACACCCTTACCTGAATAACGTCATATTACATTGTATAATGGACAACAACAGCGGTCACAGTTTCTATGATGTCAAATGTGCATTGTAACATCATGACTTCATTAGCAACGTCAACGGTTTCGCAGGGAAAGCTTTCAAGTAAAAGCTTGCCTTTCCCATCTCTTTTCTATAACATACCCCTGCTATATATGCAGTTCGGAATCGTGCCAAAATTTTGCACAGAAAAACTTTGCTGCCCCCAAAGTCTGGTTCCCGTAGGAATTTAACACTACCTACTCCCCCAAAAGTCTGGGGAATTAGGAACGTTCGGGTACTACTGTCTTATTTTGCGTCATCACAAGTCCAAAACTATTTCTATTTTGAAATATTTCTTTGTCTAGCCTATTCACCTTTGGGGAGGAGACAGTAGTTCTCCTAAGACCCTTTGTTGATGAACTGAACGACTTATTTTTTTGGTTGATGGGTGAGACCGTGGTTTAGACATATTTTTAGCTTAACTTGACAAAGTCAAGATAAGCTATTGCCATCACGCGTGCAGAAGTCTGTGAGTCTGTTCACATTTTCTTTGACACAGGCTACATCCTGTAGTTCTTGTTGATCATCACAAAATTTTGGTCGTGATCAGTCAGCCGTAACGGCTGTGAGAGCCCGAAACCCGAAAACCTTTAGCACAGTCTACAGGTCGTATTTATGAAGTGTTTTCATTGTAACTTGCCAGGATGACTCTGTATAATGTCAAGATGAGAACATCCCCTTTTAGTCGCGATCGGTCAGCGAGAGCCCGAAAACCTTTAGCGCAGTCTGTAGGTCATTGTATTTATGAAGGTATTTCATTGTAACTTGGTAGGATGACTTGATATAATGTCTAGATGAGAACGTCCCCTTTTGGTTGCGATTGGTCAACCATGACTGCTGCGAG
Organism: Pictodentalium vernedei; assembly: GCA_031216915.1. Lineage (NCBI taxonomy): Eukaryota > Metazoa > Mollusca > Scaphopoda > Dentaliida > Dentaliidae > Pictodentalium > Pictodentalium vernedei. The sequence goes on from CM062297.1 coordinate 381,487,606, forward strand.
AGCCTGAAACCCCAAAACCTTTAGCACAGTCTACAGGTTGTATTTATGAAGGGATTTTATTGTAACTTGGTAGGATGACTCTGTATAATATCTAGATGAGAACGTCCCCTTTTAATCGCGATCGGTCAACCGTGATGGCTGCGAGAGCTCGAAACCCAAAAACCTTCAGCTCAGTCTACAGTCGTATTTATGAAGGGATTTTATAGTAACTTGGTAGGATGACTCTGCAAATTGTCTAGATGAGAACGCCCTATTTTGACTGTGATCAGTCAACCATAACAGCTGCACAGGCACGTGATCTAGATTTGTTTAGCACAGTCCACAGTTCGTATTTATGAAGCAATTTCATTGTAACTTGGAAGGATAACTTGGTATCGGTCAGCCGTTGCCACCACCTGGTCACTTGACCTAGATTCCTTTAGCACTGCTTACAGGTTGTTTTTATGAAGGGATTTCATTGTAACTTGGTAGGATTACTCGGTATGATATTTAGATGAGACTCTCCTATTTTGGTAATGATTGGTCAACTGTGACTGCCGAACCGTCGCATGAACTAGATCCCTTTAGCAAAGCCTATGAGTTATATTTATGAAGGGATTTCATTGTAACTGGGTAGGATGACTCGTTTTGGAACGATTTTTCTGTAACTGTAACTTGGTAACTTTGGTTGACATACATTAACTTTGAGGGCCACATTAACCCAGGTCTCAATTCTTTAGTACAGTGTATACTCCAATTGTTCTTATTGAAAACATAGCCTACAGGAAATAGAAATTAACATATTCTCAATTATCAATTTCTTGTGTTATTTCATAATCCTTTCATGAAAATTGGAACATTATCCTTTTCATCAAAGACTACATATAGTCAAGTTAAGCTACATTATCAATGATACTTTCATTTTCATCATCTTTCGTATCTAGGCCCTATGTCTAAAAACCTGAAACAATGTCATTATGGCCAACAGCCATAAGGACAAGTCCATGGGAGTTTTTTTGTTTGAAATTCAAAACACCATCACTGGGTTAAAAAGGTATTTTCTGACCTTGTTTTTTAATGAGTAATTAGGCCTAGACGACTTCAAAATTCAACCTAAAGTAGAGAGTACGTGTAGGCCTATTTTATCCACCTTGCACAATCTCGTTGCACAATAATATTATAAAATAAGTATAACTGGATACCCAACTGTGGCAACTGCATTGTGTCCTTGGACAAGACACTTCACCCCCCATTGCCCACGTGGGGGCATGGTGGCATACTGTACGTCGATGGTGCACTTGTCATCAACCAATGTTAACCCTGCTTGTGTGGAGTTAGTACGTTGGAGAGCTGACAGTTGCTCACCGTTGCTCGGTGGTTCTCTTCGGGCACTCCGGCTTCCTTCATCTATAAAACTGTCGTGGTCATGACTAGCCATTGGGCAGAAACATGTGATCTTAAACACCAATAAATAAATATTATATTATGTACTAGTGTATGGGGAGTATCCAGTTATATTTATTTTTAGTCCCCCACCTGTATGTCTGTCTGTCTGTCTGTCTGTCTGTCTGTCTGTCTGTCTGTCTGTCTGTCTGTCTGTCTGTCTGTCTGTCTGTCTGTCTGTCTGTCTGTCTGTCTGTCTGTCTGTCTGTTTATGTTACCAGCTGTATCTCATATATACTTCAACGCTGTACTTTTATTTTTATACCATTGGTGACGCATAATAGGAGGATGATGCACGTCAAAAAGTTTTGAAAAAAATTCAAGATGGCCAACTGGCGGCCATTCTTGTTGGAAATTGCATGTATTTCGTTATACGCTCAGAACTTCTGAACATTTCCGATTTCAGTAATTTTTGGTATGGAGGTCTATCAGCATAAGATAAATAGCATATCATACAGGTTTTTTCTTTGTGCATAAATTATGCAAATTAGCCTTACTTAACCTTTTTTTCGAGTAATATTTTTGTGCGTATTATGTTGTGTTCTGTTACCACCCGTATCTCAGAGATGCTTTGACGCTTTTGTTTAAAATTTTCAGATTTGATGGGGCATAAGGAAAAATTGATGCACATCAATTTTTTTGCGAAAAAAATTCAAGATGCCGGCTGGCGTCCATTTTAGTTGGAAATTGCGTGTAATTCGTTATACGCTCAGAAATTCTGAACGACATTTCCGATTTCAATAAATTTTGATATGGAGGTCTTGCAGTGTAAGATAAATAACATATCATACAGGGTTTTTTTTGGTACATAAATTATGCAAATTAGCCTTATTTAACCTTTTTCTCGGGTAATATTTTTGTGCGTATTATGTTGTGTACTGCTACAATCTGTAACTAAAAGATGCTTTCATGGTTTTGTTTCAAATTTTCAGATTTGAAGGGAAGGAACATAAGATAAATAACATATTATACAGGTTTTTTTTTTCTTGTGCATAAATTATGCAAGTTAGTCTTACTTAACTTTTTACAGGTATTTGGATGCTTCCCGTACAACCACAGAAATATGGTTAATATTGGGACTAGTTTGTTGAGTTGTTCCTTTGATATTGATATTTGTTTGGGTTTTATTGAGGAAATATCAACATATTTCACAGTAATCCACCTACCGTGGGGGACAATTGTCTGATCGCTGGCGATCGGTGTTGCACTTGTATAATATTATTTTATGTCTGAATCATTGTTTGCAATGAGCCCCTGTGTTCCCTTGATCCCACCCATGAACAGGTCAGAATAAAAGCACCATTTGGATTGGCCAAACACAACACAAATTACTTGATTGGTCCCAATGGTCATGGGTATTTTGTGTTGTATGTTGTATATCGTTTTTCGCATGTCGAATGTCTGTCCTGGATTTCCGTACCATATTGACTGTTATGAACATGTTGGTAAATAACAGTTCTTGCCCTTTGTATATTACATTTTAGTTGAAATTTCAGGGTTTCTGTCATAGCTTGAACAATGTTCATTGGATTTGATGAAATTTCTGTGTTTTGATCCATTGGGGAGAGGGTTATAGCAAAGAGCTCAGTCTGTCTATCTGTTTGGCTGTCTGTCTGTCTTTGCATCCACCCAACCGTTCATCCATCCAGAACACATTTATTACATGATAATTTGAATGATAATTATCAGATTTCAATACATTATGACGAGCTGCTTTATTTTACCTGTGCATGTGACAAAATCAATAACAACAACTTATCCTTGAATAATATGACAGTTATGGTCCTTTGTTTATTGGATTTCACTTGAAATTATACCTGTAATGTTTATGCAATAACTTGAACTGTAATTATCAGATTTTAATGCATTTGATGTTGCTTGAAAGTATACCAATAACGTTTATGCAATATCTTGAACTGTAATTGTTAGATTTTAATGCCTCTAATGATGTCTTTCACAAGTTCAAAAACCACTATGACTTATTGAAAGTGGAGAGTTATTGCTCTGTCAGATGTCAATAAATTTGAGGTGTTCTTTACAGTTTTCTTTTCGTCCTAGTTTATCTGGGACACAGAGGACTTGCTTTGCAATGGGATACTTTTTCTTCTTTTTCATATTTTTAGCTCCACTTGACAATGTCAAGCATAAGCTATTGGGATGGGTTGCAATCTGCTGTCCATCCATACATCGATATGTCTGTACCTCTGTCCATCCACAATTCCTTTAGCACACCCTACAGACTGCATCTCACACCCGTTCATTTTCAAATTTCATACATGGCTTTGGGGTAATGTCTGGATGGGATGATTGGGATCTATCAAAGTTTTCCAAATTTTGTTGAAAATTTTGGCTCTCAGTAGCCATCTTGGATTTGACATATATATGGTATGATATCTAGATGGAAGCTCTCAAATTTTTATGAATTGTTTTGAAAAACATGGCCATGTGTGACCATCTTGGATTTGTCATATAAATTGTCAACAATTCCATTACCACACTCTACAGGTCACATCCTTCACCAGATCTTTTTCAAATTTTATATATAGCTTTGGTTTGATGTCTAGATAGGAGCTCTAAAATTTTCATGAGTTTCTTTGAAAAACATGGCCACCCATGGCCATCTTGAATTTAGCATATAAATTGTCAACAATTCCATTAGCACACCCTACATGCTGCATCTTTCACCTGATCTTTTTCAAATTACATATGTATCTTTGGTGTAATGTCTAGATGGGGGCTTTCTAATTTTTCTTAATATCGTTGAAAAACATGGCTGCCAACAGCCATCTTGGATTTGGCATATAAATTGTCAACAATTCCATTACCACACCCTGCAGGCCGCATCTCTCACCTAATCTTTTCATAATTATTAGCTTAACTTGACATAGTCAAGATAAGCTATTGCCATCACGCGTGCAGAAGTCTGTTAGTCTGTGTGTCTGTTCACATTTTCCTTTAGCACAGGTTACACCTCATAGTTCTTGTACGATCATCACAAAATTTATATGCAGGTTTGGGGTCATGTCTAGATGAGAACGTCCCCTTTTGGTCATATCTGTCAACCGTGACGGCCTCCCAAGCCAGGGCTGGGGCTAGTACTAGACTTCAGTACTCGAGTACGAGTACTCTGAAAATGTGTGAGTAAAGTACGAGTACTGGGGGAAATGTATGAGTACTGAGTACTTTGAAAGTACTCAAGTACGAGTACATACCCTTACATATAAAATGAATAACACTTGATATACCATATATCTTTTATTGCTATGAAATACTTAATATGACCATTACATTGTAGTATGTCAATATTTACATAGGTATAAAAACTAATTCACTTTTCCAAAATATTTCACAAGAAAACCAAGGGCAACACAAAGCTTGGGCCACTGCCCCTGACTCTTATGCAATGTCGAAGTAACCTTGAAGGTATTGTGGGACAGAAAAATTTTCTGAGTGGAAAGAGTGAAAACAAAAAAAAATTCTAAGTCAAAATAGGGCAATAACTCTGGGGAAAATTATTGGATGGAACCCATTCCTTATGCATATCCCTTCCCCCATGCAGGTCTATCAGCATACCAAAGTAGATACAAATCGAAGCGATAGTTTTGAAAACCCATAAAAGGTTTCAAACGATAAATCACAACTGAGATAATTAAGTTAATATCCAGTTCCAGTCGAATAAGTGTGACCCATTTTTAAATCATAACTGAGATAATTCAATATTGATGACATCTTGGCACAAATTCAAATATAACTGACTCTTTCAAGTTATCTAATCTTTAGCTCAATGTATGTGGAATGGAATGGTTTCATGTGCTGAACACGCGCAGGGATGCTGTGGAGCAAGCCCCTTTCGACCCTCTTTAGCTGTTTAAGGTTTATGTCTACCTGTCTGGGCGTGATGAATGTGGGATAGCGTTGCATGCTCGGCAGATGTCCAAGTTTCGACGATTTGAGGAGCCATGGTTTGTCTTTGTGATGATCGTTCTATGACCCCTCGGGTGAGGACCAGAGCAAGAGGGGGCCTCTCGCAAAGGCACTACCTCTTCCTGAGGGGGCTGTGGCATTTTTTTGGGCAAGTAAGGTCTGCCACTTAGAAGATTCGTAGTCGTGTGGTAGAGGGCCATCATTGGCAAGTATAGTCTGCCTCAGGCAGTCGATGGAAGCTGGAGTTGGTTCACTTTTTCCTGATTACAGTTGGATGTATCTTTTGGATCGTGAAGAGAGAGCAACAACTATGTATGTGGAGTGACAGTTGGCAAGTTATATATTAAGGATGGGGTTGTTTTCATAATAATGTCATAATTACATGAAATTACATCAAATAAAAATTTTGTTGTCTGCTTAATAGTACCAAGGAAAATTTAAAAAAATAATCTCATTATGTCTTACTTGGCTTCTACAAACACTGTTTACAAGCTTAATTGTGGCTCAGTAGGCAGAGGTGCAGGCTGCAAGCCGAGAGGTCCTCGGTTCGAATCCCACCTGCGGCAACCGCGTTGTGTCCCTGGGCAAGACACTTCATATCCATTGCCCACGTGGGGGCACGATGACACCGTGTACTAAGGCGTACTGCACGCCGATGGTACGCATGTCTTCAACCAATCTAACCCTGCCTGTGCTGCAGTGCAGAGTTACGATGTTGGGGAGCTGGCAGCTGCTCGTCGTTGCTCGGTGGTTCTCTCCGGCTTCCTCCACCCGTAAAACTGTCACAGTCATGATTAGCCATTGTGCATAAATATGTGACCTTAAAACATCAATAAATAAATAAATACAAGCTTAATTAGTAAGCTTCTTCATCACATACAAGTTATAAACCAGATTGCTGGTCAATTCATTGTTGACTGACCAAAATTAACTTTATAATAATTAATGAGTACTAACCAGGATAGATCAAAACAAGACTTAGAGATTAACATCTCACAGTTAATTGAACTGTTATATTAGTAAACAATGCTGCTCTGTGTCAACGAATGAACTAGAGGGCATGCCTCTGTTGAATGAAACAGGTATAAATAGCTGGTAGAACATGGCATAATTCTGAAAACATTTCAGATATTTACAAAGTACTCATAAAGTACTCATAAAATACTTGGGAGTACTGACCTTTTTTTTCAAAGTAACGAGTACAAGTATTTGAAATTATATGAGTAAAGTACGAGTATTGTCAATAAAGCGATACTCGAGTACTACGAGTACGAGTACTGAGTACTATGACCCAGCCCTGGCCCAAGCCCGAAAGCCAAAAACTTTGTGCACAGTCTGCTGGTCATATGTAATATGGAGGGATTCCATTGTAACTTGGTAGGATGACTCCGTATGATGTATAGATGAGAAGTTCCCCATTTGGTCGCAATCTATCAACCGTGACGACTGCCTGAGCCCAAAACCCGAAAACCTTTAGCACAGTCTACAGGTCGTATTTATGGAGGAATTTCATTGTAACTTGGTAGGTTGACTTCATATAATGTCTAGATGAGAACATCGCCTTTTGGTCATGATTGGTCAATTGTGACGGCTACAGGGGCCCAAAGCCCGAAGCTCGAAAACCTTTAGCACAGTCTACAGGTCATGTTTATGAAGGGATTTCATTGTAACTCGGTAGGATGACTCCAGGTAATGTCTAGATGAGAACGACTACTTTTGGTCATGATCATTCAGCCATGATGGCTGCCCAAGCCCAAAACCCCAAAACCTTCAGCATAGTCTATATCTCGTATTTATGGAAGGATTTCATTGTAAAATCTGGTAGGTTGACTCCATATAATGTCTAGATGAAAATGTCCCTCTTTGGCCGTGATTGGTCAACTGTGACAGCTACAGGGGCCTGAAGCCCGAAAACCTTCAGCACAGTCTACAGGTCATATTTATGAAGGGATTTCATTGTATCTTGGTGGGATCACTCCAGATAATGCCCAGATGAGAACGTCGCCTTTTGGTCTCAATAATTCAACCATGATGGCTGTCCAAGCCCAAAACCCGAAAAACTTTAGCACAGACTGCAGGTTGTATTTATGAAGGGATATCTTTGTAATTTGTTTGGATGACTCAGTATAATGTCGAGATCAGGACATCCCCTTTTGGTTGCGATCGGTCAACTGTGATGGCTACACAGGCCCGAAGCCCAAAAACCTTTAGCACAGTCTGCAGGCCATATTTATGAAGAGATTTCATTGTAACTTGATAGGATGACTCGTTTTGGAATAATTTCACTGTAACTTGGTAACCTTCGTTGACATACATTAACTGAGCTGGCCACATACATTAACTGTGAGGGCCACATTAACCCACCCCTCAATTCTTTAGTACAGTCTACACCTCATATTATTTTGATTGAAAAAATTGGGAACAGAAATTAACATATTCCCAATTATTACAATTCTTGTCTTATTTCACAATCCTTTCATAAACATTGAACATTATCCTTTTCATCACACACAACACACAGACAAGTTAAGCTACAGTATCATTGACACTTTCATTTATGTAGCTCTGGTGTAATGTCTAGATGGGAGGTTTCAAATTTTTCTGAATTTCGTTGAAAAACATGGTCGCCATGGCAACAATTCCATTAGCACACCCTGCAGGCCACATCCCTTACCCGATCTTTTTCAGTTTTCATATGTAGCTTTTGTGTGATGTCTCGATGGGAGCTGTCAATTTTTTTTCAAATTGTTTTGAAGAAGGTGACTGCCAGCATTCATCTTGGATATGGCATATAAAATGTCAACAATTCAAATAGCACACACACCTTATGAAGTGCATCTCTCACTCAGTCTTTTACAACTCTTATGTGGCTTTAAGGTGATGTCTGCATGGTAGCTATCATGTTTTTTTTTAGTTTTGTTGAAAAACATGGCTACCAGCCGCCATCTCAGATTTTGCTTTTAAATTATCTACAAATATATAGCACATACTACAGTAGTTAGTTATTTAGTTCTGTCCCTTCTTAGAGAAGTTGAGCTATAGTGTCATTGACACTTTCATTTTTATCATTCTTCATATTGATCCTAATTCCTGCCATTTTATCCTATCCTTCCTTTTTATGCCCCCAAAAATCTTTTTTTGGGGACATATAGTGTTTGTCATTTCCGTCCGTCTGTCCATCAGGAAGTTTTTCGTGTCCTCTCCATAACTCTGAGATGCTTCTTTGGATTTTGTTGAAATTTGGCATAGATGTTACTTTTGAGGAGAAGATGTGTCGTGCACAAAATTCATTTTTGTTCGATGAAGGTCAAGGTCACAGCTCAAGTTCAACTGTCCATTAGGAAGATTTTCGTGTCCGTGCCATAACTCTGAGATGCTTCATTGGATTTTGTTGAAACTTGGCATGCATATTGCTTATGGGGAGACGATGTGTCATGCTCTAAATTTTTTGTTCTTCCATGGAGGTCAAGGTCACAGATCAAGGTCAACTGTCCATCAGGAAGATTTTCATGTCCGCTCCATAACTCTGAGATGCTTCATTGGATTTTGTTGAAACTTGGCTTACATGTTGTTTATGGAGAGATGATGTGTCGATGGAGGTCAAGGTCACAGATCAAGGTCATTGCCACAGAGACATAGTCACAATAGAGTGACAGTCTCTTGTTTTCTCTTATAATCACGATCAGATTTTTGCTGCCATTTTTTGTCGTCACTGCTATTTTTACCTATTGCTCAGTTGTGAACTTATGGGGCCACATTACTTTTCAGGGCTAGACTGAAGGCTACAAGTCATAGTTGAAAGTGGTGAGTAAAAAGTCTGTGCTAAGACCTTAAAAAACAGTTGTTTGTTTCTCTGGACAGTGAACTTTATAATGAGGGAGGGAGATAGTTTTTTTCTTTTTTCTCTTTTTATTTTGTTAACCACAAAACAGCCATGAAGATAGTTGGAATTGAAAATTTAAAAATTCAATTCCATGCACTATTGTGTTGAAAAACCAATGTTTTCAGCTGTGAAATTTGCCTATAATGCAGTATCAAATTAAACCGATTATATTTCATTTGACAGAGCTCAGTGAGCTCTGTCAAACAAGATAGAGTTTGTTAAATCATTAGTTCTACAAGTGAACAAGAGCACCGCCAGGCGTGGCTAAATACGCCCATTCTAAGTCGAAAGAGGGACATAACTCAGGTAAAAATAATTGGACGGAACCCATATTCAAACTTGGTCAGTATTATTAGCTGGAAAATACACATACCCACTTTGGTTGAGATCAAATAATTCAAACTGGAGTTATCAGTCGGAAACCCAAAATGTTGATAGACAGTCAAAGTCTAAGTCAAAAAAGGGCTGTAACTCATGTAAGAATAATTGGATGGAACCCATATTCAAACTGCAAATGGGTCGCTAGAAATGGAAATCGAACTCATCCTGTATTTTGTTATACTAAATCCACATTCCAGATTTTACTCTGGTCAAACCATTGTAACTAAAGTTATCCAGAAACGAAATGTGTCCATGGACAGATGGACAGACAGATGGATGGCAAGATCATTCACGTAATACTTCCCATTTTTCAAATCGGCATATAAAAATAGTATCCAAGAGATTTCCAGGTAAGAAAATGTACTTAAGCAGATTTTTACTCACAATGGAGGTGCCTCATAAACAAGAATTTTTTTAAATAGCTCAGACATTCAATATCTGAAAAGCTGTATCACGATCTGAATTTTTCTTTTTAGGAGAACATAATGTTGATAGGACACTCAGCTGGTGCTCATTTATGTGCTATGGCTATACTGGAACTTCATCATGAGGAAGTAGCAAGATCCGGCAGAGGAGAGAGTGTAACACAGATCACAGAATCTATGCAATTCGAAGAAGGTTATTTCAAAGTTAACCATCCAGTGAATTCTGATGAAAGAGAGAGGGCAGAAACTTTGGGTGAGAGCTCTGGTTCATCAGGCTCATACTGTGTTGTGAATGAAAATAATGAGCAAGCAACTAATAACTTTGAAGTTGTAAATGACGGTAAAAGTGATGGACAGTTTGATGCCAGTGCAATCAAAATTGAGCCTTATAAAGACAAAAGTTTACAACAGTCGACTGATACAGTTGATTCAGAAGATATTGAAGAACAATCCGAGAATGATTCCATTATAACAGTTAAGAATTCTGAGATTGAGGGACAGTCGTCACTTCTCAGTTTACGAAAGTCTATTAAAGCTTTTGTTGGTGAGTTTATTAGGAACTTACAAACATACAGTACTGTTGCCGTGGAATGATGAAAATCCATGCATGGGCTGTTTTGCCCCTGAACACTTTTGTCAATCAATAATCAGTAGTTTTCAGCAAATATTCAGTGAAAGAAACACCGTGGCATACCCAGTGCTTCATTCATTGAAAAGATGATGGCAATTCAATTGTTTTGTGCCAGAGATTCACGGTTATCACATGCATGGAAATATTGCCCATGCATGGATATTGACCTATCCATGACAACTGTATTGTAGTGATTGAAATTAAACCTGCCAGACACTTTGTAGATGCGGTTGAATCAGTGACTCCACTCATGTGAATATCTTCAATTGCCACACTACTTTTTTAACTCTTTACCCAAAGTAATGGCCAAAACCAGCCAGTGCTGTTTACAAAAATCACCATTAAATTTTCCTTATTTTTTTTATATTTTGTCTCAGAAACATAGCTTATGACCCTTCATTGGAATGGGCTCGATGAGCTCATTCCAATGAGGGGGTCATAAGCTATGTTTTTGAGACAAAAATAAAAATATTTAGTTATTCGAGAATTTTGTTTGTAACTGTCATCTGCTTTTCGTGTTAGGTAAAGGGTTAAGACTTTTTATACCCAGATAATATGGATACTGGGGTTGTCTTCAGTAATTGTTTACGAGCAGTTTGATTATTTATTACACAACCATTAAACTTTAAACCCTTGTATTTAACGGAATTGTCACTATGACATAAATGTTTCTGTATTCAACTGGTGATGTACAAGCCAAACCTTTTTTCCAAGCACAGTTTATGCTAGTTCCTTCCTCGTAGAGTCATTAGTTATGCTTCAAAAAGTTTCCAAATTTCATTATACAATTATCGATTGTCTGTCGCGTGGTGGGAAAATGAAAACGTCCAAAGCGAAATAAAGTCGGTTCACACAAAAATTAGTTAACCAAAAATGAGATAATTTTTGAGAAACAATCATTTCCACCCACATCATTAACCCAGTCCCGTTGCTGTCTCGTCTGTGGATCCTGTTATATCTAAATTGGTCAACTTTATTTCGGTAAATCTTCAGACATCCTGACATGCTTCCAACTTCTTATAAAAAAGTTTCTCCCAGCTGTTTTGCAAATCTGTGCAAACTGGTACTTATATTTTTACTAACAGTAATAGCCACCAAATGGTTACGTGTGAATGGAACCAGCTGAAGAGAAACAGCGATACGAATTTCAACAAACATGCCCAATAGAAAAAGATAACGAATGTAATTTAGCCTGATTACCAAAAGGTTGTTTTGATTTAATATCGATCTTTTTGATCAGTACAGCTTCAAACAAAACAAATAGACTCTTTATTTTTGGGTTTAAACTTCAGAATTAAAATTTGTTTATTTAAATGAATTTTAATGCATGGGATGTGTAATAAATGCAGAACACGATGTGTGTTTGAATCGGTGGGTGTTTTACATAACTCTTTTAAATAACTCTTTGGGATGGCGTAGTCATATTTCGCTCGAGCCTATGACTCTCGCAAAATATGTCTACACTATTCCAACTCGTTATGTAAAACACCCACCGATTCAAACACACATTGCGTTCTGTCTATTTACTCAATGTAAAAGCCATAATACAGCCAGCGCAATTCACAAAATTTTGTCCTTCAAAATTTATTATATTTTTATACTGTACCAATGACCCAGACATAGCTGGTGCTAACTCTTAAAATATAGGGCCAAACACAAATTTTGCCCCCCAATCCCCAAAATTTGCATCTAAAACTAAAGAAAACATGTCCTGAAAGGCCCTCCACACTTCACCCCTACTGCGCATGCGCAGTGTCAAGGACGTTCCGAAATTGGCGCCATTAATCATTCTAAGTTTGGCCCTTCATCAGTTAACATCTGACTGATCTTTGTGCTTATAAATCTCAGTTTAAATGATGCCAGACACATAAATATTAGTGAAATGGTGATTCTAAGGAGGATAGAGAAGGAGGAGAGGAAAAGAATGTGTGACAGAATATTATCAGGGCTGTAACTTAAAATTTTTTAATGAAATTATGTTAAGTTACCTATTTTCAAGGCAGCAGCCATTTTGTTGTCATTCTGATTATTTAGTTACACTGTTTTTTTAAGTGTTTTCCTCTCTCCTTGTCCTTTAAGTTCCCCATTGCTATTCTCCCATGCTTTTGGCATAGTTTTTGTAATTATTATTACTAAATTTTCTTGGGAGTTTTAGCTGATAACAGAATGAATTCTGTTCTTTCCCCATGTTTACGTCTTCACCTACGGGTGGTTAGGCGTTGTGTTCTGCATCTACCATCTGATGTTCTGCAGTTTCTTCCCTGGAAGTCTCTGTTTTGCATCAGATAGTGTTTTTTTGGTAACTGATTTCGGGCCTGGGTGCCTGGAGTCTTATTTTAGTGTTTTTACACTCATTGTTTACATTTACAACAGCCCTCTGTGTGAGGGGGGGATTTCTAAAAAATAATATCTTGATGTTATTTTAATCATAACTAGATACATTATTATTGTTCGTAAGTGTTGAATAAATTGTTTAAAATATTTTTAAAATTTTTGTCCACACTTAGGCTTGGGATCCATTGGGGCTCAACGTTTCTTTTCAGAAACTTGGGCTGTTCTGAAAAAATATTTTTTTTCAAAATATTTTGATTTCAATTATTTTTTCTATGTTAATGGATCATATTATTATTATGTATTTTGATTGCCAGGGGTTAGTGCGAGTACCAGGACTTGTTTTCTTTTCACATTGAAAGGATATTGATCAATTGTTTTAAGAGGAAGTCTTCCTCTGACTTTATTATCATTCTATATGTGGTCAGTGTACTCGCATTAACTCCTGTTCTGTATCGTATCATTTCGATGACAATATGGGAAGCGTATGTCACGGTATGTTGTTGGGGATTTGGACACTCCGGTCCTTTCCCCGCAGGGTCACTCTACTTTATCAATTTCTATTTCAGACGATCAAGATTAGGGTGATGTATCTGTGATGTCTTCCAACAGTGTGCCTCCGTCGTCACAATTAATGAAGGGCTAGCGGAAAAGTGCTCATGTAAATACGCCAATTGCCTAAGAGGACCCTAGTAGGTTCGACGGCCTTTGACGTCCGCTAGCTCGCCCGGTGTAGCGTCCATTCACCGAATGGTTCGGCAGCCGGGTTCGTCCGTTGCGGTCTAGAAGGAATTTTGGGGTGATGCGAGCACTATAAATTAACCTAATGCACACCCAGTGACGGCGGTTCGGAGGGAGAACGCAGGAAGCCTTTTAGTCCGGTTCATAGCTCGTTCCGGTCCATCCGGACGGCAAGCGAGAGAGGCCCCTCTCTCGTTCAACAACATCTGGCCCCAGATGTTGTGGTACAAAATGTGTCGCAAGCGGAGCATACGTCCGTCGCTCGGGACGCTCCGTTGTATAGGCAGTCCGCTGAGACTGCTAAGGCTTCCTCTTCTCGGCAGCGCACACGACCGCACCTTGGCTGCGTGACCGCCGATATATTACCAGCTTCGCCGATCAAGGATTCTTCGGCGACCAGGTCACACCATCCGGTAGCCAGGGACACGAGGTCTGCAGACTCCGGACGTTCGCATAGGAAGTGTGCGGGAGTCAACATACACGGAGCTTCCGGCGGCAATGCATCGTAAGACCGCTACTGCACAGGCCTCGGGAACGGACGTGCTTTCCTTAATAGCACAGTTTATCGCAGCATCCCAGCATCAACTGAATCTGTCGCATATATTTTATCCGACGATGCTGGGTCGGGACGCTCCGCGGAAGCGGGTACGGACGTCCGAAAGTTTCATCCGGTCCGACGGGATACCGAAAGGGATTCGGAGGATTTCGAGCTTTCCCTTTTGGAACAACATATGCTGTTGTGTATGTCATCTGACTTGGTCTTCTACAGCTTCTTTCGTCAGACCAGAATGCTGCGATGCCGGATAAGAAACTGATAGCGTCGGTGGACTTAGAAATTTTTGGTTCGGTTCAGGGACATCGTCCCTCAGTTCCGACATAGTCCAATAATGTCACACAAACTTTCGAATTATTGAACGACGCTATATATATTATTATTTTATGCTTGCTAACCAAGCATTTCTGGTTTCTTGTTCGAAGAGTTATGGAGATGTCTTTCAAAAGTGTGCCTCTGTCGTCATAGTTAATGAAGAGTTAGCGGCAATAAGTGCTCATGGAATATGTCTATCGCCTACGGAGTGACATTCGCTAGCTCACCCGGTGTAGCGTACATTCATCGAATGGTTCGGCTGCCGGGTTCGTCCGTTGCGGTCTAGGAAGGAGATTTGGGTGATGCGAGCACTTTAATTACTTTAGTACTCACCCAGTGATGGCAGATTGAGGACAGATCGGAGGAAGCCTGTTAGTCCGATTCCTGGCTTGTTCAGGTCCGTCCGGGCTGTGAGCGAGAGAGGTCCCTCTCTCGCCCAACAACATAGGGGACCGCATGTTGTGGTTCAGATATTTTACATTCGGAGCATATGTCCGTTGGTCGGGACGCTCCGTTATATTGACAGTCCGAGAGACTGTCCTTAATGCTTCCTCATCCTCACAGCAGGGCACACGACCGCACATTGGCTACGTGACCTCGAGTATCCGATCAGTTTCGGCATTCAGTGATTCCACGGCGAATAGGTCGCGCCATCCGGTAGCCAAGGGACAAGAGGCCTATACACTCCGTTCGCTCGCATATTGGTAGTATGCACGGGGTAACGATCACGGAGCTTCCAGCGGCAATGCATCGTAAGACCGCTTCTCCTCAGGCCTCAGTGACGGACGTGCTATCCGAGTTAGCACAGTTGTTTCGCAGCATCCCAGCAATTGACAGTTTCTCGGTCGAATCAGGAATTATCCGACGGCGCTGGGTCGGTGCGGTCCGCGGTTGCATCAGGTACGGACGACCGAACGCTTTATGGGGTCCGACAGGATGGCGAAAGGGATTCGAAAGATTTCGAGTTTTCCCTTTAGTAGTATCGGAAGATGCCTTTCATATCTTCTGGCATTATCTTCCAGTGATTATTATTTCGGACTTCATTGCTGCGATCTTGGATAAGAGACTTATAGCGTCATTGGACTCGCATTTTTCGATCGGTTCAGGGACATTGTCCCTGACTTACCGACGCAGTCCAATATTGTCATTACAACATGTGTTTTATTTTTCGACGCTATATATATATATATACAAGCCTGCTACTAAGCATGATAGTTTAGTTTCTTGTCCGCGTTGCTCATTTCTGCCATTTTATCATTTATACAAATAGTTTATTTTGGCAGAGCAGGGCATACCGAGAGTTCATATGCGTCTAGACGGTGTGATTAAAGACTGCATATATTCTTTTTCGCCGTTTATGTCTTTTCCAATTTCAATGTTGGGAACGACATTATGTATAGTAGACTTAACTTAGACGCTTTATTATACGTAATCCGCCTTACTGAGGCGTTATCATTACGTCTTCAAGAAAAGATTTACGGGATATTATTCTCAATGTATTTCTTTTGAGGGCAGTAGTTTGTTCACGTATAACTCCGCCCTTCAGTGGCTGATTGGAGTTAGTTAGACGTGACGCAGCCCTAGCTACATCCACACGTGTGGATAGTAAGGTTAAGAACTCTCTCAGAGTCGCTTCGTTCTCGGAGGAGCTTCTCTTCGACGGCAACTTTTCGGCAATCCATGAATTGCTCGATTTACACGTTCTCTTGTCTATCTAGTGTTACAAGAGATTCAGACTGGGGCAAACATTCGGTGGTTGACTCAGAGAGTGCCGCCGCAGTTGCCGGACCCGAGTGTGGCTGTTATGACGGTTGCCAGTCAAACAGATTGGGATATAATACTGATCCCTACGGATTCGAAGTGCCAGGGTCTTTGGGTTCCGCAGTCTTTTAGCAATCAGTTTTCTTCCGCGGAATAATGTTTTTTAGGCTTGCTTTATGTCATTGCATGAACATTATTCAGAAACGCATGCCCAAATTCCTGTCCTTTAATTCGACAGTAGTGGCGTATCTCCGGAACCAGGGAGGCACTCTTTCGTTTCCGTTATTCAATTTAATGGAAAGAATCCGTCTGTTGGTTGTAGTACACCAAGTTCAGTTTTGGTCCGTCATATTCCGGGTCGTCTGATTGTTTTATCGGACTCCCGTTCTCTTACGGGTCGCTTGTTGCTGTCAGAATGGACTCTCAACAAACAAGTATTCAATCAGATTTGCTATCTATGGGAGCGCCCAATGATGATTTATTTATGACACAGCTTGCTAATCAATTGCAGACGTATGTGTTGGCTTGTCCAGATCTCTGAGCTAATATTGTTAACGCTCTATTGATCTATAGGACGGAATGATAGGATACGCGTATCCTCCGGCGCTGTTGTTTTAGCAGGTATTGCTAAGATAAACAACCACAATACATTTCTGTTGATAGCATCTCTATCTTCACAGAGATCATGAGTAATTTACTCTCTTGTCTACTGTGGGTCTTAACGTGAAATCTTCCTCTATGTGAGGATCTTTTTCACTGGGTAAATCGTGTCATCTTTATCACAACCAGCAAGGTCGCAACCTTCATGTATTCCGTTGTGTGGTCCGTATTGCATTGTAAGCACTGTACTGGACGAGCTTTGGACGCGATTTCTTACTATAGGAGATCCTCTTCTTCGCTATTCTATGCGGCTAAAGTGGAGGCTCTTCCGTCGTGGTGTAGGGATCATTATGTTCATATTGTTGATCCCTCCATACTACTCATTGCTATTTTTTAGTATACTTGTTTCACAAGATCTACTGCAGCCTGTTATTATTTAGGTTATAGGTTTATGTTACCTCATACCTATGCACTCTACGATAGTTTACAATTGAGTCTTTTGTCTCTTTATCTAAGTCAGTTAGTAACTTTTTGATAAATAGACTTAGAATCTTTAGATTAAATTCCTATACGGATTTTAACTTCGGTTCTTATTTAGCTAAGTAATCATTTGAGCCTCTGGAAACAGTAGTTTTCAAATTCTGACCTTTTAGACAGTAATTCTGTTGGTTTCTCTTTTACTGTAGAGTCAGTGAGTTTCATGCACTATCGATGGATGATTTTCACTTTCATAGTTTCGGAATCAATACTTCCGTTACTATTTAGGTTGGATTGTTGCATAAGAGTTAGGCTCCTATTATCCGGAACCTATTATTTTAAGGTCCTTCCGTCTTCATATGGGCATAGGCCTTTACTCTTTCCGGGTACAGTTTATGTATTTATAAACAGATATCTGTTTATTACAAAGGGCGTAAGCTTCTTCTGTCTTTGATGTCTAGTAGAAGGATGTTACGCTCCATTTTATTGTTAATGGATTCTATTAACTATCGGTACTGCTTATGGTATATCATTGACTTAGCAGTTGTGCTTAAGATTTCGGCTCATGAAGTAAGAGTTCTTCTACTTCTTGGGCTTACGTTAATAGTGTCGCTATTATAGATTTTTGAAGGCCGCTCATTGCGCTCAGCCATCCACATTCATGAATTTTATCTCAGAAATATCGAGTCCATTTCTGGAGGCCTCTATTGTTAGGTCTATTATCTACTGCTCAGAATGTCATTCACTTAACAGTTGCTACTATAGCTAGGTAGGCTGTCTGTTTCGGCAGTGTCTCCGTTCGGCTGCCCTCTTCACTCTGGGCTATTTGACCCAGGGCAAGAAAAAGGGGGGGGGGGGGGAGGGTGTTCCCTTGGGTCACCTGTTTTACTATGAAAACAAGGGGATACCTCCTCCGGAGTTAGTAATTCTGAGCTGTTATTGGGATGGTTGTTTAGTGAGAAGTTTAGGTTTTTAAAATTCATTCAAGTCTTAGTTTTTAAAGTATAGCTTTTGAATATTGCATATGTCAACGGACATGATTATGCAATCCTCAGACACTTTTAGGAGTATAAGAGTCTCTATTCTCTAGACTTACTTTATTTATTGGCTTACTTTAAAAATTATTAGTATAAGGATTATATTGGATATTAATAGAGTACATGGATGTAGGAAGCTCAATTTTGGAAGGTGTTGTATCTTTCTAATTTATCATAAATAAGAAAGATACATGTAAGGCCTATTACTTCTTTTTCCCTACAGGGGATGACTCTATTTTATTTTATTGAGCGTATTCCATTTTGCTCTATGTCCTTGGCCCTCCAGCCTTTTTACTATTCAGCTATGTCTGGGTCATTGGTACAGTATAAAAATGTTAAAAAATTTATAGTAATTTATATATTTTTTATACTTACCAATGACCCAGACGGGGATGGCCCTCCCAGGAGTTGGGAACTCTTGCCTCCCCGCTGAGTACATAGCGCTTACCAGGCACTGGTTATTAGAATGATTAATGGCGCCAATTTCGGAACGTCCTTGACACTGCGCATGCGCAGTAGGGGTGAAGTGTGGAGGGCCTTTCAGGACATGTTTTCTTTAGTTTTAGATGCAAATTTTGGGGATTGGGGGGCAAAATTTGTGTTTGGCCCTATATTTTAAGAGTTAGCACCAGCTATGTCTGGGTCATTGGTAAGTATAAAAAATATATAAATTACTATAAATTTTTTAACTTTTTCAATTTTTGAATTGAAAACATAGCTTATGAACCCTCTTTGGAATGAGCTCCTTGTGCATGTTCCAGTGAGGGTTGTTACAAGCAATATTTTAACCAGAAAATCTTGACCCACCGGTGTATAACCCTTTACCCAAATATTATTTGTTCATATTTTTTTATAACTTTCAACAAAACCATATCATTGGAATGAGGTCCATGAGCTCATTCCATTGAGGGGTCACATGATATGGTCTTATTGAAAGCTTTTGAACATTTTTTAGCTTAACTTGACAAAGTCAAGATAAGCTGTTGCCATCACGCGTGCGGAAGTCTGTTCACATTTTCCTTTAGCACGGGCTACACCCCGCAGTTCTTGTCTGATCGTCAGAAAATTTCATATGCAGGTTTGGGATCATGTCTAGATGAGAACGTCCCCTTTTGGTCACTATCGGTCAACCGGTATGGCTCCTCGAGCCCAAATCCCGAAAACCATTAGCACAGTCTACAGGTCGTATTTATGAAGGGATTTCATTGTAACTTGGTAGGATGCCTCTGTATAATGCCTAGATGAGAACGTCCCCTTTTGGGCATGATCTGTCAACCGTGATAGCTGCCCAAGCCCGAAACCCAAAAACTTTTAGCACAGTCTGCAGGTCATGTTTAATATGGAGGGATTTCATTGTAACTTGGTAGGATGACTCCCTATGATGTCTAGATGGGAATTTCCCCATTTGGGCGTGATCTGCCAACCGTGATGTCTGCCCGAGCCCAAAACCCGAAAACTTTTAGTACAGTCTACAGGTCATATTTATTGAGGAATTTCATTGTAATTTGGTGGGTTGACTTCATATATTGTCTAGATGAGAAAGTCCCCTTTTGGACGTGATTGGGCAACTGTGACGGCTACAGAGGCCGGAAGCCCGAAAACCATTAGCACAGTCTACAGGTGATATTTATGAAGGGATTTCATTGTAACTTGGTAGGATGACTTCAAATAATGTCTAGATGAGAACGTCCCATTTTGATCGCGATCATTCAGCCTTGATGGGTGCCGAGCTCAAAAACCTTTAGCATAGGCAAAAGGTCATATTTATAGAAGGATTTCATTGTAACCTGTTAGGTTGACTCCATATAATGCCTAGATGATGACATCCCCTTTTGGTCGTGATTGGTCAACTGTGATGGCTACAGGTGCCTGAAGCCCGAAAACCTTGAGCACAGTCTACAGGTCATATTTATGAAGGGATTTCATTGTAACTTCGTAGGATCGCTTTAGATGATGCCCAGATTAGAATGTCCCCTTTTGGTTGCGATCATTCAACCATGATGGCTGCGCGATCCCAAAGCCCAAAAACCTTTAGCACAGTCTTCGGTTCACATTTATGAAGGGATTTCATTGTAACTTGGTAGGTTGACTTCATATAATGTCTAGATGAGAACAGCCCCTTTTGGACACGATTGGGCAAGTGTGACAGCTACAGGGGCCCAAAAACCTTTAGAACAGTTTACAGGTCATAATTATGAAGGGATTTCATTGTAGTTTGGTAGGATGACTCCAAATAATGTCTAGATGAAAACATCCCTTTTTGGTCGCGATCATTCAGCCTTGATGCCTGCCTGAGCCTAAAAACCTTTAGCATAGTCAAAAGGTCGTATTTATGGAAGGATTTCATTGTAACTTGTTAGGTTGACTCCATATAATGCCTAGATAATGACATCCCCTTTTGGTTGTGATTGGTCAACTGTGATGGCTACAGGTACCCGAAGCCCGAAAATCTTGAGCACAGTTTACAGGTCATATTTATGAAGGGATTTCCTTGTAACTTCGTAGGATCACTCCAGATGATGCCCAGATTAGAATGTCCCCTTCGGAAACTGTGACGGCTACAGGGGCCTGAAGCCCGAAAACTTTTAGCACAGTCTACAGGTGATATTTATGAAGGGATTTCATTGTACCTTGGTAGGATGACTCCAAATAATGTCTAGATGAGAACATCTCCTTTTGGTCGCGATCATTCAGCCTTGATGGCTGAAAACCCCAAAACCTTTAGCATAGTCTATAGGTCATATTTATGGAAGGATTTCATTGTAACCTGTTAGTTTGACTCCATATAATGCCTAGATGATGACATCCCCTTTTGGTCGTGATTGGTCAACTGTGACGGCTTCCGGGGCCTGCGAAAACCTTGAGCACAGTCTACAGGTCATATTTATGAAGGGATTTCATTGTAACTTCGTAGGATCACTCCAGATGATGTTCAAATGAGAATGTCCCCTTTTTGTTGCGATCATTCAACCATGATGGCTGCCCGAGCCCAAAGCCCAAAAACCTTTAGCACAGTCTACAGGTCATATTTATGAAGGGATTTCATTGTAACTTGGTAGGTTGACTTCATATAATATCTACATGAGAACGTCCCCTTTGGACGCAATTGGGATACTGACAGCTACAGGGGCCCGAAGCCCAAAAACCTTTAGCACATTTTATAGGCCATATTTATGAAGGGATTTCAATGTAACTTGATAGGATGACTCGTTTTGGAATAATTTCACTGTAACTTGGTAACTTTCGTTGATATACGTTAACTGTGAGGGCCACATACATTAACTGTGAGGTCATATTAACCCACCCCTCAGCTCTTTAGTACATTGTACACCTAATTTTATTTTTATCAAAAACATAGCATACAGGGAACAGAAATGAACATATTCCCAGTTATCACAATTCTTGTCTTATTTCATAATCCTTTCATAAACATTGAACATTATCCTTTTCATCAAACACAACACACAAGTTAAGCTACAGTGTCATTGACACTTTCATTTTTTCAACTGCCCAATTTATATATTACTTGGGCGGATGTGGTCGATTCCTTTAGGTAATAAGTTAAGTGTGTGTAGCAAATCTGATAGCATTCTGATTGAGAAAAATACCACTTTTGTGATCACAGTACTGTATAATATCACATGA
This sequence comes from Pictodentalium vernedei, assembly GCA_031216915.1. Taxonomy (NCBI): domain Eukaryota; kingdom Metazoa; phylum Mollusca; class Scaphopoda; order Dentaliida; family Dentaliidae; genus Pictodentalium; species Pictodentalium vernedei. Next base: position 381,509,732 of record CM062297.1, read on the forward strand.
AATCATTGGAGTTTTCATATTTTAAATCAGGCCTTGAAATTCCCCCAGTTACACTGTTAACCCTTTACACAATGCAAACAATATCATAATTTATTATTTTAATTATTGTATTTTAAATATTTTCCAAAAGGTCAACAAAACCAATGCATGTGACCCCTCATTAGAACAAGCTCATCAAGCTCATCAAGCTTGTTCCAATGAGGTGTTACATGATATAGTTTTGTTGACATTTTTTGAAAAATATATTTTTTTCAACTGCTCAATTTGTAAATTACGTGGGCGGTTGTGGCTGATTCGTTATGAAAAGGGTAAAATGCTTTTTCCCAATCCCCAAAATATGTCAAAATTAGCATTGAGCCAAAAAAAAGTTTCATTGAAGAAATTTGTGAAGAAAGCTCTGTCCTATGTATCTTTGGAAACAAATTTGCTATCGAAACACAGGAACAAGAGCAATAAAACACCACAGGGAAGCAACTCTTCCACATATGTTGAGGGACCAGCCTAGGGGGGAATTTTAGGGAGACTTCAAGTCTCCCTCCAGAAAAAATAGGGAGACTGCAGAGTCATGTAGGGAGACTTCATAGGCAAGTGGGGAAAATTAAGAATATTCATGTACCATCCCCGCCGCCCCTTCATATTTTCAATTTATGGTCCTCCATTAATGTACAAATAATCCAGGTCCAGTTGTCTATGATGCATCTGTGCCAGGTTAAAAAATCACAATGTAATTATTGACTGAAAATCCCCCACTGCTACCTTCTCCTTCATGACCCCTCACCTCTTCCTCGTGCCAATCCCCCTTCACCCTCCTGTGGTTGCCTTTCAACAAAGTCTACTAAGCTAATAATTTCCTAAGTCTGAAAGTGTGAAAAGGACCAGATGTAAGAAGGTTGCTTGGGAGGTACTTTGTTAGTTAATAAATAAAGTACATTCTGGGGTCGAGTATTTTGTAAAAGAAATGTCATTCCGCATCATTTTTATGGCATTCCAGTGTCATTCCGTGTCATTTCATGTCATTCCGATGTTTAGGAGGACCCTTTTTCAAGATCGTCCACATGCACACTTGTGTCCTGTACAAAGCTTTTCTTGACATCACTAAAGCTTTTTTTCATGTGTTTCAATTCCATTCGTGTTTTTCTGGGAATAGACAGCCCAACAGTTAACAGTCGTCAGCAAATCGAAATGAAAATAATGTGTTATAAAATACGTCCGTTGTGTATACATTTTCGGCATCCTAAGCGACGTAACCTACTTTCAAACTGGGTTGTTTTGTTGAGTCGCGTAAGTCACCTATTTTCGTTTCGACACTTGAAGCTCCGACTGGAACGCAACAAAATAGAAATAAAAAAATCCGCCAAAAGCGACAATGGACAATTGCTTGTCGTGTGATTTCAAATAAATGGGCGTTTATTTGACGAATTAAAATGCCCATTTATCACACTCGAGCACATTCGATTTTTGAAAATACTCGTTTTCATGTAAACCTCGCATCACTCAGTTCAGCCTTTTCTCATTTTGGCCAATTTTTAGAGGGCGACTTGTAATCGCCCCGACTATTTTTCTAGGCGACTTTGGGCTTAGAAGGGTGACTTAATCGCCCTAGTCGCCCTCACGGCTGGTCCCTGCATATGTTCAAGGTGTGAATCACTTTCAGTGATTCACGAGCTGGATATATACAGAAGGGCAACTTCATGACAATTTTTTCACCACTCTTACTTCCCTGCCCTGATAACTGCCATGATGTGACAAACATCATGCCATAACGTGAAAAACATCTGGCATAAATGTTTTCATCTTTCTTCATTAAAAATTCTCACGTCAAGCCAAATAATGGTTGGCCTGATGGGTCTTTAGTCCCCCTTGTGGGCCCAAATTAAAGGAATCTAAAGGCCTGTAATTGTCTCTTAAACACATACTAATTTACAAAAAAATAAAATGGCTGAACTATTTTGGCAGTATTACATTTTCCATGTATCTTACAATCAATCAATTTTTCTACACTGGTACAAACTAAAACATCTAGACCTATACAATTTTGTAACTTCTGTGAGCACATGCGATCATTTGATTCAGAAAGAGAATGTTTTTACCTGCACTTATCAAAAACTGATTAAACATTTTGAGGTCACCATTTTCATAACAGTAATAACATGACAAATAAATCACCAACTCGGCAAAATAACTCCAATCTTTCTTTACGCACGTAATGAAGTGATCAACTTCCTCCCTTTAACTTTAGATATTTCCATACTTCTCTTCAGTTCTGAATTTTTGAGTAATGAGGGAGACCGTTTAATTTTTGATGTAGTGCATAACTTTATCTTATCGAGTGGCAGGTTCTCGTGACAACAACTCATATTCTAACATACTTCCTCTTTCCTTAAATCTCCACTCTCAGTATCACATGTTAGTTATTGCCATTTATTGTGGCAGAAACTTTGTTGAGACATAAATGGCATGCCATTCTACTCATGTGGATGCAGTGTGCAACCAATGACTAGAGCTAGTCCGAAGATTGTCAGGTCTGATAGGCAAAACATGCTGGATAAGGAATTTAATTTAGGTTAGATTATTTTGTCGTTGTATTATTTTGTCATAGCCTGTACACTTAAAACTAGAAGTCCTCTCAGGAACTGTGCGCTTATCTAGGCTTAATTGCGCATAGGAATTGCGCGCAATTTATTATCGAATGGCATCCAAAGCATGGCAAGTTCTTCTGGTTACTCATAGCAAACACAGGCAATGTTTCTGCCAGTGGATCTCCGGGTTACCCGGAGGTCCATTGGCTGAAACATTGCTTGTGCACTGGCCATATGTACAGACTTTGATACCCTTACTAGGGTCATAACATGTAGATTAATGCGCAGATCGACATGCTTTTAGTTTTAACTGTAGTTTGTTTGTGTGTTTCCCATTGACATAACCCTGTATAACCTAAATGGTTGTTTTCAGGTTATTTCCAGGCCTGATCTGGGTTCTTCTTAATACATTATTGCTGTTCAACATCCTATCATATACATCTTCTCAATTCCAAAGAAAGTAATGTTTGATTAGCCAGTAATGGAATGGTTATAACTAAATAGTTAGCCAGTTGCAGTATTTCCTAACCGTCTGGTAACATTTTCATGTGGCTACATACCTCGATTTGTTGAATTTATAATCCTGTTTTAGGATAAAATAAGATGTTTTAGTAAAGAATAATGGTGCCATCATACTTGTAAAATAACTACCAGGTGCATGGAAAACATGATCCTGCATTGTTCCAATTTGTTTACGAACGATATTGCATACCGATTACAATAACAAACAGCCAGCTCCTGTATTTTTAGCTCAAGTTGACGAAGTCAAGGTGAGGTATTGCTGTCACTTCTTGTCCGTTGGCATACGTACATATGTATGTATGTCCACAATTTCCTTTGGCACACCACACAGGTCGTATTTATGATTAGATCTCTGAAACTTGGTATGCTTGTTTGGGGTGACATTTAGATGGGAGCTATTGATTTTCTTTCATTTCCTTTAAAAATGGCTGCTGCTTTCAGCAACCTTTGATCTTAGTTTAGTCAGGCCTGAATATTTCCCTTTGACACACCCTACAGGGCACATTTATGATCGGATTGCTTTGAAACCTGGTATGCTTGTTTGTGGTGACATCTAGATGGCAGCTATCGATTTTCTTCATTTCCATCAGAAAATGTTGCCGCTGGCAACAGCCTCTGAACTTAGTTTAGTCAGGCATCAATTCCTTTGGTATGCCCAACGACCTTCGATGAACTTTATGCAGTTATGCATCAATATTTCCCATTTGACACACCCTACAGGACACATTTAGGATCAGATTGCTTTGATACCTGGTATGCTTGTTTGTGGTGACATCTAGATTGGAGCTATCGATTTTCTTCACTTCCATCAGAAAATGCTGCCGCTGGCAACAGCCTTTGAACTTAGTTTAGTCAGGCCTCAATATTTTCCTTTGGCACACCCTACAGGGCACATTTATGATTGGATTGCTTTGAAATTAGGTGTGCTTGTTTGGGATGACCTGTAGATGGGAGCTATCGACTTTCTTCCTTTTCGTGTCAAAAAATGGTGCCACTGGCAACAACCTTTGAACTTATTTTAGTCAGGCCTCAATTTTAGCTCACCAGCTTTAGTTGTGTGAGCTTATGGCATGGCTCGATCGGTCGGCATCAACGTACGGTTCCAATAATGTTAAAGCTTCTGTTTAGGTCACTTACACGCCCTATTTCCATATGGCCTTTATAATGCTGCTATATGATGATTATTATCATTCTATCATGATTTAACCCCTTATACCCTACATTTTAAACATTTTTCTTGACATTTTTAGGGGAGCACCGTGGCTCAGTAGGTAGAGGTGCAGGCTGCAAGCCGAGAGGTCCTCGGTTCAAATTCCACCTGCGGCAACCGCGTTGTGTCCTTGGGCAAGACACTTCATCTCCATTGCCCACGTGGAGGCACGATGATGCCGTGTACTAAGGCGTACTGCACGTCGATGGTATGCATGTCTTCAACAAATCTAACCCTGCCTGTGCTGCAGTGCGGAATTACAATGTTGGGGAGCTGGCAGATGCTCGTCGTTGCTCGGAGGTTCTCTCTGGGTACTCCGGCTTCCTCCACCCGTAAAACTGTCACGGTCATGATTAGCCATTGTGCATAAATATGTGACCTTAAACATCAATAAATAAATAAATAAGGCCAAAAAAAAAAAAAGGAATTGATTCTCAGGCACCGCCGCGTTGAAAAAAATGGCCCGCGTTGGGCCTTTTTATTTGGACCGTCATTGCACGAAAATAGGAAACAGGGAAATTGAAAAGGGACTATTGGTTTTAAGGCCCAAAACCAACGAATAAACACGTAAATATACACAGGCGTGTGTTAAGTGTGAGAGGGGAAAGGTTTTCGCCATATTTTCAGGAGATTGGGCGCACACGGCAGGGGAATTCAAACGCAAACTTGACTCGGTCGATGTTGAGCGAGTTGTCCAACACAGGCATAACCCACCTTGTCGAATACTAAACGTTAAATTTGCCAGGTACTGGCGTCAAGTAAACCTTTTTTGCTGTGAAAACACGAATGAGAAATAGTGAGAATAATCGGTACAGGTAAGTATATTTTCAGGGTGGGGAATTATCACTTACTAAAGAAATACAAAAGTCCAAATTCTGCTGACGTGTCATGAACATAACGGGAAAGAATGGGCAAACACTGAATGGAATCTGAAATTCAGATTTTTCCAGAGCAGTTGTGCATCAAGGGAGATTACTCAAAACACACGTGCATTTCCCGATACGAATGACGTCTTCATTCAAAGTAAACAAACAAAGTCTTTACGGGCCGACACGTCCAGCTTATTTTGTGTATTGAGTTGGGCCTATCCATTTATTAATTTCATCCACGGGAGATCGGATAGTGATATGAATGAAAGGGCTTCGCCGCAGTGGAAAAATAAAGTGATGTTTCCCTTTTTTAAATATCAAACTTGATCGCTTGGATGTATACAGGTTCAAACTATTTTTAATAGGCGTGGTCTTTGGGAGGGGCTCTTTGACAGATGGCTGATGACATTATATGTGCTGTGTAAGTTCCATGCCGAGTTGACACCGGAAGCTTGCTTCCATTCTGGTTTGTTTTTGTTTCCCTTCTAAAATTTCTATCGTAAAAATGTTAATTTCTATCAAAATAACTCACAATGATACCAAAATAATACGAGGGTGGTCAATAATATCTATGGAAGACGACAGTACTTTGGGGGAGTTGGTTAAAAAACTGTTCGCCAATGAGTTTGATAATGACAACGATGATCCAATACCACAGAACTTGAATCCGTTCTTGGAAAATGGTGAGAGAAACAATGAGATTTATTTGTATATCATTTTACAATATGCACTTTCCATGCCTTTTAGATAAAAACAGACATCAGAAAGTGACTTTTGCCTCTCAATCCTTGCTCACCATCAGGAAGAAATAAAAATAAAAAATAAAAATAAAATCCTCCCTCCCTCATTGATTTGAAAAAAAAATTGCCTGAGAATCAATTGATTTTTTTTTTTTGGCCTAATAAATTGACATTTTTAGTTGCGTTTAGTTTTCTGTTCAGCTCAGAATTTCATGTTTAACTAAGTGTTTAGGTCAGCTGCTGTGCTCCTTCTCTTCCCATGGCACGTATATTCATCATACATGATCCTCAGTATCATTGTTCCATGATTAACCCCTTGTACGCTGCATTTTAAACATTTTTCTTGACATTTTTAATTGCGTTTAGTTTTCTGTTTAGTTCGGAATTTCATGTTTAACTAGTGTTTAGGTCATCTGCTGTGCTCCTTTTCTTCCCATGGCTCTTATATTCATCATACATGTTCCTCAGTATCATTGTTCCATGATTAACCCCTCATACTCTGCATTTTATACATTTTTCTTGACATTTTTAGTTGCGTTTAGTTTTCTGTTTAGCTCAGAATTTCATGTTTAACTAAGTGTTTAGGTCAGCTGCTGGGCTCCTTCTCTTCCCATGGCACTTATATTCATCATACATGTTCCTCAGTATCATTGTTCCATGATTAACCCCTCATACTCTGCATTTTAAACATTTTTCTTCACATTTTTAGTTGCATTTAGTTTTCTGTTTAGCTCAGAATTTCATGTTTAACGAAGTGTTTAGGTCAGCTGCTGTGCTCCTTCTCTTCCCATGGCACGTATATTCCTCATACATGTTCCTCAGTATCATTGTTCCATGATTAACCCCTTGTACGCTGCATTTTATACATTTTTCTTGACATTTTTAGTTGCGTTTAGTTTTCTGTTTAGCTCAGAATTTCATGTTTAACTAAGTGTTTAGGTCAGCTGCTGGGCTCCTTCTCTTCCCATGGCACTTATATTCATCATACATGTTCCTCAGTATCATTGTTCCATGATTAACCCCTCATACTCTGCATTTTAAACATTTTTCTTCACATTTTTAGTTGCGTTTAGTTTTCTGTTTAGCTCAGAATTTCATGTTTAACTTAGTGTTTAGGTCAGCTGCTGTGCTCTTTCTCTTCCCATGGCACTTATATTCATCATACATGTTCCTCAGTATCATTGTTCCATGATTAACCCCTCATACTCCGCATTTTAAACATTTTTCTTGACATTTTTAGTTGCGCTTAGTTTTCTGTTTAGCTTAGAATTTCATGTTGAACTTAGTGGTTATGTCAGTTTCAGTGTTTTACTTTTAAGAGGTTGTGTTTAGGTCAGCTTTGTCGCTTGTTATGAGCCTGTTTGATACAGTTCTTGTGTTTACCAAAGTTACTATCAAAGAGAAATGTTGGTGAGCTATAGGGCGTTGGCGTCCTTCTTGTTCCCTTTGGCGCAGCCTACAGGGCACCTTTATAATTGGATTTCTTTGAAACCTGGTATGTTTGTTTGGGGTGACCTCTAGATGGGAGCTATCAATTTTCTTCCATTTCCATCTGAACATGTTGCAGCTGGCAATGGTCTTTGAACTTAGTTTATCCAGGCATCAATATATTCTTTTGGCACGCCCTGCAGGGCACATTTATGATTGGATCACTTTGAAACTTGATATGCTTGTTTGGGGTGACATCTAGATGGGAGCTATCGATTTTCTTCCATTGTCATCAAAAAGTGTTGACACTGGCAATGACCTTCGATGAACTTAATGCAGTTGTGCATTAATATTTCCCATTGGCTCACCCTTCAGGGCACATTTATGATCGGATCGCTTTGAAATTAGTTGTGCTTGTTTGTGGTGATCTCGAGATGGGAGCCATCGATTTTCTTCCATTCTGAAAATATTTTTTGCCACTTTCAACTATGTTTGAACATACTTTAGTCAGGCATCAGTATTTCCCTTTGGCACACCCTACAGGGCACATTTATGATCAGATTGCTTTGAAACCTGCTATGCTTGTTTGCGGTGACCTTTAGATGGGTTCTATTGATTTTCTTCCTTTCCGTCAAAAATTGTTTCCACTAGCAGCAACCTTTGAACTTAGTTTAGTCAGGCATCAATATATTCCTATGGCATGCCCTACAGGGCAAATTTATGATCGGATCACTTTGAAACTTTGTCGGCTTGTTTGGGGTGATCACTAGATGGGAACTCTCTTCCATTTCCATAACAAAATGTTGCCATTGGCAACAACCTTCAAACTTAATTTAGTCAGACATCAATATATTCTTCTGCCATGCCATTCAGTGCACATTTATGATCGGATCAATTTGAAACTTGGTGTGTATGTTCAGGGTGACCTCTAGATAGAAGCTATTGATTTTCTTTCATTTCCATAAAAATTTATTGTTGTTAGCACCAGCCTTTGAACAGTGCATTTGTGCAGGAACTTATTCCTTTTGTACTCTCTACACAGCATGTTTTTGAATTTCCATGAAAAAAAAAATGAAAAAAACATTGCCACTAGCATTGACCTTCAAACTTAGTGCATTTGTGCATCTTCCTTTGGCACGCCTCAGAGGGTGCATTTATTAACGGGTTGTTTTGAAACTTGGTATGCTTATTCAGGGTGACCAAAATAGGAGCTATCAATTTTCTTTTCATTTCCATCAAAAACTGTTGCTATTAGCAACAACCTTTGAATTTATTGCATTTGTTCATGAACATTCTTCTTTGACATGGCCTAAGGGCGCATATATCATAGGATTGTTTTTGTTTTGAACTTTGTGTGCTCTTTAGGCGAGACGTCTAGATGAGAGCTATCGATTAGAATTCATTTCTTTGAAAAACGTTGCCGTTTACAATGATGACCTTTAAACTTACTGTATTTGTGTATCAACATTCTTCCTTTAGCCAGCCTTACAATTTACATTTAAAAATGCATGGATTGCTCTGACGTTGTGCACACACAGTGCTGTTATGTTGAAGTTTTACCAAATAACATTGGAACCAATGATCTTCAATTTTGCCATTTCACTTATAACTTACCAAGTTCAAGTTTGTCATTGACACTTTCATTAAAATGAAAATTTTAGTTGATTTCATCTTGCAAACAGCAAGCATCTTCATGCTATACAATTGAGCACAGCCCAAAACCGGAAAACCTTTAGCACAGTCTACAGGTTGTATTTTGAAGGGTTTTCATTGTTACTTGGTAGGATGACTCTGTATAATGTCTAGATGAGAACGTCCCCTTTTGGTCATGATCTGTCAACTGTGACGGCTGCCCAGCCCCAAAATCTAAAAACTTTTAGCACAGTCTACAGGTCGTATTTAATATGGAGGGATTTCATTGTAACTTGGTAGAATGAATCTGTATGATATCAAGATGAGAATTTAAACATTTGGTCGCGATCTGTCAACCGTGATGGCTGATTGAGCCCAACACCCAAAAACCTTTCGCACAGTCTACAGGTCGTATTTATGGAGGGATTTCATGGTACTGTACTGTGACCATGTACAGTACCATGGTCACAGAAGTAATCTTTTCGGTAATTCCATTGACATAGAATTTTGAAACAGTTGTAACTGAGAAACAAAAACTTGTGTAAAGAAACCGAATGCAATCAAGGTTAGATCTAGAGAAATTGATATTTAGATTAATGCCCAATGAACTCTTTATTCTTAACTCTGAAAAGAATCACAATTTGGCCTGTATAAATTGTGTTTTGTTTTAGGTTGAAGGCAAAATAATAATTCATAAATGTACAATTCTTGGAATAAAAATCTTAAGTTTGAACGATGATGTTCAGCTCTTTACTGGAACTGCAATTTACTTATATAATTGAAACACAACTCCATGAGTGTTTTAGTGTTAATCCACTCCCTATATACTGCATTTTAGGTTACCAGTAATTTCTCTCTGGTCTTATAGCAGCAGTCACGTTCTTTGCACCTGTGATCTAGCAGTCTCAGCCGTTAGTTCTTGGGCATTATTGAATGTTCCATAGAAAATTTCAGTCAATTATCATTGATCTCTCTTCCCCGTGGGAACCCCGGGAAGTGAAGCAGTGCCTGTTCACTACGATAAACAGGCTCTGTTTTCCTGGTAAATAAGACCCATTCACCAGTGCTTTGGAGGTGCAAACCCCCTCTAAAATGGGCAACATGGCTTATTAATGCACACCCCTGGTCTTGAGTTGATACTCATGTTGTGGTCGTGATTAGTCATTGTGCAAAAATATGTGACTTTAAACACCAATATATAAATAAATATAAATAATCATTGATCTCTTTTCATCACTTTACACACAAAAACACATTGTGACAATAGCTGTAGGTACTATTCAAACAGGAAATGGTTTCTTTTATTTCTTATTTTTTGGTTAACTGCTAAACCCCTTGGGTAACCATATTGCTTAACTGGCTTGAGTGCTAAATTATTTTTCGAAAGTGATTTGAAACACGGGTATTTTTTCAAAGAAATCATTCTACCAGCAAGAGGACCCTTAGTTTAGCAAGATGTTGTTCACAAATAATTGTTTTGTTATAATTTATTGGAGAGTGCCAACATGCACCCTCCAATAAATTGCAACCAAACAGTTTTATATAAGCATTTTTAGCTCGCCTGACTTTCAGTCAGGGGAGCTATAGTGATCACTCACCGTCCGTTGTCCATGAACATGGTGTTTGCGTCTTCTCCTCCAAA